>CM034151.1:507508189-508708189 GCA_019776745.2 Taxus chinensis
GAGGAACCTTTGCTTCACTTGCAAGGATCCATGGAATTGGGACATCACTACCTTGAGAGAGGGCAAGTTCACTACATTGAAGTAGTTTCAGATGGAGAAGAAGAAGCGGAGGAGGAAGGAGGAGAGATGTAGGAAATTGAGGAACAAGGGAAAGAACAATTAGCTGATCACACAGATAACACCCCTGCCATGTTATCCGAAGCTCCTAGATATCATCCTTTTAGAGTAATGGGTGAGCCACAAGGTAAAAAAGTTTTTGTTTTGATTGATAGTGGGACAACCCACAATTTTATTGATACTAATTTGGTCACTAGATTGAGGCTGCAAGTGGAAAATTTTAAAGGATTCAATGTGATAGTGGCTAATGGCTTCACCATCCCATGCACAAAGAAGGTACAACAACTAAAGATCACTCTATGGAAGCATAAAATAGAAGATGACTTCTATGTAGTGGGCATAAAATAGAAGATGACAAATGTGGTCTTGGGAGTGCAATGGTTACGCTCACTTGGTGAGTTTACACAAAACTACTAAACAATGGAGTTGAAATTTAGATCAATAGGCAAGGAAATAGGTTTGCATAGTATGGCTAATGGAGCACCAAAGGTGGTGACAACAAATAGAATGGAAATAATGTTCCATAGAAGGCAGGTTGCATGGGCAACAAAGTGTCTTGTGACTTCCACATATCTCATAGCAACAACAATACCACAAGAATATTCATCACGTCCTTGACAAGCATGTAAGAGTTTTCAGTAGTCTTCTGCATTGTCTTCCACTGGATAGGGGTTTTGAGCATATTGCCACCCTAGAGCATACAAAGAAGAGATTGAGAAAGCCATCAAAGAACTCTTGGAGATGGGGCATACAAGGCCTAGCTCGAGTCCTTTCGCTTCATCAGTGGTGTTAGTGAAAAAGAAGGATAGACAATGTGGATGTGCATTGACTATAGACTCTTGGTCACTAGATTTGGGCTGCAAGTGGAAAATTTCAAAGGATTCAATGTGATGGTGGCTAATGGCTTCACCATCCCATACACAAAGAAGGTACAACAACTAAAGATCACTCTATGGAAGCATAAAATAGAAGATGACTTCTATGTAGTGGGCATAAAATAGAAGATGACAAATGTGGTCTTGGGAGTGCAATGGTTACGCTCACTTGGTGAGTTTACACAAAACTACCAAATAATGTAGTTGAAATTCAGATCAATAGGCAAGGAAATAGTGTTTCATGGTATGGCTAATGGAGCACCAAAGGTGGTGACAACAAAGAGAATGGAAAGAACGTTCCATAGAGGGCAGGTTGCATGGGCAACAAAGTGTCTTGTGACTTCCACAGATCTCATAACAACAACAATACCATACTGATATTCATCACATCCTTGACAAGCATGCAAGAGTTTTCGGTAGTCTTCCGCATTGTCTTCCACTGGATAGGGGTTTTAAGCATACCGCCACCCTAGAACATACAAAGAAGAGATCGAGAAAGCCATCAAATAACTCTTGGAGATGGGGCATATAAGGCCTAACTCAAGTCCTTTCGCTTCATCAGTGGTGTTAGTGAAAAAGAAGGATGGACAATGTGGATGTGCATTGACTATAGACTCTTAAACAAGAGAACCATCAAAATAGGTATCCCATACCTAGAATTGATGAGTTGATTGATGAGCTACATGGAGCCCTCTATTTTTTCAAAAAGGACTTGAAATCCGAGTACCATCAAATCTGGGTAAGGGAAGAGGATGTGTACAAGACAACTTTTAGATGGCATTTTGGTCACTTGGGGCTTTTGGTGATGCCATTTGGATTCACTAATGCACCCACTACATTCCAGTCTTGCATGAATCATGTGTTTAGTCAACAATTGAGAAAAATTGTTCTTGTATTATTTGATGATATCCTTGTGTATAGCAAGACTTGGGAGGAGCACCTCCAACATTTTTACATAGTGCTGGAACTTTTGGAGCAGCAATCATTCTTTGCAAAGGAGTCCAAATGTGAATTTAGTCGGACTGGAATATTGTATTAGGGCCATGTGATTAATGTTAGGGGTGTTCATGTAGATCGACAAAAGATCCAAGCCATCTTGGATCGGCCTCCACCCTCTACTATGACACGCTTGAGAGGATTATCGGGATTGTGCAGCTATAATAGGAGATTTGTCAAAGGATTTTCTCAATCGACTGATTCAACAAAGAAAGGAGCTTTAAACTACTTGAAAAAGGTAATGAGCTAATGTCTAGTGCTTGCTGTTCCTGATTTTATCATCACTTATGTATTGTAATGTGATGCTTCAGGATAGGGAATAAGGATGTCTTGATGCAAAAAGGACACCCAATTGCATTTGAGATCCGGAAACTCAAGGAAATTGAGCGTGGATATCCAGTTTATGACAAAGAAATGCTAGCTATCATGCATGCTTTGGCAAAGTTTAGACAATACTTGGCGTGTGGCAAATTTGTGGTCACAATTGACCACCATAGTTTGAAATTCTTTTTGGGGCAAAAGAATTTGAATGATAGGAAGCAAAAATGGGTGAACAAACTCCAAGCCTATGATTTTGATATTGAATATGTTAAGGGGGAAGAACAACATAGTTGCTGATGCCTTGTATAGGAAACCTATCTTACGTGCTGTGACAGAAATTACAGCGGAATGGAAGGCATACAGAACCGCTGAATATGCAAAAGATGAGTTTACAACGGCCATACTTGAAGGAAAAATTGAGGAGGAAAGGTACATGTTATAGATGGACTGATTTTGTATAAGAATAGGGTCTTTTTGACACAAGATTCTTGGAATAAGCACAAGGTTCTAAGGGCTGTTCATGATTCACCATTGGCGGGACATTCAGGCTACTTCAAAACATACAAGCAAGAGGGAGGTACTTTTGGAAGGGTCTCAAAGATGAAGTACTTCAGTATATTAGGGAATGTATCACATGCCAACAAAGAAAGGTAGAACATGTTTTTTCAGCTGGTCTATTGCAGCCATTACCCATTCCTAATCAAAAATAGGAGATCATATCCATGGACGTTATCACAGGGCTGCCTATGGTCCAAGTTAAGAATTGCTTGCTGTCGAACAAATGCTGTCCCAAATTTAATGTCTATTAGATGGATTGTATTTATCTGGTTTCAGTTTTGAAAATTCGGGCCAAATGGTTTCATGTGTTTTCACATCATCATCAGTAGGCATGTTGCTTTCCTTAAAGCCTGATCTTGTTTGGAAATTTCCATATTGGCAGGACGAAATATTCTCCTTAACCCAGCTTGTGATTGGGTGTGGCATTTATACGTGACAAAAAATAGACTTACTCCAGCATCATCCCCATCTGGGTAGTGCATTAGAAGGGAGAACATATGTCCATAGTGTTCATAATGGTTCTTTATAAGTCTCAAATTAAAGGTGCCATATGTGATTTTACCTGTTGACAATGAGGTGTTGCATTTAAACTTCTACGCGAAAGATACTCAAAAGACGAGAAATCTAAACAGGTTAAATGGATTCCCTCTACCAGTTTTTGGTGTAGCGGAACCTCTAATAATCTAATAGGCATGGTGCACCTGGCTTCTTTTTGAATGAATAGTGAATCAAAATACGAGTTTACTAGAGTGGGATTGCAAGGGGATTTGATCCATGTTTGATGATGACAAAATATGTTTGCCTGCTTGCTTTTCCATTGAATTTCAGGTCTTAGAAATTTTCCTTGTCATCATCACCATGTATTGAAGAGGGAGCTAATTGGAAATTCAAGCTGTGGACATTTTATACAATTATCGCATTCAACAGTTAGTTGAGTAGCTAGTTTGATAAAGGTGGGAAATTCATTGGAAGAATGGTTTGTGTGAGAATGTCCATGCTTGAATATGCTAAGCTTTGGGACTTCTCTGCTTTGTGGGTAAAGTATCTTGCCAGGTAAGTTGATATTTTGGAAGTCCATTTAAACAACTTTTTGTGGCATCCTGTAGTTTCTGGATGAACAGGTTAACACAGGTTCCCATTGATTGAAGGTTATATAGGGAACAAATACTTCAAACAGCATGCCGTATTTCCTCATTTGTCATTACTTCTTTGGCTATAGCCTCATGCGATCATTCTTTCTTGAGCTTCCATTTAGATTTATATACTTTATAATTTTATCACAAATATATTTTTTATTTATAATTTTATCACAAATATATTTTTTATTTCGATGTGATCGAATAGTATATAAAGTCCTTTTTCATGCTTTGGCCACACATGCACTTGTAGCTGGATGTGGGAGGATTATAAAATTTCTCATTTTATCTATATGACTTTAGAGATCTCAGACAATTAGTGTGTTCTTCTTGAATGCCATGCTTCTCCTTGTGGATTTAAAGACTTTATGCTATGCTTTTTATCTTGGAATCCAGGACATGTCTGATTTTGATAAAACTGGGACATTAGTGCTTTTATTGTTAGATGGTATTCCCTTTGGATACATTCTTAAAATTTGCATTGTGGATACCAATGGTTTTCAGACTTGGATTTATCACTACACTGTGAAGAAGGTTTGGCCACTTCAAAGATTCACAAATCCAGTATTTGATCTTGGATAGAATTTGTTCTAATTTCAATGAAACTGATGGCTATTGTATCGAAGGGAGGCTATTGCATTGAAGGGGAAAATATGCCCATTCGTTTGTACATTTTAGCCTTAAAAAACACTATCCCTTGTATGTTTTTAATTTATTGCAATAAGCGGAACACAGTGACCTTTATAGCATTTTGAAACTAAATATGTGAACCTTTTTATCGTAAACTGCCTATTTCAAAATTTTGTGACTACAAATAATGTCTTGAAAAGATGTATCCTACCAAAGACACAAATATCTGATTCTAATTTAGGAAACTATGATTTGTCTTGTGAGACTATTTTTGTTGCTTACTGCTTGCAGAACTTGGGTTTAGCGGTGGAAAGGCAAAGGCACTGTATGGAAAAGATGGGCACCATAGGGGTACAGTAGTAATTAAGTTTTCACCATCTTCCTCAGGGTTGCAAGAGGCAGATCGGCTGGTTAAACATTTTGAAGCTAATAAACATGGACGGAAAGATTGGCTACGAGTGCAGGATTCAACATTGAATCAAGAAAATGATGATAAGAATCCAGATATAGTTCAGATCGATGAGAAAACTAAGTTGGAAAAGAGAGTCTTCTATGGTTATATTGCGATTGCTGGGGATCTGGCGAAACTTGATTTTGATATGAGAAAAAAGGCAGTAGTAAAAAGCAGGAGAGAGATAGATGCTACGTCAGATGGTGTAAACGCATTAACATAATATTATTGCGTTTGTCGAGGTTACTAAGATTTCAACATTTGCCGGGATATGTAGAAGAACACAATGTGTGGTGTGGGTTTTCATGTTTGTTTCTTAGAATTTAGTGATTGATAATGTTGTAGACTTTGGATTCATGCACAGAGTTATCTCTTTCTAGCACAAACCATGAGATTGGTTAGTGGGTTTCTGAATGCCTATCAAACAATTCTAAGCATGTCCCCTTGATTAGTTTGGTAAATTTGCAGATTATAATTGTAGATTTTGGTTTCTGTGGGATGCAATTTTCTTTCTTGTGGTTTTCCCTAAATATGGTTTTGAGAGGGACAGAATAAGATATTACTTACTCAGTTTGCTGGGAACATGGCTCTGAGTATTTTACATTTTGTCCAATATGATGGTGTTTACGTGACAAGGAATTGTGTCAAATCAATTATGAAGGTCAATCGGTGCCTTGATACAAAATGAAAACATAGCTAGCAAATGCATCTTGGATTTTTGCTCTACATGAATCTATATGATGGAAGGATATTACCCTGTATTTGTCCAATCTTGTACAGTGGTTCAACCTATATCACCTTATCCGCCTCTTGTAAAAGCATAGGTTCAAGTCCCCACATCCTGCAATTTGCTCTTCTTATAACATTGGAAATTATTTCACTGTAAAATCTTAACTAGTAAGCTGTATTTGCAGAAAGAATCTAGGAGTCAATATTCCACTTGTGCTGTAAGTGACTTAATATTTACTGCTGTCTGGGTTTGAATGGATGAGGTGTTTTGAATATTCCAATTGTGCTGTATACAGCTTTGTGATTTTCCTCCGGACCATGACAGTTCTCTTAATATCAGCTTTCTTAATAGCCATTCTTTCATTCTTTGCACTCTTCTTAGGCAGTTTTTTACTTTCTCCATATTGACATCATGTTTGCCGATCTTGTTATAGTATGCACGTCTGTTTTTCCAGCTATGTGATTGCATGTCTACCTGTCTGCAAAGTTGTCTTTTCTATTATAGTTGCTCTTGATGTCCTTGCAATCACCCTTTTCCTGTGTATTTTATTTACAATGTTTTCTATTTGTCTATTTCTTAGCCTGGTGAATTGCCTAAGCTTGAGCATTTTTTATTGCTTTCTTATATTAACGTTATACAGACGGAATCATAACAAGCTTGTAGGAATTTATTTTTGCTGTTTTAGAGTTGGCTTTGCATAGGGTGATGAGATGATCAAGCAGACTAGGCAATGCGAAAGTATTTGCAATTTAATGATTTTCTCAATCTACCTTTGATTATTGCTCATGAACTAAAATGAAGTAGGTTCATTCACGGGTTTTTCACTTTTCTCTGGCCCATCAAACAACTTAAGTAGACGATACAGAACTGCTCAATCATTCACGGGTTTTGCACTTTTCTCTGGTCCATCAAACAACTTAAGTAGATGATACAGAACTACTCAATAGTTTGCTTGGTGAAGCATTGCAAGAAAGTGGAGGTAATATAAAGGGCATTTTCAAGAAACATAACAGGTGCTGCAGAAAATTTGTAGTCTGTGCAATCGAACTATTGCCTGCTGAGAATTAAAATAATCTCCATCATTGGCCTTCTGAAGCTGACACCTTGGGTGAACATCCTTGCGGTCTTTCTGAAATTAAGCGTATGAAGGTTGCTTTTAACTTTGTTTTTGAAGATTTGCTATATCTGGCGAATGCCAATACCTTAAGTTAAACATTTTGTTTGAAATCTGTTGTCAAGTTTCAGAAATATGATGATTGACTACCATTATGATTTGCAAATAGCTTGAGGGCACATCAACGATTAACTATTGCTTGAAGTAATTTCCCTCATTCAAGGTTTGGTATCACACATCCATGAAGTTGAATCCCCTATTTTATGGTGCGGTTACATATTCTACAATGGCAGCCACAGGGTGGTGGCGATGGACTGTAGTGTTGTGAACTGCCTATAATTGATTTCTGGCTTTAAATTTGACATCCATTTGATTGTCACAGGGGAATTTTAATCTTAGTGTTTACATACACTTGGCTGTCACTTAGTATTTATTTCTTTTTCGTTCGAGGAACTAACAAAAAAAACATAACATCTTTGCCATATGGTGGAATTTGCATCACATTTTCTTTCCCATGGAAAGTTTTTTTGGAGCCCGACATAGTGTTGTAGCTAGATTGACGCTGTTTGCCACTAATCAGTGGGAAATCTGCTGAGAAAGTAATGGAGTTATTTACCAATGTGGTATGCGAAAAATCCAAGATAATGGCCTTGAGATTGATATCTCTCGGTGTTTTTCAGATATATATGTATTTAAGATATCTTTTCTAATTTACTGTAATCATATGTTTATAGGTTCATAAATATTATATGCAAAGAAGTTTTGTTTTCACTTTTCTTTTGGCATCAGAAATAGATACTGAAAGGGTTCTTAGTTTTCCTGTCTAGAGAGTGGATAGAGAGAATTTCTTTTGGTCATCAGCAGGACAGTATTCTTTTAGTCAAAGTTTCACAGGAGCTGCAATGTCATCAGGGTAAGGTACCCCTATTTAGATTTTCTGAATGTATCGGACAGGACTGACTTGGTTCAGAAGAGTCATTCAACAACCAAAATTGGGCAGATTGCAGCCATGTTTCAAAATTTGAAGTTTGAACTTGCACGAGTATACCCTAGTCAATACTCTATTTTGGCCACTGAAAGCTGTATTTTATATTTCATCAATTAGCCTTTTCAAATTTATCTTGTGCATAAAACAAAGTTTGTCAGCACAACAGTTGTCTAGTAATTTGCTAAAATGTAATAAAACCCATAGTTCAATTTTGTTTTATCTTGATACAATATCTTATTTTAAAGTTTTTTGGAACTAAACTCAGTAAGAATGCCCTCCCTAGCGTGGCAGCTCAATCCACAAAGCCAACCAATTGCAGCAATACATGTAGAACAAATGCAATAGGATTATATCTTGTAGAGGCAATTGGATAAGCTGATTTGCAAGTGACCTTTGGAAGGCTTTTTCATTGTGTGTGGCCTATGAAAAGTTTGTTGGGAATCTGGCAAATATTTCTTGTTAACATTTTTTTTGAGATTTGTTTATGAGAACTTTGATTTTTCGACAAGTTTATTAATTTCAAGAAAAAAATTGAGGACATGTCACCCATATATTTCATTAATCTCCATGGTCCACCATGATGTGAGCTTTGTTTGATAGTATTGGTTTCAATTACTTATGTTCTACGTTTGAACTTATAGAATGGCCAATATCTGAAAGGAAAATTGTCCTCTTTGTTGCTGAAATGATATTTGATGTTAGAAGAAGTATGAGAAGCATTCTACTGGCGATCAAATCTCAAATCAAATACATGCATTGGTACATAGATTTTGGCAGCAAAATGTGTGAATGTGGCAGATGCTAAGCTGATGTGATCAGATTCTATGGTTAGCAGGATATCAGGGATCACTTGTTTGAGAGTGTTGTGAGGAATATAGGGCATAGAAGATAAATTGATGTCAGTTAATAACAAGATGGTAGATAAAATCTTTCCTGGGCATTAGCATCAAAGTTGTTTCCGTCATTCAGGTTTTGCAGCAGCTGCTATTGCATGAAGTAAAAATAATATTCGTAGTTGCAGGTTATCTCATTGAACTATGTTAAGAATAGAGATGGTATCACATTCAACTTCTTTGAAAAAAGGATGTTCAACATTTGAAACTAAACAAATAATTCTCATACCTTAAATGGCAGTTTGAACTTGTACTGGTCAATTCCTTGGTTAGCACTGTATGGTTGATAAAGCCAGTGCTTGAAAATGTATGCCAATGAAAGCTATACTTATATATTATTTGATATGTAAACAAGGGTCTAAGCTATACTTATATTTATTAATCTGCTTTTTAATTTTTAAATGTCTTGAATATTAGACAGCTAGTGTGCATATCACTCGTCTAGGATTATTCTGTTGGTATTGAAACCATTGTTGAATTTGATACTATTATGATATGATGTATTTTATTTGTAGACTTTGTGCAACTATTGTCGACAAGAGTGGCTTTTGCGTGAGTTAAACTCGCAAAACAAAACAATTGAATTCAAGTGGAAACATGGAGAGGTGAAGTCTAATTTCTTTTAATGTGAAAGTCTAAAAATAAAGTTGTAAAAGAGGTGAAATAAAAAGTTACTTTTGGCGTCAGAATAGATGTCTAATAATGGATATCATTTATTTCCTGTAAAGAGAGTTAATCTAGTTTTTGGGTAAGACTTGTTTTCACAGTATAATTATATGCTATGAAGAAGGTATATCTACTTGTATTTGTACCTACCACTCCTAAGAGACAAGACAAAAGTTGGCAAAGGGTTTTTCCTTTTTTGGAAGCTGTGGGTGGTTGCAACTATCTTTCTAATGAGGAAGGTGTCATCTGCGAAATTGAACCATTGCTTTGAAGTTCAGGTAGTTAGGGTCAAGATATATCTAGATTCTTGAGTGAATATTAAATCATGAAAGTTCTAATTAGTTATGACATCTCTGACCTAATTGAAAATTCATTTACTGCTTGAACCAAACTTCCCAATGTATGTAAGGAATGAACCAAGTGGAAAGAGCTTTTGTTGGGAACTTATTTTTTTGCCTTTTGAGAAGCATACCCTCTTGAGATTCCAATACTGATTCCTGTATAATGAACTAGGAAGAAACTTTCTTCCAAACAGATTTTTTGCATATTGACAGCGAATGGGATGTTTTATTGGGCATCGAGCAAAACACGGTTGTGTCTTCATCCAATAGAAGGTATGCTTTCAGACCATTCTTTTTGGTCCCCAAATGCACTTCCATAAATAGACACACACATTCCAGCCAAGCCAATCTGGAATATATTGATATTTTAAATATTTAATTGCATATTTTCTGTGAGCCTTTTGGTCATCTCAGAACATCCATGAAGTCCCAAGGAACAAATTTCATTTATTAACATCCATCAAAACTTTCCATCTTATTATTTGCAGTATGAAATAATCCAGATTGAAAATTTGTACATTCTTAAACTGATGAAAATATGTCCGATACTGATAAATATTATGGTCTTTGTACTAATAGAAATTACATTGTCTCACCAGATTGTTGACGGTTATAGATATTTGTATTAATGCAAATCACATTCTCTCAAAACCTTGTTACAGATTGCAATGATATGGATTGCAAACGAGGTGATCAAACCTCCTTGTACTGATACAAATAACATTCTCTGATAAGCTGGGTATAGATTGCAACGACCGATTATAGATAGCAATGATATGGACTGTATTAAGAATTGTCTTTTTAATAACCCAAGTCTTGATACATGAGCACTTGTTAAAAGTGGATGCAAGTACAAGCAATGATATGGGCCGTAAACACGGTAACTTATCCCATTGATTTGACTAAGTATGAGCTTGTCCGCCAAAAAAGAATCAGTCTTTTTAATAAGTCAAGTCCTGATACATGATGAGTGCTTGTCAAAAGAAGATACATAATATGGTGCGTGCATATTTGCTATTAGAATTGATAAGTTGTCTATTGCGTGCATAAACCTCTCCCATTTATTTGATTAACCAATTTAGACTACCTCAAAATAATTGTCTTTTTAATAACTCAGTCTTGATACATGACAAGCACTTGTTAAAAGCATATACAAATAATACAAACAAAATATGTTGTATGCATATTTGCTATTAGATACCCAAGAATTGTAGTAAGCATAATGTCTGTTGTGCGCATCCTGTAAAGATGACACATCCAACTTAGGAGGTTGTTACTTTCCTTTTGTTCTGTATTGACAGAATATGGTATATTACAGCAATGCAAAAAATGAGCAACAAGCCATTATCTTCAATCTGGAGAGTAATATTGCACAGAAATTTTGTTCTCAATTAGCCTTACTAAAGAATTTGGTTTATTTGACCCATGCTTTTGCTTAATAAGCTATATAACTTCTTTCAAGGTGTTTGTAGCCTCGCTGTACTGACGTACTTGGTGGAGATGCTTGTACTTGGCTCTTTTTGTGATTCTAAAACTTGTTTTTCCACCATGGTTGATGCGGTTAAAATGCAAATTAGTGAGTTAAGACTCTTTAACAAAAGCAGAGGTACTTTCTTGATTTATTGGGTTTTTTTCCAGCTAAATTGCGCTTTGATTATCAAATGCAATGCGTGGTGTGTTAGACTCTTTAGCAACATTGCCTTTTCATATGTGACGTACCCCAGCACGTTCTTAATTATATCAATTGCACCTATTACATTTATGAAGTTACTTATTTTTGTTGTTATCTAACTGTCATGTTTGATGGGGCCATGCATTTTATTTAACTCCATAATAGTGATTATTGTTGATAATTAGGTCAAATATTGTACATATCCATTGACTTAGAAAAATTCCAGTTTTCCAAATCTATATTGGAATATTGCTTCAAATTCAAATGTAATTACTGCATATTAATTTTTGAGGTAAATTTGTGGAACTTTTCAGTCTGATATCAAAATATAGCACGTAATATTGTAATATCAAATACTGCTGAAAGTTGGTTAAGTCGAGTTTTGTCACTGTCTAATGTTATTGAAATTAATCCTATAGTCTTAAGGTTTTGTTTTTTAGAATAAAAGAAAATGAAACTAATGTTCAAATTGACGGAAAGTACATAAACAGATGCACAACGCATTCATACGACAGTTCAGACGGCAATTCCGAAGGGTGATAACCATAAAGATTCATTAATCTATTCAATGCAACAATAGTTACCACTAAAAACAAAAAAACAATCATAATTTTAGTCCTAGAGACAGCTTGATAACCATATTAAAAGCTATGCACAGAGCTATGCACGGGCATTCATTGATCATAAATTTGGCACATGACCCCATCCTTAGTTTCAAACTAAAGCTGCCTTCCTTGATCCATATAATGGCAAAGGCCTCGGCCAACAAATTCACCTATTCTAGTAGCCGACAAAGAGGTAGATTTTCCATTTAATTGCCTCCGAAGTATGCCCCAACACTTGTACTTGATCCACATTCTTGTCCATGGCAGTTTTCAACAACAATTATACTGACAAAGTGGTCTCAAACTTGCTTTGAATTTTATTGTGTTTTTCTTTAAGATAAAAACTTCTCTTACCCCACAATTTGTCAGTGTACCTTGATTTAATGTCAAAAGGACCCTAGGAAAATCTTTGTCCACATTTACTTGTGAATTCTGTCTCGGCCTTTTATGATTGATGATATTCTCAATGCTTACAAATGCGGACCAAATCTGAATTGCCACATGAAAGGATGGAGAAAGGATTGTTTAAAATGTCTTTTCAAGCCAAACATTTTCCCCCAAGCCACACCCACAAAAAGAAGAGCTTCAATGCCTTTAAGACAAACCAGGACAAAAAAAATTCCTAGTTCCCCTTGCGAAATTACTTGAGTTATTTTTGTCAGCAATTTAAATGAACCTTCACAATGTTTGTTAGTATACACACTCTACCAAACTATGTTTAATTTTTTCCGGCTCTTCTCTACATCGAGCCTTGCCATCCCCTCATTAACAAAATCATCTCAAGTCAAAACTCTATTATTAAGAGCTAACCACATGAAAGTTTGAGTATTCATAGGGGTTCTAATCTTACATATAGCCTTCCATCTCCAGTAAACACCTCAATATTTTTTTAGAGGCAAACATGACATTATGTCCTAATTTTGCAGTGTAAGTCCTTGAAGTAGGGTTTTTATTCTAGCCCAATTCTTCTATTATTAAGAGCTACCATATGGAAGTTTAAGTTTTCATAGGAGTTCTCATCTTACATATAGCTATCAATCACCAAGTAAACACTTCATGTTCTTTAAAATCAAACATGGCATTATGTCTTAATTTTGCAGTGTAAGTAGTCTAGGTCAATTCGTCCTCATTGTCCTCTCTAATCGTGACATGACTTCAAACCAATACCCCCACATATGCATTCCACAAGCTGACATTGATCCTTTGAGACTTAGGACACTTTCTTCTAGCCTTATTGCTAGATGGCAAGCCATCATTTACAATTGCGAAACATAAAAAAACATCGTGATCTTGTAAAGAAGTAATTAAGTCAACTTAAAAGTCAAAAAAACATTCCTGCTCCCCAACCACGATTCAACCCCTAATTTTACAATCATGCCATTGCCAACTTTACAAGTGAGTGAATTGCTAATAAGTGGGAAGACTTGAGTAATAAATTTTCAAATGATAGACACAATACCAATATGTTTGATAAATTTCTTAATCCTATCCACCATTGCTAGTGGCTCTATATATTCATAATCGCTGTCAAGCTCCTTCATTAGTTGTCATGTGAAATTAAAAAACTCACTCTTGGTAGTTAAAAGCTTCATCAAAATGGTGAATGTTCTTCAAATCCCATCCTTCTCTGTTAGGTTTTGCTAGCAAATCCATTCGGTCCAAGAAATCAAAAACACATTTTTGTATTATTCTCCAAAACCCCCATGTATTTAGGCATGCTAATAAAATATGGATAGCCTCCAATATTCTTTTTGCTTAAAGTGTGTATTTCTTTCTTGAGGATTGTACCTTCAGTCGAAAAGTCACATGGGAAGGCGAAGAGCCATGGAATTTGGCTATATATTGTATTGCTTTCTATCCCAAGGGTTAGATTTTCTTGGTTGAAATCTCCCACTGTCTTCCTATAAGCAAAAAACTACATTTCTTCTGTTTCCTTGTCTTATATTTTCCTCTCCATCTCAACTACTACTCTAATAGAGTTTTGTAATTTTGCACAACCAGGGAAAGAATGCATCTTTTGATGAATATAATGTAAAACTTTGTGTTGATTGTGTTTTTTTGTCTTGCTTTGCATATTGGTGTCTTCTCATTCTTAACTTGGAAATATTTTGGTTTTATGTCAATGAACTCACCTTGCTATTTGTTGAATAAAACCCCCTTTTCACTTTCCCCTCTCTCCATACACCCATCTTTCCTCCACCGTTTTTTTACACACAAGTTTAGTGGAGTACTTTTTGTGATCCTTAGTAGAAAGGCCACCCATGATGGTTAGAGTAGTGTATATATTTACTTGTTTTCAATAAATGGAGCTACCCCATTCTTAAGCAAAGGTGATTAGTCCCAAAGCGTTGGTGAAAACTCCTAATTTTCCCTTGCGACAAATTATTTCACTAACATATCACATTAAATTCATGCCACTATCTCAAGGCCTCTTGTGTGTCTTGTTGTAACTCTTGCAAAAAATTAAGAGCACTGGGCTACCTTCCCAACATCCATCTCATTCTTTGATTTTATTTACGTGTTTTCCCAATATTTGTGACCTTGCCTGCAAATTCTTCCATTGCGTCACAACCTTCACGCTTTTGCTCCATAAATTCTTGAAGGATTGTTTCAGAGTCTTTGATCTCTTGATTCAATTGTGCCCATTTCTTATGCACTTTTTCTCGCAAAATTTGGTGTTGTTCTAATTCCTCTACCCTAAACATCTTCTCCTGAAACTATTGCACTTCTAGCTTCCTCTTTGTAAACCTACTTTCCACATGTTCCTATTGGAAATTGAATTGATTCATAGTTTGACAACTTGGTCTTACATAGTCCCAAACGCATCAACTACTTCCAAAATCTTGTCCAACGCAAAAGATAATTTCTTTGCAAGATTAGATGAACTACAAAAGTATTGAATTTGGTTGGCTTCTTTGCCACGATCTTTGCACAACATTCCTCTACATTTTCCATCAACCATTTTAATATGGCATTTGTTACTTCGCGAGCATCTCACTCTTCCAAGATTTCTTCGAATTACCCATCGACTTCCACATCCTTATGTTTATACCTTTTGTAGCCAATTTTGTCAACTAACACAACCATGGTTTGTAGTTGTTTGACTAGCAATTTGAATGGATCAGAAATCTATGCCCTAAATCCATGGACATAAAACTTTACTTGTGAACGGTGTTAAGCCTCTCTTCAAGCTCAACAGATGGGTTGATGGTGTGGTCCCTTGGCAATAGTGCCTAACATTCTTTCACAAAGGCCCTCTTCTTTGTTACCCTTTTTGAAATTTCATCCTCTGCAGTTTCCTATGTTTTCCCTTCTTCCTCCATTGTCTTCTTCATTTGCGGTCCATGTCCCTCCGACTCTTCCACTATCATTGTGTTAGTTTTGCTCGGTGGTTCTTCCCTAACCAACTCCTCATCAAACTTCTACATGCTCATTGTTATTTGCTTTACAAAACCACTAATTAATACTTCTGGTTCATGTGGGGTATCTACTTGTGTTTGTCTTGGGTTTGGTGTTTGCGATGTTGGCCTCTCCATCTTGTGCCGATTCCATAATCCTCCCAACCCCTAATGAATGCCCTAACTTTATCCTTGGATTCTCCATGGGTGCTTTCCCCTTACCTTGCACCTCAGCTACTTGCTTGGCCTAGAAAACAGGGTCTTCTTCCCTCTTTTAAGCAATGCCTTTGTCAATGATTGATCTGCTACATGTTGCTACAAATACTGGCGGATTCCTCGTCATTGGTCTTGCGCTATTCGTAATAGGTTTTAATGTAAAGGGTTCTTCTATGGGGCTCTAATCTATTTAAATTTTCATTGGCTCTATTAACTTGACCTCTTAGTCATCTGATTCATAGTCATAAAACTTCACTTCTTTGGTTCCCTCGGTTTGCAAAAATTGACGTGAGAGGATTCCTATCCAATACTTGGACATCTATCTTTACGTGTTTGAATCCTTCAAACCTATTCAATGCTCTTTTCTAATAATCTGTGCTGAAGGCATATGTAAATAGTAACCAAGGTGCAAGTTTAGCTCTCTTTGTCACCATGTTAGCCAAACAAACATGGTTCACCACTCAAAATTATGCGATTTTGAAGTAGCTCTTGGACAATCATATCAGGATTTTCTCCTCACTTTCGACCAATGTTCTAACTCTAGTGAACCAATTTTCTCAATTTTCTACATGCATATCTAAAATTACTCTCCCTTTCAAGTTGTAGGCCTTGTACAAGTCCTCAAGAGTCATCTCTTCAAAGACCCTCTTGTTTTCAATTTTTGAGGTTGATGTTGGTACTCTAATGGCATCGAATAATATCAACACCAAGTAGTTACCCCATTGGAACTTCGTTTCGTGTTTGTGCACAAGATCCATTGCCCCATTCAACTTAAAAGCCACATGCTTTGCAAGATTGTATTTCTCACCTTTTAGCCCCATTTTCATCGTTGGGTATAGTGTTCCTCGTGAAATGGAATTTATATCCTATAACAAAATCTACAATGACAACTTCTTCACGACCACTCGGATTGTAGGATGCTTGATGGAACTTGTCAAGGTCTTATTTCCTTGTTTACTCAATTGTAATGATTCCGCATTCTTGCAAGGATTACCTTATTCATTATTGAGTCCACAAGACCTATTCCTTCATTGGATAACTGGTTTACCCATGCTAGACTTTTATGGAAAGAGGAATCTTTCATCGTGCAATGGACATATTCCTTTGTTATGCTTGCGTTAAACAAAACTAAATTAACTTCATAGGATTGCCCAAAGTATGAGAAGTTCATCAGGCTCAAGATCCCTGATTTTGCGAGGAGCTCTTGCACTATCACATGTGCACCTATAGCTACTTCGAATTCCTTCACAAATTTACTCTAGATTGACCTTATTTTATAGTTTAAGCCATTGATTGTGCTTTCTTTTATCCGAGTCTTAATATTTTCTGCTGCCTTAACTATGCCAGGAAATTGCATCAACGGAAGCATATTCTCCATTACTTCCAGTAATTTCCGCATCTCTGCTTCTGGTTGTTTTCTTCCTCAATTTTCTTCTTTTTTCTTCTCTCCTCTTTTTAGAAATTGATTCCTCCCTACGCCACTTCACGTGGAGATCATGTAGACACAAAGTTACACACTTTAGATATTATTTAGCTTGGTCTCATACTACTATTTAGAAGGTTTTGAAGTGAATAAAGTACTAATTAATCCCACCTTTTGGCTATCCTTTTCTTATTTTTATTTCGTCATTCCCACATATTTTTCTATACTTATCCACTTGTTTCGCAACTGCCCCGTCATTCTAGCCCAAAATTAGGGCGCCTTGGTCCCACCCTTGGTGCTCTGCTCTATGTTTCTCTTTTCCTGCTTCTTTTTGGGGCCTTTCCAGCGATTTTTCATCCTTATCATTTTCTCAGTCGGCCTTGTCGGGATTAATTTCGAAATTAAGCTTGAGAGCCATATAAATATAAAGTTATAAGACCATAAGGATGACCCTAGTGTCACATACTACTATCATTCCATCTAGAGTTGCATCCATTGCATCACTTGCATCCACATAGTGCCATGCATCAAGGCTAGGAGATCTGCATCATACACACTGCATGGGGGAGGGATTCTATTCTATTCCATCCACACATGCTATTTATATTTTTTATAGTTACTACTGCTCATTATTTCACAAAGTGTGACTGACATAAGAGCACCTAGGGCATGCCATGCACACACTAACCAAAACTACATCCAGGTTCGAAATGTAGTGCAATGTTCAGTGATAAGACCACTAGTTTGGTGACTGAGGTCAGTTCGACCCATTCATTTTGCATCTTTATTTTTCTTAAGGTTTGATACTTATCTTCTTTGTGCAGGTCATTATTCACCACATACGACACATTCCAGCGAATCCAGTGCGGCAAACAAACAAAGTATTGGATCAATTTGCAACCATACCAAACTCAAATCCAGAGCATTTATAGAGACCAGAGCGCCTAATTTGCAGACCAGGGCGCCTCGGGTCGCCCCAGTCAGTTTAGATCTTCCAGATCTGGTCTTCGTAGGGTTTCTGAGGTATCGTCTATACTTCCAGATTTTGTTTTCAGACTTGTGACAACCTGCTACAATCTCTTTGAATCAACTAAGCCATTTCTCTCCCTTCTTTTGCACATTTAGGGTTTCATTTCACTTAGAATAATTAATTGCACTTATTACATACTACCTTAGTTTATTTATACAATGTTTTACTCCTCCTAATTAGATTAAAATTAATACCCTATACTCATTAGTCTAGGAGCCTTTCTATATTTTTGTTAATCAGATCCTCTTTTGTGGTCTCCATAGCAAAGTCCTCTTGCATAATGAACACTTTCTCCTCCATTATACTATCACTTGAACTCTCCTTCGTGCTCATTGTATCTTCGATTCCACCCACACTCTATTAGTTATAATAGTGAATTTCGAGTCTCACTGACATACTTCTCTCTTCCTTTGCTCGATTTTAATCTCATTTGGATTTTTTTTTTTGGCTCCAATTGTCTCTTATGTTTTTTGGGCAATGATTCTAAAAAAATTCCACACTTGGCAATTATACCCCATAATCGTATCATGGTTTTTCTAATTAGGCCACTTCGAGCAATAAATGCTTTTAGGATTTTCATTAACTTGGCAGAAGTGACCCTTTTTATTTTCTAGTTCTTTCCTCAAGATTCCGTGTCTTCCAATCATTGCACTACTTTTGCTTGCACAAAGATTCAACCAACCCATAACACCTATCTTGTATTCAAAATTAATGATTTGTATTTGTAAAATGCTCATTTGTTGTCCATCGCTTATGTTTTTCATATTAACATATAAGTCTTAATATAAGGCTTACGTATTAATATTATATTAATATTAGTTATGTGTTAACTAATAAATGGTTGAAACTACTTCAACCACTTTGTAACCATCTTTCACATAATAAAAGGACAAACACTCAATGAATAATGTGTGCATTCCAGTTTCTCTTCATTTCATTTTTGTACATTCTATTTTTTCTTCATTCTTTCTATCTCCGCATATTCTAACATTCGTATCAGAGTGCGGGGCAAGCAAAAAGGGAGAAAGAAAAGGAAAGAGGTCTCCATTGTTGCTGCTATTATAGTCATGTTACAGTTTGCAAAAAGGTAGAATATACACACACACGTGAATCACAAGAGGGCAGAAAAAGTGGCTGCAAGTATGAACTAGGGCACGAGATGAAATTGTTTTCACAGAGGTCGTGCAAGGGTTGCAGAAGTTTGAAATGTCAGAATCGCGAGGGCCTTAAACTTCATTTCCGGAGGTCATCACGACAAATGGTTTACTGCAAGGTTCTTTTTAGATTTTTGAAAATTTTTGAGTGACAAAATACTGTGACGAATTGCAGGAAAATGAGGGCCATTTAGGACATAGTGAGGAAGAATATACAGTCGCATGTTCAAATGAAAACAAAAATTGTGAGGGTTGGAAAAGGCAGAAATTGGGGTCGAGGAAGCAAAAATGAATATGGAAATTCCTGCGTTAGGGCACAGAAGGCGTGAAAAACAATTGTGAGGTCAAACTCCATCGATTTGACTAATTTGAAAGGCACGAAATCCTGCAGATGTGAAGAACATCAGTTCGAAACTGTGTTAAATCTCTCCCTAAGTAGGTACAAGTTGGGTAAAGCTGATTTAAATAATACAAAGTCGAGCAAAAATAAAGAATTTCATATTGTAATAAGTCATCTAGGGCATGCACGGAAATCCTATTTGCTGCTGCAAATCACAAACTAGGGCTTTTTATTTGGCCATGAATGGACAGTGTTACGCTTGGAGCGAATGATAAATAATTGTGAAGAAAGTTTATATTATCAAGTTATTGAGCGAAATATTTTTCATGAGACAGATAAAATCATAAAGAAAAAGATGAAGGGGAAATTCTAAGACATCAATTAAATAGCGTTGAAAATCCACCGGATGTTGACATTGATGAACTCACTGATAGAGAATGCGTATTTGAAAAGAATCACAACACTTTGAAGACATGAAGGAATCTAGTGTATGTGAAACTCAATATGGATGGTTGTCTAGATAGTTCGGGAGTTTGTGGATCTCGAGAATTTACCCTTACGAGGGTAATGAGACAACTTGATGGAGCTTGTGGATGACTCAGTATGGATGGTTGTTCAACAATTCGGGAGATTTTGTAATTCGAGAGTTCGGGGAGGTGGAATCCGAGAACTCGGGAATTCGGCTCGGGAACTACACCTTTATGAGGGTCAGGGAGACAACTAGATGGGGTTCTACCTGGTCAAAAAATTGTTTTCAAAGGGGAAAACTTCTGAAGAATACGCGGTCTTGGTTGGTTATGTTATTTTAATCTTCAGACAGTATGTTCTATAGAGTAAGCCTTAAGAGGGGGTATTAAAATATAAGTCTTAATATAAGGCTTACATATTAATATTATATTAATATTAGTTATGTCTTAACTAATAAATGGTTGAAACTACTTCAACCACATTGTAACTGTCTTTCACATAGTAAAAGGACATACAAACAATGAATAATGTGTGCATTCCAGTTTCTCTTCATTTCATCTTTATACATTCTATTCTTTCTTTATTCTTTCTCTCTCCACATATTCTAACATTTCACAAAATAATATATATAGCAAAGGTAGTGTAACTTTATATCTACCCTAATTATGTACATTTACTTGGTCTTTGCATTCATTAATTACAATAACATTGCTTGGTCACCAACCTTATTGATAGTCGCCCCCCATCAAAATGTATACACATAATCCACCTGCATCTAATTCAACATTCATATAACAGTGAGGGGGTCCAACTCATATAGTATCCATTTATGCGTCATCATCACAGGTGCACGTGTGTTGTGAAGTGCATGATCAAGTCCACCCATAGTAGAATTGCATTACTTAAATTGTGATGTGGAGATAAACACTCTTTCCACACTTCCCTTTATGGATCTCTTCCTCTATAGTTGTTTTCCTATGATTTCTTCTTGCATACCCCTTCTACGTTCAAAATTTGGGGTCTTTCTTTTCACCGCCTTCTCCCATTGTTTTTGTGCATCTAACTGCAACAACCTTTCTCCCAAATGATGTATCACCCTGGACATGTGTCACATATCCACACTATCGTTATTTTGCAGGCCTCGACTCTCTTTCTGATTGACTTGCTTCCCTTATGAGTGGATAGAATTTTTTTCTGCAGGTTGCGTGGCCTTCCTTACCTAGAGCAAAATTGGCTTACGGGGGTATTCAACTATGGTTGTCCTTGTGGAGGGTGGCGTCCATATTGACAGGACCTTTCCTTTCTTCACTAGCACAGGAACTGGACTAACCACTCCCGTAATTTGAATTGCATCATATTATCGACACTCTTGTGTACCTTTCTACGATGTCATATGACTCTTCGTCTTCGAGGTCCTAATAGATCTCCTCTTTGTGCGACATTAACCTATGAAGTGCAACATCTTCCTCCATTTTTGTGGCATTCTCATTATATACAGGTCCTAAACTGGTATGAAGCGGGATTATCACTCTCTGCTCCGCATTCTCAAAATTCATTCTTTGAAGTGTATCTCCACACGATTGTCATGACACCATGGCCTCCCATGGATGACAAGATATTGATATTTTTCGGCCATCTCTATTTCCTCGAAGTCACCATAAATGGGGTCTTCCATGATGTTAACTTCCACATCGTGCAACACTCTGATTGGTCTCGTAGTGGTTTTGTTTACAATGAATAAGGTTATCCTTATAGAGTATAACACAAGCTTTCCCATCAATACCTAAGCATCCTTAGTCAGAAGATTAACTTATGATCCAGTGTCAATCATAATTGATGCCCATTCAATTTTGCATCCACCTAGAGCTCTTGTTTGAAAGGTGTGCTCAAATCCAACTAATTTCCAAATCTTATTGGTGTTGTCAGTCTTGTGAATCCTTGACGTCCGGTTTTGTGGTTCCCCATATTATGTTTTAACCATGTCTTCGAACTGCTGATGATGCCTTTTATTTATATCTAGGCCAAGAGTTCCGTTAGCTCGCTTATTCTTGTGAACCCGAGTCTGGCAATTCCTTTTAGAGAAAGATTCTCACGATTCCTTTGCGATCTTTAACTCTTTTTATAACTCACACAATTCTCATTTTGCTTTGGTCACTACCACTTTATGGCCTAAGGCCTCTGGGTATGCGACAACCTTTCCCACATAAGTTAGTTGGACCTCCTCGCCCTTCTATTTGCAGCTCTATACATATAATTTTTCACTTTACTAAATTTTGTTCTTTGTAAGCACCATTGATGCATTAAATTTTCCTGAGAGGTGTTCTCAAGTTTTTGCTAGGAGTGGGGAGTAACTAGAAATGGTTACGTTCATCTTTCATGTTGCATTGGGTTGGTCAACAATGGTTATTATAAGAGAGATTTGATGTGTAGGAATATATCATATATGTCACATATTCTCACCCTCTACACTCGTCTTTTGTATCCCTTGCAATTTTATTTTATAGTCTCCTTGAGATATAGTCTTGTCATCCTCTTATGTTTACTTTTATACCTACATTCTACACACTCACACGTTTTTCATTATCTCCCTTAACACCTCAAAGTTTCCTCTATCTAGCCTGACCTACCTTGTTAACTTTCCCATGCCTACATTTCCCGCTCAGAAGACATTAACCGCGGTCGATGCTATATGTTGAGTTGATCTCCATTGCCAACAATATCGACCATGTTAGGAGCCATCAAGATAAATATTTTTCATAGCCAATTACATTGACCACAGTCGATACCTTCACCTAGAAAAAATAATTAATGCTATCATCAGGCTATTTATACTAGGTTGTTGAGCATTCATTCCAAATGTCATCCATCACACATTCAATTTGCTTGCTCTTGCTAATTTTCCCTAAAAGCTTAAAGGTCTTGAAGGTGGTATTATTTGTCTTTTTTAGAGTTTACACTTGGAGCATTGGGTACTTAGGATCTACAAGCATACGAGTTGCACTTGCCATGGTCTACTAAGCCTTTGGAGTCATTAGAGTCTTCAATCAAGGGTATTCCTCAGTCTTCTTATTCATTTTTGGTCACCCACATCAAATATCTCTCATAAATTGTTGTTGAACCCAGTGGAAGTTAATACACTAATTTGGCTGTTGTGGATGCGGTTATGCATAGATTGGGATAAGCTAGCATATCTTTTTTCTATTGCATTATTTATCTATCAATTGTTACTTTACAATCCTTGCACAACCTTGTACAACCCTTGATATTTCTTTGCAAACTCTTAGACCTCTCTTATAATCCTTTCAACTCCTGCCCAACAACTTCTTAGACCTATTTTTTTTATCATGACTGTGATTACAATCCTATTTATAACCTTATTATCATCATATTGCAATTGAGAGTGTTATGTTTGTGGAGCTTGTTTTCATGTTAGAGTTTGGTACACCTTCCATGTGTTACACTCAAATATTTTTACGGCCATCCCGCTTGCCGGTGAGCGGGTCAAGGGGGTTTGGGGGTGAAGCCCCCCAAGTAAATTTTCATGGGTGGTTTATTAACCCATGGGTAATGGGAAACCGTTATGGATTGTTTTTGGGCCCATGGCTTTTCGGTACCCATTGTTTTGTAAAACCGTCTCTTCAGCTACCTATTGATGTACTTATATATAGATGGACATACAATAAGATTGATATGAGTGTGTTTTGTGAAGGTGAATAGTGTGTGCGAATTCAAGTGCGAATTCGAGAGGGTTTGTTGAGCGTAGCTCCAAACAAGATTTGATAATTGTAATTGTGAAGACTGTTGGCTTGTAATAAAATTTGAGCAAGTGTTCTTGGTGGATGTAGCCCACATTGGGTGAACCACGTTAAATATTATCTTCGTGTTGTGCATTTTTCATTTCTGTAATTTTATTCATACTTCTTATTATTGTGATTCTGAGGAATTATTCTGCATTAGATCCTATTAATTCCTAACAATTGGTATCAAAGCCTGGTTTGGTTTGCTGAAGTGTTGAATTGCAGGGAAAGTTTTTAGCTTGAGTGAGAGCTATGGTAGATGATGGAAGATCTAGGGTTGATAAATTCAAAGGGCAGAATTTCAGTCTTTGGAAGATGTAGATGTAAGATTACCTTTATCAGAAGGATCTTTATACTCCATTGTCTGAAAAGGTGAACAAACCCTCGAGCATGACAGATGTGGAATGAGATTTGCTAGATAATAAGGCACTTGGGACAATCTGGCTGTGTCTTGCATCTTTGGTATTATTTAATGTTTCAAAGGAAAAGACTACAAAAGATCTAATGGATGCATTAGGGAAGTTGTATGAAAAACCCTCTGCCTCTAACAAGATATTTTTAATGAAAAAATTGTTTAATATGAAGATGTCTGAGAATAGTTCAGTAGCAGATCATTTACATGATTTTAATACGGTTGTGAATATGCTAGCTTCGGTTATAATAGAATTTGATGAAGAAGTTAGGGCTTTATTAATTCTGTGCTCTTTACCTGAAAGTTAGAATAGCCTGGTAATGGCGGTAAGCAACTCGGTTCCAGCTAACTCGAAGTTGAAGTTTGAGGATGTTATAGGGGTGATTCTAAGTGAGGAAATGCAAAGAAAAAGCTCCAGGGAATCTTCTACTTCAGGGAATGCTTTGACAGTGGAAACTAGAGGGAGACAAAAGAATAGAGGAAACCATAGAAAATCGAAAGATCGGGGAAGGTCAAAATCTAAGAGCAAAATTATATGTTGGAATTGTGGAAAGTCTGGGCACACAAAGAAGGACTGTTAGGAGCTTTGGGATAAGAAGAAACAACAAGAAGAAAACAAGGAGACAAATGTCGCATCGGGTAATGTATGCCAGGATGAATTGATTCTTTCTTTGCATAATATTACTGAATCTTGGGTTTTAGATTCAGGGGTTTCTTTTCATGCTACTCCACATAGGCATTATTTTGTTGATTATGTTTAAGGGGATTTTGTGCATGTTTTTCTTGGTGATGATGAGCCTTGCAGTATAGTTGAAAAATGTTCTATTTAGGTTAAGATGCAGAATAAGAATACATGGCTATTGAAGGATGTTAGACATGTGCCTACATTAAGGAGAATCTTGATATCGGCAGGGCAATCAGGAAGTGATGGTTATACTGTGATATTTACAGTTGACTCTTGGAAGGTTACTAAGGGTGCTCTTGTGGTGGCAAGAGGTAAGAAGGTTAGAACCTTGTATTTAACCACTGATAGTACTAATGATTGTAATCTTGTGGCTTCAGATGCAGATACAACATTATGGCACTATAGGCTCAGTCATATGAGCCATAAGGGCATGGAAATTATAAAGAAGAATTTGCCTGGATACAGAAATAGGTTTGGATTTGTGTGAGAATTACATATATGGGAAACAGAAGCGAGTAAGGTTTCTCAAGGTTGGACCTATGAAGAAAGAGAGTAAGCTAGAGCTAGTACATTCTGATGTGTGGGGGCCGACTCAGGTATCATCTCTTGGGGGTTCAAGTTATTATGTTACTTTTATTGATGATGCAACAAGGAAAGTTTGGGTTTATTGTATTAGAAACAAATCTGATCTATTTGATACTTTTGTTAAATGGAAAGCCTTGGTAGAGAATGAAACAAGGCTTAAGTTAAAATGTCTTAGGTCAGATAATGGAGGGGAGTATTACAACAATGAAATTGATGATTATTGTTCTAAGAATGGAATCCGCAGGCAAAAGATGGTTCCAGGAACCCCGCAGCAAAATGGGGTGTCAGAAAGGATGAACAAAACAATAATAAAACGTGCGAGGAGCATGAGGATACATGCAGGACTGCCTCTTTATTTTTGGGCAGAAGCGGTGAGCACAACTATGTACTTGAAAAACAGAGGACCGTCAAGTGCCCTGGATGGAGGCATACCTGAGGAGGCTTGGTACAGTAAGAAAATCGATTACTCATTTCTTAGAGTCTTTAGATGTGAGGTGTTTGTTCATATTGACAAGATGATAGGACCAAGGTAGAGGCTAAATAAAAAAAATGCACTTTTATTGGTTATGGTGGTGATGACTTTGGATTTAAATGTTGGAGTATTAAGGAAAAGAAAATCATTCGGTCTAGGGATGTGGTGTTTAATGAGAAAGTCATGTATTATAAGTAATAGTTGTAGGAAAACAGGGAATATCCAAGAAAGAATATGCAGTGGTAGAGGATCTTCTGGATGGAAAAGTGACCCATGAATCAGTTCAGGAACCTACTCAATAGGAACCCCAAACTCCTACATTGAGGAGGTCTTCTAGGGTAAGAAAAGAACCTGAACGTTTTTCTCCTTCTCTTTATTAGTTATTACTCATTGATAGTGGAGAGCCAAAGAGCTTTGATGAAGCAATGCAGGTAGATGCCAGTAAGAAGTGGGAGCAAGCCATGGATGAGGAGTATAAGTCTCTCATGGAGAACCACACTTGGGATTTGGTGAAGCTACTAGAAGGCAAAAGAGCATTGCAGAACAAGTGGGTGTACATAGTTAAAGACGAAGAAGAAGGAAAGAAAAGATATAAGGCCCGGTTGGTAGTCAAGGGGTTTGCACAGAAACAAGGTATAGATTTTGATGAGATTTTTTCTCCTGTAGTAAAAATGACTTCTATCAGAATTGTTCTTGGAATAGTGGTAGCAGAAGACTTGCACTTAGAATAGTTAGATGTAAAGACTGCATTTCTCCATGGTGATTTGGAGGAGGAGCTATATATGCAGTAACTAGAAGGATATGAGTCAAAGGTAAAGAGGAGATGGTGTGTAAACTGAAGAAGAGCTTGTATAGCCTGAAACAAGCTCCACGTCAATGGTATAAGAAGTTTGATAGCTTCACGATGGAGCAAGGTTATATTAGATATCATTCTGACCATTGTGTGTATACAAAGAAATTTGAGGATGGAATTTATATTATCCTGTGTTTGTATGTTGATGACATGTTGGTTGCAGGTAAAAACATGCAGGAAATAAAAGTACTCAAGAAACAACTAAGTGAATCCTTTGATATGAAGGATTTGGGGGCAGCCAGACAAATCCTTGGTATGAGGATAACTTAGGATAGGAAGGAACGGAAGCTGACTTTATCTCAGGAAGAGTACATTAAGAAGGTATCAGATAGGTTTAACATGCAGGATGCTAAACCGGTGGGGACTCCTTTGGCAGGCCATTTTAAATTATCAAAGGAGCAGTGTCCCAAGACACAATAGGAAAGAAACCAGATGTCCAAGGTACCTTACTCATCAGCGGTTGGCAGTTTGATGTATGCTATGGTGTGCACTAGGCCTGATATTGCCCATGCAGTAGGTGCTGTGAGTAGATTTATGAGTGATCCAGGTAAAAAGTATTGACAAGTAGTAAAGTGGATCCTTCGGTATTTGAAAGGGACTATGGGGACAGTTTTGTGCTACAGTGGATCAACCACCACTTTACGTGGTTATGTAGATGCAGACATGGCTGGAGATGTAGACAGCAGGAGGAGCACGACAGGTTATATTTACACTGTAGGTGGGACAACAGTGAGCTGAATTTCACGACTACAAAAGCTGGTGGCTTTGTTAACCACGGAGACTGAGTATGTTGCTGCCACAGAGGCAAGAAAAAAGATGATTTGGTTACAACAATTGCTTGAGGAGTTGGACCATAAGTAGGAGGAATGTAAGCTGTATAGTGATAGTAAGAGTGCTATACACCTAGCTAAGAACTCTGCTTTCCACTCTAGGACAAAGCATATACAGTTGAGATATCACTTCATCAAGAAAGCTTTGGAGGAAGATAAGTTGAAGTTGGAGAAGATTCATACTATTCAGAATCCTGCAGACATGATGACCAAGGTGGTCACAAGGGATAAACTAAAGCTATGTTATTAAGCTTTGGTTGGCCTTCGCAGATGACAATGAAGGGTTGAGAAGCTTGCTCAGTGGAAATCAATCTCCAAGTGGGAGATTGTTATGTTTGTGGAGCTTGTTTTCATGTTAGAGTTTGGTACACCTTCCATGTGTTACACTCGGATATTTTTACGGCGGTCCCCCTCACCAGTGAGCGGGTCAAAGGGGTTCGGGGGCGAAGCCCCCAAAGCAAATTTTCATGGGTGGTTTATTAACCCATGGGTAATGGGAAACCGTTATGGGTTGTTTTTGGGCCCATGGCTTTTCGGTACCCATTGTTTTGTAGAACCGCGTCTTTAGCTACCTATTGATGTACTTATATATAGATGGACATACAATAAGATTGATATGAGTGTGTTTTGTGAAGGTGAATAGTGTGTGTGAATTCGGAAGGGTTTGTTGAGCACAACTCCAAACAATATTTGATTATTGTAATTGTGAAGACTGTTGGCTTGTAATAAAATCTGAGCAAGTGTTCTTGGTGGATGTAGCCCACATTGGGTGAACCACGTTAAATATTGTCTTTGTGTTGTGCATTTTTTATTTATGTAATTCTATTCATACTTCTTATTATTGCGATTCTGAGGAATTATTCCGCATTAGATTCTATTAATTCCTAACAGAGAGTTAGTTAGATTCCACTACCCTATTTTAGTTGTACGTCTACATCAATTTACAATCTAATGTGTGAATATTTAGTCGACCCTCTTTATTAGCCTAGTCTAGAATACACCCATATAGGGAGACAACATGAATTGTTTTTGGGCCACTCTTTATTTACATAAACTCTAGAGAACTCGATGTGAATCTTACTCTATCTTTTCATTGAGTCACAATCATGTTTCTTTTTCCTCTATTTCAAATCTTTCCAAAATCTCTCCAACGTGGATCATCTATATAATTCTCAATATAATGATGATTCCCATGACTTGGAATCTTGAATCAAACTTACATCAATCTTTTTCGATTACAATATGGCGAGCACCAAAACTAAAGAAATATCCCAAAAATAAAATAATAATCAAAGGGTAGCTCAATCTAATAATAACAATAGAATTTCGTAACTAGATCCTAAGGAGGGATAAGAAGAAAATTCAAAATATTTCTATAGTCATGTCATGCAAGAATTCATCTTAGCTCACCCCAATTTCACTAACCCACATCCTGAAGCCATCATGACCCATATTGAGGCATACAATGCCGTTTGGGGAAAATAATATGATATTGATCATTCTCCTTCAACATGTGCCAACAAAAATGTACCTCAAAATCCTAATCGTAATTGTAATTCTGATTCAAATTCTTCTTCCAATGATCCCACCCAACTTATCTTGTATCTCATTAGCCAAATGAGTTTACAACAAACCTGTGCCAAGGTGTATCTCGCTTGTATGAATATTTAACCACAATAAATTAAACGGGGTATGCCTAATCCATTCCCTTACTCATCTCCTCTAGTTGATCATAATGGTAATACAATTGTGCAACATCTTAACCACCTCTTCTATCACCTATGATAGGTCAACTGACCCCAGACTTCATATTAAAGCCTTTACCAATGTCTATAAGGGATGGATCAAAGATAGATCTTATGTGGCTGCTAAGCTCTGAGCCAAGACCCTCACAAGTGATGTATAGATTGGTACAATTCTCTCCAGTCTAACTCCATTGTCAAACTCGAGGGGTTAGCCAATTTTCTACTTAAAGAATACCATTCTCAAGACTTACTTGAAAACAACTTTCTTCATCAATTGTAAACAAGGTGATGATGAGAATGTTTAATCCTTCATCAAACAATCAAAAAATCTTTGCACTAGAACAAAGCATTATTTCATCGATGATACTACTCACAACATCTTAATCAACACCTTAGAAACTCACCTTCAATACAAGTTTAAGTCCTTTTTTCCTACTACTTTGGAGGAAATAATTGACCCGGCCAAAAGGTAATTTGGTTTTATGCACACGTTAAAAAATCCTCAACCAAAACAACTCAAAATTAACCTCAATCTCAAGCGCAAATAATCTTTAGATCCTAATGAGACCTTGGAATCATAACACTATGAATGATAGAGTCTTAGGCATTCCTGATCCTAACAATGATTTCCAAAGAACCATTCACAATGTTAATTCAAACCCTCCTTGATCTAATAGAAGTAATTGTCCTTCCCATGCAATCAACCATCAACCATTTTCCATGGAAGCGTCGTGACAATCTCCCTAGGCCATATGCTTCACCTCCAAATAGTTCTCACCCTTCTCCTCCTTGGTTGAATGAGAAGATATTTTTTTGGTGGCACACCAATTGGCATCATTCACATGAAAACTACAAAGCTCTTTGCACTTTCGTCTACGTATTTCTACATGGTGCTAAATTAAATCATGCATGTATGACCATAAGAGATTATAAGAAGTTACAAAAACTCATCACTGTGCCGAAAGACACGATTGTCACAATACCGTAAATCAATTTAATGTTTATATTGAACATGTCGAAAGACACGATCACACAATATCGTAAATAAAGTTAGTGTTTATCTAAAAATCCATACCAATCCCTTGCCCAATCATTCGAACACTTGAGGAAAATCCTCATCCTAATAACGAGAAACAACAAGATTATCCTACTTCTAACACTATAAGATCCACCTATAATCCTGAAATTGAGCTCCCCAAGAGTGTGGACAACATGAATGGTATGAAGAGAGTGATTTCCACTATTGACACCTCTATCTCCACTTCCTACTTCCAATCCTGTTAGATTGTCTAAGCCTATCCTTCATGTCTGAATTTTCGAGAGTTACCTCATCGTCAATCAACTCCTCAAAACCCTCTTCATTTTTATGCCATTGGCCGTTTTGAACTAGTGAGGTTGATTTCATCTGCTCTTATTTCTATTACTCCCAATGCCATCGACCTTCCTCAACTTATAAGGTTGATGTTGTGTGAAATCTTTCCTGTCGCTCTTAGTGCCATCAACCTCCCTTAATAATAGGGCTGATGCCTATGTTGCTTCTTCTGTCACCCCTGATGACATTGACCATTATATACCTAATAGGACCAATACCTAACAATTATGGAAAAAAAAATAACATGGTCCAACTTGAAGTTTCAACATTCATATTATATTTTAAATAAACTTCCTCACATCTTGACCAAAACACCAACCAATTTGGAAAATTGAGATGCAACCAAATAACTATCTAATCTCCCAAGTAGAATTCCCTTATTCAAAATAATAAATTTTCCCCCTAAACACCGCAATTATATCATGAAAGTGCTCTTTGATATGAATATACCCTCACCACCAGCTTTGGTTCATATGAGAGTATACTTAAACAATGTGAGAGGCTTCTAGTAAAAAATGATCAAACTACCAATTAATATTAATCTCTTTACTTTCCTATTGACTCTATGATTCCAAGCAAGCTACTCTTTTGAGCAGACCATCCTCCTCTTTTCATCTCAGTCAAGTTCGATAGAGTGCAAGTCAAGCAAGCCCTTGTTGAAAAAGGCTCGGGCACATGTCACCTCTTTAAAATTTACCAAATCTCTCAGTTACCATTTCAATAAACTCAAGTCTACTCATGGCACATCTAAAGGATAAGATCGAAGGAAAATTCACCTAATGGGATACATTTGGTTACCTATTACCGTGCCTTAAACCATTTGGGTGAAAATCCTAATCTTCAATTTTACTCTTTCATATAACATTCTTATTGGTCAACCTTAGATAAATTAGATGTGTGCAATCACATCTTCTGCTTGTTAGTGTGTCAAATTCCTCCACTTAGGCTCCTATTCAAGATTAAAGGTGACACGAATCCATGCAAATTTGAGAAATTCAAACAACATAGAATTAATAAAATCCTTATACTCGAGGAACTTTCTTTTGTCCCTTTTTGAGAGTATCAACACTTTAACTACACAGTCTATTCTCTTTGAGGATATAATGAGCATCCTAAACTCATTGGGAATATATCACATAACCTCCTTGACTCAAATGATGACAAGAAAAATGAAATCAATTTTAAAATCAAAACCAATGATCTCCCTAATTCTATCAAAGCTTAGCTACCCCTTCTTTACGACCTTGTTCAGACAAGAAGGTGACTGACACAATTCCAATCACCATTTATTGTTATTTGCCTCGTCCTAAGGAGATTCCCACTTCACTACCTAGTGAACCAGTTGTTGAATTTCTTCATATTGACATCACCACCGCAAGTATGATGACATTTATTCACTTAGTGCATTCTTAGTTGATTATGCCCAAACAAAGGGTGTGGAAATCCTTCAATATAAAATATGGAAACCTGTCCGTCAGTGCAGGATAAAAGTTCTTCTATAAAGTGGAACTTGATCAAGGGCTTTCAGACACACCAAGAAGAGTTAGGAGCCTAAACAAAAAATCTTAAATGAAAGTATATTCAATGATCTTCACGACCCACAAGTTTTTTTTGGCTCATTTTCATTGAAAACTCTCCTTGTCACTTGGCTCATTGATGCATTGCTCTAGACAAAATTAGATTTACAGGTAAAATTTGTTGGAGGAATCATTTTAAAATCTTATAAATAGGCCCATTGGATTCATTGGCCTATTTCCATGCAAACTCATATATTGTATGGCCAACATTCATTAAGTTTTCACTATGGGGTGAATGAAATATTATGGGAAGCAAGATAAAGGTACAAACCATGCTCCAAAGCAAAACTTGGGTGGTTGGGTGCACTTTTGGTGTCCATTTTCACCCTTGGCACACTTATGAGGTGCAATTTCACCCCAAAAGTGTGCTCCTCTCCTATTGGTTGGAATTTTGCATGTTAGAAACGTAAAAAGAAGCCAAAAAATGCATGTGATGACTTATGTGTTGGTTTTAATTTTAAGTGGGCCCCATTTTCCCCGTAAGCGCATTTTTGAACCCCATTTGCACCTTCGGAACACTTATGAGGTGCAATTTCACCCCAAAAGCTCACCATCTTCCTATTGGTGGGGATTTTTGATGTGTGCATGTCAAGTTATGAAAAAAAAAGGGAAAGCTTCTACATAGGCATGCACATGCCACCTCTTCTCTCCATCCCCCATACCATGGCACAATTTTTTACCCTCCTTGCATCTTGGGCACATTTTTGAGGTGAAATTGCACCCCAAAAGTGTACGAAGGTGTAAGGAAGCCTCCATCCTCCATTTTCCCATCCTCCATTTCTCCGTTTTCACTCATCCACTCCTCCACTTTCCCATGTGCTTCCCCCTCTTTCACTCCCACCATATAAATTCACTCATCCTTGCTCCCACAACACAAAAACATAAAGTAAAAACATAAATTAACTCTTTGGAAGCCATTAAAGTGCTTTGAAGCTGGTTCACCATGTTCAGACACCAAGGAAACTCTTCATGTGCCCTAGATTTCAAAATATTGTTTTCCTCATATTTCATGATTTCGTGGGTGGAATCACCTCAATTTTTGACCATCCCTTCCTCTCCAGAATGCCTTTAAGATGAATGTAAGATGTATTCCATTGATGGTTTGATATTTTTTGTACACCCACATGCAATTTCCAACCATAAATAATGCTATTTTAAATCTACAGAAACTCAACGAGCGAAATGACTTGAAAATTGGAGCAAAGCATCCTGGTGCAAAATACTTTTTTAGGCCAATTTCATTTTGATCCCACACTCAGAAGAACACTTTCTATTTTTAGAAAGTCTCTACTAGGTAGCCTACTAAAAATAGTGAGTTTGAGAGATAGTTGGTTTTCAGTATCTCCGTTCATTCCTCCAAGATCAAAACACTAAAAAATGACAAATTGGGAAAATTGCTAAAAATAAACCCCCATGTATGACTTGATAAAATAATAAGTGTTCAAAATGAGCTCAAAATTCCCACACATGTTCCTCCCTTACATGTCTCACTGATCTTAGCCTTCTTAGAGGTTAATTTCTCAGTTTGTAAGCAAATTCCCACATTTCTAGATGTGGCAAGCATAAGGTGTCTTAGGGTGAATCTTCTAAATTTAGAAACATGATGTGGAATGAACCTCATGAAAATGTGACAAAAAGGATTCTCTCAAAGTGTGTCATTAAGAGAAAATGGTCACTTGTTTCAAATCACAGGGATATTTTTATCCTGTGCACCTTATTGTGACCAAGTTTCAGGAACTCCTCTCGTAAACAAGTCTATTTTTGACTGTCCTCATTCCAAGAGGTACTTCTCAACATTTGTAAATCTCCACATGTCACTATGTGGTGATCACCTCTTCAGAGCTTGCCCCATAGGAATGGTATGGAAAAATTCATGCTCACGGAGGATTGGTAATTGAATTGTGACTCAGGCAGAAAGGAAGCCCTCTCGGTTCCCAATTTTGGTCTCAGTATGTTTCTCATTTCACTGGATGGGTTGATTCAATGACAAATACATTTTTTGTTCAACCTCCTATCTTCACCCATCCCAGAGTTGGAAGGTTTTTGGTCTCAGATTTCTATCTCGCTGTGTTCTCAAGGTAACAAAATCACGGATCATGGTTGTGCAGGCAATTGTTTCATTTTGCACACCAAGTGCATCAAGTTCATTCCATGTAAATGCTTGGTCAATAAGGCATGACAATGTTTCAAGTATAATAAGGTTTGTTCAAGTGAGGGAAGACATCATAAATTGTTTTCAATGGCTTATTGATCAAGTGTCTCTCATCTCTCCTCTCTCAGAGCACCTGATGGGCTATAATGGTTGATCACTCGAGAGGAGGCTTCTCATAGTGCAAAAGGGTCAAAGTTCTTCATCTGGAGTTCATCTCGGGAGCATCACCATGGAGGTTATCAGAATTAGGAGTGGATCTTCTTCATTCAATCTTGGAGCTTCCCCTCACTCTCTCTCTTCTTTTCTCTCTTCTCCTCTCTTTCTCTCTCTAGAATTCTATTTCTTCATTGATGCGAATATTTTGTAAAAAGTAACTTAAGTCACTTAAAGTTTCTATTTCATTGTTGAGGATTGCACTTTAAGTCGAAAAGTCACATGGGAATGCGAACAACCACTAGATTTGGCTATATATTGTAATGCTATCTCCATTCCCAAGGGTTAGATTTTCTTGGTTGATAACTCCCATTGTCTTGCTACAATCAAGAAACTACATTTCTTCTATTTCCTTGTCTTATATTTTCCTTTCCGTCTCAACTACTACTCCAATAGAGCTTTGTAATCCTGCACAACCAAGGAAAGATTGAATCTTTTGATGAATGTAATGCAATCAAACTATGTGTTGATTGTGTTTTTCATCTTGCTTTGCATATTGGTGTCTTCTCATTGTTAACTTGGAAATACTATGGCTTTATGTCAATGAACTCACCTTGCTATTTGTTGAATAAAACCCGCTTCTCACTTTCTCCCCTCTCCATACACACATATTTCCTCCACCGCCTTTTTGCACATGGGTTTAGTGGAATATTCCTGTGCGATCCCTCGTCAAAAGTCCACCCACGATGGTTAGAGTAATGTACATTTTTCCTTGTTTTCAATAAATGGAGCTGCCCCATTCCTTAGCTGAGGTACTTAGTCCCAAAGTATTGGTGAAAGCCCCTAATTTTTCCTTGTGATAAATCATGTCCCCAATAGGTCATATTAAATTCATGCCACTGTCTTAAGGCCTCTTGTGTGTCTTCCTATAACTCTTGCAAAAACTTAAGAGCACTGGGCTACCTTCCCAAGATCCATCTCATTCTTTGACCTTATTTAGGTGTTGTCCCAATCTTTGCGATCTTGCTTGCAAATTCCTCCATTGCTTCACAACCTTCACAACCTTCACACCCTTGCTCTGGAAATTCATCAAGGATTGTCTCAAACTTTGTGATTTCTTAATTCAACTGTGCCCCTTCCTTATGCACTTTTTCTTGCAGGATTAGGTGTTGTTCAACGTCTTCTACCTTTACTATCTTCTCATGAAGCTATAGCACCTCCACCTTACTCTTCGTAAAACCTACTTTCCACATATTCCTCTTGGAAATTGAGTTGACTTATCATTATCTTCACTTGTTTAATGCAAAGTTCTATATTGAAAACCTCATCCAAGGCCTAATGCCCAATGGAGTCCGATTCGTAGTTTGACAGCTTGGTCTTACGTAGTCCCAAACGCATCAGCTACTTCCAAAATCTTGTCCAACGCAAAATATAATTGCTCTGGGAGATCGGATGAACTAGAAAAGTACTGAATTTGGTTGGCTTCTTTGCCACGACCTTTGCACAACATTCCTCCACTTTTTCCATCAACCATTTTAATATGGCATTTGTTAATTCGTGAGTATCTCACTCTTCCAAGATTTCTTCGAATTACCCGTCGACTTCCGCATCCTTATGTTTATACCTTTTGTAGCCAATTCTGTCAACTAACACGACCATGGTTTGTAGTTGTCTGATTGGCAATTTGAATGGATCACAAATCTATGCCCTAAATCCATGGACATATAAAACTTTACCTGTGAACGGTGTTAAGCCTCTCTTCAAGCTCAATAGATGGGTTGATGGTGTGGTCCCTTGTCAATAGTGCCTAACATTCTTTCACAAAGGCCCTCATCTTTGTTACCCTTTTTGAGATTTCATCCTCTGCGGCTTCTTGTGTTTTCCCTTCTTCCTCCACTGTCTTCTCCATCTGCGGTCCATGTCCCTCTGACTCTTCCATTTGCATTGTGTTAGTTTTGCTCGGTGGTTCTTCCTTAACCAATTCCTCATCAAACTACTAAGCGCTCATTGTTATTCCCTTTACAAAACCACTAACTAATACTTCTGGTTCTTCTGGGGTCTCTACTTGTGTTTGTCTTGGGTTTCCTGTTTGCGATGTTGGCCGATGCCATAAACCTCCCAATCCCCGGATGATTACCCTAAATTTATCTCTGGATTCTCCACGGGGGCTTTCCCCTTACCTCGCACCTCAGCTACTTGTTTGGCCTAGAAAATATGTTCTTCTTGATCCGCCACATGTTGCTGCAGACACAGTCATTGGTCTTGCACTATTCTTAATAGGTTTTAATGTAAAGGGTACTTCTACGGGGATCCTATCAATTAAATTTTCATCGGCTCTTTTAACTTGACCTCTTAGTCATCTGATTCATAGTCATAAAACTTCACTACTTTGGTTCCCTCGGTCTGCAAAATCGAGGCGAGAGTATGCTATCCAGTACTTGGACGTCTATTTTACGCGTTTGAATCCTGCAAACCTATTCAATGCTCTTTCCTAATAATATGTGCTGAAGTTAACTGTTATTTGTGAATATTAACCAAGGTGGAAGTTCACCTCTCTTCGTCACCATGTTAGCCAAACAAACATGGTTCATCACTCAGAATTATGTGATTCTAAAGTAGCTCTTTAACAACCCTCTTCAATGCTCTTTTGTAATAATACGTGTTGAAGTCATATGTGAATAGTAACCAAGGTGCAAGTTTACCTCTCTTTGTCACCATGTTAGCCAAATAAACATGGTTCATCACTCAGAATTATGGGATTTTGAAGTAGCTTTTTAATAACCCTCTCCGGATTTTCTCCTCGCTTTTGACCCATTTTCTCAAATTTCTAGGTCCATATCTAAAATTACTCTCCCTTTCAAGTTGTGGGTCTTGTACATGTCCTCAAGAGTCATCTCTTCTAAGACCCTCTTTTTTTTTTTTTTAGTTTTTGAGGTTGATATTGGTACTCTATTGACATTGAATAATATCAACACCAAGTAGTTACCCCATTGGAACTTTGTTCCGTGTTTGTGTGCAAAATCCATTGCCCCATTCAACTTAAAATCCACATGCTTTGCAAGATCGTATTTCTCACCTTTTAGCCCTATTTTCATCATTGGGTATAGTGTTCCTCGTGAGGTAGAATTTATATCCTATGACAAAATCAACAATGACAACAACTTCACGACCACTCGGATTGCAGGATGCTCGATGGAACTTGACATGGTCTTCTTTCCCTGTTTGCTCAGTTGCAATGATTCCACATTCTTGCGAGGATTACCCTATTCATTAATGAGTCTGCAAGATGTATTCCTTCATTGGATAATTGGTCTACCCATGCTAGAATTTTTACGGCAAGGGGGAATCGTTCATTGTGCGATGGACATCTTCCCTTGGTGTGCTTGTGTTAAACAAAACTAAATTAACTTCACAGGATTTCCCAAAGCATGACAAGTTCATCGGGCTCAAGATTCCCGATTTTGTGAGTTCTTGCGGTATCACGTGTGCACCAATAGTTACTTCGAATTCCTTCGCAAGTTTACTATGGATTGACCTTATTTTATTTCTTAAGCCATTGATTGTGTTTTCTCTTATTTGAGTCTTAATATGTTCTCCTGCCTTAACTATGCAAGGAAATTTCATCAACGAAAGCATATTCTCCATTACTTTCAGTGGTTGTTTTTCTTCCTCCATTTTCTTCTTTTTTCTTCGCTCCTCTTTCTAGAAGTTGATTCCTCCCTACGTTACTTCATGTGGAGATCCTCTTATGTGGCCTCCATACCAAATTCCTCTTGTATAATGAACACTTCCTCCTTCGTTATACTATCACTTGAACTCTCCTTCACGCTCATTGTATATCCAATTCCACCCACACTCTATTGGTTATAGTATTGAATTTTGGTTCTCATTAACATACTACTCTTTTCCTTTGCTCGATTTTCATCTCATTTGGATATTTTCTCTTATGATTTTTCTTGTTCTTGGGTTGGTTTCTTGGCTCCAATTCTCTCTAACGTTTTTTGGGGGATGATTCCCAAAATTTTCCATACTTGGCAATTATACCCCAAAATCGTATCCTGTCTTTGCACTACTTCCGCTTGCGCAAAGATTCAGCCAACCCACAACACCGATCTTGTATGCAATTTTTTTTTTTTTTTTTAATATGAGGAATCATTACATTTTACATTTTGTAGCCTAAGTTTTACCTCTTCTTAATAAGTGTTCGGTCTTACCAATCAGCCAAGGCCCCATTGGCAAAATTAATGATTTGTACTTGTAAAATGCTCATTTGTTGTCCATCTCTTATGTTTTTCACAAAATATTACATATAGCCAAGGTTTTGTAACTTTATATCTACCCTACTTATGTACATTTAATTGGGCTTTGCATTCATTAATTACAATAACATTGCTTGGTCACCAACCTTATTGATAGTCGCCCCTGTCAAAATGTATACACATAATCCACCTGCATCTAATTCAACATTCATATAACACTGAGGGGATGCAACCCGCGTAGTATCCATTTATGTGTCATCATCACAGGGGCACGCGTGTTGTGCAGAGCATGATCAAGCCCACCCATAGTAGAATTGCATTACTCAAATTGTGATGTGGAGATAAACACTCTTTCCACACTTCCCTCTATGGATCTCTTCCTCTATAGTTGTCTTCCTATGATTGCTTCTTGCATACCCCTTCTACGTTCAAAATTTTGGTTCTTTCTTTCCACCGCCCTCTCCCATTGTTTTTGTGCATCTAACTGCAACAACCTTTCTCCCAAATGATGTATCACCATGGACACTTGTCACATATCCACACTATCCTTATTTTGCAAACTCTCTTTCTGATTCGTTCGTAGGAGAGTTGATTGACTTGCTTCCCTTATCAAGTGGATTCAACTATGACTGTCCTTGTGAAGGGTGGCGTCCATATCGACGGGCGCTTTCCTTTTGTGACTAACACAGGAACTGGACTCACCACTCCCAGAATTTGACTTGCTATATAATATTGACACTCTTGTGTACCTTTCTACGATGTTTACTCTTATACCTACATTCAACACACTCAAACCCTTATCATTATCGCCCTTAACACTTCAGAGTTTCCTCTATCTAGCTAGGCCTACCTTCTTGACTTTCCCATGCTTGCATTTCCCTCTCAGAAGACATTGACCATGGTTGATGCTATATGCTAAGTTAATTTCCATTGTGAATGACATCGGCCATGGTTGATACCATCAAGTTAAAGATTTTTCATAGCCAATGACATCGATCACAGTTGATATCTTCGCCTAGAAAAAATCATTATTGCTATCATTAGGCTATTTATACTAGGTTGTTGAGTGTTCATTCCAAATCCCATCCATCACACATTCAGTTTGCTAGGTCTTGCCAATTTTCCCTAAAAGCTTAAAAGGTCTTGAAGTTGGTATTATTTGTCTTGTTTAGGTTTACACTTGGAGCATTGGGTACTTAAGGATCTACAAGCATATGAGTTGCACTTGCCATGGTCTACCAAACCTTTGGATTCATTAGAGTCTTCAATCAAGGGTGTTCCTCGGTCTTCTTCTTATTCGTTTTTGGTCACCCACATCAACTCTCTCTCATAAAGTGTTGCCGAACTTGGGGGAAGTTAATAAGCTAATTTTGATGTTGTGGATGCGGTGGAGCCTAAGAAGGAGGGATGCGAAGAAAATGCAAAATATTTCTATAGTCATGTCACGTAAGAATTCATCTACGTTCACCCCAATTTCACCGACCCACATCCTTAAGCCATCATGGCTCATATTGAGGCATATAATGCCATTTGGGGAAAATCACATGATATTGATCCTTCTCATTCAACATGTGCTAACACAAATGTACCTCAAAATCCTAATCCTAATCCCAATTCTTATTAAAATTCTCCTTCCAATGATCCCACCCAACTTATCTTGCATTTCATTAACCAAATGAGTTTACAACAAACCAATAACAACAATCAATTTCTTCAAATGAAGGCATATCTCACTTGCATAAAAATATTAAACCTCAATAAATTAAATGGGGTATGCTTGATTAGTTCCCTTCCTCACATCCTCTAGTTGATCATAATTGTAATTTGATTGTGTAACCTCAACCACCACTTCTAGCACATATGATAAGTCAACTGACCCCAAACTTCATATTAAAGCCTTTGCCAATATCTATAAGGACTGGATCAAATATATCTTTTACGTGGCTTCCAAGCTTTGAGCCAAGAACCTCACAAGTGACATATAGATTGGTACAATTCTCTCTTGTCTAACTCCCTCGTTAAACTCGAGGGGTTAGTCAATCTTCTACTCAAAGAATTCCATTCACAATACTTACATGAAAACAAATTGAACATCTTCATCAATTGTAAACAAGGTGATGATTGGAATGTATAATCCTTCATCAAACAATGGAAAACTCTTTGCACTAGATAAAAACATTATTTCATTGATGATACTGCTCACAACATCTTAATCAACACTTTAGAACCTCGCCTTCAATACAAGGTTAAGTTCTTTTTTCCTACTACTTTGGAGGAAATAATTGACCATGAAAAAAGGTAATTTTGTTTTATGCACACATTAAAAAATTCTCAACCAAAAAATCTCAAAATTAACCTCAGTCTCAAGCGCAAAGAATCTTTAGATCCTAATGAGACCTTTGAATCGTACGCTACAAATGATAGACTCTCATGCATTCCTAATCCTAACAATGATTACTAAAGGACCATTCACAATGTCAATTCAAACCCTCCTCGATCTAATAGAGGTAATTGTCTTTCTTCTTCCCATGCAATCAACCATCAACCATTTTCCATGGAAGAGTTGCGACAACATCTCCCTAGGCCATATGCTTCACCTCTGAATGCTTCTCGCCCTTATCCTCCTTGGTTGAACGAGAAGATATTTTGTTGCTGTCAAACCAATTGGCATCATTCACATTAAAATTACAAAGCTCTCTACACTTTCTTCTACATATTTCGATATGGTGCTACATTTAATCATGCATGTATGGGCCATGAGAGATTATAAGAAGTTACCAAAACTCATGACTGTGCCAAAATGCGCGATCGCCACAATACCACAAATCAATTTAATGTTTATATTGACTATGTCAAAAGACACGATCACACAATGTCGTAAATAAAGTCAATGTTTATATAAAAACCCATACCAATCCCTCACCTAATCATTCTAACACTTGAGGCAACTCCTCAACCTAATAATGAGAAACAACAATATTATTCTTCTTCTAACACTATAATCTTGAATAAGAATAATAATGAGAAACAACAAGATTATTCTTATTCTTCTTCTAAAACTATTAATTTGAGAAATTAGCCATATTGAGGATTTAGGCATCCTGTTGTCATATTGAGGATTTAGATGTCATGTCGCAAAGGGAAGAGTGTTAAGAGAGTTGTAGGATTTATCCTCCACCAATTGAAGCTTCGCCATAGATAAGTGCCACTGCAAATGGTCACAAACCCAATAGAACTAGCCACATATGACACATTGGTCGAGACATATCATTGTGTTGCATATGCCCTTAGTGCCACTCCTTATTTCGTACCGATAGAAAATATGTAAAATGAGGAAAACAAGTAATTAGTTCCCTTGCTCAAAATATGAAACTTGCCACTAATTTTGTTTTTGTTGCACCAAATAACAACCTATAAATGAATATGTGCTTTTGGAATTTGATAAAACCTGTCATTGAGAACCTATTCAACCCATATTGTACCTATTTCTACCCCCATGGCAGAACCACCCAGGTGGGACACTAGCGCCCACAATTTTTGTCTGATTTGGGCAATTCTGTCCCTACATTGATTTTGGGCTAAGTTTGATTTTGAACTGTTTTATTAGCTCTTGTTTGGTCATATTTGTGTTGTGTACCATTTTGTGTCTAGCTTTTGTACCAATGAGAGGGTGAAATATGACGAGTCCATAAAACGAATCATCATAACATCTATATAACTATAAACTTTAATCCAAAAAACACTAATCAATGCATGTGAATGTTCTAAATAGTTATATCTAAAGTAGAAAGTAATGCATTTCCCCTTATTCTATCTTAGGCAAACTAATGACCAATGAAACTCCCGCTAACTACTTTTTTGAGTAATTGTGGTGACATATGTTGGATGATAAGGCATGCATTCTCTACCATTTTGAACAGTTACAATCAAAGGAGACCGAGTCTACAACCACTATGCCATTTTGAAGACTGAGACCATAAAAAACTACAAACTAGGACCCCTATTTCTAGCAAAGTTATGGGGTGTCATGGGAATTTTTTGAATTTCGTATCGTCTGCCCATAACTTTGGCATGTGTTGTAACCAGCTGTGTCTAAAAGACACCTTCTCGTGACTATTTCTTAGTTAGTTCTTTTCGGTATTATAATAGATATTAGATAGAATGTTATTTTCAGTTGCTCTCTAAAGTATGTAACAAACTCATTTTTTATCAATACAATACATGGTATTTTAAGGATATGTTTGTGTTAAAAGTCTCAATCCTAAAATAGAGTAAGGGCCCACTCAAATGAGGATATTGGATGACGGGTACTTCATGCAAAATATTTACATTTAATAAGTTCCAATTTTAATATCTTGACTTGGTGATTATTTGAATACAATCTTATATCTCTTTATTTCAGTGAATTTCCTTTCCTTTTCATTTCTTTTCAACAAGCATTTCATTTTAGCAAAGCATTTCCGTTAACAAGCATTCAGTAACTTTGTTTCAGTAGAATAGATGCATTTTATATACTCTATTTTCCATTTGATAGTTTAGAAGCTTTTGATATTCATTAGTTTAGACATTTACTCACTTTTAGTAGATAAGTAATATAGAAACAAGAGAATCAATACCAACCGAAATCCCCCCCAAAGAGAGAACCACCATAGTGACTGAGCTGCATATCAACTTCTCTATGCATACAGCCTTGAACACAACCCTGGTCTATAATGACATCAACACTTGAATAAGTTGATTAAATGATTAGAAGTTACAATGACCCATCATTTTTTGGCACCATTTCCGGGGACCACCATAAGAAAAACATGCCATTCTATTCACATTTTATGTCTATGGGTGTTATTGAAGTTGAGCTATGCAACCAATTGAGATCTTAAGCCTTACCTTAAAGATAAATATTGATGCACAAGACAAGGGATGCTAAAGGGAGATATATAGCTCGCAACATTTAAAGAATATCCCCTATAGGAGAACATATAGTAAACATTGATAATACTACTCCTGAGAGTGACACTGAGTAGTCTGAATCGACTTGTCCAGAACCTGAACAACTTGCAGAAATGGGAGACATGGGAAACAATGGAAACAATGATGATAGAACCTTGAGTAGAACCTTTACCTACCCTATTTTATTAAATGATGAAGAAGAAACACCTATGAAAAACATTTCCCCATCTATTCTGCTTATCTTTCAAGAAATTCCCATAGAAGATCTATACCAATTATTTTTTGAATTCAAAGTCCTATGCCAAACATATGACTACAAAAAAGATAACCAGAAACTCAAGCTCTTTCCTTCCACCCTCAAGGACTCTGTCATGAGGTGGTTTATGGGATTGGCCTATGAATCCATTAATTCACGGGAATAGATGGAGATAAGTACCAAGACTACTACAGGGGAAGAGATAAGAGGGAAGAATTCTTTCTGATGAGACAAAAGGAAGATGAAAATCTGGAGGATTACTTGGACAAATTTATTTTTGTCCATAGGAGAAGTGGTTATGAGTTGAATGTAGAAATAAGCAAGACAATCTTCCTTAAAGGTAGAAATATCATGGGAGGAGGTGATGTAAACAAACTCACCTTGGAACAGATCGTTGAGTTTTGTAGGAGCTACTCTAGAACAAGGGGAGGCATTAGAAGAAATAAAACATCAAACCATGCCTTTGGTACCTCAGAAATTCTAGAGGGGTTGACCAATATGAAAACAACTATTTTGAGATTGTTAAATTCAACCATGGATGGGCTCAAAGTTAAGGAGAATGATGCAAAATAACCTCTAGACATGTATTGTCCCAGATGCAGGAAAATAAATCCTTTGAAAGAATGTCCTCTAGATATCATGGAAATATGCTTGATCTGTGATTTCTTTGAGAATGACATTAACCATTTTACTCTCCTACCTTAGCTGAAAGAAATATTAAACTTTATGATTCAACAAATGGAAAGATAAAATTTATTCAAAGATCAAATAATCAGTATGCTTATGCCCCTAGACTTTCTCAGAACCCTTGGATGATCCCATGGCTTTAATCAGACCCTTCCACCAACTTAAGGGATAAACTTTGATTGGAAACCACCAAATTAGATGGCCTACCCAAATCCACAACCATCCGATGCCTCCATATAATCAGATCAAGGTTAGACACCATTAGCCAATGCATATCCATGGCCAAACCAACAATGGTCACCCTTGCAGAACTATAATCAATCAAGGATGTTTACACAACGATAAGACTTTAATGCCACCACCATAGTGAAATCTCCAGTAGGGACTCATAGCAACACGAAACTCAAATTCCATCCCAACCCATCTCAAACCCCAAGACGAATAAACAAATAATTTCAGTTTAGCGAACTAGGACAGGAGTGAGACAATGCAAGTTAATGCCATTAATAACTTGCAACTGAGATATGGAAAAAACAGTGAACAATCTCCAATAGTTCGTTCTTAAAGGGGACCTAACTAGACTCGAGGAGGGAGCCAGCAAACATCGTTCCCTGCATCAAGCAAACCTAGGGATGGGGAGCTTGACAAGAAGGTCCATGGCATCTCCGCTGGTCGTCGAGTCAGGATCTCAAAGAAATGTAGCGAGGGAAGAGTTTTCACCCATCTTCTTCAGTTAGTTGACCTAGTTGAATATTGCAGGAGCTTCTTAAGAGCAATAAGGGCTTTGCTAATGTTAGGAACCAAACAATTAGGCTACCATTGCCTGATTAGACACCGGGATTGAAGGAAATACCCAAAAATAGTTTGGGCATGCCCAAATTTATTCTTCCCTAACTTCAAAAATTGCAAGCTTTTTTCACTCTAAACAAGCTAGGAAAAATGATCCAGGTTGCCGGTTAATCTGCAACCCCTGTTCAGGCATTACAAGCTGTTCGGGTCTACCTTTGTCTAAGGTCTCTTATTTGATGTTTTCATTTCTGCCGGAACTGAAATTCAAGTGGTTGCATCAATATGGATAGGTGCTTTGTATATTGTTTCTAGAGTTGCAACCCCTATTTGATCCTAGTTGAAGTGGAAGGAGACAAATTGAGGTTGGGAAATCATAATATAGGGTTATCTTTAGCTATTTGCCCCTAGAGCCCTTATCTAAAGAGGCACTAGCCCAGTATTTTTGGACCGTTCCACCAATTTGTGGAGAATTGGACAACCGGCCGTTGGACATCCACCAAGTTTCAGGGATGCCCTACCCAAATCCATTGACCAGATGCCTCTGGTTTATCAGCAAGGATGGACACCATGTGCCTTTGGCAATGCACATTCTTCATGGCCAAACCAACAATGGTCACCCCAACTTGAGTAAAGTGATCGTCTTTGGCTGGAGTTTTTCACCTGATATCAAGAAGGAAGGTCTGTTTTGGGGATCCATCTATCCCACAGTTCTTTATGACCAGGACTACACGAATGCATTTTTCATTATGGTCAACTTCTAGATGGAAGCTTCTCCAATTCCCAAAAATCAACTTGGTCCTACTTCAATTATGTCGAAGGCAGTCGAGCTGGGTGAGTCTTTGCTTCTTAATTCTTCAGGGCTTAGAAAATAACTTGCAGTTTCCCAAGCGAAGTATCTAGGAAATGTCACAGTGAGGACTTTATCCTCTCCACCAAGGTAGTTAGTTTACCTCGATCATTACATACATTTCAAATGGAGTGAACAGCCACATGATCCAATTTGCACATGAAACTGGGGTCTCTCCCAGGACTTGCCAAGACATACCTGCATTTGGGTCTAAAAACCCCATATACCGTGATGCTTCGTCTCAGAACCACTTGATTAAAAGGATGACTGTCTTTGGTTCTTGGAAGAGATCTAATCTAGTTGGTATGTAGGAGCCAGATGGAAAAATTGAATATTTGAGGAAAACACTCTTAAGCAGCCATAAGTTACATTCCTGCCTATGGAAGCAGAACCTGTTTTGGAACCATTGCATAAAGTCAGACATGCAAGCTGAGATTACCCAAAAACAGTCAAATTAGAAGGACAATGTGCTGATTTTTTGCTGAAAAAATTCTTTGTTATGAGGCACCCTGAGAGTCGCAATCATTCTATCACCGACCTCAAAGGTCATGATTCCTCATATCTGGTATTGCGTGAGATATAAAGCTGGTGGAAAAACACATCAATGTCATGGCATATGCATTCAATGTTCTGGGATCTTTGACATGTAGGTATTCGGTCCAGATTCACTGGTGACTATCAACGATCATACTCGACCTCTAGATGGAAGCTTAATGGCTATTTGATGTATCAACATGGAATATCTTGAGGCCGTAATGGTTGGGGTCCACTATTGCCAACCCCTGGGAGTATCTAATCCAGATCAAAAGGTCTTACTTAGCCTAAAACTCAGTGAACATGGGATCTGTCCAATAGTTATCTTATCTGAAGTTTACCCTGCAGCTATCTTGGTACTATTTACTAACATAGTTTTGACTACATGTCAGGAAAAATGGGATTTCAAATAGGCAAAAAGCCCCCTAAAAATGTTTTTCTCTTGTATCCTTTCCTATATAGGATTACAAAGACTAGTGGCCTATCCTCATGGGATTAAAGAAACCACATTGATGTTCATGAGCTTTGTTGAATAATTGAGGTGCCGTAATGCCTCTGGTTTTAGATCTTGGGTACAGGTATCCTGAATTAAACCAAATTTAAGAACCATGGTCATAAAGCCTAAAACTCAAAAATAAATACCCAAAAATAGTCAAAGTAGTAGAAATCTAGCTAACCTTGTAGTTGAAAAGATTCTTTCACAAAAATATGGGGACCCTGGGAATCCAATCATTACTATTTTTGTAAATGGCCAATTAATATCTAATGTTTTTGTGGATCTTGGTGCTGCCATCAGTGTCATAGCAACATATAAATTCAATTTGTTGTCTTTGACATGATTACAACTAACCAATACTATCCTCAAATTAGTAGATCAATCTATTGCTATACCAAATGGAATAATTGGGGACATAATGGTTACGGTTAAATCCTGGGACTATCAAGTAGATTTTATGGTCTTACAACCTAAAACTCAAAAGATGGGATCTCCAGTTATCTTAGGAAGACCATGGCTAACTACTATTACTGCATACATTGACTGTAGGTTAGGAAAAATGATTATTTCAAATGGGCAAAAAGAAAAAAATATTTCTCTTTATCCTTCTGTCCTAGCCATATGTGGATGTTTGTGAACGTGTGTGGGTGGATTTTTCAGATAATAACAATATGAGCCCTACTTATCTCACTGCCATTGCAGTAAAAAATCATATGGAAGAAATTAAAGAGATATACCCAGTGTTAGATAAAGAAGATACCACAACTACGAAAACCAAAATTGTGGCTACAGAAACTGAAACGGAGGCTACGGAAATGACTGTTTTGAACTCTGAAAAGAACAACATCATCGTAATGAGTAAAATTTCTATAGAAGGTTGTGGAGAAACCTATGATTACCATGAAGGCCAAACATCAACTAATTTTCATTGTCCTTTAGCCAAGATTATATCTTATACGGGAAAAGATTATGAGAACATGGCTATTTTTCACAGTATACAACCTCATGTTTGTCCCTTAAACTCTCTGATTGTTGAGACAGAACTAGCTATTTTGAAAGACATTAAACAAGTAACTGTTGAGATAGGAAAAGAATTGACTATTGGTAACAACTTAGAAGAAAACGAAAAGGCTAGGGTAATAGACATCCTAAGAAATAATTCAAAAGCTTTTGCTTTGGATTATATTGACATGAAAGGGATTCATCCAAGCATCTGCACTCATCATATTTATACTAAGGATGTCAGACCAGTCAGACACCCACAACATAAGGATTAACCGAATAGTAAGAGACATTGTTAAAGATGAAATAGAAAAATTGTTGATTGTAGGATGTATGTATTCAATATCTAATAGTCAGTGGGTATTACCTCTTGTTATAGTTCCCAATAAAAATGGTAAGTGGAAATTTTTTATAGATTACAGGGAGTGCTTAATAAATCCACCAAGAAATATTACTTTTCCCTGCTCTTTATAGACCATGTTTTGGACAATCTAGAAGGTAAGAAATATTTCTCCTTCTTCGATGAGTTTAGTGTATAAAACTAAATTAGTATAGCACCTGTTGATCAAGATAATACCACTTTCTTTCTCCCTTGGGGTAAATTTGCATACAAAGTTCTACTATTTGGATTTTGTAATGCACCTACCACCTTTCAGAGAGCAGTTTTAACTATTTTTGCAGACCTTACCAATGACTGTGTTGAAGTTTATATGGATGATTTCACTGTCCATGGGTCTACCTTTGAGGAGTCTTTGAGCAATCTTGAAAAAGTGTTAGCAAGATGTGAGCAACACCAACTCTCCTTAAGTCATGAAAAATGCTTGATGATGGTTGATCAAGGGGTTGTTTTGGGTCATCATATCTCTGCTAAGGGTATCCAAGTTGATCCTAAAAAGATAGAAGTCATTACTAAGTTACCTACACCAAAAAATCAAACATACATCAAAAGTTTCCTTGGACATGCAGGTTTTTACAAACGGTTCATAAAATATTTTAGTAAGATTGCCACACCAATTTTCTCTCTTTTGACAAAAGAATGTGTTTTTGAACAAACTCCTCAATATTAACAAGCTTTTGAAGTTATAAAGGAGAAATTGACCACTACCCCAGTCTTGAGAGAACTCAATTGGGGCCAGCCTTTTCATATTCACAATAATGCTTCCAATAATGCAATGGGAGATGTTCTTGGACATGAAAGATGGGGAAGAACAAATGTATGCCATCTATGTCATCATAAAAAACCTAACCCCTACAAAGAGAAACTATACCACTACAGAAAAGGAGTTTCTAGTTGTTGTTTACTCTCTAAACAAATTAAGACACTACATTAGCTGGTTATAAGATTTTTGTGTATACAAACCATTCAGCCAAAAGATACTTAATGAACAAACCAGTAATAGGGGGGCCGAATTATTCACGTAATTGCTTCTTTTGCTAGAGTTTAACTTGACCATTATTGATAAGCCTAGAAAGGCTAATGTTGTTGCTGACTTTCTTTAAAGAGTTTGAATGTTTCACAAGAAGGTGAGGCAGTTCAAGATCACTTTCCAAATGAGCACTTGTTTGCAATATCAGCACGTCCTCCATGGTTTGCTTACCTTTGCAGATTATCTAACTACAAAGAAAGTTTCTAGCTTATTTCACTAGTACAGAAAGAAAAATATTAATCAGAAACAGTGCTACATATAAGTGGTGCAATGAAATTTTGTTTGAAATGTTGTCCTGACATGATTCTTCGTAGGTGTGTTTCAAGAAGATGAAGTATATGACATACTGAGAGCATGTTGTGATGAACCTGGAGGAGGGCACTACTCAATAAACATGACAATTCATAAGTTCCTTAGAGTTGGGCACTACTGGCCCTCTCTCAACAAAGTTGTCAATAAATATGTATGGCAATGTGATGCATGTCAAAAAATGAGGAAGCATGCTCTATCTTTTGAAATGCCCCTCAATCCTCAACTAGTCTTAGGACCATTTGATAAATGGGGGATTGATTTCATTGGACCTATAGACCCCCCATCTTACAAAAAAGAATACCTGCGGGTGTGCACCAACTATGTTACCAAATGGGCTGAGGTTCAAGCACTGACATTCTGTACCACAAGATCATGTTAAGGTTTGTGTCTAAAATGATTGAGGACTTTTTGAATATTTACCAGATAAAGCATAGGAAATCATCACCATACTACCCCCAATCCAATGGGAAAGTGGAAGTCACCTATAGAGAACTGGAAAACATCTTGACTAAAGTTATAAATGCAGATAGAAAGAATTGGTGCCAAGACCACTTGAAGTAGTATGGGCATACAAGATAACTTGGAAAACCACCACTAGTTTCTCCTCATATGAACTAGTATATGGAAATAATCCATTGCTCCCAGTGGAATTTGAATTGCAGACCTGAAGAACATCATTGAAGATATGCATTTACTTGGATGAAGCTGAGTAAGATAGGGTGATGTAGCTAAATGAACTGGACAAGATGCAGATGGAAGCACAACATCAAATTGAGATCCTTCAACATCAGAGGAAAATCTGACATGATTCTCATATCAAGACCAAAAGATTCAAACAAGGAGAGTGTGTCCTGCTTTGACTCAAAATACCATCAATTCAAAGGGAAAATGAGGACAAGATGGTTATGACCTTACCAAATTGAATATATATATGATAATGGATATGTGAGATTTTTTCCAATTGGTGACAGGAGAACTTTGTTAGTGAACAACCATAGACTAAGGTTGTATCAACAACCCCAGGATAAAGAAACCTTCACTTAGGACATGTAACTATGTGAGGAATTTGATTCAGTGGAAGGCTTTAAATCTTCCATCCATGAGTATTTTGTCAAGAATATACAAATAAAGGAAGAAGACCATAATTATGTTCTAGTATTCTTCCCCCTATTTCTAAATAACAAAAATATATTTTCTTTTATGCATGCAAATAAAGGCTGGAAGTGTAAATTATCAAAATGTATATTAACCATAATTTCTTTTCAAATTTAGGAGGGATAGCCAATAGTCAAAAGGACGTTGAGTTGGTAAGGTGACATGTATTTACTTTTTGCCAAAGGTCTTAACTATATTTGAACTTTCCAATGCAATTGATTAAAAACAAAAAATAATATAAATGAGTAATTGTAGAGATACAATGTAATGAAGAATGAATAAGGCATGCTGTCACTCTTTTCGAAGGATGACATATGACATGAGTGACAAAGATATAAGGTTAGGAACTATGTGAATGAATTAAAAGATCAACACCTTCAATAATCACATTAGTCATCTCTGCCATCATTCTCTACCACCATGATGCTATTATAAATTCACAGGTAGTTCAAATTCAATCTATTGACATTGTACGTAACTACTCTACCTCTTTAAAGAAGCCATCATCATTGTTCTAAAAATATACCTCCTCACTGCCTTTTCCATTCCTATTGCAAACCATCCTGTTCAATGGGGAATAATAAGTTAGAGCCAAAATATGTGGAACCACTGCTGAGGAATTTTGTCATTGCTCAAGTATTTCACGAAGCAGGTTGGTTGAATTTTATTCAAAAATTTGAAGGGTTTGATGAATATTTGATTGAAGAGTTTTTGTCAAATTTTGAAGCAACTTGTTCTAGACTAGGAGAGAAAAGGTTTGAGATAGATAGCCAAATTGTTAGCACAATTTCTGGTCTTCCAGATTTTGGACTCAAGGTTGTCACTAACTCCCCCCTCAAAGATATGATATCCATTTTTCACAAGGAGGGGGAACCTCTTCCTGAGATAATAGTTAATCCCTAGGGGATCCAGAAGGGTATTAAAAGAGAAAGCTTTCCAAGACATTGGAAAGAGGTATCTTCTTGGGTAAATAGGTATTTCATTTGTGACGGACAAAAATCAATATTAGGAGAAGATACCCTGAAAATTTTGACCCATTTGAAGAAAGACATGGAAAAACCTGTGCTCAAATTCAATCTCCTTGAATACCTAGCAAATTCTATTATAAAAGTGGGGAAGAAGTTTAAAAATGGAGGTGGTGATGAATCATTTAAGAAATCAAGGCTTATTTAGTTGATTTACACACACTAGGCCTCAAGAAAATCCAAGAGGAAAGAAGAAAAGATGATTGTAGGAGAAACTTCCAGGAAAAAGAGGATCAACGAGACTCCTAAGCCAATTTCTACTAAACCAACCCACAACTCTCAATCCAAGATTCAATCTGTCCTTGTGTTCATTGAAGATTCAGTAGATGAAGTTGCGTAGCCCCCTGAGCCTAGAACTTTAAGGAAAAATTCTATCATGACAACCCTTCCTAAAGAACATATCCATGCTATTGAGGCACTAGAAACTCATTATGAAGCTCCAAAAAATATGCTACAACTCTGAAAACCTAGATGGTAGCTACAGAAATTGTTGCACAAGGAATTGGACATGAGGAATCATGAAGATATGCTCTTCTTCACAATGATGAGGTTTTGAGGCAACACCAAGAAGAATTGTTGCTCTAAAATAAAACCGAGAAGTGTGGAAGCAACTCATTTGTCTCTTCAAAATGAGTTTGTGTAAAAGAATATAGAAAAAGATAGAGAAATAAATGTTTTGAGAATAGAAGTTACTGGTTTAAAGAGATAGAAAGATATTGGTTTGAAAGCATGGGATGATTTATCATTTTGTTGGACTCAAATTTATCTTAAAAATAAAGAGTTGGTAGAAGAAAATAAAAAACTCATAGAAGAATTTGAATCTAGCTCTAATGCAAAGACAAAATTGGAAACAATTATTGAGTCTATCTGTTCTTTAGCTTGTAAAATTTTAGCTTGTACGAAACCATCTTCAGTGTATATTCTATTTCTTCAAGAGCAATTTCATTCATGACAGTTGCATAGAATTTTTTGTGGATAGCCTCATGAGGCTCATGATGGAAAAACCTTTTTATAGATTTTTTAGAGTTGTATTCCAGAGGTACAAAACTTATTGTTTGAATTCTATCTCCATAACATCTTGTTTCCAAATGTTCCTCATATTTTCATAAATCTGTTAGTGAGAGAATTTAAGTTAAAATATTTTTAGTCATTGATAAGAAATTAGATTGTGTGGGAAGATAAAAATGATTTATTTACACAGTGTTGTCACCCTCAAAATTCCCCTCATTTTTCCAAGTCATGCTTTCAAAATTTTTGAGTTTGTGCCTTTGAGAAATGTTTGAGTAGAGTGTGAAGTCTGGAGAGATAGAAAAATTCCTGCTTTGAACAACTGGTGCTCATTTGCAAACTTTCCCTGTTAATTTGGAATCTTGGAATCCACTTGGTTCCTATCTAGATCCCTAAAAAATGTTTCCTCTTTGAATGAGATGTTAAATCCTTTTCGTATTGCTATGGTATCGCATTCTCCACCAATATGCTTTACAGTTCTTCTTTGTGTCAAGGAGCAGTGTTGAGATTCAAGTGTAAATGGTGCATCGTTTTCCCCTTTCATTTGCTATTTTTCCACAGTTGTGAATGTGAACGGGCATATCTTCCCTGTCAATATTTTCCCTACACATCCAAGAAGGTTCTGTTGGACATCTACCGCATTGTCTGATTCCTCTAAGGTGGGTAGTCGGATCACCTCTGGACCTTTTTTGTATGACTATGTTCAATTGAGGAGCTCAAGTGGCTACAGTCGTGCAAATAAGCCGGCAAGCTGTTCCACGTGTCCCTTAGGTGTGAAGTGAAGACATTCCAAATCCAATTATCACTAAGCTATGGATCCCAAGGTGTACAGCGGATTTCGCCACATGCTAAACTCATCTTGGTGTAACTTCAGAGGGTCTTGAGACCCAAAGGACATTGACCCCAAATGAGCGCTAACTCTGCCACGTGTGTCAGAGCCTCAAAAAAGAGACTATGTGTCAGTCGTTGACAAGAGTGTCCAGGCCTGCACGGAAGGAACCACGTACCAGAAAAGCTTGGACGCCCTTTAGAGGTGAATCTACAAAGTGGAAAGCCTTCAAAGTGTGAAGCACCACATGTCCTGTACTCAACACAGTGTCTAAATAAATATAGGGACCCAACATAAATGGAGAGTGGTCTAGCATGTGTCCTAAATCAACTAAGTATAAAAGAACTTGGTGGAAGTCTCCATGTGTCTCTTGGTGCGCACCTTCAAAGGATCAAAGCCAAGAGGCAGGTCCCCCAAAGTGAGCGCCAACTTTCCATGATGGTCAAGTCAAAGAAGGAGCTTCAGAGCCGGGTCGTTGAATCAACTAAGTATAGAAGGGTTTGTGGAAGCCTCCGACATGTGCAGATCGAATAACTTCATGTTTTTGGAAAAATCTTTAGCAGGCCAGTCCTCAAATGTGTATCTGAGCCTCCATGGCCTGTTTAGGGTCTCTACATATGGCCCCATTTCTAAGCCTAAAAGGGACTTAGTACAAAGCACAACATACTTAACAAGCTTGTCCACAAGGACATGGTGGCTCTATTTTCTCAAAGTCGAGGCCACTTCTATGTGTCTTTGACTGCTTTTCACAAGTCAAGGTCAGGCAGGGTGGGCCATACAATTTGGGAATTATCTGAGTATCTTCTATCCAAAAGAGCGTAAATGTATGGAAGATGTCTAAGCCTTTCTACCCTGTCACCTAGTATAGAAAGCAATAAAGCTTAGGAAAGATGGCACTTACAGAGTGAGTGGTATTACAAAAACACTTTCCACAATAGACACTGAAAAATTATAGATGTGACTCATTCAGCCTTACACCATCGTCACAACATAGGGAAAAATCAAATGTTGATACCCGCATCAAAAGTCAAAGTGGAGAGGCGGGTCAACGGAAGCAACTTTGAGGATTTTGAACCTACACATTACCAAAAGAAGTAAAATTATTAAAGTTATCCACGACTCTAATGCCACGTCAAGTACCTAAATCAAGTGTGAAGCTCGTATGGGCAAATGCGGGGATGTGAGGCCAATTTTATTAATACACTTTTGGATCATTTCTGCGTTAAAGGTACAAAGACAATTTTGGCATGTACCTTCATGGATCCACTTGTTTATAATACTCTTGCAAGAATTCTGTATAACTCGAATTCAAAGTATTCCAATCCTAAGCATGCAACTTTCGATGTAATTGAAATTGCTACACAATTTTACTCCGCCAACTTGGAAACGGTCAAGGTCTCCCCAATGCCATGGAAATGTAGAATCGGTCCATCCCTTTAATCAGGATTTGATTGATTTTTCTAAATCGAATGCCTTACATGTTATCCCAAATTTCCCCTTGTAAAGTTTATAGTAGAGAACAAGCCTTTACACATAAAGATAACATGAAGGGAAATGATTCAGACCCAAAAGCTTAGAGTTCCATCGAACCAAGAAAAGTTAAAATAGAGGCCCCAGAAATTAAAATTCAACCATGTTAGAAGAAGAAATAGAAGAAATGGTTCTTTTGAACGTTTTCACATATCTTAAATCTATTTAAAGGGTAGAGGGATGACTCAACAATGAAACTAGGTTACAAGTGGGTCAGAGAATAAAGGAGTAGTGTACGCAAAGAGATAGCCAAGAGCAAGAAGGGGAAGTAAACTTGGAAGACTCCAAGCTTTTCAGGCTTGAAACCGTTTAGGAAAGAATCCAGAATCGACTAAGTATGGAAGAGCCAACAGAGGGAACACCATGTCCTAACGACGCTCCTCCAAAGATGAATCCAAAAAGAGAATCTCAAGTTAAGTTCCAACATCTCCACGTGTCTTGAGGATGAAATTGAGGCAAGGGGAAAATGGTCAAGCAGAGTCAAAAGGTGGAGCTTTGAGGTCATTCGGGGGTTTTATGAGTTTTACGTTTTACGAAAAGGGAAAAAGATAAATTGCGGACCCGTGAATCTGATTTTTGCTCTAATCTTGCTGCCACATGTCCCATCTCAAAAGGGGGACCCATTTTCAAACTGTTTTCCCCATCCATTCTCTATGGATCTGATACAAACTTTGAATGGGCATATATTTTGACTCAAGGCTCGAAATATTGCAAATGGATGACACCATTGGAAAGATCTCGGCCTCACCTACACCATAGATGTCTGAAGAATTTAATTTTGAGGAGGTTAGGTGAAGGAAAATGGATGAAACATCTTTTGTTATTTTTTCCAAAATGTCAGGATCCATCTGTCTCAAGGAACTAGATCGGATTCAATCTGTTTCCAGCCCTTTTCCTCTTCTTTTAAGGCACCAAACCAAGGATCGATGCAGTAAAGACGGATTTGGGGAGTAGATTTTATGAGGCATTAACAAAGGTGGTTGAGTTGTAACCTGAATTTTCCCGCTTCTCTATCTCTTTTTATCCTTTCAGGATTGAATCTATAAATGTGGGGGCGAGATTCATTGTAAAGGGTTGTTGGACATTCTTCTGTTTTGTAAGCTCCTCTCTCAAAAGTCTTATTAAAGGTCGAAAATGGAGTTTGAACCTCCTTTCACAGCTCTGTAATGGCATTCTCTTTCCTCTTTCCCACTAACGATGTACTATGTGAAATTTTGGAGCAATAAATTATGTTATGTGATGCATCTATCCTTCATTTGCTTATTTTATTGTCTCTCCTTGCCTCTCATCATCGCAGGGTATACTGTGCATATTCTGATGTTTTGTATGCAAGGTCCTGGGAGCTGTAGTTTAGCTTTGGTTTAATTTTTGAAGTGGTGTTCTGATTAAAAAGAGTTGAAATTTATCTCTAAAAGGTCTGTGGTACATCTTGTCCACCCTCTCCTCTGATCACCTCTCTCCACTTTAGGTAGCTGAGATTTTGACCAACACTCCCCTTTTCTTGGTGCTATCACCTAGTTCATGTAGGATTTCCCTCTTTATGCACTTTCTCTCTCCCTGTCTCCTTGGCATTGTTAGGATAGGTATATTTGGTCTGATTTCATCATTTCTCCCACACATTAGGAGTAGTTAAGACATGGATATAGGATCAGGAAGAAGAAGCTGAAAATTTCTTTGAAGGGCCATCTCGAGTCCGCAAGTCCAAAAACTTGAGAGATGGTCCAATGTTATGCAAATCACACCAAATGAGTTTGCCTTAGAAAAGAAAATTTTTAGAGCTCATTTGGGGGTGTTATGATTTCATGTTAATAGTAACCATTCTTGGAAGCTATTTAATGGCTTCTGCACACTGTTGTTAGGGTTGGATCCTGATACTCTGTAGAGGTAATAGATTTGAAGTAATCAATACAGAATTTTTTCTCCTTCTTCCTCTGCTATTCCTTCTTTCCTTGTCTGAATTTTGTGAATCATCCATCTTTTATGATAAGAAAATTTGCGTTCTTGTTTATATGATTTCTGGAACTTTGTGTCTGTGGAATTATATTAGTTATGAAAGTGAACGATTCTACTCTACATTTCCTTAGTGCAATACATATAAGGTTATACTCTGCCATCTATATTTCCTTAAGGTATTGTTATGTTCTTCCTCTCTCATCTCCTTAATTCGTCCATTCTTTCATATTGATGATCTTTGGGCATAAAATATTTTAAAGTATTAGGAATCCAGACTTTGAAAGTTGTACATTTGTATAAAGTTTTCTGCTTGCTTTTAATAAGGGAACATCTTGCATTAAAGAGGAGGGAATTGATGTCCCCTGACTATGGTTTGTTAAAGTTCCATTTCAAAACCCAACAATTTTTGGTGACTTTTCTGGGGATTTTATTTCAAATGGAACCCTTTCTAAAAGAACAACTTCAAGATCATTTTTGGTCTGGCGAATCTACGGTATACACGTGGGAAGAAAGCTCTCGGGGTTGAGGATTCCCATTTTCAACTTTTGGAGCAACAAAACTTCTCTCTTCTAGTAAGAAGGAATAAAGGAACTTGTTCTACAAGCACACCTCTTGTAAAAAATAGAAATTCCAATGATAGTGTTCCTCAGGAACATCTCAGTCCTAATCTCCATGATTTGATACTTGCTGGTGTTTCAGTTACCCTTCAGTCAATTATTCCAAAGATGACAACCCCTTTGCCTTAGGGGCAACATGTTGGGCCTCTTGCTCTTCCTCATCCATTGCATGAGTTACCTAGGGGTAACAAGAAAATTTTTCCCAAGTTCCGGGGTGATGGGAAAGTTCATCCAGATGAACACATTGCAGCCTTCATTATTTCATGTGGGATTCTTGGGGTTGAACATGAAGATGTCTCTAACAGTATTTTTGTGGAGACATTGCAAGACAATGCTACTGATTGGTTTTATCATCTTCCTGTTGGGATGATCACTAATTAGAATACCATTACAACTCAGTTCGAACAACATTTTAAAATTGTTGAAGATGTGCATGCTCTTTTAGCTCAAATCTCTCATATCAAGAAGGAACCATTTGAGCCCATGAGGGAGTTTGTGGCTAAATTAAACAAGCTAATTAATAAAATTCCATAGAACACTTGTCCTTTAGATCAAATTCAAAAGTGCTTCTTCCTCAATGCCCAGTTACCTGAAGTGAGTTATGCACTAAGGAGAGCTAACCTTGTAACTCTAGATACTGATCATCATTTGGCTATTAGTGTTGAGGATGATTTAATCATGTCTGGTAAACTAAAAAGAGAATCCTCAAAATCTAAAGATTATTCTTCTTTCTCTTCCCCTGAAGCCAATTATGATCAGTTAGTATAGAAGCTTGCAAATCATCTCATTGCTCTCAAGAAACAATTGGCTCAGCATACCCCTTACCAAGATGTTCCAAGGAAGAATTTTCAGCCCAGGAACCATTTGCCTTCTTCTCAGACTAAATTGGCTATTGAAGGCCCACCCATCAAGGTTCCAGTTAATGCAACTTGTGAAGTTCAAGAACCTAATGATGAGGAGTTTAATGAACTCTATGAAGAACCAAAAGAAGAGGTTGATGAAGAACTGGAAGAGCTTGGTGGATCTCAAGTTCATTTCCTCACCACTGAAGGTATGGATGATGAAGATGAATATGATGAGAGAGTGGAAAATATGAATAGTGAGTCATATTCTGTCATGACTCGGGAGAAAACAAACAAAAAAGAAAAAGTGGTGCAACCTGCTAAGAAGTCCAAGGAGTTTCCTATAACTATTCCAGTGGTTGCAAGAAGAGGAGATCCCATTCCCACTGCCTCCACACAAAAGGTGATTAATTCTAATCCTCCTCCTTCTACTTATGTTTCCAAAACTTTTGGTCCTTTAAATCCTAAGACTGATAGATCAAAAGTCTCTCAAGTTCCTTGTAATGATGCCCATCTACCTCTGGATATTTTGATATTATTGATCACCTCAAAAAGAACAAAATCCAAATCTTAGAGGCATATTTTTACCAAATCCATTCAAAAGCTTTTTCTAAAATGGTAACATTTGTCAATTCCAAATCCAAAGCCTCATCTAGTACTTTTAAAGTTATTTTTCCCACTCCCTCTTCCTCACCTCAATCAAGCCTTGTGGTTGCAGTCACTTCCCCTAATAAGAAAATTGAACCATTCTATGTGACTCTTCTCATAGTTAGCCATAAACTCAGTAATTGTGTTATAGATTCAAGAGCATCAGCCAATGTAATGCCTACAAAAGTAGCTCATACTTTGAGCCTGACTTTAACACGTGCCTTTGGTTCTTGCTATTCTATGGAGGGTAAAAAAGTGCCTTTGGTTGGAAGAATTAAAGATGCACAAGTAGCTTTTATTGCTTTTCCAGAGAAGAGGGTATTAGCCACCATTCTAGTAGCTGATATTCCTCCCTCATATGGGATGTTGCTGAGTAGAAATTTCTGTAAGGAGGTAGGAGGAGAAATTCAAATGGACTGGTCACATGCTTTGATCCAAGTCAATGGAAAAATGAAGAAGCTGCTACCTGAGAAACAAATTGAATACATTGTGCAAAAGACTGATGATCCAAAAGCACAGATACTCTATGAAGATATAGGGCATGGTAACTACATGATCATGTCATAAGATGAGGTAAAACTTCCTAAGGGAATGATTCATGAGCCTAATGGCATCTAGACTCTGGAGTTTGATGGAAGCTGCTCTTCAGCTGGTTCTAGAGTTGGAGTGGTGTTGACCTCTCCAGAAGGGAACATTCATCCTTTTTTTTTCAAGATTTGTTTTGAAAATACAAATAATACAGCTGAATATGAGGCACTCATACTTGGATTGAGCATGGCAAAATAAATGGGAGTGAAGAATCTTTGTGCTCATGGTGATGCAAAGCTGATTGTGAAACAAGTTAGGGATTTTTTTCAAGTCAAGAATAGGAGATTAAAGCATTATAGAAATCTTGTTTGGGATTCCATTGAGTTTCTTGATGCTTTCTCCATTAAAGTTGTGCCAAGAGAAAGGAACACTAGAGCTGATTCTCTAGCTGTCTCAGGATCTTTGCTAATTCCTCACCCAAATTTCTCTTAGGAGAAATTTACCTTTGAAATGATTCATAGGACCAGTGTACCAGATAATGCAAGTGATTAGAAGGTTTTCAATGATGATCAACACTTGCTCTCATTCTTGGAGCTTAAGGATAACTTTGACCAGTTGTAGTTTGAAGGAAGTGAGACTTTGCCTAGAGAACGTGTATCCTCTAATGAAGGAGATATCAAGGAAGTGATGGATCAAGATGGTTACATCAAATTGAAAGGTAACAAGATCCCTAAAGGGATGGTGAGTATGGAAGATCTATTTGATAAACATGATAGGTACATTAAGTCTAAATCTTCCCAACGAGCTCGACAATCTGCTGAATGTGAAAAGATTAATATTGGGATTCTTGATGAACCCAAGATGGTGAACATTGGAAAATGTTGCACTCAAGAGGAGAAGAAGAAGGAAATAAATCTACTAAAAAGGTATGCTGATGTTCTTGCCTATTCGTATGATGATCTCAAGGATTTCTAGCCAAAGGAGATGCAACACTTTATCCCTCTGAAACCTGGGATCAAACCATTCAAACAGAAACAAAGGCAATACAATCCCAAGGTTGCTGACACTATTTTTCAGGAGATCTAGAAGTTACTAAAGGCAAAGATCATCTTCCCTATACATCATTCAACATGGATTGCCAACATTGTGTCTGTGAGGAAGAAGAATGGTGAGATTCGCATCTGTGTGGATTTCAGGAATTTGAATTAGGCCTATCTGAAGGAAAACTATCCTCTCCCCATGATGGATCAAGTTTTGCAAGTTGTCATAGGCTTTGAGATGTTGTTTATGCTTGATGGATTCTCTGGATACAATCAAGTGGAAGTCAGTACCTTAGATTAACACAAAACTATTTTCACTACTCCTTGGGGCACCTTTACCTACAAGAGAATGCCTTTTGGTCTTATTAACATTGGTGCCACCTTTCAGAGGGAATTGGAATTGGATTTTGGAAGTCTGAAGGGAAAATGTGTTGTTGTGTACCTTGATGATTTGATTGTTTTCTCCAAAACAAGGGAAGATCACTTTTAGCATCTTGAAGTAGTCCTCCAGAAATATAGAGAACATGGAGTTTATCTCAATCCAAAGAAGTCTGTCTTTTGGGAAAGTTTATGGGGCATCTTATCTCCAAATAGGGAATCAAGATAGATCTAGAAAGAGTTCAAGCAATCTAGTAGATTCATCTTTCCAAAAGCAAAAAGGGTGTTCACTCTTTCTTTGGTAAGATAAACTTCCTGAGGAGATTCATTAATGATTTTTCAGAACTGACTATGAGCATTGCTCACATGATGAAAGGAAAGAAAAATTTTGGTTGGACTTCTGAGGGTAAGGAAGCATTTGAAGGTATCAAGAAATCCATTGCTAAAACTCCCATCTTAGCATGTCCTGATTTCAACAAGGATTTTATCATCTGTTGTTATACTACAAAGAATACATTGGCTGTTGTGCTAACTCAAAATAATTATGAGGATCATGAATTTCCAATTGCCTTCATGAGCTATGTTATGAAAGCTCATGAATTGAAATATAATATGATGGAGAAACATGTTTTTGCAGTGGTCAAAGCTATCAAGCAATTTCATTTTTTATATTCTTAATTCTCACTCTGTTGTGTTTGTACCTGATATAACCACCAAATCTATTCTTACACAACATATGTTTGGAACTAAGAGAGACAATTAGGTAGCAAAAGTCCAAGAATATTACCTTGATATCAAGCCAACTAAGCTATTCCGGGGTAAAGGTTTGTGTGAGATGATTGCTGAAGGAGCTAATGCAGGGTTGTCCAAAGAAGAAATTGATGTTCCTGTTGTCCTCTTCCTCAGTTCAACAGATGAATGGTATGTTGATATTGCACATTTTCTTACTTATGGAGAGTCTCCATCTCACTTGGGTGCGAAGGAAAAGAGGGATATTAAGCTAAGGTCTGCACAATATGTATCATGGGACAATGCTTTGTTCAAGCGAGGCATAGATGGAAGATTCTTGAAGTGTGTGGACAAAGAGAAACAAAAGAAGTTGTTCTCAACTTTTTATGATTAGGCTTGTGGAAGCCATTTGTCTTCTGTTGTCACTACCCATAAAATCCTTCGTGTTTGGTACTATTGGCCTACATTGTTCAGAGATGCATCAAAATGGGTAGGTAAGAATAAAGCCTATCATAATTTTTTTGGGAGACCTAAGTTGGCTGCTTTGCCACTAAAACTAGTAGTGATTGATGAGCATTTTCAACAGCGGGGATTGGATTTCATTTGAACTCTTAACCCACCTTCCAGTACTGGGCATACTCACGTGCTAACTGCTATAGACTACTTCACAAAGTGGGTAGAGGCCATTCCAATCAAAAGCACTACTTTTGAGGTGGTGTGTAATTTCATTAAAGAGAAACATATTGATAAGGTTTGGGGTACAAAACAAGATTGTGACTGATAATGCTTCAAATTTTTCTTCTTCTAAGATTATGGATTACTGTTATGGTTACAGAATTTCCCTTGCTCATTCTTCAGACTCCTACCCCCAAGGGAATGAACAAGTAGAATTAACAAATAAGAATCTGGTAACCATCGTTCGGAAGCTTGTCAATGACTCTCAGAGGATTTGGCACAAGAAACTTTATGATGCTCTCTGGGTAGATATAATTACACCCAAAAGAGCAATTGGGATGTCTCCATTTCAAGTGGTGTATGATGTCGAAGCTCAGTTTCCAGTAAAAGCGGAATTACCAGCCTTACAATTAATGAAGGCTATTGAAGATTTGAGTTTTACCAGTTCCTTGGACAAGAGGATCATGTATCTCCAGAAGCTGGATGAAGATAGGTTGCAGGTTTTTGATAGAATATTAGCTCATCAACTGAGGGTGAAAGAATTTTTTGACAAGAAAGCTAGACTCATATATTTTCAAGTGGGAGACATTTTTCTACTGTGGAACAAAAGACATGAACCTCGAGAAAGCCATGGTAAGTTTGATTCTCTTTGGCTTGGTCCTTTCAAAATCAGGCACATTGCTGGAGAAAATTATTTCTATTTGGATTATATGGAAGAATCTTCTCTCCCACTTCCTTATAGTGGGCAATATTTAAAGTTGTTCAAGTCCTAGGTGACTAGGCAATCCTTTTGTATATTGTGTACATTGTTTTGGTTTTTGGTCATTCATTTGTGTTTTGTTTCTGTCTTTCCTTTGTGGTTTGTTTTCCTTTCATGTGTTTTGTCTTCTGTGTTGGTTTTTCCTTTGACTCTATTTTCCCAATGGATAAGGCATTGGTTTGCTTTCCTAGATTTTTTCTATGGTTCTTGATCTTGCCTCATTCCGCTGTCAAGTCATCCCTAGAAAGAGTCAGCTGTTGTCGCCCTCAAAATTCCCCTCATTTTTGAAGTCAAGTTTTGAAAATTTTGAGTCAGTACCTTGGAGTAATCCGTGCTTTTTCTTGAAAAATATTTTCCTTCATTCAAATGTCATTGTCGATCCTTCTCTTTGGTCTTGGATCATGTCGAGGCTGGTATTGTTTGCAGTTTTTCATTCCATGGGAATAATTTGAGATTTGGGTGTAAAGGTGGGGTTTTCCCCTTTCATTTGTATTTTTCCACAGTTGTGAATGACGGACGTATCTTCCCTGTCAATTTTTTCCCCAACATCCACGTGTATGTGGACATCTTTGATTGGCTATTAGAAGTGGTAGCAGAAGCCTCCACACATCTCAATGACGTAACTCTAAGGGTAGGACCCAGGGACAATCCTCAAATAAGCGCACGATTTCCACTTGTCTCAGGTCCAAAATGAAGACAGAACAAGCCCAAATCGGCTAAGTATGGAAGGTTTAACAGACGACACCACGTGTCTCATCGACACAGCTTCAAGGGTTGAAGCCCAAGGGACAAACCCCAAATGAGCGTCAGCTCGCCACATGGTTGGAGTAAAAAAAGAGATAGAGTCGGTCATTGAAGAGTCCAGGACTGACGGAAGGAGCCACGCGTCAGCTCGGCGCCCTTTCAAGGGGTGAATCCAAAGTAGAAACTCAAATGAGCACCAACTCTCTATGTGTCTATGGTCCAACAAAATTCAAGTGGGCAACAGGCTTGGATCGGCTAAGTATAAAAGAACCGACATAAGTCTGCACGTGTCTCTTCGGTGCAACTTCAAAGGATGAATCAAGAGTGGGTCCCCAAGTGTGTGTGAGCTTGCCACGTGGTCATAGTCAAAGAAGGGACAAAGCCGGTCGTTGAATTAGCTAAGTATAGAAGGGTTTGTGGATGCCTCCATGTGTAAGCTTGGTGTAAATTTGAAGGCAAAATTTGGAGGCAGGTCCCAAAGTGCGTTGAGCCTCCACATGTCTAGGGTCAGACATGTGGCCCTACCAAACAAAAAGGACTTAGTCAAAAACACAAAAATTCTGAACTAGCTCGCAAGGGACATGTGGCCATGTTTCAAGTGGTAGTGGATAGGCGGGCCCTTTTTGTGTTTTGATGCTTTGAAAATTCAAGGTGGGAGGGCAGGCCATCGGGGCAATTTGGGAATTTTGGTTTTATTTCCAAAAGGGCGTAAAGTATGAAGTAAGCCACGACCCTGCCATTGAAAAGTCAAAGCAGGAAAGTGGGTCGTCAGAGTGATTTGGGAATTTGGGCTTCGTTTCCATAAAGATCTTAAAGTTATAAAGTGACCCGCGACCCCGCACATGCCAAGGGATAAAGTCAAATGTTGAGCCTGCATCGAAAGTCAAAGCAGAGAGGTGGGTTGATGGAGCAATTTGAGTTTTTGATCCTGCATTAAAAAGAGGTAAAATTATAAAAGTGACCCGTGGCATCATTGCCACTCAAGTAAAACCACGTGTCAAGCCCGTATCAAAAGTAGGTGGGTGGGCCAAAATTTTCCGAAGTGCCATTTCTCTAAAAGGCACAAAATACAAAAGGTGTCCTTAGGCGCGCTTCATTTTAAATCTCTCCCATGTGGATGGTTCAAATTCAAATTTTGCAAAGGTAGGATGAATGGATGCAATTCAATGCCCGAGGCATTGGAGAGGTTCAGATGTCAGTTTCTTGAATCAGTTTCATCATTTTTATAGCCAAATGTAGTTGTTCTTGGAAGCTATTTAATGGCTTCTCGATGCTGTTGTTAGGGTTGGATCCTAATACTCTGTAGAGGTAATAGATTTGAAGTAATCAATACAGAAGTTTTTCTCCTTCTTCCTCTGCTATTTCTTCTTTCCTTGTCTAAATTTTGCGAATCATCCATATTTTATGATAAGAAAATTTGTGTTCTTTTTTATATGATTTCTGGAACTTTGTGTCTATGGAATTATATTTGTTATGAAAGTGAATGATTCTACTTTGCATTTCCTTGGCACAATATGTATAAGGTTATACTCTACCATCTATATTTCCTTAAGGTATTGTTGTGTTCTTCCTCTCTCATCTCCTTAATTCTTCCATTCTTTCATATTGATGATCTTTGGGCATAAAACGTTTCAAAGTATCAAGAATCCACACTTTGAAAGTAATACATTTGTATATAAGTTCTGCTACTTACTTTCAATAAGGAAACCTCTTCCATTAAAGAGGAGGGACTTGCTTTCCTGACTGTGGTTTGTTAAAGTTCCATTTAAAAACCCAACACACAACAGGCAAAAACTGTTGGTTTCTACATTCGACCCCAACACCATAATGACATTTCGACGAAGAAATATTTTAGGTCTTTGTATTACCAGGAAAAAATTGGTAAACACATCTCTAAGATCTTGACAAAATGTCTCCAAGGGTTTGAAGCTTACTATAAACAAAACTTTGGCTAGGATATGATAACCTGCGACAAAAGATGAGACACCTTGAATATGCCACTAAAGATAAGAGAAGTGATTTCTCCTCATAATCTCAGCTGGAGCTTGAGAAGGGGAGATACACTTGTGGAAATTATTTTTCATTTAGCACAAAAAGGGAACAATGAGTATAATGATGAATGGGTTGGGATACATGTTAGGCCTTCTCTGCTTCTCAGCCCAATGAATACTTGGAAAAATAGTGCTCCTCAATCAAATAAAAGATTTACGGCACATGAAGAAACTTTGTTTGTAAACCAAATATGTAAGTGCACCAAGAAAAAATATGAAAATCAAGTTGAAGAGTATGACATGGCAAAGTAGCTTGAGCATCAATCAGGTCGAAGATAGTTTGCAAGAGGAATTACAAAAGGTAAAGTACAGGGGAGATGATGAGTCCATAAAATGGCTCATCATAACATCTATATAACTATAAAATTTACTCCAAAAAACACTAATCAATGCATGGTAATGTTTTAAATAGTTATATCTAAAGTAGAAAGTAATGCGTTTCCCCTTACTTTGTCTTAGGAAAACTAATGACTAATGAAACTCTAAATGACTACTTTGTTGAGTAATTTGGTGACATATGCAGGATGATGAGGCACATTATCTACCATTTTGAACATTTACAGTCAAAGGATACTAAGTCTACAACCACTATGCCATTTTGAAGACTGGACCACAACAAGCTACAAACTAGGACCCTTGTTTCTAGCAGAGTTATGGGGCATTATGGGACTTTTATGAATTTCTAATCAATTGTCTATAGCTTTGGCATGCATTGTAACCAGCCGTGTCTATAAGACACCATCTCGTAACTATTTCTTAGTTAGTTATTTTCGGTATTACAACATATAATAGATAGAAGTTATTTTCAGTTGCTCTCTGAAGTATGTAACACACTCATTTTTTATCAATACAATATATGATATTTTGAGGATACATTTATGTTAAGAGTCTTAATCCTGGAGTGGAGCAAGGGCCCACTCAACTAAGGAGATTGGAGATATTTACATTTACTAAGTTCCATTTTTAATATATCAACTTGGTGATTATCTGAATAAAATCTTATATCTCTTTATTTCAGCGAATTTCCTTTACTTGTCATTTCTTTAAACAAGCATTTCAATAAGTAATTTTGTTTTAGTAGAATAGATGCATTTTATATACTTTGTTTTCCATTTGATATTTTAGAAGCTTTTGATATTCATTAGTTTAGACATTTACTAGCTTTTAGTAGATAAGTAATATAGAACAAGAGAATTGATACCAAACGAAATCCCCCCAAAGAGAGAACCACCATAGTGACTGAGCTGCATATCAACTTCTCTGCATACAACCTTTAACACAACCCTAGGCTATAATGACATCAACACTTGAATAGGTTGATTAAATGATTGGAAGTTATAACGACCCATCAAAATAATCACCCGATGACTACCCCCACTTGTTTGGGGTGCGTGAGATGATCCAATATGAACACGACCCAAACAAGGAAAGTTGAAGCCAATGTGAATATATGAAATATAACTCTTGTATTTAGAATAGGGAATGTACATGGTAATAACCATGACACATGAAAAACAATGGGAAAAAGTAGTGTATAATGTTAGTGATAAACACACATGACATAGTGTAAATAGAAACTAGTCAAAACACATAATAATATAGCAAGATATTAATGAGTAGTTCGTTGAAAACATACAACTCCACTCAGGATGTTGCAATAAACTCAAAGCCTTCAAGGCTATATACGAAAAAAACAATCAAGCATATGGCATAGCCCAATATTTATGACAATTAGGACACACATTTGGAAAAGATACAAGAAAATCAGATAACCATGGTTGGCAGTAGGCTTGCAAGACAAATGCTACACATGAAACACCTATTATCATGTTATAAATATTTATAGTATGTCATAATGTATACAACTGAAAATAGGAATGAAATTAGTAAATATTGCAATGATAACACCTAAATATAAAGAAGTAGGGAAGATAAATGGACCCATGAGCCTTAGTGGGATTGGTAGAGAACAATGCCAAACATCATGCAACATGTGATAACCTATAGATGGCTTACATTCACCTCAAAGTACCATGTGAATGTGCATGTGTATTGTAAAAGGATAAACATAGTATGAATCAAAGTAACATGGAAGGAAAAATGCAACATATAATAATATAAATAGGGAAGGATACATGCAACCAAGATCTAAGCTATTTTTTTTTGTATTTTTTCAAATATGTGAATGTTTTTGTATTATTAAAATATGAAATGTTATGGTTAGGGGAGAGGAGAAAGGTTTCCCCCAATGTTTGTGTGCAAAAGTGAGGTTCATGTGACTAATTTCACCTTTAATAGTTGTGTTTGAACCTAGAACAAGAGTGCATCATCAGATAGTGAGTGATAACACAAGAGCTACCAAAGAACATAATCAACACAATGAGGGGAGAATCTTATGGAGTCCAAGATCCCAATTACATGAGTTGTAAGTGTAATGACATAAACAACTATAATAGCTGGAACATTGGTAAGAAATAGGTGCAATTTGGAAAGATGGGAAGCATTAAAGTTGTATGTAGTAGCCCCTATGACCATAGAAGAAACTATAGACATACATTTGGAAAGAGAAGAATTGATCGCCCCCATGGATGCAACAAGATGAGGTTTAGCCATAACATGAGTCATGCATAGAATTTTGGAAAGTGATAGAGATGAATAACATCAAGAATCATTATCAAATCAACACACTTTGTTCTTACTTTTAGTGAGGAGGTTACAAAAATTAAAGTAATAGTGGAATGAACAAGCATATAATCATTAGAATTGCATCTAGAGTTGAGCCAAAAAACATATTTGAAATCCATGGTCATGGTGACATTGTGAAGAGGAAAATGAGTGTCAATAGAAAATTCATCATGAAAATCAATAACACTATGGTCCATCGCAAGAGGAGAATGATGTGCAATGTAAGTAGTGTCTTCATCATCATGTATGAGAGGGATATCACAAAGAGTAGTAACATGAGGTGTGGAGTCTATTCTAGCATTATCAATGGAATAAGGTGTGGCAAGGGCATTATATGTTATGGCATGGGTAGAAGGGATTGTATGCATATTATGTAACCATGGATCATACAACAAGATATTATAATTGAGATTATTAGGTATAACATGACTTAGAACATTAAGGGTGCATGGTATTACAGTAAAAGGTAGAAAAATTTCTCCAAACACTCTCTTAGGTGTTTTATCAAAGCCACAGATACATAGAGAAGATGGAGTTAGATCAACAATAAAAAGTATTATTTGATGGAGAAATGAAATATTGCACATATATTAAGACTATATTCATTATCAACTAAAGCATGTTTAACAAGCACATTATGGATGTGAAGCTGAATAAATAATGGAGGAGCATTGTCAAGAATTATTTGGGAATGAACAATAAACTTAAGAGCTTGTGTGTGATTTAATTTAATTTAAATTAAATATAAATATTACAGAGTCACTACTTAACCAAACAATGTATAAATGTTGAAATATAGGAATGACACAAGCAAGCTAAGATATAAATTATAAAACCATATGCAAACAAGAGGGAAAGAGGACTTAGCTGATTTACGCTTGGTCTGTGACTAGTTTGAACTAGGAAAAGTGTGAAATAGGCTATGCAAAGTGTTGCTACTACTCACAATAAATTATGGAATGTTGGAATGAGACCAAACACGAGTGCCCACGACAGTACATGGGAAATTGGGTGCTGAAGACCACTTCTGAGCACATGTGACAACATAAATAATAAAAATCTAGTTTTTACTATGTCACAAGATCATCATTGTTGCTTCATGTTGATCATATGAGAGTCACTCTTTGAATGTTGAAGGTACCTGTAACTTGTAAAAGAGATGTTCACCTGCACAAGCCCACAAACTGCATCAATCCTATAAAGTATGTAATATGGGGAGTCAGACTGACCCCGATGGTCACCCCGAGAGTGAACTTATGATCGAGCATTGCACTACATCTTTGACTCCATGTAGTTCTTGTGAGTGTGTGTAGAAATTCTACCATAGGATGCCTTTTGTGAAAGTTCACTTGATAGCGAGTTGTAGCTAGAATGTAGAAACTTATAACATGCGTGGATGAAATAGAATGAATTTCTCCTTCCTATGTAGTGTATGCAAAGTTGATGCAACCATTGTCCCATGAATGGATGCTAGATGGATGATTTAGAGTGCTTTAGGTGCCTTTTGGATGCAAGCTTAGGCGATGGAAGTAATACTTAGTGCTTCATACTTCATTTTGAACACATAACTATGTATTTATATGATTCCCTTGTTTTGATTTTTGTAATTGACAACTAGAAGACCAACCCATAAGTGAAAAATATGCCCAAAAGATAAAAGAGTGAGTAAGCTAAAAAATGGTCAGGGGCACCCATAGGGGACATGAGAGCTTGGGACCTATTGTCCTAGCTAGTTTCTAGTGTCTGAAGCCATAAAAGATAAATAAGTAAAGTCTCGACTGGGCTGTAGGGTGTGTAAGACCAAATAGAAAACAAAAGAAAAATATAAGAGGCTAAAGATAGTCATCAATTACTAGTTTTATTACTTAGGAATCATGTAAATGCCAACATGCTTTTAGGACCTAGAAATGTACCCAAGTGTGTGGTTTTGTGTCTACAGTTGCCCCCACTTTATGTTGTTGAGTGAATACTCGATAACATAAAGTAGATAAGAGATGTGTACCTTATGATCATGTAGAGCATGTGGCAAAATGCGTGCCGAGTGGACAAGTGAAGCATGGTATGATGCAAAGTGAAGCATGGAGACTAGGAAAGGAAAGTGACCCTAGGGGTGAAGCGTATGCATTGTATCATGTTGTTGTAGCTTGTTGTTGTTGCTTCTTGTAAGGATGGAATTGTAAAAGAAGAGAAATAATGTAGTCAAAGTTATTATGTGACTAAATCCCTAGAGATTTTAAAACATTAAAATACTTGTTGGATTGTTAAAGATAAGTTTGGTTTGAGAATTGTTAATACAAGTTTGCTGATTCAAGGGGGAGAAATGTTATGTGACTAAATCCTCAGAGATTTTAAATCATTGAAATAATTTTTGGAATGTTAAAGACAAGTTTGGTTTGAGAATTATTACTATAAGTTTGGTTTGAGACTTGTTAATACATGTTTGATTTGTAACTTGTTGATACAAGTTTGAGTTAAGATTATTTATAAAGATGTTGTAGTAAAATATCTGATTAATGTGGGAATGAATATCCCAAGCATTTGATTAAAGATGCTTAATTAAAGTGAAAGGGTGTGGAAACCATTGAGTTGGTTTGTAACCACCTATGATGTATTATAAAAGATATGTAAATATAAAGAAATCAACATGAAAAAGGACTGAATGAATCATTATGAGAGAGAAATAATTTGTAAAAGAGTCTTAAGGAGTTTGTGAATTTAGTCTGTGGAAGTAAATTCCAAGGTTGACTAGGTTACAGGCAGGTGATGGGAAAGAGAGAGAGGCACCAATGATATCCTAACCAAGGGTACAAAGTACAACCTCAGATGGTTCATGGCTAGGGAAAGGTGAAAATACACGGGGTGTATAATTTCTCTTGTAGTGCGACCATGGTCTTGTGTCTGTTAACCTGGGAGTGCGTTAGAATTTTACGGTAGAATTCCTAATAATTTGACTCAGATAAGATATCTCTCTACATTGGAATTTTGTATTAGAATTCTTGATAAATTGAATTAGATAAAATCTCTCTTTACATTGGAATTTGGTATTAGAATTCCTGATTATTGTATCAAATAAGTTCTCTCTTTGTAAAACTATGTAATCTCTATTAAAAGCTAATGAAAAGAAATTAATTCTTCTGTTTATTATGCTAATGTGCATATGAAAGTACTTCGTTTATTCAGATAAAACGTGCAAGTGAATGAACTATGTTTATTTTTCTATTTATATTACGTAATTGCATTTTTTTTTATAAAGAACAATGAACTGTCGGATTTTGTATATTTATGTCTGTTATTTTAAAAAGATATTTTATAATTTAATGCAGAATACGAACTAATATAGTATAAAATTACTATTGAATGGTGTCTTCAGATTGAATTATTTGTTTTATATCTTTTAGGGTCGTATTATCGATTTTTTTTTCTATTTTGGGGTCATATTATCTATTTTTCTGTCTTTAATGCTTTAGACTCAAAAGATTTTCCTTAGATATGGTTAATCCTATGGTTCTAAGTCTGCCCAAAACTAAATAGAATGTATTATATTGTGAAGTTATTTAATGTGAAGTTTGATCCAATCAGAAAGATCCATGTAGTTTCACGAATTCAGTCTTATGTTAGTCTTGACAGTTGTTAACCAATAAGATTAAGCCACTTTCCTGTTACTTTATTAAGACCTTGTCAGAGTTGGTCTGTATGTGAGCTAATAGAACTTGTCCACATTCTTTCACATGTTATTTTCCTTTATCAGGATTTAGATATCGTTTTCTAATGAAGTATTGCCACCTGTCTCCACCTTTCCATTGACATGTCTTATGTTTTTGTTGCGGGCTCGAGGGTTTCTTGGAATTTGATTGATTTCAAGGTTTTACATCTGCCCTGAGCAATCTCTCAATATCTTGGCAAAATTCAGCCACGTGCGTACCTTCACTCATTGGATGGTCACCAAGTGGCACTCATTGCTTGTTCCACCTATCTTTTTCTTTTTTCCCCGCTGACCACCCAAATCTGAAATTGTTTATGTTTTGGTTAATTTTGTGAGCTAGTGTCTGTGAGGCAAAATTGTTAAGAAAATATACATAATTGTGACATGCGTCTGTCTCCTTCCGCATCTGTTTATAACTTTAATTAATCAAGTTTAGTCGTTACTATGAATTTGTAAATTTATCTTAGTTATATTAATCAAACATTGTTGTAAATTTGACTTAACTTCTTAATTAAATATAATCATATAGCAAACATATCAGTCTTTCGCAATAAGATTTGTGGTAAAAAATTATCAACTATGTTGAGTTAAAAATTTGCATTTCAGTTGATCAGAGATGGATTGTAATATGGGAAAAAGTCACGTTTCATTTGGTATTAGAGATAATTATCCTCATTAGAGACGTTCTCCTGTTGCTATTGAGATGATGATATACTATTGTCAGTTGTAAATTATGATGATTTTCTCACAAAGATAAAAATTGTGTATATACACAGAACGACAAACAAATCAAATGTGAACGGAATGGATTCACAGAATGACATGGATTATAATGAATTGGAGTGCCAAAACCAACAACTGGGCAGCGAAGTAACTTATTTATTTGAGAAATTAGAAACGTTGAAAAACCAATTTGTAGAAGCTATGAGTAAAACTGATATATTTGATAAATAAGATAAAACTAATTAATCAAAAAATAAAATAAGAAAGAGAAAGAACTCTTCTTCAGATGATTCTGTTCCTAATAAAGAAAATGATTATTCTGACTCTTCTAGGTCTTCTAATTCTTCTAAGGCCGGGTAAAAAAGTTGATGTAAGAATTTTACAGAGAGAATTTTTTTTTCTCAAAAAATTAAGTTACTTGAATATGCAGGGGAAGTAGGAACAAAAGAACAAGCTGAAACTTGGTTATCGAGTTTAGAAAGATATTTTGAATTTATGAAAAGTAGTAAGTTAGGAAGAACAAACTAACCTCCTATCAATTGAAAAATAATGCGCTTACCTGGTGGGAAGATACCTTAAGATATGAAAAACAGAAATCTCATAAAGTCTCATAGAATAAATTTAAAAGGTTTTTAAAGAAAAAATAACTATCTAATCATTTCTTACAACAAAGATAAAATGAATTATTTGACTTAAAACAATGTCAAAAATCTGTTAATGAGTATAGACAAGCTTTTGAAAACTTAAATAGATTTATACCTTTCATTTCTGGAACAAACATTGTTGTCAAATGTATAAATGGTTTATGAGAAGAATATAAGGTCAATGTTTGGTGTGGAAATCAGTAGATGAGGCTGCCCAAATTGCAGAACAATTTGAAAAATACAAGATTGTGGTTCATCAAAAGAAAGAAGATTATAAAGAAAAGAATTCTAATTTCCATTTTAAAGAAAGAAAAAGACGATTTGGTGAAACTGCTAAGTGCAATAAAACTCAGATTAGAATTCAACAAAGGAAACAAGATTTTCTAAAAACTAAACCATAAAAAGTTAAATGTTGGAATTGTGGAGATAACCACTATGCTAGGGGTTGTCCTTAGAAAAGGAAAGATTGGAATAGGAATAACAATAAGAAAACTTATGATAAACCAAAGAAAGGTAACCGAAATGTGAAAGTTTATGTTGTTGTTGATATAGAAAAATTGAATTAGTAGTTGTAGAAATGGTTGATGGAAGAATCATACAGAAAATAATGGCTTTAGTAGAAAATTTAGAATTTCAAATTGACAATATTATATCTAGTGAATCTTTTCATATGCTTAACTTAGGTCAATATGATGTCATCTTAGGGATGACTTGGTTATAAAAGAATCATGCTTTTATTAACTATGAAAATAAACAAGTGTGTATTCAAGATCAATATGTGGCTACTCATATGTTACCCTATTTTAAAAATTGTTTCTGCTGTTCAAATTAAAAGAAATCTTAAAGAAAAATTTAAAGTTTTTTGTGCCCTAATTACTCAAAATGATAAGATATAAGAAGATATACATGTTCATCTAATAATCCAAGAATTTATTGATGATTTTCCTTCTGATGTTGAATAATTACCACCTAGGAGATATGTAGAACATTTTATTGATCTTATTCCTAGACCTTAACCATTATCAAAAGCATCTTATACCTGAATTAGCTGAGTTAAAGACATAATTGACTAAATTATTGAAACATGGAAAGATTAGACCTAGTGTTTCTCCCTAGGGTGCACCAGTATTGTTTTTTAAGAAGAAAGATGGTACTATCATATTGTGTAATGATTATAGACAATTAAATAAGCTAACTATTAAGACTAAATACCCTTTTCCTAAAATTAATGATTTGTAGATCAATTGAATGATGCTAAATGATTTTCTAAGATTGACTTACATTCCGGATATGTGATCACTAACAATAATATTATATGCATATCGAATGACATTTAGGGATGCCTTTGTGTTTGTATTGGAGACGTCCAATACTGATTACATATAATATATATTTTATAAGATTAATATGTTGAAAATTTTCAACATATTTGTGATATAATTTTCTTTTAGTAAATTTACAAGTAAACATGTGCTATATACTCCTGATTTTTCTAAGCCTTTTTCCGTGGCTACTGATACTTTTGGTTCTGGTATTAGTTGTGTATTAATGCAAGATGATTGAGTTGTGTATTAATGATAGATGGTTGAGTTGTGTGTTTTGGATCTAGAAAATTAGTGCATGATAAAAAGAATTATCCTACTCATGATTTGGAATTGTTAGGAATAATTCATGATTTGAAAATTTAGTGACCTTATTTGTTAGGCCATCAATTTTCTTTGAAAACTAATCATAGAGGTTTACAATATATTTTTACTAAACCCTTCTTGAATGAGACAAAGAAGATGGGTAGAATTACTAAGTCAATGTGATTTTTTTAAAAAATGTCTCTGGTAGAGAAAACTTTGTTGTAGATGCTTTAAGTAGAAAAATAATGTGTGCAAATGCTTTGTCCTTAGAAAGAAGCCAATTTGATCAAGAAGTAAAAGATGCATTGCCTATTGATAGTTATTTTGCTGAATTGTATTCTGGTTTGAAAAATGAAACCTCAAATGTGCATTTAAGGGATATACTTACTTCTTGTTTGCTTGGTGTGAATGGATTATTTTATTATTAAAGTTAGATTGTGTATTCCTAATCTTCCTGACTTATGACGACAAATTTTGAGAAATTCTCATGATATTCCTATAGCTGGACATCCTGTATTTCAAAAGACATACTTGTCAGTTAAAAAGAATTAATTTTGGCCTAGAATTAAGCAAGACATTAGGAAGTATGTACAACAATGTATGACTTTTCAAAATTTAAAATTGAACAATGTAGTAAACCAAGAATGGTCATGATTCTATCCTTGAAGTGGGTAATATATTGGTTACTAGTTGAGTTTTAGCACTTCTTATCATCCTGAGTCATATGGACAAACTGAAAAGATAAATAGAATTTCAGAAGATATGCTAAGTTATCTACTTGCTATTGTGGACCATTTGAAATTTTGGAAAGAGTAGGAACTCTTGTGTATAGACTTGCTTTACCTCTTGTGATTGGAAAAACATAGTTATTGAACCTATATGTGACTCATGTAAATTTGCTAAAGGAAAATGTATATGATGCTGATCATGTTATTGATTGGAAAAACATAGTTATTGAACCTACATTTGAATTCAAAATTGATCCTGAATTGATTTTGGAAAGAAGGACAAAGACCCTTCAAAATAAAGAAATTAAAGAGGTTAAAGTAAAATGGTCCTTTTGTGATATTGAAAGTGCTACATGGGAAAGAGAATATTTCCTGAAGGATCAATATTTGAATTGTTTAACTAATGACTTGTGTTTTGTTTTTTGATTTTCAGAATAGACTTGGCACTACCGAGGACAATTGCTAGTTCAAGGGGGGAGAAATGTTATGTGACTAAATCCTTAGATATTTTAAAGCATTGATAGAATTGTTGGAATGTTAAAGACAAGTTTGATTTGAGACTTGTTACAATAAGTTTTGTTTGAGATTTGTTAATACAAGTTTGATTTGAGACTTGTTAATACAAGTTTCATTAGAGACTTGTTAATACAAGTTTGAGTTAAGAATCTTTATAAAGATGTCATAATAAGCTATTTGATTAATGTGGGAATGAATATCCCAAACATTTTATTAAAGATGCTTAATTAAAGTGAAAGGGTGTGGAAACCATTGAGTTGGTTCGTAACCACCTATGATGTATTATAAAAGAGATGTAAAGGTAAAGAGATCAACATGAAAAAAGACTGAATGAATCATTTTGAGAGAGAGATAATTTATAAAAGAGTCTCAAGGATTTTGTGAATTTAGTCTGTGGAAGTAAATTCCAAGGCTGACTAGGTTAGAGGCAGGAAACGAGCAAGAGAGAGGGGCACCAACGATGTCCTAACCGGTGGTACATAGTACAACTTGAGATGGTTCCTGTCTAGGGAAAGGTGAAAATACACGGGGTGTATAACATTTCCTCTCATAGTTTGGCCATATTTTGGTGTTTGTTAACCTGTGAGTGTGTTGGAACTTTGTATTAAAATTCTTGATAAATTAAGTCAGATAAGATCTCTCTCTACATTGTAATTTTTTATTAGAATTCATGATAAATTGACTTAGATAAGATCTCTATCTACATTGGAATTTAGTATTAGAATTCTTGATTATTTTCTTAGATAAGTTCTCTTTGTGTAAAACTATGTAATCTTTGTTAAAAGCTAATGAAAAGAAGTTAATTCTTCTATCTATTCTGCTAATGTGCATATGAAAGTAATATGTTTATTTAGATAAAATGTGCAAGTGATTGAAATATGTTTATTTTTCTATGTATATTGTGCAATTACGTATTTATTTTATAAAGTACAATGAACTGTCAGATTTATGGATATTTATGTCTACTATTTTAAAATGATCTTGTATAATTTAATGCAGAATAAGAACTAATATAGTATGATCTTGTTATTCAATGACATCTTTAGACGGAATTATCTATTTTCTATCTTTCGAGGTCGTACTATCTATTTTTCCATCTTTTATGCTTTAGACCCAAAAGTTTTCCCTTAGATATGGTTGATCCTGTGGTTTTAAGTCCACCTGACACAAAATAAAATGTATTATATTACAAAGTTCTTTAATGCAAAGTTCGAGCCAATCTGAAAGATCCATGTAGTTTTGCAAAGTCAGTCTTGTGTTAGTCTTGACAGTTGTTAACAAATAAGAATAAGCCACCTTCACGCTAATTTATTAAGACCTTATCAGAGTTGGTTTGTATGCAAGAAAATAGAATTTATCCACATTCTTTCGCATGTTATTTTCCTTTATTGGGATTTAGATATCGTTTGCAAATGAATTATTTCCACTTGTCTCCGCCTTTTCATCGATGTGTCTTATGTTTTTTCTATGGACATGAGAGTTTCTTAGAATTCAATTGATTCTAGGATTTTATTTCTACCCAGAGACATCTCCCAAAGGCTTGATGGAATTTGGCCTTGTGCCTTCCTTCACTCATTGGATGGTTGCCAAGTGGCACTCACTATTTGTTCCACTTGTCTTTGTCTTTTGTCCCCACTGACCTCTTGAACCCAAAACTATTTGTGTTTTGGTTAATTCCGCAAGCTAGTTTTTGTAAGGTGAAATTGTTAAGAAAATCCATGGAATTACGACATGTGTCTATCTCCTACCATGCTGGTTTACAACTTTAATTAGTCAAGTTTAACCGTAACTGTGAATTTGTAAATTTATCATAGTTATATTAATGAAACATAGTTGTAAATTCATCTTAGATTCTCAATTAAATAATATTATCATATAGAAAACATATAAGTATTCTGCAATAAGATCTATGGTAAAAAATTATCAATTGTGTCGAGTTAAAAAATTGAATTTCAGTTGATCAGTGTTGGATTGTAATCTGGGAAAAAGTCACCTTTAAAAATTCATGTATATGATAAATCAAAGAAAATGTGGATAAGTATGTAAAAGTGTGTAAAGGAAAGTGTGCACCTGATGTATAAGAGTGTAAAGGATATAAAATTATCCTGAAATTCTGTATAGAGTGAGTTTTTTGGGTGATGTCATGCCGAGAGAAATTTTTTGGGTGATCTCATGCCAAGTGTGAGTTTTTTTTGGGAGATATCATGCCAATTACGATATTTTTGGGTGATCTCACACCAAAGAAAAAGTGTTAGGGATAGAGGTCTAGTGTTATTTTCCATCCATGACTCTTCCCGATAAGCACCACTGCAGATGGTATGTCCCTGATTTGTTCCTGTTGTCTTGGATTAGTTTTAATTATATTAATTGTTTTGATTGAAATTGATTGTATGAGATTGCATGTATGCTGTAATTGAAGGATTGTGCCTATAATTGTAAAATTTGTCTAAATAATTATGTGAACTGTGTTGATTTGACAAGCTAACTATATGTGCCCCTAGGACATTAGTGCCTATGAGAGGAAACATGCCCTCAGATGCTCGTGTCTGAGTTTGGGCACTAGTTTCTGTGCTATATTAAGGACCCAGGTCAGATTTTAGGTTGTTTTATGAATAAATTTGTGTTCTTTTTTATACTATGTAGATTTATACTGTACCTATGAGCTGTTATAGGAGTGATTTGTTCACCCAATATATGCCTCCAATGTTTGGGGTGCATGTGACAACTGTAGGAATGTTTGACCCAAAAGAGAGGACCAGATGTTCAACTAAATTTTATCCCTATAGAGGGAGGGGATGTGCATGGTAGAAACCAAGGCATATGCAAAAAATGTGTTTAACAACATGTGTTAGTAGTAAAAGCTAGTCACGTAAGAAAAAAAATTTAACAAACAAATGTGCATACAAGATATACTGCAAAAAGTGGGTTTCAAACATGGGACATCACTCACAATGTCACAAGACAATCAGGGCCGAAGTGGCCAAAGGAATACAAATAGTGATCAAACAAGACATAGGGCATATCCCATAAACAATGACATAAAATAAAAAATAATGGCAAGGAAAAATGTATCAAAAAACCATGGTGGCATATAGTCTTGCAAGACAAATGCTGCATATGAAGCACTCTTTATCATGCTAGAGAGATAAATAGTATATCAAGTCATGTATGTATTAGTGGAAAGTAATGTGCTAGAAAGTAGAAGTAGTAAATAATGAAACAATAACACTTGTAATGTGTGAGAGTAGTAAAAGGTAGATGCCCCCTGGACCATCGGTGGGATTGGTAAAAGGCACAATGCCAAGCATCATTGTAGTGTGTGAAAATATTTAAGAGATCTACATTCACTCTAAAAGACCAAGTGAATGTGCATGTGTGTATATAAAAATATAATGACATACAAAGTATCTAAATAGCATAGTAAGAATATTTCATCATGTAAGTAGTATAAGAAAGCAAGAGTAAGTACAACCAAGATATGAAAATGCAGTGTATGACTGTGATGAAATAGTGTGTAATGTGTGAATGTGATATATGTAGATGAGATGAGGTTTAGTTATAAAAGACCCCTCAATAATCAATAATGAACCATAAAACACGATTGTGTCATTGGGAAATGTTTTGAAAATGTGTGCTAGAAATATAGATCATGAAGCATAAAGCACGAAGAGTGAATGTGGTGAGGTTCATTTCAGATTTATATACTCAACAGTCGAGTATGAACCATGGAAATAGAGTGCGTCATAAGTTAATGGTTTGTATTTTGTGAATAGAAGCTAGAAATATGTATCATGAAGCACAAAGCGTGAAGTGAGAATGATGTGAGGTTCATTTCAGAATTAGACCCTTAACAGTCGAGTATGAACCATGGAACTATAGTGCGTTATAGGTAATGATGATACAAAGTGTGTATCAAGATGCATAAGAGTAGTGAGAAAGATGAACTATGAATCACAGAGCATAATAGTAGGTGTTATAGACAACTTATGATGTTAGGAGGGGGGAGAAATCATGATGCCCCCCAAGTGTGAGCAAGATATAAGGATATCCGACAATAGTGAATGGAAAGGGCCGTTCACCCAATGTCCAAGGAGATAAAGGCATGTGACAATGCTCTAAGATTGATGGAGTATGAGAGTAATGATGTACATGTGAAGGAGACCTATATGATCAAGGAGGTGGTGAAAACCTATGTGAAGGGATTTCCTGAGTAGGGAACTAATGCTGACGAGATGGACTAGTGGACCTATGAGGACGACAATGTCGTGAAGTAGGTAGTGTGCATATAGGAGACTAGGTGCTGAATATGCCTTAGTTTTGAGAGGATTTAGAGGCCTAGATGTTGTATCTGGTGAAAGGATATCGCCAAGACTATGTTTAGGAAATGGTGTACATGGTGGAATGCCTTTGATTGTGACAACTTGTTTATTGGGAATGAACTTGACAAATAAATGATGCATGGAGGGAATAGCTTGAGCGACACAGAGCCAAGGAAGACCTAAGAGCATGTCACAACCTTCGATTGAAGATGGGAGAGCGAATGACAAAAGCATGATAAGAGGCCCAACTATAACGAGAAACCTAATGTATCCACAAGAACTAAGAACATGATATGTGATAATAGATACTAGAAATTTCATAGCCATAAGAAGTGCAATTAAGCACACGCTAATAGGATATGCTAGATAGATCATGGTGTTATTGACAGTGTATGAACCAATAGAAGCAATGATGTTTAATAAATTAGAAGTGAATGCAAAATGATAATCATGATCTTAGAATGAAATAGCTGGTGGTGATGCATCAACAAAAGTGACAAGGAAGTCAAGGGGGCCTGATGAAGGAGGGGGGAAACACGATATGTATGATTAGCAGAAGAATCAAAAGCTTGTGTGTTATGCTTAGGAAAAGGTTCATTAAATATTTTAAGATTTTTTTATCATTTACCAGATTAGTAGAAGATGGCTTAGGGAGCTCAAATGAATTATTGTCAATAAGATCTTGAATGAGATGCTTGAGTTTGAAACAACGATTGTGGAATTCCCAATACATTGACGATAGTTATATTTACAATTTTCATAATAATTACAGCCACGAGGGAAATATGGATCAAGATTGAGTGGTGTGGAAGAGTGATTAGATTGCTTTCAAGAAGTTGAGGCAATAGAGACTAAGGTGCATAGGGTAACTTGGTGAAAGTACACTTTGGAGGTTTCAATTTAATTTTTTCAGAAGGAGAGATGACATTAATAGTTTCCTTTTCTTCGGTAGGCTTAGGAGATGGTTTGAATGTTGATTTAGCTTGAAACCCATTAGAATTCGATGAAGAAGAATCATGATACTTGAGTTTTCCAAGAGATAGAAGTTTGACTTCCCGCAGTTTAAGTGTATGATATAATTGATAAAATGAAGGAAATATCTCAAAGATAACACTCTCCTGAAGTGGTGGTAAGAGGATTTGAACAAATAGATATTGTAATTCCAAATTAGTAAGCACATTAGTTATCTTAGCTAGGTTATTCTTATAATGCATCACATAGTCAGCTCGATGTTCATTAGATTTTTGTTTGATTTGAGAGAGTCACACACAAGAGATCTTGGTGCCAATATTAATTGAAAAGTGAGAAAGAAAATCATTGATTAGATGCGTGAAATAAATTACCGAATGAACATGTATATCATAAAACCAAACGCATGGCGTAATCTTAAAGGCTCCTAGGAAATAACTTAGCTAAAAATGTACGATCATCCACATAATCAAGACATGTCACATGAAATTCTAGGAGATTCTCTTGAGGGTCACAATGACCATTGAAAGTGGGCAGCTTAGGGGTGAAGAAATTAAGAGGAAGTGAATAAGTAGAAATGGCGGGTGCAAAAGGAGCGTGAATAAGTAAGGAGGAATCAATAGATGGAGAGGAGCGTGAGTAACCTATTATAATTAAAGGACTTGAACTTGTAGGTCCTAATATATGGAAGCTATGTCTTGGGTTCTAGAAGAAGAGACTTGAAAAGTGTGAGAGATAAGAGGTGGAGTGAAATGGTTGGTAGGAGTAGGAACGAACATGGGAACAATAAAAGTAGGTGGAAGGGTAGAAGAAGGAGGTTGTGTTGTAATATGAATGGAAGCAATATTAGAGGTGGGAAGGTTGAGCTCAACTAGATTGATGGCCTCCTCATGAGCAAAGGATAAAATCAGATCTAGGTATTACAGATGTTCAACAAGACAAGCTCGGAGATCATGAAGGTGTTCATCACTAAAGGGTGGATAAATTTCAACCATGTTAAAAAGATGATAAAATACCTAGAAGCTTGGTTGGGTTTGAGCGATGGGTTCGCCAAATGATTTAATTTAATTTGAATTAAATCTAAATATTGTGGAGTCACTAATTAACCAAATGATGTATAAATGTTGAAATACAGGAATGACACAAGCAAGCTAATATTTAAAATATAAAACCATAAGCAAAGAACAAGGAAAGAGGACTTAACTGATTTATGATCTATTTGGAACTAATCTGAATTGGGAAAAGTAATGAACAATTTGGGTAGAGAGTTGTTATTACTCAATATAAATTCTAGAATGTAGGAATGAGGTCAGACATGGGTTCCCACGGTAGGAAATGGGTGTCTGGATGTTAAAAATCACTTATGGGCACCTGGGACTATGCAAATGATTGGAATATGGTTTTTACTATGTTACAAGATCATCGTTGTTGCTTCGTGTTGATCACTTGAGTTTCACTCTTTGAATGTTGAAGGTACCTATAACCTGCAAAATATATGTTTACCTGCACATGCCCACAAACCACATCAAACCTAAAAATAAAGATGCAATATGGGGAGTCGGATTGACCTCGACGGTCAGCCTAAGAGTGAACTTACAACTGAGCGTTATACTACATCTTAGAATCCATGTAGATCTTGTGAATGTGTGTAGAAATTATGCCCTAGGACGCCCTTTACACGTGAGTGTACTTGATAATGGTTTGTAGCTAGAATGTAGAAATGTATACATGTGTGGATGAAATAGAATGAAATTCCCCTTCTAGTGCAGTGTATACAAAGTTGATGTAATCATTGTCCCTTGAATGGATGCTTTAGAGTGCTTTAGGTGCCTTTTGGATGCAAGCTTAGGTGATGGTAGTAATTATTAGTGCTCGGTCCTTCATTTTGAACACATAACTATGTATTTATATGATTCACTTGTTTGAATTTTGTAATTGAAAACTGGAAGGCTGATCCACAAGAGAAAAAGACACCCAAAAGATAAAAGAGGCCCAAAAATAATGAGTAACGTAGAAAAGGGTCAGGGGCACCGAAAGGGGACATGAGCACTTAGGTGTTACTATCTTGGATGTGCACTGGTGCTTCAAGCCATAAAATATAAATAAGTAAAGTCCCAAATGGGTTGTAGGGTGTGTAAGACCAAATAGAAAATGAGAGAAAAATAAAAGAGGCCAAAGATAATCATCAAGTACTAGTTTTCTTATGAATCATGTAAATTCTAGTATGATTTTAGGACCTCGAAATATACCCAAGTGCGTGATTTTGTGTCTACAGTGTGTTGGATAAAGATGCATGGGAGATATGATAATTGAGATATGTGGGCAAGCTAGATAGATATTGATAATGATCCTTGAGAGTCAGTGTAATGAATGAAAGATATTGAATTCCACAACCAAAGAAAGAAATCATATGGTTGTTAGGATTAGGGCTATGATGAAGCAAACAAAATGAAGGATTTTGTGGCAATCTAGGGGTCAATTAATAAGCGGGTTTATGAGATGATTTAACATAAGTTAAATATTTATTAGAGGATTGAGATCAAATATATATATCAGAAATAAGTGAGATCTAACATGGAAAATCAAACAAGTGTGATAAATAAGGAGATAAGAGTGACATAGATTGTATATGAGTTTCTAGACTAATTATGGGTTAGAGAATGGGTGGAACCCAATGGATTTGAGTTGTATATGTTTCTTCTGGAGAATAGAGGTCTAAAATTCTTCTGGATAGTACTTCCCAATGGAGGAGGGTATGACCTCTTTGTGTTCTAGTGTTCTGGCAACAACTCCATATATGATCTTTTTAGGGTCTGGTCATTTCTTCTTCACTTCATTATTTTTTATTCTAATTGTGTTATAGGGTTTATGTATCACACATGTACTTGCAAAACAAACCCTAGCTACCTGTGCAAGGCTCAAACACACATTAAATGAAATAAATAATGTACATGCTTGAGTCAGACTGACCTCATTGATCACCCCAATGTGATTATCACCAAGTATTGTACTACATTTCAAATTAAATGTAGTTCTAGTGTGTGTCACTGTGATAGAATTGTGTCCCTTAAAGCTAGGTTTCCCTTGTTCCAATCTCATGAAGATAACGGGCTACAACTACTTTTCCCCCAAGATGAATGCATAAGATAGAATTACGAAATTACCCCTTCCTATGCAGTGAATTATGTAGCCCAAATGCAATCCTTGAATGTTACTTTTTAGAGAAGAAATAGATAGGAAGTAATAGAAAAAATTGCCCCCAACCCCTTAGAAGAGTGAATAAGTCATGTGTGTGTGTGTGTGTGTGTGTGTGTGTGTATATATATATATATATATATATATATATATGACTCCCATGTTTGAATTTATTCATTGATTAACTAAAAATGTGGAATAAGGGTATTTAATCTAACTAGGAACAACAATGAATAAATGCAGTGAATAAATATAGAAAGTGACCCAAACAACTAAACTAATGAAAATGTGAAACATTAATTGACAAGTAGGGTTTGAAGGAGCTTAGCTGATTCAGAGACTAATCTAGATTGTGTCATAAAATTAACTAGAATATTCCAAAGGTAGGAGCAAATATACAAAGGTCCCAAAAAGTATGGATTTGAGTTGTCTGAAGGGAGACTGGGGCACCTAGGGAGAAGATCAAGGCACCTGCGGTCGCCCTAGTCTGTATTCTGGGTGCCCTAGTCTGTGCATGAGGTCTAAAAACTAGATCAAGAGGGTCAGAAGATGATCTAAATCCTTCACTTCCTATCATGTGTAACTCGTTTCTCTATTCTAGATGTCGCCAATGATCAGTGATGAAAGAAAGACTTGCAAGACCCCAAAACAAGCATCAAACCCTAAAAAAAAGAAAATGAAGGGGTCAAAATGTCCTTAGCGGCCACAATGGTGAACTTACTAACTGAGTGCTGCACTATGTCTTAGACATGATGTAGTTCTATGTGTGTGTGTGTGATCATGCTCTAGGTTACTCTTGTGTCAGCCTTACTTTGTGAAAGTAGCGAGTAATAACTATGTGTAGAAAATGTAATAGAATGGTCGATGGAAGAGAATAAACTTCCCTTGTATGCTTGTGTGATGTAAATGAACCAACCTTGTGCCTTTGTGATGGAGCTAGATGGATGTAAATGAGCTTTAGATGGATACAACCTTAGATGATGATTACCTAGTGTTTGGTCCCTCATTAGAGTCTCATAACTTTATATTTATATGGTTATCTTGTTCTAATTTCATAATTAACCTTGAAAAAGGCCGACCACCAAAAATATAAGAAGTTAAAACAAATAAAAAGTTCCCAAAAAGTGGAGGAAAAGTGTATAAAGGATCAGAGTGCACCCCAACTGGAACTAGGGAGCACTGACGGGTGCCCCAGTACTAGCCTAAGCACCCTAGTCAAGGCTAAAATGACATGGAAAGTGTCAAAAATAGACAAAGGATATGTGTGGTGAGGGCCGGGAATGATGACAAAAAGTAAATAAAAATGACCAAGAGATAGGGGTTTAATTTTTACTTTCTTCACTCAAAAACCATATGAATAATATTATAAGACCGAGACTAAATAATGTCTAAAGTACATGATTTTGTGTCTACATTTTCCCCCACTTTATGTTGGTGAGCGAGAAAGCTCGGTAACATAAATTAGATAGAGATGTGTACTTGATAATCTATGTAGAGTGATGTAGAAACATGCTGAATGACTAGAAAAATTGTGGAATGATAAAAAGATGATGGAACATGGAAACTAAAGATGCAAAAGCACAAAAAAAGTGATGAGAGAGAACCTAGGGTGGAAACACATGTGCAGTTGTCGATGTGTATAATGTACCTACATGGTTAGTATGGTTAGTGTATTGCCACAAGATGTTGTTGTTGTTACCCCCATTTGTTTTAGTTGTTATTGAATGCTTGTTTCTCATACAGACAAACTTGCAAGGAGAAAAATATCAAGTAGTCAAGTACACATGTATATGTACAAACACATGTAAAAGAAACATGTATATGTATGTAAAAGCATGCAAATTTAAAGTACGTAAATGAAAAATGGAACATGTGCACCTAATCTATGTCGAGAGAAAGAGTGTAGAAAGAGGATATCCTATCTTGGGTTTTTTGGGAAATTTGATGCCATAAAGAAGTGTAGGGAGGAATTCTGTTGTATTCTCCAACCTATAATTGCTTCCCTAAATGTTGTGTGTGAAGAGATCTTTGTACTACCTGGTTTTTTGGGCAATTTGATGCCATTGGCCCCAAGTAGTGTAGAGAGTAATTTTGTTGTATCCTCTAACCTGTAATTACTCCCTCAGAATGCTAAGGACATCCATGTCCTATAAAATTCTGTTGTGTATGGGGTTTGTAGACTGGTCTAAACCCACTCATTGTATATAACCCACAACGACAAGGGCAGGAAAGTGCACTAGAACTGAACCAATGTAGAAGTGTTGTGTAGAATGTAAAAAACCCAAATGATGCCCCCCATCTTTGAGGGGCACATGTGACTTCACTGAATAGGAGAATGCAGCCCCAAAAGAGGACCAACCACATGTACTCTAAAACTCTATCCATGTGGGGGGGAAGAGAATGCACTCGGTAGAAACCAAGGTGCGAACACAAATAAGAAGGCTAGCCAAAGACAAGTGTTAGTACAAACAAGCATGCATGTAGAAAGCAATGTGTAAGCTACCAAGAAATATAGTAATGTAAACACACAAGAAGACAATGTAGACCACTAAAGCGGGTTGCAAACATGGGACACCACTCACAATGTCTGCAAGACATGTAAGGCCATAATGGACGCATAAATAACAAATAAGTGTGCACACCAAACATAGGGCAAGGTCCTGCATACAAAAAAAAGCAATAACATACAATTTATCAAATAAGTATGGAAGCAAATATCCCTGCATAAAAAATGTTGGACATGAAGCACCCATTAACATGTTAGAAAGATAACTAGTATGTCAAAAGCGTGTATAATCAAGTAATGTAAAGTGCTAAGTACAAAATGAAATAATATCACCTATGAGAGATGAATGTGGATGCCCCCAATGACTAGTGTAGGAAGGGTAGAAGGTGAGCATCCATACTATGTGAAAAAGACATATGTATCTATGATCACAACTACGAAAAAGTGTGAATGTGTACGTGTGTATGGTATAGATAAATGACATACAAGAGATCTATCGAGCATGTGTAATAAAATGACCATGATACAAGTAAATGTAAGCAAGAGTAGAAACAACCATGATATGCAATATGTTGTGGATGGGTGGAATGGAATGCAAGATGGAATGATAGGAGTCATGTGAACCCTTGAGTGAATAGAAATGTATGTAGTGATGCTCCATTTGGTTTTCCCCCTCAGTAGTCAAGAATGAACTATAAACGGAGAGTGCGTCATCAGGAAAATGGTCGAAGTGTGTGTTAATGTTTAACAGCATTGTGATGAATGTGTATATGTGTATGTGAAGATATGCGACCCATAGAAATGATGTGTACATGATGCTTATAGCCGATGTGTATACCATGACACATATGAATAAATGAGTGATGATTTAGTCCCTAAAGTGTATGTCACTACATGATGACTGGATAAGGTGGTGATGATGTAAGTAGGAGCGGTGATGTAGCCTTAAGCGTATACCACTACAAGATGATGAGAATAGGTGACAATTTATCCCATAAACATATGTCACTAGCTTAAGAGTGTCACATGATAGAAAGAATGCAAATGATGAGCGTTGCAAGTGAGGATAAGATCCATTTGATTTGTAAACCCTCGACAGTCGAGTATGGACCGAGGAATTAAAGTGCGTCATAGGGTAGTGAATGTAGCACATAGAAAAATATGTAGTATGTGTGACGATAATAGAAAACCATGTGATGTGTGGAATGTACGCTGTATAAGATGTAATGTAGGATGTGTATGTAGACTAAAAATAGTATGTATAATGAGTGATGTGGCACGCTATATGCAAGTATGTATAATGAAGATTAGTATGATGTATGACACGTGGATATGTAAATGTCGCAATGATATAAACTAGCTATAGAATGTGTGATTTAAGATGCATGAGAATTGACATAGTGTAGACTAAATGTAGTATTTATGATTTAAGATCTAAGACATATGATGTGATGTGTAATGTGTATATAGCCTAATAATGTAGTATGTAGGATAAGTAATGTATGATGCTAGACGCGTACACTATGATACATGCATGATGAAGAATAATATGATGTATGATGTATGATGTATGTATGATATGTAAATGTAGAATGTATGATACATGACATGAGATGTTTAGATAGATGTAATATGTAATACCTATTGTACACTGTGTGGGGTTCATGTGTAGTATGTATCCCTCAATAGTCAAGTGTGAACAGAAGCACAAGAGTGTGTCATCGGGTAATGACAACGGTAAAGTGTAGATGAATGTGCCTATGTGAGAAGATTTATGGATGATAATGCTAAGAGGAGAGATGTGCTAATGCTAAATGAGAGGGGTGTGTGTGTTGGATGCTATGCCCCCCGAGTATGTAAGATAATGATTTATCTGAGTATAGAAGAAAAAGCATGCCATGGCAGAATATGTAGCAATGGGTTACGAGTAGTTGGAATACCAAAGGAAGTTGTGGTAGGAAGAACAAATGGAAATTGCTTGTTGTGATAATGAGTATGTGAAATGGTGTATACCTCAAGAGGATATGTAGAAGGAACAAAAGAAACAAGCCTAGGGTGATATTCGAGGCTGAGCCTGGTGGATTATGTTAGAATGGAAAGAGGTTCATTGAATCCTTTTGCATGTTTTCCTTATCCATTGCCTTTGAAACCATATCGGTGTAGGTATCAACACCTAGGGCCATACTATTTTAAGTTAGGAGGAGAGGTGGCCAAAGAATGGGATTATGGTGAATGATCAATAACATTGCAATAAAAAAATGGAGATGGATCTATTAATGCTTCATAAACCACACTTTGTTATAGAAATTTAATACATGTAAGAAAGGTTGAAGGGAATCGTGTTCATGGCATGAATCCAAGGTTGTCCGAGGAGAATATTATAGTTAATATTGTTAGACATGACATGGAATGAGACAGACACAATGCATGACGCTAGAGTAATGGGAAGTGTTATTGTACCTAAGAATCGTTTAGGCACATTATCAAATCCACAAATAGAAGTAGATGATGGGGTTAAGGAGGCTTCAGATAATCCAAGTTGCATTATGAATGTGAGATTATAGATGTTAAGCCCATATCCATTATCGAATAAAGCAAGCTTAACTCCTATGTTATTGATAAGGACTTCAATATAAAGGGGGGAATCATTACTTAAAATAGACTGAGAAGCGATTTTAGTAGTTGTAAATGTGATATGATCTTCATTGATATATAAAGCAATAATAAACTTGTGACATAGATATTCGGGAGAGGTGTGAGAATGAATATAAGTGTTAGCCAAAAAATATCTGAGTTTATTTTGACAACTAGGATTATCATGCAAAAAGGTATGGAGAGAGACCTTCATGGTCAAAGCACCCTAAGATAATGAGGTGGAGAAGAAAAGAAGATCTAAGAGTGCTCGAATGTCGGGTTCACCAAAATGATTAACTAAAAATGTGGAATAAGGGTAGTAATTCTAATTAGGAACAATAATAAATAATAGTGAATAAATGTAGTGAATAAATATAAAAATTGACCCAAGTAACTAAACTAATGAAAACATGAAACCCTAATTGACAAATAGAGTTGGAAGGAGCTTAGTTGATTCAGAGGATGATCTGGATTGTGTTGTAAAATCAAATAAATATTCCAGAGGTAGGAGCAAACATGTAGAGGTCCTATAAAGGATGGATCTAAGTTGTCTGAAGGGACTCGGGCACCTAGAAGAGGATCATGGTGCCCGTGGGCACCCTAGTCTAGATTTTGGGCACCCTGGTCTATACGGGAGGTCTAAAAACCAGCTCTGGAGGGTCAGAAGATGATTTGAATCCTTCGCTCCCTATCCCATAAAACTCATTGCTCTGTGTTGGATGTCGCCAATGATCAGTGATGAAAGAAAGACCCTCATATGCTTGTGGGATGCAAATGAACCAACCTTTTACCTTTGTGATGGAGATAGATGGATGAAAATGAGTTCTAGATGCCTTAGATGAATGTAACTCTAGGTGGATGCATAGTGGTGACTAGTGCCTGGTCCCTCATTATTGCTCTCATAAATTTATATTTATATGACTCTCTTGTTCTAATTTCATAATTAAGCCTGAAAAAGGATGACCATAAGAAAAATATAAGAAGCTCAAATGGCTAGAAAGTGCCCAAAAAGTGGTGGCAAAGTGTAAAAAGTATTAGGTCACCCCAACTAGGACTAGGGCACTGACAGTCACCCCAATACTAGCCTGGGTGCCCCAGTCAAGGCTAAAATGAAAGGAAACATGTGAAAAATACACCCAGAAAGTATGTGCGGTAAAGGTCAGAAATGATGACATGAAATTAAAGTAAAATGGCCAAAAGATGGGGGTTAATTAATACTTTCTTCACTCAAAAACCATATGAATAGTAGTATGACGACCAAGACTAAATAATATATAAAGTTCATGATTTTGTCTCTACATGTCATTAACGCACTACGCGTGCGCAGCACACATAGTGATAGGTTATATGTGTGTTTGAAAAGTTTATACATTCTTTACGTTACACTTTGGACATGATAAATTCTTCAATTAACAATACCTAAATGTCCCAATATAGAATGAATAGCATTTTATTTTATTTTTAAAAATATGGGTTGGATGGGGAGGACTCCAATGGACTAAAATAGAAATATTATGTGTGAGGGAACGACATGGTTGTGCAATGTCCCCCAAGTACATTGTATGGGGGTCCAGAAAACCTTGTTGTCCCCTCTCGATTTGTTTGTAAAGGAGGGGAAAACAACGGCAATGTCTTGTCCCCACAAGGGTGTGATGACTATGACTAGTCCCTCTTGCTTATTCGAAACATGCAAATAATGACATACTAGAGGTCGAGGGTCTAACCCCAGTACCCAAATATCCTTATTATTTATATAACACAAACAACAGTGAACTTAATCCTTGGTGAAACAGGGGCTACATCATATGTATCACGCTAAGAGTATGCATATGTATGTATAAATATATAAACCAAATCAAAATACATAAAAGATATGAACTTCATTGATATGAACTTCATTGCTACATTGAAGTTTAGAGGTTATATACACCCAAATGACTATATATCCATCCTAGAAAACCTACCAATTCTTAGAGAAGTTTGAACCTTTAACCACTCGTAAGACATTCATAATTAACATCAATTTTTATAGCATTTCAACCTGGTCACAGAGAAACATGGATGGTAGATCTAGGGGATGAAAAGATGATGCACATTTCTAGTAGTTAAATAAAGCATTATATTGCAACCATATCTAGAACGCAGCTCAAGGGATATAGATGCCCAGTGAGACATTCATTTCTACAGAATCAACCACAGTTAATGACGAATTTTGGGTCCGTTGTGGTTTCATCTCTAGAAGGGCACGGTCAACGTGCAACACACATGTCATCTCCCCCTCGAAACCAATGACAAGATGGGAGAAAATGGAGAGGTAAAATGGGAAATTTCATGTAAACTTTGAGGTGATAAATTAAGGCAACATTATGTTGTACCCTAAAACCTGTAACCCATATCATATTGATATAAGGAAGTGTGATATAATCCATCCTTTCAAATCATTATGAGATTTAATTCCCCAGGATTATTTAAATTAATTAGGATAGGTTAATTTGGTACTGTTGGACAAGTACATAGTCCTAGAGAGATTCAAGATAAGACCCTTTTTGCATATTTAGGGATGTGAATGGCATTTGGTTAGAGAAAATTGTTTCATACAGTTACTGGGTTTTTCATTCTTATTCCTAAGTTAGTTTATAATGCCATTACAAATTAAATAATTAGATTTAGTACAAACTCTAATAAATAATTCTGCATTGTACTTAATGTAAATGTAGAATGTTTTATAGCGGGTGTAAAATCAAAAAATTTAGTACCTTATAATGTATTTTTTGGTGGTTGTAGCCTATCTAAGAATCTAGGTATATCATTAATAATCAGATTAACATCAGATCAATATTGTCCCTATTTTGAATAATTAAAATAGGCATGGTAATTAATCTTCCTCCTATCTTAGGTAATAATTATTGAATTACTTCTTAGAATTAAAACATTTTAATATTTCAATGGAGCCTTTAGATCAAACCTGGTTGCAGGATAAAATCATGAGTTTTAGGCTTCAGATCTTGGACCTCTGTAATTGTGTTCATTAATCCAATTGGGTAGGCATGATGATTAATAATGACCATTATGCATATGGTCATATTGCATTTCCTATCTATAAGTTGACTTTTTTCTATAAATTGTCCTTGCCCTATTTGGGTGTTACACCTTGTATCAGAGCACATTTGATACACTGCAGGAACTCTGGGTAGAATCTTTTGTCACTTTACAAGTGTCTATCTTTGTTGTGCTTTGTGAGATAATGACTAAGTTGCCCAATGATGTTTTAGGTTGTGGCAGGATGTATCTGTAGATCTAGATGGGGAAGCTCATTTATGCATAGTGGACCTTCGAGGCGACTAGAGTAGTTTCAGCCAAAGACATCTTGGTGTCTCATTACCTATTTTAGCTTAGGATTTCCCTTAGAATGAATCTAGTTATTCCCTTAGGTCCCTTGAGATTGGTACCTAAGTAACATATAGATGCCAGTTATGATTACCACCACCATAGGAGTACATCAGCAAGAGGGCCAGGTATTTCTCCCCACTCTTCAGTCTAAAGATGAGGTATGTATGAAAAGGGAGGGGATCCTAGGAGTCCTTGTCAGACAATCCCAAGTGAGATAAAGTGGTCTTTCAAATGAATATTGGTCATGAGAGAATCCTAGGAGTGGTACTTTTACATGATAACAGTTTTGGCACACTCGTTTGCATCAGTTTGAAGAGATTTACAAGGTCATATCACCAAGGATTTCATGTGTTCCACATTAGAGATTCAACCTTTAGAGGCATTAATCAACACATCTAGCTGACTCCACTATTCCCAGATACCCATTGGATCGTGTGTTGCAAGACCATGTGCTAGTTCAGTTCTGACATGGGTGTTTCAAGATCTGAAAGTACACAAGAAACATTCCAGGTTCATCATTGCTATTCATTTTCCTAAGTGGAGTTCACGAAGTATGGTGGATAGATAGGGAGTAAAATCATTTAGCTGAGTGCAAATATATTGTCTTGGGATTTGAAAGAGGAGATATTTAGGATGTCCCTCCATGTCTCATGGTTATATATACAAAATCCGTATTGAGCAGTTTCATGATTTGATGAGAGTTGGGGAGTACACTAGTTGAGTATGAGATGCATGTAACCTATAATGCCCATTGACCCATTATGTGGATTATATCATGTGATAACCAGAGATTTGCTATGCAAAGATTCATTCAAGGTTATGCAACCACGATGGTGGAAATTTTTAGTACATATACACACTCCATAGACCTCCAGAGGTAACTTTGAAGAATGCACATATTATAGAGGAAAACATGGTGCAAATCAAGGAAACATGCCACATAAAGGCATGCAAAATTGGTTTCAAGGTCCCTTGTCCACGGGTTGGCCCTATGCTAAACTAGTTCAACCCTCAATAGAAGCTAGAATTCATGGTTGATATGATGCCCTAAATTATAGAGTGGGTTGAGTTAATGGAGGCTCACCAATCTAGTGATAGACAACCATGTCAATGGGGAAGGCCTACACTAGAATATTACAACCATCCCATTTTTTCTCCCAAACCTACACCATATCAACTTATTTTTCATGTTCCTATCCTTCTACCTACTTCTCTTAAGGACTCCCCTTCTCCATCTCCTTCCCTCCCCTCTCATCTCCATTTTCCCACCCTCTTCCCTTCTAAATCATCATCCCCTCCACATGTTTCTACAATTTCTCTTGTGAATCAACCTTATATACAAGAAAACGTCATCCCTCCACCTTTAGAGCATCATACTTCTTTAATTGTATAATCTACAAAGGAGGATGAATTGGAGGTTGTTTTTGCAAAAGAAGAGGCATAAGGCAAAGATGATCAACAATCTATCTGCTTTGAATGTAGTGTAGATGTTGGCACCACATTCTTGGAGGTTACTTATTTGTATAAGGAGAAATCAGATTCAAAATTCCTAAATGTAAAAGATATCATAGAAAGTATTTTTTTCTTTTGGTGGAGGAACATAAGAGAATGATGACACCATTTCATAATTTGAGGTCATCATATATGAGAAAAATCTATTTGGAGAAGCATAATAGAGCATAAACTAGTTTGTAAGTATCTCTAATGATGAAGAAAGTGTGTTTACCGGCTCTATTCTTGGAGTTGAATTCAAAGAAAATGGGAAAACTTAAAGGACCAGTCCCTGCCTAGTAAGAAAACTGGCAAACCTAGAGCTAAACAAGGAGTTCCAATCGGTCATGCTCACTTCACAACGTGAGGAAGAGATTCAATGCACAAAAGGTCAACTTCAATGCCTTCAAGAAACAAATACAAAACAACTAAAGGAGGTATTAATTTTGTTTTTTTATGATACTTTGGGAAATATGGTAATGTAGACATAAAATCATGCACTTGGGTACATTTCTAGGTCCAAAAGCATACTAATGTATATATAATTCCTAAGCAAGAAAACTAGTGGTTGACAACTATCTTTGGCCTCTTTTCTTTGTCTCTTGGTTTCTCTTTGGTCTTACAACTCCTACAACCCTGATAGAACTTGACTAATTTATCATTTATGGCAACAGACACTGGTGCCCAGTTAGGACATCACCACCTAGCTAGGTGATACTATCCATACTAGGTGCTCCCGACCCTTTCTTACCTTTACTTTCTCTTTTTGGGTATCTTTTGTATTTTAAACATATTTTTCACGTATGAGTTTTCCTTCCAGTTGCCAATTTTCCAATTATGAAAATCAAATAAGGGAATCATTTATGTACTTGGTTACTTCTCAAAAATCAAGGATCAAGCACCAATCGTTACTATTAGCACCTAATCTTGCATCAAAAGGCAATAAATCATTCTAAAGGCATCCACCTATCATCTAAACAAGGGACAAGGGTTACATCACTTCTGTATACACTTCATAGGAGGGAAAGTCTATTATATTCCATCCACAAATACTATTACATTGCTACATTCTAGATCTATTCTGCTATCATTTGTGTTACTTGCACAAGGGAATCCTAGGGCATCATTTCTACACACACACACACACACACTAGAATTACATGGGGTCTGAGATGTAGTGCAACGCTCATTGATAAGTTTACTCTTTAGGTGACCATCGGGGTCAATCCGACTCCCCATTTTGTATTTTACTTTTTTAGGTTTGATGCAGTTTGTGGGTATGTGCAGGTGAAATTATTTCTTGTAGGTTATAAGTACCTTTGGTGATCAAGGAGCGAATATCAAGAAATCAACAAGAATCAACAACAAAACCCTTGGGATGCAAAAGAAATAATATCTTAAGCTCTTTCACGGCCACCAACACCCATATCTAGTCACCAGTTCCTAGGTGCCTCTGCCATGCATTGGGCACCCATGTTGCTCTATTCATAAGCTACAGAATTTATAGTGAGTAGTGACAACCCCGTCTATAGTTTTTTCAGAAATTTCACTTGCCCATATCACTTCCTGTTCACTCAAAGCTTAGCTAAGTCATCTTCCCTCTTTCATTTTCTTAGGGTTTCATATCTTTGAATGTTTTTTTCTTTTTCATTACTATATATAATCACGTGTATATCATTTGTTACATTACGTTACTCTGAAACAAAGATTTAATTCAATTTAGATTAAATGAACCTTCTTAATCTAACCCTGCCTTCTGAGAATGCATCAAAATCTATCCACTTCTTTTGAATTCATGGATGAATATTCTTACTTGTCTTATATTCCAACATAAGGTTTTTGGTATGGCTACCACCGCTGTTGATTTTATGCAGGTCCATACCTAACACCCTCCCCACTTTGTTACTCCAATTCCTAATCCAATCATCAATGTAGTTACCACTCGCCGCACTCGTCCTCTTATAGCTCCACCCATATTTGTCCCACCACTTATTGCTTGTATAGTTCTTACCACCACATCTAAATTTTATGACATTATTGAGCATATTAAGAATACACCAGCTAAAATCTCTCTCTATGATATCTTACGTAGTGCACCCGATTATCTTTATACCTTAGAGGAAACCCTTCGCTCCATCCACATTGACAGTAAAAATTTTCTTGTTGCATTTGCTCATCTCATTAAATCCCTAGAAAATATACCACATGCCATATCTTTCAATGATGAGGATATCCCTCCTTCTACTGTTAGCAATAATTTTTACCCTTTTCTTATCACCACTGTTATTGGCTCCATTTTTATCAAACATGTACTCATTGACAATAGATCTACTATAAATTTATGTGCTCTATATCTCATTAGGAAACTACACATTTCTAATAGATTAATCAATAAATCCTCTATTCTCATTTGTGGATATGATTCCACTAATAACACATGCATGGACACTATCACCTTAGCTCTAAAATTTGGGCCTAAAATTATTCCTACTCCATTATTTGTCATCGACGCACCATTTTAGTTTAATTACTTGCTAGGTAGATCATGGATTAATTCCATGCTACCTTTCCAAGGGACTTTCCATACATTTGACATCTTACAACCTACTGGATCTCCCCAAACTCATTCTGCATTGCACATTAATCCCTTCACATACACTCTCTTCATACATGATTCCTATTGGCCTCATATTTCTTTTGAACCCACTTTCTCTTAAATTGTTTATACGTATGATGGATTAGCATGCATAGGATTCACATTTACCGATCTCCTACCCCTACTTCACTCTCCTCACCTGTATCACATATGTGTATTTGTTACCAATTCCTATGGTCTCTACGTCTTCCATTTATCAGTATTCCTTGTACGTATTCCCCGATCCTTCCAAATCACACTTGGATAGTCTTGGCTTGACTACATTGGTGGAATTATGGATCCCAATCACACCATCTCATTTCTGATACCCTTTGGCTATGTTTCTATGTGCAATGATTCATTCCTTGGTTATACTCAAAATCTAGCTCGGTGCTATGCACATGATTGTAGTCAACATCCTTTTACTGATGAAGAATATTTTATGGCCATGTATAAATTATGCCACACATGATCTTTATATGATTAACCCTGCACCATCGCTTACTAATTCTCTAATCCAAATCCAATCAGTTATGATTCTGAGACTGATGTTCTCCTAGAAGAGTTTACTTGATACTTTTTCTAATTATACACTTGGGGGGCATCATGCTTTCTTCCCCCCTTCCAATGACTACACTTTTCACTCTGTGCATTATAACTAATCTTACTATACACTTTTACACCCTTTGATACATACATTGTATCATAATTACCCTATGATGCACTCTAGTTTAACGGTTCATACTCGACTATTGAGGGTATAATTTTAAAATGAACCTCACATCCAATACACTTCACACTCAGTGTTTCACGATACATATTTCTAGTATCTATTCTCACACAACACATTACCCGATGACACACTCTTATTCTATAGTTCATTCTTGGTTATTGAGGGTTCCTATAAATGAACCTCATCTCATACACATCCATTGGGGGGCACACTTCTCATATCATCTTCACATCTTAAAAACCATACCATTGCACCCATACACAACATTTGTATATCTTGGTTATATTTATTCTTGCTAGCTTATTCTATTTACATGTTACACTTTGCTTTCCATGCTAAACAAATTCTTAGTATAACCCATCATCTTTTTATATACACATGTGCATTCACTTGGTATTTTGAGGTGAATACATATCTCTTACAGGTATTTACACTATGTAATGATGCTCAGTATTGTACCTTTTACCAATCCCATCGAGGCTCTTGGGGGTATCTACTTTTACTACTACCATATCCTACACACTTCAGGTTCTATTGCTACATTATTCACTATTTCTCATTACAAGCTACTCTAATTTTGTATTGATATACACATGCCTTAACATACCATTTATCTTTCTAACATACTAGTGGGCGTTTCATATGTAACATTTTATTTGCAGGACTATATGCAACCATGGTTCTCTGATACATTTTGCTTGATCTTGTTTGATATTGTATGTTATTGTTTGCTAGGTATGCCCTATGTCTTGTATGATCATTGTATACTTTTGGTTACTTCGGCCTTGTTGATCATATAAAACACTTAGCAAAACTCACACATAGAGTCAGCGTAAAAAAATAGGATGGGATCGAAGGCGCGAAGGAATAGGAAGGCGTCACACGCGGAGGTGCAGAGTTAGACTTTCGGGACTTAGCCGATTTTGTAGATCAAGTCTATTTTCAGAGGCTGGCGTGTGGAACACACAAAGCGATGCCGAGACTTGCATGCCATGCTTTTTCTATATTTCGAGGATCATATCAAAGCAATCTTGCATGGAAGTAATCCAAGAATAGATTCATCACTCTAGTTAACTGTAAGTGATCTATAGATAGCATACTTGCATGTATGGCTATAATTGTAAACGACGCATGGCTATTATTAGCTTGCAACCTATTTTTGGCATAGTTAGTGGTGAAGGGAAAGTTCTCCACCCTATATATATATTAGATGAATCACCTAGTTGATATACCATGTTGAAGGGTTAGAGATTCATGAGTGCATGAGACTAGATAATTGTAACAAATCCATGCGCACATGACTATTATTGTATGAAACCTCTGTATTGTTGTCATGTTTAATATATGAAGAATATTGGCCAAACCAAAGTGTCTTATATGTGTTATCATTACATGCTATTGATTTATTGATGATTTATGCTTAAATGCATGCCTTTATAGATCTGGTTCGGTATAACTGTGTAATGATGGATTAGTTTCTAACTATATGTCGTTATCACTTCACCATGCTACCATTCTGCTACAACAACCCTAAAGAGGGACCTGGTACCTTGGTGCACTTCAGGTGAGTGCTTAGCCTATGTTGAGTGATGTGCCAGCATGACTAGGTGTTATCTGAGAATTCTAGGCTGCATCATTGGTTCTGTTGTCGGGACCTCTTTTTCAGTTATTTTCAGGATGGTTCGCGATGAAGACATATCGGCTAACTTTGACGAGTGTTGAAGAGTGGATTCATGATCTGGAGGAAAAATATGCATGAAGGTTTAGCATTGGATCCATATTTAACACACGCACTTGGGTAGAGTAGAATTTGTATGACAGTATGTACGAAAGCTTCTTTGCTATCTTTCATGTAGAATTATATGAGTGGTTGAATCCATATGCGTCTAAGAGGAATTGGAGGTATCACACACTTGTTTGGACATAGGAGGAATTTCAAACACTATCTGATGCTGACTTGATCTGGACTCACGCAGTAGATACCTGGTTTCATGGTGTTCTAAACAACTATATTCTGGAGTATGCAATTTTGATATATTCATGCCCAGAGGTAGCTGAGTTCCAATTCCTATGGAATCCTAGAGGGACGTATTTACAAGGTATTCCTTTAGCAATCAAGATACTAAGGGTAACATTGAAATTGGAATATAAGCCCATGACAAGTTAAAAATCTCCACGCACAGGGGTAAGAACATGATTGGTGAAAGATGGCAGACCTAGCGGCAACACGGCAGAGGGAAGAGAGGCAGATGAAGTATGATGAGGTGCGCGAGAGGGAATTATGGAAGAAGCAAGAAGTTACATAATGGATGGTGTTGTGGAGAGAGATGGCTCGTGAAGGATTTGAGGCTCACGAGGATGAAGAAGTGTTAGAGCATCAGGAACTCCCCCATCTAGGAAAGAATGACAGATAACCCTCTTCGGCCTCACATAGAAGCATGCTAGTAGATATGACCTGGGTCGTGGGTGCATATCTAAGATAACCTATTGACCTAGCCCTTGTGCTTGGTTTTCCAGTATTTAGTACAATAGGTAAACAAAGTTTTCATTTAGGAAGTGAAAGAATCGAAACAAGTCAGATAGCATTTACATCAATGGCATCACAGAAAACTTCGTTATTCTTTGGGGGTACGTTTTCAGGCTCATCATTTGCACAGAATATGAGCACGCTGATTGTGGGATTCACCTCTAAAACTGGGACTACTTCACAGACTGTAGGAGTCTATTATAGTACCACTGTCGGGACATAGGGGAGTGCATCTACGGGCCCTATCCCAAATTTAGGAGGAGGATCGAGAGGTATGGACAGTTCTAGTTCTAGGGTTTGGGTGGTTTTGGAGGTAGAGGAAACCAAGGAGGTTTTGGGTTGGGTGGTTAAGGCCCGCAGCAACCCCAGAACATTTATACAGAGATGTCTCTTCGTCTCCCAGAGTACAGAGGTATCGAGGATGCTGCTAAACATATTCATATGTGTGAAATATTGTGGCGCACGAAAGGTATCACAACTTCTGAGTGTAAGGCAAGTCAATTTGCTACTACGTTATAGGCGCACACGCACAACTGGTATAGGAAGTTTGATCCCAATCAAACTTGTATTGATTATGCAACATTGAAAGATGATTTCTTAAAAGAGTTTCATATCCCAAAGTTTGAGTAGAATATTATAAGTGCACTTAAGGATATAAAGCAAGGCACTAATGAAAGTGTACATGAATATGATTCCCATTTTAAAACACTTCTATCCAAACTCTCCTATGATATACATGTAATTCAGCATGCACAATGGTTTTTCAGGGGATTGATTACTCCATTTCGAAGGGCATTGTCGCATAAGACTTATAGTGACCCGCACAAAGCATTAGAAGTAGCTCTACGCACTGAGGGAGTTGGGAGTATTGACACTAGAGTTAGTCCATTCTTAGAGGCTCAGATAGCAGCTATGGCGGAAAATTTAGAGAAATTATTTGCAAACTCAGCTCATGAGATGCACTTAGGAATCTGGTGTATAAATTGTGAAGTGGAAGGCCACACCAAGGATATTTTTCCTCGTAGATCTGTACGTTCACTATTGTTAGACTATGAGATTTGCCATTTGAATCATGATGCTAGTCACTGACCCTTACTACAACGCATGATCAGGAATAATGTATCCTCTTTTTGTAAAATTTGTAGGTCCACGACCCATGATACTGAAGATTGTAGATTGATTGGCCAGATTCATATGTCATTGATATTAGGGTGCGATAGGTGAGTATGGATGATAGTTCTAAAGGAAAGAATGAGCATCAAGATAGGGATTACAATCAAGCGCGCTATGACAGGAATGACGAAAGATTTGAAGGATGTCATGGAAGAGGATGAGGATATCGAGGCGGATATGGAGGACAAGGCCGAGGCAGGGGAAGAGGTGAATTCCCTCGAGGAACTTGCTATACATGTAGCTCACCTGACCATTATAGGCACGAATGCCCACAGAATATTTCTTATTCATTTTGTGGAAAGGGGCATAGTTATGAAGAGTGTCTGAACTTGTATGAGCATCTCAGTAAGTAGCATAAGCTAGAAAACAAAGGCACATGGATGGTTAGAATCTAGTGTGTGGTAGAGAATCAGTGGATGCCCAAGTTAATACCAGAACCTGAGGTAGTAATAGTCAAGATAACTACACGAGCTGAGGTGGCATGCGCAAAAGAGGTATTGCAACAGAAGCTGACAATCACTAGGGAGGAGGTTTTGAATGCTAGGTATCCAGATCCAACTCATCAGAAAAAAGTCTATCAGGAAACTATGGAAGTCCTTTGAAACATTCAAGGTGAAATACAATGTTTGTAAGAGAATTCTCAGAAGTTGGAGCATAAGGATATAGAAAGGGCCCGTCTGATATTGATGACATTAGAGAGGTATGTAGAATGTTGTGCCAGGAGAATATTAATCCTTTATTGGGAAATTGGTTGAAGTGGAATACTCCACATGCAGGAACTGAGACTGGAAGACAAATAATCCATGTGAATCTCCCCCCCGATAGCATTGAATACGACAAGGAGATCACTTTAAATGTTGTTGTGGATGGTTGGTTGTCGAGCAATATTTTGTTGACACAGGTGCGGAAGTGAATGTACTTACATTGGATGCATGGGTACAAATGGGGAGACCTCCATTGTAGCCATCATATAATGTATTGTTCATGGCAAACAAAACAAAATCTACTCCCATAGGATTTTTGAAGGATGCATCGATCACTATACAAGGGGCCAAGTTCACAAGAGACTTCGAAGTGTAAGCACTTGCGGAAGTAGATAGCTTCCCAACTTTACTTGGGTGCCCTTGGTGTTATGTAAACAATCATGATTTGAGGTTTAACAAGGGGTATATCATCTTCGATAACAAGGAGGAAAGGGTCATAATACCATTGACAGATGGGAAATCCATACCATATGTGGAACTTTTGAGTGAAGAGGACTTGAACATAATTTATATACTTGTTATTTGGGACCCAGAGATCAATGAGCCATCTAAGGAAGGAATCCTTCATTGGGAAGATTCTTAGTCAATCAATGATACTACAGTATTGCTTGTGATAATTGGGCTCATGGTGCTTATGAACTGGTGGGGCATGAAGTTAAGTGTGCGGTTGCTTACAAAAAGGGTTTTCACTCTGTCTGATGTATAGGTCACTCAGTACCCCGATATACTAGATTCGAAGATCTGGGTAGATTCTTGCAGGCCATGGAGGTAAAATGGGATGACTAAATTAAAAGGTGAGATATGCTGTCATATACTTTAGGCGGGACAACATCGCACTGGTGGGTGTTTCACAGGGATAATCTCTTGGAATGGGGAGAGATTGGGACTGCCTTAATAACTAGGTTTTCAAGAAGTAATGCATCTACAAAGATTTTACCTTATCATGGTGATCAACCTGTTCAACATCATATCCAACAATGTGAGAGACTTTGGTAAACAGGATAAGAAGCATTACCGCCCTCAATTTGGGTGCATCTGTTTTATTCTACTCTATAAGGTTGCACACGTGCTTGGTATGTATATGTTGAATTACATCGTGACACTGGTAATTGGATGAATTTGACTGCAGGGATGATCCAAAATTTTGAATTCTTCTCATCTACACCACCAGTGAACAAGGATTTAAGCTTTATCAAGTTCTTAACCATGGGAGACAGTGGCAAAGTGGAATAACTTATTCAAGAATTATTTGGTGAGATAGAGACAGAGGCATGTTTTGAGGAAGAATTAGATGATACCATACTACTTGAGCATGCTTCTCTGGAAAAAGACAAGGGGAAGCTGGTTTACATAATTGATGATGAGGAAGTTGAGCACTTGGAAGTTGATCATTCACATGGAACACATGAGGTGTTAGACAGTGCGGATGTAGATACGCGCGCATATCATGAACCTATGAAGACAAGAAAGGTAAATATTGGCACAAAAGCTGAACCTAAGGAAGTGATAATTGGGGATTACTGGTTAGAGTTAGAAGTGGCAAAGATCATAGAGTTACTTTGAGACTATGAGGACTTATTCACAAGAGGATACCATGAACTTAAAGGCATGCATAAATCACTTGGAGAAATGAAGATAAAAGCTTAAGGAAGGTGCGCGCCCTGTTAGGAAGAGACCTTATCGAATGAATCCCAATTTGCGCTAGAAAGTAAAGGAGGAAATTGACATGATTTTGAAATCTGGGATCATTCGAACATTGGATGAGTTAGAATGGGTTAGTCCTATGGTGATAAGTATAAAAAACGATGGTAGGATTCAAATTTGTGTTGATTATAGAGAGTTGAATGCAACATGTGTTACATATCCTTTCCTTACGCCATTCACAAAGGAAATATTATGAGTGGCTGGGCGTGAGATATATTCATTTACAGATGGGTTCTCAGGGTATCATCAGGTTAGGATTGTCCTAGAAGATCAAGAAAAGACCACCTTCACTACTGAACGAGGAATCTTTGCCTATACTATGATGCCCTTTGGATTGAATAATGTACCTGTTGTATTCTCAAGGATAGTGGTGTAAGCATTTAAGGATTTTATTCACAACTTCTTACAGGTCTATCTTGATGATTGGACCATTTATGGGCTAATTAAGGATCATCGTGACAATCTGTGCTTAATGTTTGAAAGATTTAGACAGTTGAGTATCTCGTTGAATATCAAGAAGTGCATATTTGTTACTCCTTTTGGCATACTTTTAGGACACATAATCTGCAAGGAAGGGTTGCTGGTTGATCCAGCTAAAGTTATGATTATTTTAGGCTTGAAAGCACCCACCAGTTAGAGTGAGGTGCACATATTTTTGGGTCATACATGGTATTACAAGAAGTTAATAAAAGGGTATGCCAAAGTTACCGCACCCTTGTAAGAATTACTCAAGGGGAAAGGTACATTCTATTGGGGGAGTCACAACAGCGTGCATTTGAGATACTGAAGAAGAAACTTACTACCGCGCCTATCTTGCATTTTCCTTCATGGGATAAACCTTTTCATGTTCATGTGGATGCCTCTGGCATGGCCATTGGTGTTGTCTTAGCTCAACCTGGAGAAGGTATAGTTGATCATCCCATTTTTTTTGCTAGTAGGAAGTTGACCCCTGCAGAATAGAATTATACCACTACAGAGCGTGAGGCTTTGTCCATGATATATGCCTTGCACAAATTTTGACAGTATCTATTGGCCACACCTTTTGTGTTTTATACAGATCATATGGCATTGAAGTATTTGGTGAACAAGCCCATCTTACAAGGGGACACATGTAGATGGATACTCTTATTTCAAGAGTTTGACTTTACAGTTGTGGTAAAACTAGGGAAAAGTAATTCTGGACCGGATCACTTGTCTAGAGTTCAATCAGGTGAAGAAGCACAAACAATAGAAGAGACCATGCCTGATGCACAGTTGTATAGGTTACAATGTGCACCAACGGAATTAGAGGACATTGTTGTCTTCCTAAGGACGGGGATGACACCAGAAGGCATGAGGTCCTTGGAGAAAAAGCAACTTGCTATACACGAGGCACCATTCATGTTAATCAGTGGTGACTTATACAAGTTAGGCAGAGATGAGGTGTTACACCATTGTGTATTAGAGCATGAACAAAAGGATATAATGGAGGAAGCCCATGGTGGTATTGCAGGTGGCCACTATGCAGGTGATGCTACAGTGTGAAAGATCCTACTTGCTGGTTTGTGGTGGGAAACGTTGTATAAGGATTGTAAGGAGTATTGTAAGGCATGTGACCATTGTCAGTGTCTAGGTCGACTAGGACAGAGGGATGAGATGCCTTTACGACCAATTACAAGTGCAGAACCCTTTGAGAAATGGGTGATAGACTTTGTAGGGCCTATTTCACCAGCTGCGTGTAGGACTGGATCACACTATATCATTACTTGTACAGATTATCTTACGAGATGGGCAGAAGCAGCACCTACGAAGGACTGTACAGTGGCTACAACAACAAGGTTCTTATGGGAAAATGTTCTTACCATGTATGGATGTCCTTTAAGTTTAACTAGTGATAGGGGAACCCATTTTTTAAATGAGACAATCTGAATTCTGTTAGATGAGTTTATGGTTGCCCACCACAAGACTACACCCTATCACCCTCAGGAAAATGGAACTGCTGAGGCTTTCAACAAGATTTTGAGCCACACATTGACCAAGATTTGTGATGTGGGATGAAAAGATTGGGATGACAAAGTATCTGTTGTTCTTTGGGCCTACCGAACAACATATAAGAGATTGAACAAAGCCACACCTTTTCAGTTGGTGTTTGGCATGGAAGCTGTTCTTCCTATAGAATTTATGTTACCTTCTTTGTGCATTAAATGCTCTAGAGGTCTAGCTGATGAGCAAGCTTTGGAAGAATAGATTGAGAACATGGTTCAACTAGATGAGCACCGGGCCATAGCACGATGGAGTCAGAAATAGGAGAAAGTGCGCCAGAAAGCATGGCATGATAGGCATATCAGGGATAAGAAACTTATGGTTAGACAAATGGTACTTCTGTATGACTCTAAGTTTTTGCACCATCCAGGGAAGCTCAAGGTGCATTGGTTGGGGCCGTATGTTATAACTCACATACTTGAGTCAGGTGCTTACCAGTTAGAAGCAATTGATGGAACAGGGTTGCCCGGTTACTTTAACGAGAGTAGGTTGAAGCCCTACTATAAATAAGTCTTCTTGGTGTTTGTAATAAGGTAGTGTTGCCAGATAGATTAGGTTTCCCTTTCTACATTTCCTTAATGTGTTTCTTTCATCGTTGCTATGCTTTGTCAATTTAGTTCTTGTTTTTGTGTAATAAGCGCACTTGCATGCATGAAGCTAACTACAATATGAAGCATGTTGATGTGCAGAGGACTGCACATACTTTTAGTATGGGGTGGATTGTTGGTGACTCCCAGGTATAATGTTGTGAAGATTGGAAGGTATAATGCTGCAGATGTTGAGGAAGTAAGCTGCTAAAGGTGATTTACAAAGGATTGCTTCTCAAAAGTAACCAAGGATGGAGATGAATGAAGGAAAATTACAACGCAAGGTAAGTGACAACCATGATAACTACCAGGAGAAGGTGCAGTGATGAGGTACTCAAGCACTAGAGCACGTGCTGAAGAGAAGTCTATGACCAGAAGGTAGGAAGGCGTGCTAGAAGGTTATAGCTGTGGTGCGAAGATGTACCACGCAGAAATGACAAAATTGAGCAATAAATGAGAAATATTTGGTAGGTGGAGGAGCAATTAATGCATCAAAAATTGAAAATCTATATAAGGATGGGATGTGAATTCATTTCTACCCTTGCAACTATGAGAATTTGATGAAGAGCTAAGTGTGAAGAGTTGAGTAAGTGATTCAAGGTGCGAAGAGGGTGAAACCAGGCGTGAAAGGTAGATCTGTGTATTGGAGAAGCTTGTATCCCTGTAGGAGAAGGGTTTGAATGAAACAGATTGACAGAGCAGAGCTAGGGCACGTAATTTTTTGATTACAATTTAGGGCACGATTGAATTGGGTTAGGGTTTGAAGTAAACCCTTAAAGAATTACAGAAGAAGGTGTAGAAACATAACACAAAGGGAAGAATGGCTCCAAAGATGGAAGCAACAACAACAAAAGGAAAGAAGAAGGTAGTAGTGGAAGAGGAGGAAGAGATGACTCCTGAGAGCAATTTTTCAGAGATGCAGTACCCTAAAGAAGTAATTGTGGGCCAGGAATGGGATTCCCACATACGAAAGAGAAAAATAAGTGAGTACAACCACTGAACTAAGGATAATTAGAAGAAGTTGGATGATTTACTAACTCTTGAATGGACAGGTGAACTGGTGATGGGATGCTGATATATGATGACACAGGGGAGAAGTTACTAAAAAGGATTGGTGTTTACCAATTATATGAGCTCCCATACTTTAGGAAATATGCACCATTATACAGGTGGCTGATGAGCCGAGTCCATGAGGACTTCTTCTATTTTGCAGGGTGAAGGGTAAGACTAACACCCATTTTAATTACCATGGTAACAGGTTTAAAGGTGATGGGTGAGGACATCAAAAATGACCTAACTGACAAGGTTTCCATATTGGAAACACACAAAGTGCTGGGATACCAGAAAGGACCACGCGGAATGGACATAGACAAATTACACGATTGTCCGGTAGTAAAAGCAACAGCACACCTGGTTACGAAATTGAATGACCAAGATCATTGGTCACAAGTAAACTCAATGTGGCTGCATGTGGCAAAGCGCATGTCAGAAGGGGTTATTTACAACATTGTCGGCTTTATTGTAGAACAAATAGTAGAGGAAGCACGCACATGAAGTAAGATAAGTTTTGGTTTTGTCTTACTTTCTTTAGTATTCATGGAGATTGGAGTACCGGATGGCCCGAAAGAAAATATATGGGAATACCCCATGAATAACAAGTCTCCAGCTGAAAGATTCAGCAAGTATCTATGCAAGGGGTCTATGACAGATGGGGTAAAGGAGAGAGCAGAGATGTGGTATGACAGGCTCCATGGCTTTTGAAGAGGAGTGGCACATACCAAAGGAGTTGCCCTCGGTATTGGGGAAGCAGGCTCAGTTTGCTGTTTACCAGCACTTTTGTATTGCACATTTTTTGATGGTGGATGGATCATGGAGCCCCTGGTGCAAACTACCATACGTGTTCATAGCACATTATTTTCAAGCTTCCGTTCATCGGTTCACTGATACAAGGAGGTTAGTATTTAATGCAGACAAGGTGGATTGTGAATACCACACCTTGCGAAAGAAGTATGGATATCCAGGGAAGAATGCTTACAATGAGAGTATTATCTCAGAGATTTTGAGTATCAAACCAGAAACACTTGTTGTTGGGGATATTGGGTCGTGCTCATATATCTCCAACTTAAACCAAAGATGGAAAATAATAAGTATGTAGAGAATGAGTTCGCGCTCCCAGGACCACCAAAGGGGAAGCATACTATGGAAAACATCCCAGCACCTAGGCCTTCTAAACCCATGCAGGATGACGAGGAAGAGGATGAAGAGCATGAGGATAGTGGTGGTTTGGTGCACATGAGGAAGCAACCATCTGGTGGATAGGAGGAGGAGCACGTGATGGCTTCACAAGGAGAAGAAAATACTGAGGTAGCGCAGGGTGACCAAAGGTTCAGAAAGGTGTTCAAGCACACAAGGTCACAAGGAGAAGCCCAACAGACAACAAGGAAGTCACCGCGACTCTCACCGGTAAAGGAACCTGAGGAGAAGAAGAGAAGAAGAAAGCTCAAGCTAGATGAAGAAGCGGAAGAGTCTGAGGAGAAAGTGCTTCCATCTCCAATCCATCATAGGGCAGAAGAGGAGCCTCAGAACGAGGAGGAGGAAAAACTGAATGGAGAGGAAGAAAGGGAGCAATCAGAAGCTACACAAGGCAAGGATGAGGATACAACCAATATTCCTAACCTTGATGCTGCCATTCCAAAAGGGCCAAGGTCCCGTCGGACAAGTGAGGACGTAAGGGTACAAACAATGGGGTATGCAGATGACTAGGAGATTATTGTTTGTGCTCGGTTCCAGAGCACCGTCGCGTCAAAAATATTTATTCAGATGGGTGCTTATGGATGAGAACAAGGTGACATTATGAACATGAAAGAAACTTTCATGGTCGATGCATACGCATATGGATGAACCAGATTTTGATGTCTGTGAAGAATCATGTGCATCTAGACGGTTGAAGAAGGCACCAGAAGTCTAACACATGACAATTAAACCAACTGTTATGATGGATGAGCAGGTAAGAAATGCCTTGGTGAAAGTATCTACTGAGGTAGCTAGAAGAAACATTGACAAATCTGCTACAATTAAAGCACTGATAGAGGAGCTAAAAGCAAAGGATGTGGAAATAGCACGTTTAGTGTAGGAGAGGGATCTGAGCAAAATGAAATATGAGACTTTTGTTAGTATGGTGGAGGAAATTGGAGATGATATACTAAAGGTATGCCCACATTTGGAATCACAGGTACCAAAATAATTTCCTTCTGTGATGCACTACGTAAGAACAATGATAAAATTAGTATTGGAGGATGAAAAGGTGCGTATACCAGAGTAGCCCAAGGACCCAGCAGAAGAGGTAGAAAAAGCACAGGCTGCAGTAGCAAGGAAGATTGCTACATATGAGGGCCTACTACAAGCACTCCGAGAGGAGCTGAAGAAATTTGATCATGCCTTAATGATATGCACAGCTCCAGATGCGCTAATAAGGGTAAAAACACTGGCAGAAGACAATGAGGTGCAAAAGGCCATGAAGGATGACACACTAGGCCGCACTGAATGACTAACTATGGTAAAGCAGAAGCGCGAGGCATTGGCCGCGGCATAGGCACCACATAAAGAGAGGTTAGATGAACTTGGAAAACTCATTGCTCAGAAGATGGATGTGCTGGAAGGGATGCATACATCTATGTCAAGCATAATGCTTGTAATACAGAATGAGCAAGGAAAACTAACTCAGGATGAGCTGGAATCTATCATTGTGGATGTTCCAGAGAAAGCAAAAAAGGCATTAACGGAGTGGGAGAACTTAGAAGCAGACATAAAGGAGGAGTATCCAGAGATGATACTTCAGAAAGAAACGGAGGAGCTTGAAGCCTGAATAATTCTTTGATTCTTTAATTCTTTTCTATTCTTTGTGTAAGATTCATTCAACATTCTATATTTCAACTATTCTTTACTCAATTGTGGACATCACCATTTTCGGGGCGACAATGAGATTAGTGTGGGGTAATGTTGATCAGATAAAACACTTAGCAGAACTCACACACAGAGTCCACGTGGGAAAAACAGGATGGGATCGAAGGCGCGAAGGAATAGGAAGGTGTCACGCGTGGAGGTGCAGAGTCAAACTTTTGGGACTTAGCCAATTTTGTAGATCAAGTCTATTTTCAGAGGCTGGCGTGCAGAACACAAAAAGTGATGCCGAGACTTACACACCACACTTTTTCTATATTTCGAGGATCATATCAAAGCACTCTTGCATGGAAGTAATCCAAGAATAGATTCATCACTCTAGTTAACTGTAAGTGATCTATAGATAGCATACTTGCATGTATGGCTATAATTGTAAATGGTGTGTGGCTATTATTAGCGTGTGACCTATTTTTGGCATAGTTAGCGGTGAAGGGAAAGTTCCCCACCCTATATATATTAGATGAATCACCTAGTTGATATACCGTGTTGAAGGGTTAGAGATTCATGAGTGCATGAGACTGGATAATTGTAACAGATCCATGCGCGCATGACTATTATTATATCAAACCTCTGTATTGTTGTCATGTTTAATATATGAAGAATATTGGCTCGAACCAAAGTGTCTTATATGTGTTATCATTGCATGCTATTGATTTCTTGATGATTTATACTTAAATGCATGCCTTTATAGATCTGGTTCGGTATAACTGTGTAATGATGGATTAGTTTCTAACTATATGTCCTTATCACTTCACCATGCTACCATCCTACTACAACAACCCTAAAGAGGGACCTGGTACCTTGGTGTGCTTCAGGTGAGTGCTCAACCTATGCTGAGTGATGTGCCAGTGTGACTAGGTGTTATCTAAGAATTCTAGGCTGTAATCAACAAGCAAAACACATATGAAGACATGTCTTGTGACATTAGTGAGCAATGTCCCAGGATTGGAAAAAACCCACTGAACCAATGCACTATGTTGGAATGATTTTGCACACTTGAAAGATTACAAACTTTAGAAGTCCTTTTTCAAGCTAACCACTTCAACATGAAGCACCAACTTCAATATGTGATCAAGAACCTACTTTGACTCCTGCATGTAAGCTGAAACTATACGATGCAAAGCACCCTACCCTTTCAAGTATCCACTTAAGCTGTTATTTAGACTTGACTCTCTACTTTGATCACTCATTCTCTAACTATCAGTTGCATGAGATGACAAGATGAGGGGATCCTAAATTTTCTCATACACCTACATACATTATCTACTAGTTTCAATACATTATCATCTACAATTCACCTTTTTAACCTTACACACAACTCTCAAATTCTTTAACAACATTTACATACATGGATCAGAATCTAACTTGGGTCCAAAAAAATAGAGTAGACACTAGCTCCTAGACACAGAAACTATTGCTTGGGCGCTCTTATCCTCCCTTGGGAGGAAATGTACAAGGGGAAGAAAAAATCATTTTCTTAGTATAAAAAATTCTACAACATTTTACAGAGTATTTCTATAGTTATAAGCATTGTCCTTCAGTCATAGAATGCTTAATTTAATCTCACCCTTTTATCCAGTAGTATGCATTTGAGAAATTTTCTTTGAACTAGTTCACCCATGTAACAAATTGGTACGTACCATTTGCAGTGATGTTAATTGTGTTGAAGTCATTGAATGAAGAGTAACACTTATGTTTAGGCCGTGTATCCCCAACTCTTGCTCTTTGGTATGAGTAATGTGTTCATACCTAAAATTACACCTCACTTAGGGCCAAAAAATTTTCAGTGAACATGACTTGAAGGTACTTTTAAGGATGACAGACTAGAAATGTACATTGTTTGTAGTTAGGGAAGAAGTCTGACAATTGTTTTTGAACCTGACCTTAAATGGACCAGGTGACACATGAAAAGGGGATGACATTCCTTACTTCTTTATGTCATGCCTTTGACCAAGGTGAGAGAGCTCATATAGCATGTAATTTGTAGAACAGGATAGATGTAGATGAATAGTTTACCTCTCAGTCTTTTCTTTGGCATTTAAGTACTCATTATTGGGATGAAGCATGGCTATAATATATGCACTACTTAACTCCTCACAAGTTGTCACACTAAGTAATGCATACATTTCAGTTCGAGCAAGGACTCAGGCTACTATAGACATATGAGATACAGTTGATGTTTTCTCCTATATGGTTATGGAAGGATAAAATGAAATTAAGGTTTATTTTTACTAATATGTGCAAATTATCATAACAAGATGGCTGACAAGACATTTATGTAGTATGATAAGACTCAAATTTTGTTTTATGAGGGTGGGGAAATCACAAATTGGTAGATCTTCAAAAAACACTACTCACAGAACTTGTTCAAACGCATATAATGCTCCAAATAGTAAAGAACAATTTACCATTTCATCACATTTTCACTTATAGAAATATTTTCCTTCATTGATTCTCAATTAAGACAAATATTTCACACAATCCTCAAAACACTCAACCAAAAGGCTCATGCAAATATTTTGATGAAATGTTTCTTGCTTTTGATCATCATATGCAATTAAGATACACTCAAAATCTTACAAATATCCATAGACAAAATGATTTCAACAAGGATTTTATAATTTTATTCAATATTGTAAAGTAAAATCTCACAGCACAATATCAAATAAATGACCAAAGATTAGTCACTAAGTATAAGCCTAGTGTACTTCAAAGAAACAAGAAACATAGAATTGCAGTGAAAAATGCAAAACAATCAGCTAAGTGTTCAATATTTGAAACCCAAAACATAGAAACTAAACCCATAGCTAGAAAAAAATCATTTTCAAATCCACCAAATTATTGACAAGGGAACAACATAAATACTAATCTCAATGCCTGTTAATGACTATACATTGCAATCAACTTAACATTATGAATTTGAAAGAGTAGAAAACTGAAAGTGTACTTCTAGGAAATAGATAAACAATGTCATAGTAAATTATATCAAATTATTTTTCTTCACAAATAACATCAGAACCCACCCTAGTTTAAGGAAAAACCCCTCATAATACTTATAAAATCATTCTATTTAATGCCCCCCCCCCCCCCCAAAAAAAAAATAAAAAAAAAATCTTAAAGGATCCTTCCAACTCAGCTCTATGCAATTTAAAATCTTCTTAGGATGAAACATCTGCCAACTGAAAATATTCACTTCTACTTCTGATTGGGCTAAGTGCAAGAAGGGGAACCATTTAATGACACTCTGGGAGAAAATGAAAATATATTCTTTTACTTCTAATAAACTTTTTTCCTTTAGTAAACTGCACTCTGTTTTGAGGAAATATTTTATCTAGAATGCATTGTGAAAGTAAGTTTGTTTTAAACTTTGTTTCTCTTCTTTTTAGTTTTCATGGCCCTCTACAGTGGGCTGATTTGAGTTTCCCCCTACCCTGTTCTTGTAGGCATCATACCTTTCAAACATTTGGGTCACGGCTTCTTCGTCGAGCCCAAAGTGATAGTTGATGATTACTTCATGTTTCATACTTGTTTCATCAATTTCATTAAAGATTGGTCTTTCTTTCTATGAATTCCTTATCAACTTATCAACGGTTGTTTAAATACCTACCTGCATTGGGGACATGAGAGCTATATCAAAAATTCAAGGATCTCATGTTTTTTCCATGACATGTTCTCTGAAAACCTTGGTTAAATTGTCAGTGTCCTCCATTATGATTCTTTCTCCAGTGTCTATCCCAATCAAATTTTCCACCATAAAATGAAGATGATCAATAAAATATATTGTCTTACGTCTCTACAATTCATCAAGGATTTTGATAGAATTTGGTAAGGTTTCTATTATTAATTTGGCCATGTTGTAATACTCATGCTGACTACCCACATAATCAGGGCACACAATAAATTCCTCAACAACCAAGTCATCATCTAATTTTTTAATAGCCTCCATTTTAGGCAACCTGTTAGTCCACATAAAATTTCTATCCTTGCATTTATCTATTAATGCCTTGGTTTTTTCTACCTTTTCATAGTTACGGGAATATCATCTTACAAAATTCAAGCTCATTGGTTCACCTCTAGGAACCAAATCATTTTCCCATTTTATAGTCGCCTCTCCTCTTTATCTTAAGTGACTTACTCTCTTGATGACCTTATTGGTAATCTCTGGGACCCCCAACTTGCCATTCCTAGCGAGTTTCTAGTCAATTTTATGACTAAACTAGATAGTGCTTCATTCTTGGCCTTAAGTCCCTTTTTTTTTCTTTAAACTCGTCAATCCTTTGGAACAATCCTTATACTGCTACAGAAAAATTATACTTCATCTCTTCAATATAAGGTTTTCCAAGTGAAATAAAAGATAACTAAAAATTAGATGGGCATGCTTCACATCAGGGTATGCTAACCTTGGGAGTTGTAATATGTAGAAATTTTTCTCCTATTTTTCTCAGGGATATCTTGGAGATAGTTTTTTCATTTTTGGGTACTCGTGTTGGGGTGAGTAAATCCAAAATCTATAAATCATTATCATCAAGTTTTATTTCCACCTTCTTCTTCCTTAGGAGAGTAATTTTTATCCATTCTCTTATAGGAGACTCATGTTCGTCAAGTGATTGAAGAGTTGGAGTTACAGGGATAACTGTAAGGGCCCTGGAGGAAATGAGAGTATTGACATACCTTCTGTAATTGCAAGTACTAGATCCTTCTAAGAATCCAAACCTATAGCTCCATCTTGAATTTCAATCCCCTCCATAGGATTAGGTTGACCTTATATTTCTTTAACCGCTAGGGGTTGATGGTTTTCGACTTCCCTGTCTACCTATGCCAAATCATCATCTATTTTCTCACCAAGAACGTGAGTTCTTCACCCAGTCCTTGAGAGATAACTTCAGTCATGGAAATGTGAGCATCAAGAATCCTTGCATTCACTTGAATGTCATGAAGCATTGTTGTGGCTATGACATTTGCAGTTTCTTCATGTGAGGCTACCTATACTGGGAAGCTTCATCTAGCATTAGGTTGTCACTCATGTTGTCTAATGGACTATTTGAAATCTTCTTCTACTACCACACTACTTGGAGTTGGCTTTAAGGCGGCCTCAACATGTTTTTATGGAATAGTTGAGGCGTTAAACATAGGATCGTTCATGAGGGGATGTTCCTTAATAGGTGAATCAATTAGAACTATTGGAATGACAAAGGTTGTCATCACAAGTACACACTACTCAATGAGAAGAGTTGCAGGAGACTGTGTGATAGCAGACAAGGCAACAGGGGCATTACGATTCATTACCTGTCTAGGGGTTTATGCCTCCTCCAAATCAACCCATTTAGACATTTTAGTTTGCTTCCTTTTTCGAAGCTGGACTTTTTTCTCCTCCTATGATCCATGCAAGAATGTCTTTGGTGTTTGAAATTTATGAGGAGTTTCAAACAAATTTTCCTCCTTATGCTTCTTAAGAGTGGACTCCATCATTTTCTCTTTTCCTTTGGATCCCAAAGCGGATGTTGGAACAATATGTAAGGGAGTAGCATGAAAAATGGGGCCCTCGACCATACCTTCATGAAGCATTTCTCTATTTTTTCACTATTTTAGGAGGGGGATTTTTGATTCTGTTATCCTGAGCAATTACATCACCTGTTACTGGCAATGAGTCCAACTTCTTAATATTCTATCACCATGAAACCTCCCTAGTGGCATAAACCCTCCGGTATGAGGGAAGAACATCATTAATGAGCTTGCTATTTCTATATTCTCTTAATAATGGGGTCTTTTGGTAACTTATGTCCATTCCTTTTGAAAATAACTACCTTATGGAGAGTCGGATGGGATTTGCAGTCTTTGCTTGGTTATATTTTTTCTCATTGAGGTTCTAATTAATTCGTGGCAAATGTTGAGAAAAAATGTTGTTTTGGATGTATTCTTTGCTGATTATATTTCCATCATCCTCCAACCTTTCAAGAGTTTTGATGACCCCAAAATAAATCATCTGAAATAAAGTCATTCTTGAATATTCTCTTAATACAACCTATCTTTCATCTTCAGAGTTCATCAAAAAGTCCTCATAATGAGGCTTGTGCTCTGCCTGAGTAGGCACAATAGTGTGTAAGATATTTCTTATGTCATAATTCCTCCTGTTGTCAAATCTATCTATCATGCACCTGTTCATTTCTCCTTCCAACATTTTTTCTTTCTAGATATGAGGACAATTTTAATTCCCTATGATTATGGGAAACTTGATTGGGGATGTTACGTGCTTCAGAGAACTTAAATGATGCATTGAGAGAAACTATCTAATTAATTCTATTATTTCCCATTTGTCACTGGCACATATGAGAAACACATAAGGTTTTCCATAAAAACCACTAACTATGATATATGAATAAGTCTTGAACTAAATACAATAGAATTCATACTAAGTAATGACTCTCTTGGTATTAGGGAAAACCTTTCAATTTCCCAATCATAGGCGATATAATACAAATTGTAGGTGCAAAGAAATGATTCGAGAAATATTTATGTAATGTGTTTCATAATTTTCCAACTATCAACTAATAGAAAAACATCATAGACCTTGGAGCTACTGAGCTCTCCATCCATTTTTAATTCAAAAAAAAATTCTATGAAAAACAATATTATAAACAAGGTAAGAGGTCATGAAAAATTTATTCGTCCTAGGATTTTCTCCTCTAGCAATCTAGGAAACTCCCATAATTTTTTCATGAATATGGTTACTTATGATCTCAACCCGGGGGAGATGTTTTTTATTTGTAAGTATACCTGAATGAATTGAAACATACATTCATGAATGAAGGTAGTAGATTCCATACCCATTACTCGGTTCAACAGTGTAATCAAATCTCTGACTTCCTCAATAAATTCATCCCTATTAAACTTCTTTGTCATTCTGGGGGAAGAAGTTCGTGGATTATTCAACCAATGATCATTCATATATTTTGTCCATTTATTTGAATGCAATTTCTAGTACTCCTATGCAGAGTCCTTGGTAATAGACCCCTCTTCACTTCTGGGTGGAAAACCCAACATTCTGTCAAATGCCTGCTCTTGGAAAGATAAAACCAAATATCCCCTTCTGTCTCAAACTTCTCTAGTTGTAGGATTATAATTTTAAGCACATACCCATATAAGTTCTGGGCATGGTGTAGTGGGAGGGAAAGTAACAATGATGTTGATGCAATTATTAGCTATTTGGGTCATGGCATTACTTTTTTCAGGGAAGCATAGCCTCTGTTTAAAATCTTCTAAGTTGCAGGGTGCAATATCAGAATCTATAATTTTATCTAGAGGGGAACTAAGGTTGGAACTTGATTTTGAGTGTAACATATGGATCTTCATGATTCTGGTTTAATTCTATCACACCTATTTTCACAAAAAATCCATACCTCTTCAACCAACTCTCATAATATTTCAGAAAATATAGGAACTGATGTACTTACCTTTTCACCAAAAATTCAATCACTGCTCAGAACTTGATTGAGAAGGCACTGCAATTAAACTCTAATCCTTGGGTTTGATTCTTTCTTCAGCTATCCTTCAATACTACTTGAAAATATTTTCAGAACATCAAACCTTGGTGGTACTAGTAGAGTTCTTTATAACAAGTTACCTTATTAAAGACTCAAAAATTCATGCATTAATGTCGAAGACTGTGTTTGTGGGGAATTTCATAATTTTCAATCTTTTCATCTTTTCAACCATTATAATATTTTTGTGTCCTATCATCCGTGTATTTACCTTACACGAGTCTTTCGTATTAATGGGCCTTACTCCCATATGACTTGTGCATAAATGAACCCCCTTTATTAGCTTCTAACAGGCTTCAGATGAATTTCGTAAAATGATATGCACACCGTTATTCTAACATGCAAAACGAACTTCTTTCTCTATTCTCATGTATGCCATATGTTTGGTTCATGCTCCTAAGTCATCGAGCCTCGGGTTTGTTTTTACCAATTACACATCTGAAAAATCATAAGACTCTGTTCACCTTTCTCCCAACTTCCCGACCTTCCCCTTCACAAATTGCTTTCCTCTTACTTATTTGTTGAAGGAGTGTGAAACTATAAACTTGACCCAATCAACCACTATTGAATTTGGTTACAGAGTTGATACATGTTCCCCATTGGGCTTCGGACTTACAAATTTAGTTTACATTTTACCGGTTGTAAAGTGCAAAGGTGAATAAAGGCCCATCTCCCACTCCAATAATATCTTTATAGATGTTTCCTTTTGGGGAACAAGTATGTGTCCGCATTTTATATTATGCTCATATGAGTATTCCATCAAACCTCAAGAATTATATTGAACCTTGCATATTTACATTATTTTTACAAACATTCAAATTAGGTCCAATATTGCGAAGCAAACCAAAACATGCCACATGCCTTCGGGCGTTGGGAAACAAAATGCAGTTTACACAAAGATGAACAAAGAACGACACGTAAGGAGGATTTTTCAAAGATTGGTATGATTGTTTAACAATTTTTACATGAAAATATTTTTGTAAACAAGGCATGAGAATTCTTGGATGCACATTTAAAACTAAGGGGCGAGCTTAAAACGAGCATCAACAAGATCACCCAAAAAACTCACTCTTGGTGTGAGATCGCCCAAATACCTCACCTTCAACATTCAAATCAATAACTTCAAGCAATAAGACATTTTTCTATATTTTATTATCTTACATATCAAGTGCAGACTTTCCTTTTTACACACTTTTACACTTTTTACATACTTATACACATGTTTCTTTGATCTATCATATATGAAACATTGACTACTTTCTTTCTCTTCTTTTATAGGTCTTTCCTTACAAGAATCACCTCACACAAGCTATAGTATCACACTACAACATACATGCTTCACGCCTAGGATCCACTTCCCTTTTCTAGTCTCCACGCTTCACTTTGTAATCACCCCATGCTTCACTTGTCCATTTGGCACGATATCACCAACACTCTTTTTTACAGGACCATAAGGAACACATATTTTATCTACGTTATGTTATCGAGTATTCACTCAACAACATAAAGTGGGGGAAAATGTAGACACAAAATTATACACTTGAGTACATTTCTAGGTCCAAAAGCATACTAATGTATATATGATTCCTAAGCAAGAAAACTAGTAGTTGACAACTATCTTTGGCCTCATTTCTTTGTCACTTGCTTTCTCTTTGGTCCTACACACCCTATAAACTTGAAAAAACTTGACTGATTTATCCTTTATGGCCATATACACTAATAAATATTTAGGACATCATCACCCAGGCGCTCATGTCCATATTGGGCACTCTTGACCCTTTCTTACCTTTACTCTCTCTTTTTGGGTCTCTTTTATCTTTTAGGCATATTTTTCACTTCTGGCTCGACCTTCTAGTTTTCAATTACAAAATTAACACAAGGGAATCATATATATACTTACTTATCAAAAATAAGGGACTTATAGACATAAAATCACACACTTGGGTACATTTCTAGGTCCTAAAAGAATACTTGAATTCATATGATTTCTAAGCAAGAAAACTAGTAATTAACAACTATATTTGGTCTCTTTTCTTTTATTTCTGGTCTTCTTTTTGGTCTTTCACACCGTACATCCCAGTTGGTATTTTAATTTCTTACTATTATGACTTTGGACACTAGCGCTCAGATAGGATGCCAACACTTAGATGCCCTTGTTCTTCTAGGTGCCCCTGACCCTCTTCTATCTTACTCACTTCTTTTGGGTCTATTTTATCTTTTTGACATCTTATTTTCTTATGGTTTGGCATTCTAGTTGTCAATTACTAAATTCAACTAAGGGAATCATATAAATACAAAGCTATGTGACCAAAATAAAGGACCAAGCTCTAACCATCTACTATGATCACCTAATCTTGCATCCAAAGGCATCTAAGAGCAATAAAGACATCCATCTAGCATCCATTCAAATGAAAAAGGGACTACATATTTTGCATACACAACATAGGAAGGGGAAGTTAATTTTTTCATCCAAACATCTATCTACATTGCTACAACTAGCTAGCTTGTTATCAGGTGCACTTGCACAAGGGCATCCCAGGGCACGATTCTTTCACACACTCACAAGAAATGCATAGAGTCTAAGATGTAGTGAAGTGCTCGGTCGTAAGTTCACTCATTCGGGTGACCTCCAAGGTCAGTCCAACTCCTCATATTTCTTTTTTTTTTTTGGGTTTTATGTGGTATTATGGGTTTTGCAGGTGAATATGTTTTTTTGTAGGTTACAGGTACATTCGGTGATCATATTGCGACATACAAGTGACCAACAATGAATAGTATCGACATTGGTGTAAAAAAACAAAAAGAAAGCTATGAGAATTTTTGCAGTCATGGGTGCCCAGTAGTAGAATTTGGTGCCTAAACACCCCTGACCCAATCCAGGCACCCTAGTTCGACTTCATCTGACAGCTCCAGATTTTATTGTGCAAAGTTGCGATAGTATGCCCTTCATGTTCATCAGTTTTCTAGTCCAAATTAGTTCCAGGGATATCACGAATCAACTAAGTCATTCTTTCCCTCTCTTGCACTTAAGGTTTCATGTTTACTTGTTTATTGCTTTTCATATTTTATTTATCATTTGTATATCATAGTGTACATTCAATTACTTTACAATGAGGGTTTTACAAATTTTTTTTTTGTTAAATCATTTGGTGAACCACATTCAAGTACTCTTGGATCCTCATTTTTTTCTTCTTTCATGGATCTTAAAATTCCTCAAACTTCTTTACATGATTTACATCCCAATTGTAAGGTTGTTCTCCAAAATTCCGTAGACATTATGTATCTCTCTCGTAATAGGTTACCCACTCAAATAAGTTTCATTTTTGATAGTCTATTTGATGACTATATTGCTCTTAATCCTCCATCTAATCAACCCACCATGGAGTCCATTCAAGATTTACACTCTTTATTTCTAGATAAAATTCAAGCTATGGAATCCATGATTACATCTCTCAAAGCTGAAATCCAAGATCTCTTGGATGCTTCTCAAGCCCATGTTTGTTATTCTTCTACATCTCATCCTTATTCTATGTCTTCTACATGTGCTCATATCAGTGAACTCTAAGTCTTACCATTCCCCGCACCTCTCAATTTTGATTCAAATGCTAAGAAACAAGACATTCTTCCTCAACTCCTCACTTATCAATTGATCAACTTGCCATATACTCATTACTATCCTCCTTATCGTCTTGCACAATAACAAGGTCATCCATATTGTAATTATCATCAAATTAATGAACATAATGAAAATGATTTTTATGCTCTAAAATGAAAAATTGGCCACCTTAAGCATTATGGTCTCATTTCATTTGCTACACAAAATGCTACATGTTCATATCTAGTTGATACATCCCATTGGGTTCCTAAATCTGCTTCATCTATGTCTAATGAGCATTATGCCATCGTTACTCATGTTCCTTCTTCGGTCACCCAAGTGCCACCTATGCAACCAACTCCAACTAAGCAATCACCTCTCAAGGTTCATCATCGATCCCCTCCTCCTACTAAGTCTTCTACCGCATCACCAAATACTAAGCAACCTCCTCTAAAAATTGGTCCAACACCTCCTCCTTTCAAGTCTTCTAAAGAGTTATCAATACCACACAAGCTACCACCAGTTCATTTTGTGAAAACAAATATTCCTTATATTGATGGCCAAGACACATTTCAAACTCTACCACCATGGGAAGGTCCTTCTCACATCCTCGCATAGATCTCCATCACTCACATAGCTGGGGGGCATCATATCTTCCCCCTGCATAGTTATCAAATGTTTATATCATCTCATGCACTTGATGCTCCACACTTAAATGACTAATATTTCTTATGGATCATTACAAACCACTTGATACATGCATTATATCATAATTACCATATGAAACACTCTTATGCTAAGGTTCAAACTTGACTATTGAGGGCATACTACATCCATGAACTTCACACACTACGCATTTCACACTCTATTCTTCACGATACATCTTTCTAGCATTCCATTCTCATACATCATACTACCCTATGACGCACTCTAGTTCTATGGTTCATACTCGACTGCAAATCTTCTAAAATTTACACTAAGCGCCTCATGATCTATCTTTCTAGCAACATTTTCAAACCATTTCTAGATGACACACTCTTGTTCTATAGTTAATTCTTGATTGTTGAGGGGTATTTTATAAATGAACTTCATCTCATACTCATACACATCCACTGGGGGACACACTGCTCCTTCCACTATCAATTTTTTTCATTCTATTCTATACGCAACATACTACATATCTTGGTTGTAATTATTATTGTTTACTTATACTTACATCTACACTTTGTTTCCCATGCTAGTCAGATACTTAGTATGTCAATATATTTTCTATATACACATGCATGTTAACTTGTTCTCTAGTTGTGCATGCATACTTCTTTCAGATCCTTACATGCTGCAATGATCTTTGGCATTGTACCTCTTACCAATCCCACCAAGGATCTTGGGGGAATCTAATTTCTCACACATTATAGGTTCTATTGGTTCATTATTTACTACTTCTACTTCCTAGCACACTACTTTCTACTGGTACATACATGCTTTGACATACTTCTTATCTTTCTAACATGCTAACAGGTTCTTCATGTGCAACATTTACCTTGTATGACTATTTTTCCACCATGGTTGTCTGATACATTTTGATCTTCATTGCTTTCTACTCGTATTCTATTTTTTGTGGGTTATGTTCTATATCTTGTTTGATCATTGCTTGTATGCTTTTAGTCACTTTGGCCCTGATTATCTTATGACATTGTGAGCAATATCCCATATTTGAAACCCAATTTTCGCGGTCTATCTTATATACACCTGTGTTTGTTACATTATTTTTCTATGACATGTTTGCTAGATTTTTCTACTAACACATGTATCTAGAACCTTTGTTTTCATGTTCCTTGGTATCTACAATGCACATTTCCCCTACAAGGTATTTGTTATCCAAAATGTGCCCCCTACTCATTTTGTGGCTAACTCCTCTCATTCTTCCCTCTCTTGTGCCTCAGTCATAATTTTTTGCTTTTCAGGCACTCAAAACCTTCTAGAAATGGCACCATTGGATAGAGCTCTTTCTTAGCTTTCCAGAAAGGTAAAGTTTTCCTCCTAACTCCATGTATTTTTGAAGTTATGGCTTGGTGGAGTTTTTGCGGGAAATTTTCCCCTTCAAGGTCCGCAGCCAATGAGATGCCGCCACGTGTCCAGGGAGGTGGCGGGGGTCGGAAGAGAACTTGGTTTTTTACCAAGTGTTTTGACAAAGTTTTCAAGAGGAAATATTTTCCCCATCGGCCCGCCGACGAATCAGGTAATGCCACGTGTCATTGGAGTGAAATTTGGAAAAATTGGATAAGTTTTGTGCATGGAAAGTTTTGGAAGGAAAGCCTGTGCCCAATGATACCTTGCCACATGTCCTATGGAGCCGGACATGTGGGGCGCGGGAGGAAGTCAGGATTTTTTCCCAAAGTGTTTGCGTAAGAGTGAAAATGCTCGTACAAGGCCCGCGACCAATGATGTGCTGCCACGTGTCTTGGACCAGCGGAGGGCAGAGGTAAATTGGGAATTTTTCCCAAGGAAAAAATTAAGGAAAATTCGAAGAGGAAGCCCCACCCCCCTAAATGCGGACCAATGGGACTTTGCCACGTGTCCAGGTGGTGCCAAAAACTCAGGACAAGCCCGCAAGGAAATTTTGGAAGGTCAAACCCGCACCCAATGGGGTTTTGACACGTGTCCAGGTCGAAAATTATCAAAGCAACCCGCAGAAAATTCATGAAAGATGGGCCCGCGTCCAATCAGTGCTTGCCACATGTCCCAAGCTCATCGGCCACGCGGGGAAGTTTTGGAAAATTTTCCAAAGTGCAAAGTGAAGGAAAATAGAGCAGGATGGGCCTGCACCAAATAGAAACGTGTCACGTGGCACCTGGAAGGGTGGAGTGTGGGAAAATTTTGGAAATTTTTCCCAAATGCAAAAAGGGTGAGAAAAATTCAAATTTTTGCCCACCGACCCGATTTGGCCCTGTTTTGATCTAAAACTTCAAATCGCCATATCTTTCAATCCAGAGCTCGGTTTTTCGCCTTCTTTATATCAATGGAAATTTGGTGAAATTCTCTACAAGATTTTGGGGTCATTTTTTCATTTTTATGGAGTTTAGAGAGAAAAAATTGAAAAATACTTCTGGCATGTGGTCATGGACAGAAATGACATTTCAACTACCATTTTTAATGAAGAATGGCTCGCATTCTCTCCCAACATGGCTAAAAATGTCAGGGAATGGGTCTGTAAGGATGCCCATGCTGTTTTGAATGTGTTTTGGTCAATGGTTGAACCCTTTCCATGTTTTCCCGCATTTCTCTTTCCTGGGCTCGTCCCTTGCACTGTAAAAGCCAGTTTTGGCTCATTTTCAAAGTGTGGAACAATTTTTGTGTATTGCAGGTCCCATTTTTCACCTTGGTAGTGATTTTGGTGGAATAACAGACCTTTTCTAAGAACTGCAACTTGTTTTTACCTCTCAGGTGTTGTAATGTAAGTGATTTTGATGTTAAAATAACAATACAGGCCCTGTGATTAATCTTTCATCATCTGCTAGTGTTGTTTGACTAATTTCTGGTTCTTCATTACAGCTATCAGTTTGTGCATGTTGTCTTTGTTGCATTCTATGAACTGTGTCAATCTGTAGAAGTGAGAAATGCTCACCACTCCTTTGGTGCATCACCTATTAGCATTAGTTTTAGTTCCTTTTATGCATATTCTATTCTTGTCCCTTTGGAATTTAGAGTAGGATTAGGAAATTTCAAACCTCTGCAATTGTGCAAGTGATATATCTGATCAGAGGAGTTGAGGAACCAGCCTTTCAACTGGAGATTTCTCTTCCATTTGACAAGTCTCACACTTGGGAAGAGGATTCAATGTTGTGCAATCACACTGGATGTCTTGAGTATCAAACTAGAAATCTGATCAACATCCAAGGGTGCTGCTGATTGGTGACAACAATATTTACTTTAGATCAGTCTCAGGTCCTCTCCTTTGGAACGCATGCTTCGATCAACATTACATGCACCCTAAAAGAGGGGCGCATACAGTGGGTGAATGAGTCACCCCTCACAACAACTTAGAGCTATAGTTCATGTATACACAATACGGAATTAACACATGCTACAATTACACAAATGGCTAGGAATCTAGCTTGGGTCCTCAGTTTAGAACATACTCCAATGCCCAGATACATAAAATATCTCCTGAGCACTCTTGACCTCTCCCGGGAGCTTGTGTCCTCGGGGACGATATAGTTACTGTTTAGATCAACACATTTTTCGGTAGTTTATAGATAATTTTTCACAGTATAAGCACAGTCCTCCAGTAATCAAAATGCATTATTTCACCTTTTCTACATGGAACAAATACAAAACTAAATATGGTACAACTTGGAACTAAACATGGATCACACCATCTGCATTTGTGTATAAATTCAGGAACATGTTATGGAGGGAGATTGAAACTAGACATATCTCCCCAACACTCTTCTATTATGGTGTGAGATCGCCCAAAAAACTCGTACTTGACATGAGATCGCACAAAAAACTCGCACTTGGTGTGAGATCACCCAAAAAAATCACTCTTGGTATGAGATCGCCCGAAAAACTCTCTTGGACAACAGTTCAGGAAATTTTCTATCATTTTCACTCTTCAAGGATTAGGTGTACACTTTGCTTTTACTACTTTTTACACATATTTACAAGAGTTTTCATAATACATGAATTTGACTACTCTTTCGCTCTTAGTTTACAATTTTTTCCTTAATACACAATAAGAAATAACCCTACATCAAGCACAACAATAGGTATAACACAATACAACATGATATACTTCACCCCTAGGGTCAATTCCTCTTTCTTAGCTTCCACGCTTCATATTTTATCACTTCATGGTTTCACTTGTCTCCTCGGCATGCTATCACCAACACATTCTACATGGTTATCTAGTATGCATCTCTTACCTAATTTATCCTATCGATTATTCACTCAATAACATAAGGTGGGGGCTAATGTAGACAAAAAAATCATGCACTTAGGTACATTTCTAGGTAAAAGCATACTTGCATTCATATGATTCCTAAGCAACAAAACTAGTAATTGACAACTATATTTGGCCTCTTTACTTTAGTTCTAGTCTTTCACACCCTATAACCTAGTCGGTATTTCATTTGCTTATAATTTATGACTCTAGACACCACCACCTAGACATGATGCCAACGCTCAGGCATCCTCATCCTTTTGGCACTCCTAACCCTCTTTTATCTTACTCACTTCTTTGGGGTCTCTTTTATCTTTTGGGAATCTTATTTTCTTATGGGTCAAACTTCCGGTTGTGAATTACAAAATTCAACCAAGGAAATCATATAAATACAAAGATATGTGACCAAAATAAAGGACCAATCTCTAAACATCTACTATCATCACCTAAGCTTGCATCCAAAGGCATATAAGACAAATAAAGACATCGAGTTAGCATCCATTCAAGGGACAAGAGACTACATTTTCTACATACACAACATAGGAAGGTGAAGCTTATTTTTCCATCCACACATCTATCTACATTGTTATATCTAGCTAGCACATTATCAAGTGCACTTGCACTAGGACATCATAGGGCATAATTATTTCACACTCACAAGAACTACATGGAGTCTGAGATGTAGTGCAACACTTGATTGTAAGTTCACTTAGTAGGGTGACCACCGGGGTCAGTCTGACTCCTCATATTGTATCTTTAATTTTTGGGTTTTGTGTGCTATTGTGGGATTTGTAGGTGAATCTTTGTTTTGTGGGTTATAGGTACATTTGGAAATCATATTGTGACATACAAGTGACCAATAACGAATATGAGTGACACTGGTGTGACACACAAAATAAAGTTTTGAGCATTTTCGCATTCATGGGTGGCCAGTAGTAGACTCTGGTGCTCAGGAATTTCTAACCCAATTCAAGTGCCCCAGTCCGGCTTCATTTGAAAACTCCATATTTTATTGTGCACAGTTGTGATAGTCTACCCTTCTTGTTCATTAGTTTTCCAGTCCATATCAGTTCCATAGATAACATGAATCAACTAATTCATTATTTCCCTCTCTTTCACTCAGGGTTTAATATTTCATTAGCTTATTGCTTGTGTCAAATATGTACTCTAATATTCATTTATCATACGTGACTATGCAATACTAGGCTTTATACAAATTCTATTTTTGTTAAATCAGGACCAAGCACTTAGAATTACTATTACCACCTAAGCTTACATCCAAAGGCACTAAAGCACTCCAAATGCATCCATCTATCATCCACACAAAGGACAAGGGTTGCATCACTTTTGCATACACTTCATAGGAGGGGAAGTCTATTTTTTTCCATCTACATATATTATTACATTGTTACATTCTAGATCTAGCCCACTATCATTTGTATAACTTGGACAATGGCATCCTAGGGCATCATTCACACACACACACACACACACACACACACACACACACACACACACACACACACACACACACACACACACACACACACACACACACACACACACACACACACACCAGAACTACATGAGTTATGAGATGTAGTGTAGCGCTCGGTCGTAAGTTCACTCTTTGGGTGACCATCGGGATTAGTCAAACTCCCCATTACATATTTTCCTTTTTTAGGTTTGATGTGGTTTGTGGGTATGTGCAGGTGAACTTATTATTTGAAGGTTATAGATACCTTTGGAAATTAAGGAGCAAATATCAGGTGATCAACAAGAATCAATAATGAAACCCTTGTGAAAAGAAATAAAGCAGATCCTGAATCAAGTTTTGTTTAGCTTCTTTTCGTCTGGTTAGAGTTGGGTAGTGTTGGTTTGTTTTCAAAAAAAGAAGTGCTTATACACACTCTGCATGTTTCTCCTTGGAACAAGTATGATTTTTTTATTTTGTACATAGTTTTTGTAGGATTTTATTGTTATGCATATCAGTCCATTTTTTAAAAAGCTTGATGGAAAATCAGATATATGGGGAAACTTTCAAATTACATTTTTGGCCCCAGCAAATCACTTGCAATCCTAACTTCTCGTGCCCTTGGTAAAAAATTTAGAATTTTTGGGATAGTTTGCAAAGTTGGATCAGAAACTCCCAAAATCAGCTTTTAGAAAAAGACTAGGGCAATTCTAATTCGCTCTAAGTTCAACAATGCTTCACACAACTCAGGGGTAAGTTAATTGATGTTTTGATTAGATTTTCAAGCTTTCGAGGCTCAAATCCATACCCAATGGGGCAAATTTAGTAGGTAAATTACCCCTATAGGTCACCAATTTGTTATCACAAATTAACCCCTGGGATTAATTTGGATATTCCATTAAAATGGACTTAGCCATTCAAAACCCATTAATGCTTCCACAATTTGAACCTTTGACCATAGACATTCAAATGGCTGTAAAATTTGATAGTGGTCAACGCGGTCAGAGAGAAACGTGGACGAGTTAGGTGATGATAGATGGCGAAGATTGATTGGTTCAATGAGGACGCATGGAGGAATTCTGGCAGAGCTTGAGGTAGATGTGCATGGTGGAATTGAAGTCCATGGAATAAACCATGATTGATAAAATTTTTGGGTCTATGGGGGTTTAAAACAAAATTGTGCAGTCAACATGCAACATGAAATTCATCTCCCCCCTAAACTAATGACAAGAAGACATGTGGCTAAGTTAAGGGAAATGAAACGTAGGTAGAGGCGATTGCAATGGCCAACCATAATCTACCACGTGTCACATTCACGTGTATTATGACCCAACATATTTCAAATTTCCATAACTTCTTCCCCAAAGCTCCAAATTTGATAAATTTGGTACTGTTGAAAATATATCCTCAAGACCTTCAAGATGATATTATCAGATTTGGGATTTGATGGTGTTTTAAGTGAGAGAAAAATGGAAAATATAGTCTGAGTGATTAAATGTAATAACAGGGAGCTAAACCACCACATTCAATAAAGTATGAGATCTTTTCCTTCTTCTGCGGGGCAAGTAACGTGAAGGGATGTTTTGCAAAGGTGTCATGCTTGGTTTCAGTGTTTTCAATGCATTTTTTGGTGGTTACATCCCAAACTTCGGGATTATCATTAATAATAGATCGAATCATACCTCTTTCCCTCTATTTTTCCCTCTCTTTTTTGTCCCTCCTATAATGTAAAAATATGATCATTATCAGGGATGGACATTCTAATTTTCAATGATACCATGTCAAAATGGTTACAAGAAAAAATATGAGTTGCAGTCCTTAGATTTGGACTTGTGTAATTTTTCCTTACCTTCCTCATTCACTATAATGAAACTATGCATCTTTATAAGACAATAAAATATCTATTTTGTGGTTATTCTCTACCCTAGTTGTGTTTTGTTGCTTTCTCTTTCCTTTTCATCCATCGTAGGTGAGTTGTACATCTTCTATCACTTTGTAGGGTTTATTTTTGTTGTTCTTTGTGAGAAAATAGCAAGTTGAATGATGTTCTGGGTTCTGGCACATTTTTTGCCCTCTCTTTTCTCATTTTCCCCCATTTTACCTCACTGCAGACTGTTTCATCCCCTTCTTCATGGTGATATCACCTCTTTTATCTTAGGATTTCCATTTTTCTGCATGTCCTTTTCCCCTGGTCCCTTGGTTTTAGAGTAGGATTAGATAAATGCATTTCCATTAGTAGGAGTAGTTTAACATTAGGAGTAGGTAAAGGAAGCAACCTTCTCTAGAGTTCTATCTTAAGACGCAAGTGCCACAACTTGTAGATAATCCCATGTTAGCAAAGAGTAGGGATATGTCATGAGAAAATACTAGGGTGCTTCTTTTTTGTGATAACAATGTGCATTCAAATTACCCTTACATTTATATTTGTTCTAACTACCCAATAAATTCAAGGGCTGCAATTTCAAGAAACTATTTGCTTCAGCAACATTTTTGAACCAAGCCTTGCATTTTTAGATATTTTCATTAACGTCTTCCTCAGTAAGGGTTTTCTCCTTTTCGCGATTGATAGACATGTAATGTTGTTCTTAGATGGTAGATTTTCACATTGTCTCTCACATTCCTCTTTCCTTTCCCATGCACTTCTTCACCCTCTTACGTCTTCCTCTACACCTCTCTTCCTTTCCTGCTATTTCACTTCATTCATTTTTACTTCTTTAGTAGATCCCTTTCAAAATTTCCATCATACATTTCACGTACGATTTCTAGTTAATAGACCAACAAATTTGAATATGAGTGTGATTTCATACTCTTGATGTAAAATTGTGCATGTATTATAGGCCCTACAACTCTAGAGGTAAAGTGTAGGCCCTTCGTAAAATAATAAATTGTAGCAAAATTTTGACATCTACATAAATTATTTTTAAAAAATACATAAATCATATAGTATGGTATTAGATAAGGTGATAATAGATACTGGGAATGCTAAATACCAAATATTAACATTCTCTACAGTCTCTCAAGCTTGCTCGTTAGTAGACATGCACATCTCCCCAATATTGACATTTGCATGGTACATTGCGTGGCCAATACTTTGCATGTATCTGTAAGGAAAAACAAGTAGCTATGCCTACGCTAAAAAACACTCCCTCCCCACCTCTAGAACATATAACTATATCTATATATAGGGAAACCTTCCCAAAGGTAATTTAAGATTTGTGGCATCCTTTCATTCAACGTTGCCATGATGCACCCCTATGATATGTCCCAAATAGTGGGAATGCTATCCTAATGGTCTTGTAATACTTGCCACATTTTAGAACATATCTATAGATACATTGTAGTTGGATCCCATCTGGCGTATCTTATACCCCAAGCGTAATTTATAGTTACACTGATAAACGTGACCTTATTAGAATGTCGCAACTTGTTGGTGAAGATGGATGATTGTTATTATCTCTACGAAAGGATTTGTTGATTATTAAATAAACCTTGGCAGCATGAAATGATATCTAGATGAACATACATGACATGACAGCGTTGACAGTCTAGTAAGCAACAATGATGGCATATAATTGGTTTCCAATCTTACCCAGCAGGTGGACGGAGACAATCCACATCTTTACCTTTGCTACGAGGACGTCTTCCTCTACATGCTTCCTCTTTGGTTGCCTGTTATCCAATCACATGGAAAATTATTTAAGGGGAAGCTTAATTTTCTACACATTCTTAATTTTAATAGTTAAAAACGTTAATTACATGCATGTTAAATGTGAGTCACGATAAGGAAATCATGTGTTCAAACTATTATTTTGGAATGTTTCCCACCAATGAGCTTGTCTAGTTATAAATAAATGTGAATTTCATCATCCCTATAGCCAACATGTTGATCTTTTAATGGTTTTTAGGAAATGATATTTCGACGAATAGATTCAAAAATACTACTAACATAGTGGGTAGGGGTGAAAACGATGTTGAACTATGAAGTGAAAGGAATGTGCGAGATGAGATAGAGGGTGTGGTGGGAAAAGGTAGAAGCATGAGGGTTTTTGACATGTGTAAGTTTCTCTATCTATATGTGGTAATTAAAGAGACTCTATGAATGCATCATCTCTACAACACCAATGTGGTTGATGCAATGTTTTTTTTGTAAGGGACCACCATTGTGGTCAACATGTAGTCGATTATGCATGAACCTCGAATTTTGGATTTGCCTAAATAGTTTTGAATAAAGATGGAGAATATGGATTTCATGGGAAATGACACGAGGCTTTCCAGTTGTCTTACGATATGGACGTGATTTCAAACAAAGTACCCCATAGACATTAATTGATTTTTAAATAATTAATTAACATAATAAACACAATTTAAATTAAATAAATTAAAATATTATATATTCTAATTTATTTAATCATAAACTATAATTTATCTTAATATTAAATGTTTTAACACTCCCCTTTAATATTAAGTGGGGAAAATATGCCAACATTACCTGCTTATAGAACAAGATTTACAAATCCTAACATATCACTTTTGAAAGATTTATACACCTTCATCATGCTCATCTTACCTTTTGGTACAAAAGGATTTGCAATCCATAAATTCATAGTGAATGATTTATGCTAAACATGATTTGTGAAACTATATCTCACAATTTCTCGTGAAAAATATCTTAACCATCTCTAAGAGCCTTTTATAACACAAGGACCTCCTTTACACTAGATGCAACACACTGGATTGTACACCGTAAACTTAGAGTGCCATGTTTACAAAGATCATAAAAAGATATTTTTACAATGCTTTACAATGGAGATATATAGAGAAGGAGATAACAAACAATAGGCCATTAAGAGGTGGCATTGTTATGCACGCTTCCCCTTAATGGCAAAACTGAAAAGCCACGCATTACATGAAACTCACAGAATTTTACAACACACAGTGGATTTGTAAACATATCTTCAACTTTATTTTCAGTCGGGAAGTACTGGAGATGTATTGTAACACCCTCTTTATAACGCTTCTCAACTAGGATTTTTTTTACATTAACTTTATGCTTCACTGATTTAAATACCAAGTATTTAAATACCAACTTAAATTTAAAATTTAATCCATCCAATAAATGTCATAAACCATGTGCAGTTGCATGAGAGTATAGAGATCCTACTCAGTCCCCCTCTAACACTCTTTTTGAGTGTATTTACTCTTTACAAGCATGTATACAAAGTATACTAATGGTTTCTTTCATTTATCAATGATAGTCAAATATTGCATTCTAAGTGTCGACATGGAACTCAATCATTGAATCCCATCATGCATCTAACATATTAGATCCTTGGTGACTCTAGGATAGTGTAATCAACTTACACTACTTTGGCCAAAGTTTCAGAGACATGTATGCCATGCTCGGTTCCATGACGACATATTCATCATTAGGAACTTGTCTATCACCTAGTTCAATTAGATATATTCTCTTCCATTTTATTGTATTCATAATTGACAACTTAAGCGTTCTTTTATGTCCATTCATATTAAATATGTTTATTTAGCTTTTCAAGACAAATAATTACCTATGTACCCTCTTTCATGAGACATCAATGTACATTTGTACTTGATTACATAACTCTGCCTCCTCTTCAGTTAATGCAAATTCCCAACATAACCCTCATGTTTGTCTAAGATATTTGGATATACTTTATACACTAGTTCTGTGTATATGTACTTGGTCACCACCATGGATGATGAGAACATGAAACTTATTGTAAATACATTAACATCCATATGAGTGTTATTGATTAAAAAAAAGGGCAGCAATTAATTTTTATTTGAGTTGGGTTGCACCTTCACAAGTCAATAGTCAAAGTGCACCTCAAAAGGATTCACCTTGTCTAGCATCACTAGGTGTGTTTCCCTAATATGATCATGCTTGCATTAGTGTTATATAATGACAACAATATTAGACTCGTTGTTCCCAATTAACGACCCATGAATGTCTTAAGCACATACTTCATGTTCTAAAGTTTGTCTTATAAAGTTAACCTTTCATCGACATTCAATACCACATGGATTAAATTATACACTCATGTGAGTGTGAATTACACAATATTTTGATTAAATTATATATAGATTTCACTTGTTTAGTAACAAAAACCATCTATGTTTCCATTTCCTTACATTTTGAATATACAATCTTTTTAATTACATAACATGGTCTTGAACAATCATCATCACAACAGTCACAATGTATATGCTTAACAAATTATCACAACCTATTTCAGGCACATTTCCTTAATCAATACAAATCATATTATAATATCTCACCACTAATGACCATAAGTATATACTTATATTTATGCTAATTAGCTAAATATCCATTTCATAACACATACTAGGTCATTCACAACAATAATGGGACAAGTCATGAACATAAATTCAAATGATAGTTTTATCAATTGATCTCATATTGTTACATAGGTTCATAATCAAATAGAGATAGTGACTGTAATAGATGTTCATATCTATAATAGACTTAATGGCCTTTAACAATAACAAATATATCTTTTGTATACATATTCAAATTTAAGGGAAAATCCTTCTTCTACATATCGTCAACTTTGTACACACAACCAAGGTGAAGCTCATAAGTCAAAATATTTTATCCCATTAGTCCTCATATTTACATTTAAATCTTAACTCAAAATTATTGTTTCAATAAATTCAAATGATTCATGCATTCTGGTGTAAATAATAATTGCACTCATACAATCTTTATTTTCCACAAAATCCTTTTCACCCTACACTGAAATGTTAATGTACAAAATTGCACACGGTCAGTTCATCTTGACTGGCATGATAAGCTCTAATTCCCACTTAACAATTTGAGTCATTTAATGTTTGAGAAACCAAATTACTGCAATATCAAACATTGCACAACTTACACACAAATCCACGAAATCAGATCAAGATCATAATTGTACATCATAATAACTACTTATTACTATTTCCATCATTTTTTGCATTCAATAATTATTACAAAAGGCATCACTCCAGTAGATCACAACTTAATACCCTCATTTTCCCACATGTCATCCAGAAGGTAATAATGATAATGAATTTATGTAAGCCTCATACAAATGGTATACATATATAATTTATATGTTCTTCTATAGGTGTTTAGAAGTGTGATTCCTTCTCTGGTAACATAACTAATAATATTATTATGGTTACCTCAACTGATTCGTTTGTCACAAGACAATAAATGTTCATATTTGAAGAAGATACAATCAACACAGGCAGGTCTCAAGTCCACACGTTATCATAACCTTCCAAGTTGTAAAAATATATCGTGATAACCCCCACAAATTACCTGTCATATTACTTATAGTAAGTGTCAAGGAAAGGGCCACATAATCTAATCAAATGATAACAGAAAGTATACATTAAGACGGACCTTATATATCTTACAAATCACAGTCTCCCTAAACCTGCAACCTCCCACACAAGAGAGTTGGAAACAATGCTAAACATGGAACCCCTTAACTAGGTGTCCATAATATTCATATATACCCCATTCTATCATATAGAATTGTAATGACTATTTCAAGATTTAAAACCAAGCCCTATTGAACTCACGACTTCTCTATTTCGACAACAGGGATTAGACTAGGTCGAATATGTAGGTGTACCAGGGGTTTTATAATCATACCCAGTCTATTCTCTCAAATACACAATGAGTCAACCCTAATGGGGCCTACAAAAAGACTCCCAAAAAAATAAAATGTAATACCACAAGCTTCAGAGATTTATATATTCTATCATATATATAAATTAAGGATATTATTCAACTCGAAACTCATAGCATCATTCCAAGCAAAAACCATGCATGGAATCGAATGACAAACATAGATCATCAACCGAAGATACTACCAAAGACATCCCAGAGCAACATCTTTACTCAAAGAAATACTGCAGGAAATTTCATTAATCAAACAATAAATGAAACAAGTTTTCAAGAGGGAAGAGGCGAATATCATGTCTGTGGTAGCAAGCCTGCTTCTTCTCCTATTTCTCTAAGCTCATTCCTTCACAATCACCATCCAGGTTCTATCCCATAGAAGCCATGACCTCCTAAATCCTTCACAGAAAGAACTTAAAAACCCATATGCAACAGTTTCGAGAATTTATGACTGAGAAATAGCTTTACAATATGTATGTCGAGTTCTAGAGAGGGGGAACACGAGATGAGCAAGAGAAAGAACACAATATGCGAACGAGTTCAGACCTATACCATGCAAAATGACTGAATGTATGAATACATGCAAATTCGGTGACTTCTCCAGAAAGATTGCACACTCCCCAAAATCCGTGGGTGAGTTATTAGGGGCATGGGGAGACGAAATCACGGTTAACCACCATTAAAACAAATCTACCAACTTGCATGTCGATATCACCAATTATTAGGACTTTAATATAATATATCTGGCGGTTTGACAACAATCAATTTAAAGACTTATAAGTTATGAAAACTTGTGATCTATGCAAAGGCCATCTCCAACTCCTTTATATTCATAATAATTATAAACCACCCTGTCTAATGTTTTTCCATGTCACTCGGGAGAGGGAGGGGAGTGGGGCGGACGCATTAGTAATTTCCTCAACATTAAAAATGTCACCACTCACTACCACCATCCCCACTTGCTTGGCCAAGTTTAGAAAAATAATCAATTTTGAATGTATCAAGCTTACTTGAGTGGGTTGACAATCTCCACCCCAAAATTATCTTGGTTCACTTAACATTAAGTTAAACAACCAATATACAAGTTATGTATGGTTGTGTTATGGGATTACCATAATACTTCCCTTGATAGCCATCAAATATGGCTAATAGTGTAGCAACACTAATCCACCAAATGCATATGGTCTTAAGACCATTTTGCGTATTTACATACAAATGCATTTTATATCACTACTCTGTTTATAAGGTATTTAAACCCTTATTCGCTAGTCTACTGCATGGTTGATTTAGTCGACCATATTAATAGTTAATCGCTCTTGCACTTCCAACGAGGTCAAAAGGAGACCAAAGTTTAAAAAACAATAAGATCTTATCTTATCATGAGATGAGGTTCTGTAATATGCCTTTGACAATTAAAAGGATTGACCCTTTTAGTGCCCCCAACATGGTCTTAGACCGTTTTTACCTCCATAATGCTACCATAACATTGCACACAACACAACAAAGAGGACCCTCTCATGTACTATGATAAAAATCAACACAATACTTAGTTAATCATAGATATATTGAAATATATATTTCTCTCTTTCAAATAATACAATCTCAATCCAGGAGTCAATTTAAAAATAAGGTGTAACCAACTTGGTTAGTAAGCAAGTGAAATCATCCGAACAGACCAACCATGCATGACATCATTGTTCCTGACAATGGGAGTACATTCAAACACCCAACAAAACAAGAATAATTCATAAGTGATAAGCACTTTATGAACGTCGGGAAATGAGTGTTGTTACGTGTTTGCGCATGCAATCACGCGTACGTGTGTATATCCTTTTCAGGATATACATATGTGCGGGTAGCCGCATACTCAGGTACACAACATGGTTCATTTCCTCCCACCTTTGTAAATCATCTATCATTTATGATGTATTCTCTTAACAAGCAGACTAAAATTGAGGGATGTGATATGTATATCACTGCAAATAAACTTCTCTAGGATAAAATGCATACGAATCTCTATATGCTTCATTCTCTGAAGCTGAATTAGAATCTTAGCAAGAGAAATACAACTCTAGCAATCACATAGAAGAGGAGTACTTCCTTTAGTTTCTATGTGTATCTCTTCCAACAACTATTTTATCAATATGACTTCTTTCATTGCTTCCATTGCACTTCTATACTATACCTTAGTAGAATATTTGGAAACTGTTGGTTTTTTTTTACTACTCCAAGTAATGACACCTGTACCAAAAACTTGAACACATATCTAGTTGTATATTTTAAATCTAATACAACATCAACATGGTTAGAGTCACAATATCATAAGAAACATAATAGAAATCATTAGTTATTTCACTTTTAACCATTTGTAAATCTTACATTGATATGTTTAAAAAACAAGTTGTATAACAACTGAATTAACAATATACTTAACAACTAACCGTGTTATATTACCAACATGTGGAACAATTTCAAGATATTAATCTTATAAAATATATATTAGATGTAATCCGTATTTGATGTCTCCAATACAAACACAAAGGCATCCCCAAATGTCATTTGATATGCATAGAATATTATTTTTAGTAATCACATACTAATATACTCAACTAGATCCTGATCTCAAATCCATTAACTAGTCATTAACAAGACTTATCTTTGATAATTGGTTAAAATTACATCTAATAAGTAAGTAATTTACATTACTAAACAAGTTTTGAGAATACTCAAATTGATGATGATCTTTCCATATTTATCTAGGAGATCAATTGCAACTTCGGGTTCGTGACCAAGGATTAGTAGTATTACGTGGGCCACATATGTTAAATACTAACCAAAATTATTAATCGAAGTGAATATAACAATATTTGATGAAGGAAAGTAAAAAATATAAAGGTATAAATTGATTTAACAGGGTAGGTACATGCACTGATCCAAGGGATAAAAGAAGTACATGTGTCATAATCCCGGGGGATTTTCAACCAAATTTGTGGACCTCAAGTTTTCAGAATAAACTGAGTTTCAAATAAAAGGTTTGCATCCGAAGGAGACACACGGAAGGTAAAAGGTAGTCATGAGGGAAAGAAGGAAATAATCATAAAGTCACACATAGGAAAACCTAAAGCAAATCAAAAGCTGCCACATGTCGAATTGTTGTTCCTCTCGAGATGCACAACTTTAAATGGCCATAACTCACTCTTCTCAACTATAAATTAGGAAAAATTGGTCTCGTTGGAAAGGTATCTTCGAGAGCTTTAATGCATCATCATTAAATTCAAGAATTGATGACAATTTATGCGAAAAGAGGAAAATAATTTAGGTATTGAAAATGTAGTTTGGGACTCCCAAACACCAGGCTAAATTAATTAATTTATTTGAAACCTTTTGAACACGCTTTGATTCCATGTCAAATTTGAGGGGTTAAACACATTAAACATTAAATAATATTCAATATTAATTAAATTAATATAACAAACATTACAACAACATTATATAACAAATGTAATAAAATAAAATAACATAGAAACACAAATTTAACGTGGAAAAACCTCTAAGGGGTAAAAAACCAAAAACAAAGGTAAGATTTCCATTAATGAGAAACTCAGTACAATACATCTTTGTTCCTCTTACTTCTCTCATCCATGAATTCCTCACACGCGTTCTAAATTCCTTACATTTGAAATGGCCCCACAGGTCAATAAAAATAAATCAAATGAGTGTGACTTCTCACGAAGTACCCCATAATTGTTAGTTTATTTTTAAATAATAAATTAATATAATAAATACATATTTTATATTAAATAAATTTAAATATTATATATTCTAATTTAGTTAATTATAAACTATAGTTTATTTATAAGAACACTTAATATTAAATTTTTTAACACCCCCTTAATATTAAGTGGGGAACATATGCCAACATTACTTGTTTATAAAAAAGGATCTACAAATCCATAAACCATAGTGAAGGTTTAGGCTAGCATATCACATTTGAAGGATTTATACACCTTCGTCATGCTCATATTACCTTTTGGTACAAAAGGATTTGGAATCCATAAATATGCCAACATCTTAACCATCATCTCTATGATCCTTTTATAACACAAGAACCTCCTTTACAATAGATGCAACACATTAGACTGTACACCATAAACTTAGAGTGACAAGTTTACAAATATCATAAAAATATCTTTTTATAATACTTTACAATGGAGCATAAGTATAAAGGAGAAGGAGATAACACATAACCGACCATTGGGAGGTGGCATTGACATGCACACTCCCCTTTAATGACAAATCTGAAAGGTGAAGAATTGCACAAAACTTAGAGAATTTTTCAGCACACAATGACTTTATAAACATATCTACAACTTGATCTTCAGTTGGGAAGTACTGTAGATCTATATCACCGCAGATATCCTTCTCTCGGATAAAATGCATATGAATCTCTATATGCTTCATTCTTTGATGATGAACTAGATTCTTAGGAAGAGAAATGAAACTCTAACTATCATATAGAAGATGAGTAATTCCTTTAGTTTCCATGTGTATCTCTTCCAACAACTGCTTTAGCCACAAGGCTTCATTCACCGCTTCCATTACACTTCTATAAACACATATCCAATTGTATATTTTATATCTATCACAACATCAACATGGTTAGAGTCACAATATCATAAGAAGCATAATATAAATTATTATTGATTTCATTTTTAACCACCTATAAATCTTACATTGATAGGTTTAAAAAATAAGTGGTATAATAAATTAAATAACAATATGCTTAATAACTAACCATGTTATATTGCCAACATGTTGAAAAATTTCAACATATTAATCTTAAAAAATACATATGAGATGGAATCGGTATTTAACGTCTCCAATACAAACAAAAAGGTGTCCCCAAGTGTCATTATATATATATATATATATATATATATATATATATATATATATATATATATATGGTAATCATATTCTAATATAATCAACTAGATCCTGATTTCAAATTCATTAACTAGTCATTAACAAGACTTATATTTAATAATTAGTTAAAATTACATATAATAAGTAATTTGCATAACTAAACATGTTTTGAGAATACTCAAATTGATGACGATCTTTCCATATTTATCAAGGAGTATATATATATATATATATATATATATATATATATATATATATATATATATATATATATATGGTAATCATATTCTAATATACTCAACTAGATCCTGATTTCAAATTCATTAACTAGTCATTAACAAGACTTATCTTTAATAATTAGTTAAAATTACATATAATAAGTAATTTACATAACTAAACATGTTTTGAGAATACTCAAATTGATGATGATCTTTCCATATTTATCAAGGAGGTTAATTACAACTTCGGGTTCCTGACCAAGGCTTAACAGTATTAAGTGGGCCACATATGTTAAATACTAACCATTTATTTATTAATCAAAGTGCATATAATGATATTTGATCAAGGAAAGTAAATAATATAAAGGTATAAATTGATTTAATAGGGTGGACACGTGGCATATATCCAAGGGATAAAAGAGGGACACGTGGTGTAATTCCACGTTATTTTCAACCAAATGTATTTTGTGGAGCTCAAGTCCGTAGAATAAACCGAGTTTCATATAAAAGGGTTTGAAGGAGACACATGGAAGGTAAAAGGTAGACATGAGGGAAAGAATGAAATAATCACAAAGTCACACATAGGAAAACCTAAAGCAAATCAAAAGTTACCACATGTCGACTTGTTGTTCCTCCTAAGATGCACAACTTTAAATGGCCATAACTTTCTCTTCTCAACTCCAAACTAGGCGAAATTGGTCTCGTTGGAAAGGTATCTTTGATAAATTCAATTCAAAATCATTAAATTCAATAATTGATGGTGTTTCATGTGAGAAAAATAGGGAAAATAGTTCAAGTATTAAAAATGTAGTTTGAGACTCTCAAACACCAAATTAAATTAATTAATTTATTAGAAACCTTTTGAACCTTCTCTGATGCCATGTAAGATCCAAGAGGTTAAACACATTAACCATTAAATAAGATTCAATATTAATTAAATTAATATAACAAACATTACAACAACATTATAATAAATGTAATAAAATAAAATAACATAGACACAAATTTAACGTGGAAAAACCCCTAAGGGGTGAAAAACCATGAACAAAGATAATATTTCCATTAATGAGAAACTTAGTCGAGTACATCTAAATTCCCCTCACTTCTCTCCTCCATGAATTCATCACATGAATTCTAAATTCCTCACATTTTAAATGACCCCACGGGTCAATATAAATAAATCTAACGGGTATGACTTCTCATAAAGTAGGGGAGAGGACCCTATAGCCATGCACCCTAAGTTTAGGGGGCACATAAATATATGTAGGTGTCTCATCAATGTAAAAACATTATATCATTGTGTAGGGTATGATCATGCCACATCAACATTTTTTCGTTTTGCATGTTTATTTGGAGAGAAAATTAGTTTTTGAATTGATTTAATATAAATAAATTTAATCTAAATAATTTGAAAGAGGGACCAATGACCAAGCATCCTATGTGTGACATTGTTATTGGCTCTTAAAAAGTGTCATTAATAAAAAAGTGAACAACTATTGGTACTTTTTTCAACAACCTATGGTGAAAAAAATGTACATGTTTTGGTGCATCCACAACTATAGGGTCCTTTCCCCTACCCCGTAACCATTAATTTATTTTTAAATAATCAATTAACATAATTAACACGTAGTTTATATTAAATAACTTAAAATATTATATATATTCTAATTTATTTAATTATAAACTATAGTTTATTTATAAGAACACTTAATATTAAATGTTCTAACAACTATAATTTGTTTTACAATTTTGGTTGGTAATATGGAAGAATATATCTCTCTTTAGTGCTTATAGGTTGTGAATATGTGTATAAATGTTTTTTTCTAAATATTTGAGCAACATTGAAAATTCAATTTTTAAATATTGCTCTAGTATTTTCGCTTCAACAATGATTATAACACTTGTTTTTTATTTTGTTAACATAGTTTTTCTCTTGTTCAATGTTTCTATTAATAAATCACACAATAATATGATTGTAACAATCCCAAAACATTACAAAACCATTAAAACTAATACTTTTTAAGTTGGCTACTACTAGGATAAATTTAATATTCAACAAACATTGCATTCACAATTGTATAATTTAATTATTACTATGTAATTTTACGACACAATTACGAATTAATTTCATTCTAAATATTACTATGCACGTGAGGCCAAAAAGGGAAAACTAGAACACAAATTAATTGGAATGGAAAAATTAAAATGGAAATAAAGATTTGAGATTTTTCGAGTCTATTACAATCTAGACATGATTCTTTTCAAATTTTTATTTTATTTATTTTTTCCTTTATTCGTTAAAAATAATGTTTCTAGGTTGTAGTTAACTTTTTTTATTTCTTGTCCATATGCTTTTCTAAAAATATTAGTTGTTTTCGATTGTTAACACTTATGCACCTGATTGTATGGACAATAGAGTAACGATAAAGTCATTTTTGTCCATTTTACAATTTGATTGATTTTTTATTATTGGTTTGTTGACACATGCATTAGTTTACTCTCAATATACCTCTTTAGATTTAATGTATTTGTGTATTCATCTTTTGTCTTTTTAATTTTTTAATTTTTCCTTTAAGTTTGAAATAACTTAAATAAAATAAAATAAAAGTGTTTTTCCATTATTAAGTGTATGTATGTCTAATTTAACATGACAACTTCTACATATATGTTTACACATTAATTATTCTCTTAAATATTATGTGTTTACGTGGTCTTTGGGTGATGGTGTAAGAGGGATTTAAGCTCCTGAAGGCTTTCAACTTCGTTTGAGATCTTCCTCGACTTCGCATGTTGGATCCCATTCAAATCCACTTGTGTGATGCATGCCTTGTGTCAGTTGTGAAGCTTTGTCAGATAGATAATCACAATCGATATTAGTATAGAAAAAAATCATGTCATACGATATAAGGTTCCACATTAGAATTCTAGCTCTACAAAATTTCAAGTCCTATATCAGAAACAACTCCATACAATTTTAGACCCATTTCTGAATGATGACCATTACCATGAACAACCACAATGATAATGAATCTATTAGTGTCATTTATTAGTGAAAGGAATAATGTTTGTCAAAAAAAATCTATATGTCATTTATTGTAGATGTAATCCAAGTATTTTTCAAATTATCATGTAAACAATCCCTCATTACAATTGTGACATAAACGTGAGAAAGAAAAGTAACATGAAATTGAAGAATCGTGTAAAAATTTCTTTTAAATTCTCTTATTTTTCCTTTTCACATGAAAAACCATTCATCGGTGGTGGTTCAAGTCCCCAAGGAAAATACTCGCTCGAGAAAAAATTGAACAAAGCCATGAGTTTTACTGAAGAATGAGAAAATATTAAGAATAACCCCAAGTTTCATGTTCAAACCTTGGTGATAACAACTCTACCAGTGAAAAATTCAGCTTAAGCATTAGGCATATTGAATGATAAGGGATTAATTTTAGAGCTATCTCTAGTGTACGTTTTTGTAGACACTAAATCACACACTTTGGGTATCTATTTAGTCCTGATCACATACTACTATTCATATGATTCCTAAGTAAGAAAGGTACTAATTAACCTATGTATTTGTCCATCTTTGTTTGCTTTTTATTGTCCCTTTTGATATTACACTCTTGATTGCCTATTCTATATTTTATACTTTGGCATTTCTCATCCGTACACCATCGCCCAACCAGGATGCTAGTGTTAAGCATCCACGTCCCCTCTTGGCACCCCCAACCTTTTGGTACTTTGTTAACATCTTTTGGGTCCTTTATATATGTTTGGGCATCTTATCTTTTTAGTATTCGGCCTTTTCAGGGTTAGTTACAAAATTCAAACAAGAAAATCATATAAATATTAAGTTATGTGATCAAAATAAAGGACCAAGCACTAAGAATCATCTATCACCACCTAAGGTTGCATTCAAAGGCCATTATCAAGAGCATGCAAGCATCCATCTAACATCAAAACATAAGGGCAAGGGAATAATTCTTATGCATACACTTCATATGAGGGGAATTTCATTCTTTCATGCACACATCTATTTACATTTCTTACATCTAGCTACTTGCTCGCTATTAAATGCGACATGCATAAGAGCTACCTAGGGAACAATTCTTCACACATGCACATAAAACTAAATTGGGTCTAAGATGTAGCTCAGTCATAAGATCAATTGTTTGACAACTAAGGACAGTCTGACCCCTCATTTACATTATTTTATTTTTGGGATTTGATGCACTTTTGAGGGTTTTATAGGTCATTTCTTCATTGCATGTTATAGGTGACATCTGCAGGCTTGGTACGACATACTAGTGACAAGAAGAAGTAAAGGAAAATGAACATCTTGCAACCCAATGAAACTGGTTTTTAAAGATTGCATAGTCATGGTTGCTTAGAACAGGTCTTTAGCTCCCCTGAACCTCCATAGGCACCCTAGTCTAACATATTCCATCACCTCTACATTTTTATGGGCTTCATTGCGAAGTATGCACTTCGGAGTTTCTAGTTCTCTAATTCTACACACCTAAGGAATCTTTGTGAATCAAGTCATTTTATTTCCTCATTTACACTTAGGGTTTTAAATCTTAATAGTATATCTACTTGGGTCAATTATGTACTTCATTATTTATTCATTGATTACTACATTGCAATTAGATTTAGGAATCTATATATTCTATATTTTTTAATCGTTTAGTGAACTCGACGTGAAACGACACACAATCTTCTGATCATACAACCGCTCCCATCACACATCGTAATGATTTTAATGCACATCCCGACGCTTCCTCAAATACTCTTGATTTAAATTCTTTATATAATAATTTGTAAACTCAGGTTCGTCAAATACAATTGGCTACATCTCGTGCATCTCCATATTTGGATTCCACTTTGCTCCTTCATACTTCTTTTTCAACTGCTATATTTTCCTACCCAATTCCTCTTAATTTCGTCACTCATAAGCTGCCTATTTTAAAAGGTCATGTGGACCCTCAAGAATATCTCTGATCATTTCATATAGCATGCCTAGACTATGTGGATGATCACACTTTTCTTGCAAATCTCTTTCCTCGTAGTCTTCACGATTATTTGATGAATTGGTTCTATGATTTATCGGTTCACTTGGTAACATCTTTTACACATATCGCTGATGCTTTTCTTTCTCACTTCTCTATCAATATTGTCTCTAATATCTCATATGCTTGACTTGCATAACTTAAAAAGGGATCTAACAAACATCTAGAAAATTATGTCTTGTGATAAAAAAACAACTTAACTAAGACGCCTTATGTGCTTGCAGATTTTGAGCTTCAAAATTTATTTGTACAGAGTCTACTTCTGCCTCTCTAGGAGAGTGTTATATTTGAAACATCTCATTCATTCGATTATTTGTGTCATTCTCTTGAGCTACACAAAACTAAATTCTTACCTATATGCAAGCTTAAGTTTTAGGAACAAGCTTTATCCTCTATGCTCTTCTAAAGAAAAACAAATTTCAAGTCATCAGTGAAACCTACTGAAGCTAAAGCCATTGTCAATGTTGTATCTAACACTAAGGAGCTTCAATGGAAACCACCTAAACATACATATACAAAATTGACGGTTTCTCCACATATTCTATTGCCACAACTTGTTGAGAGAAATCTAATTACACTTCCACCTCCACTCAAATTGGATCTATCTTGTCCTAAGGGTCGTAATTACAATGAAAATTTCAGATGTGACTATCACCAATGTGTTAGAAATTCTACAGATCATTGTTTCAAACTTTGCAATCTCATTCAAGATCTTATCAATAATGATACAATTGAGCTTCCTAAGCCTATGAATTCAACACATGTCAATGAAAATCATAAGCTCAAGATCTTTAACAATCCTCTTCCGAAACATGATAAGTAAGCAATTGATTCCTTAGCCAATCATACATATCACACATTGCCTCCTCCTGTATTGGGGGCTCTTTATTTTCTAGTTTATCATATTGAGAAATCCCCACTGATTATTACTTTATCTGATCATGACTATCATGCTACATTATATTCTGATTGCTTGCACATTAGTGCTTCTATTGGATCAAATTCTATCAATAACAATATGGTCAATCCTTCCTTTCATATTAGTGCATGTTCTATTTCACTTCTTGTCGCTATTTTCTATCCACTCTCACAAATTTCATATCTAGTTCCTAATTCATATGGATATGTTAAGATTCTAGAAATAGTCAGTTCGTTTACCATGCTCGTACCTTTTCTTGTGGCACCTTCAGTTGAAGGGTGCGACATGTTCTTAGGTTTCCATAGCTCCATGTAACTAAGGCTATCATCTCCATGTATCATTTATGTCTAAAGTTTATTCACAACAGAAAAGTCATTACTATCAACAATGTTTTTCTATCCACTCTATGGACAAAACCTCCCCTTGAGGTTCCCATTGGAATTGATAGAGCATCTAAGTCTCTGCGACCTCTCAAAATTAAAGCACAATCTTCTCCTAGCTCACCTGTTTGCACACAACCTACATGGTATCATCATTTTTCCAGTCCATCACATCAGTCTAGGTCCACCACTTGGACAACTCCTTCACATTAGTAGACATAACTACCTTGTTTTGCTTCACATAGGTGTCCATTACCTTCGTGTCTTGCTTCACATAGGTTTTCATCACCTCCACATTTTGATTCACATAGGTCTCCATTATCTCCAGGTTTTAATTCACATAGGTTCCCATCACCTCCATATTATCCTCATTGGTCACATGCAAATAGGCTTCATTTACGTACATAGTGTTTATCTCATACACCATCGATCTTAGAGCATGGTCATATGCCTTTATCTCTGCAAGCATAAGATGGAGGACCCTCGTCTTTCAATGTCATCATATAGCTTATTCATCAGCATTCACTCACTTTGGGTAATTTTATAGGAATGTCATCAAATGGAGGACCCTCGTCTTTCACTTGGGTCCTTACCATAACACAAACACTAACACCTAAACCAGGATAGTAGCGTCTAGGAACCCCTGACCCTTCCTAGATGCCTGTGCCAATGGGAAAGTTATAAAGCATTTTGTCAGTTTAAAATAGTCTACAACACTTCACACAATGGATTGTACAAGATAACAGTCCTTTAACACTCAACATGCATGCACTACATAACATTTTCTACTTTCCCCTTTGGATTAGAAATGTTTGAAACAGATCATATTTTTACACACCATTTATAGTGGTGTTCACATTATGGGAAGTAGTTAAAGGTTAGAGGATGACACTAGAATTTTCTCCTTACACTTATTCCATGTCTTGGCGTAAGATCATCTAAAAAACTCACAGACAACGTAACCAGCGTGAGATCACCCGAAAAACTCGTTCTTCTACATCATCTACAAGATCTTTTCTACACTTTTTTCTCATCATGGATCAAGTGTACATGTTCCTTTTTTGATTTTCACATATCTCTTACATACTTTTTACTCGTTTTGATCATATATTTTCGTATTTGACTACTTAATCGTTCTTCTCTTTTGTAGGTCCGTCCTTCTGGGAAGTGGTAGTCACATCACATCAACAACATCAACCAATCATCAATCACATCAATAATCGACACCAAAAACAAGTATAATCGTGACATCTACTCATGAGCTCTCGTCCTAGGTTCTTATCTTCATCACTTTTTTTCACTTCCTCTTCTTTAGTTTCTGTAGAAAAAAAATCATGCACTTTGGGTAATTATCTAGTCTTGATTGCATACTACTATTCATATAATTCCTAAGGAAGAAAAGTACTAATCAACCCATGTCTTTGGCCACCTTTATTTTCTTTATGTTGTTTCATTCAGTCTTGTACAATTACTTGCTTATTCTACCTTTTTATACTCTGGCTTTTATCATCTTGGACATCGGCCCCTAGCCAGGATGCTAGTGCCTGGCACCCTCGTCCCCTCTGGGCGCCCTGACCCCTTTGTAATTTTTTTTAGACTTTTTGGGTCCTTTCTAGTAGTTTGAGCATCTTACCTTTTTGGTAATTAGATTTTTTAGGGTTAATTATAAAATTCAAGCAAAGGAATCATATAAATATAAAGTTATGTGATCATATTAAAGGAACAAACATTAAACATTAGCTATCACCACCTAAGGTTGCATACATCTATGAGCTCTATTGCATCCATCTAATACCATCACAAGGTACACAAGGGTTGGTTGTTTTGTATACACTCTATAGGAGGGAAGTGTTAGAAGCACAATGGACTGAGGGGGAGGGGTGAATAAGTCCTTAGAAAAACTTTAAATTATAGTTTAGATCTGAAACTCAAAAGATCAAACACATTCAATCGCAATATCTACTTATTCAACACTTTATGTGTGCACACAATAAACTATCAATGAAGCATATAACCATGAAAGCAAAGAAACACCACAAGAACATAGGAAATAAGTGGGAAACCCTCGAGGAGAAGAAAACCCATTGAAACACAATCTTATATTTATATATTTATGAATTTATTGAGGCACTAACCCCACAAGGAGCACCAACCCCTAAATTAGTAGAGCAAAAACCCCTAATTTTTTGAAGCACCAACTCCACAAGAAGGCTACAACCCCCCAACATGATTAAGCACCAACTCAACCACCTTATGATGTGTATATATCTTATTTTTTTCTTCAACAATTGATGGGAATCCAATATCCAGCTCACACTTCTTCTCTCAAACCCTAGGTGAACACTTCACAAAACAAGCTCATCAAACCCTCTAAAAATCATCAAACTCTCGCTCTCATGTCCTCTAATTTTTCTTCACTTATAACACACTTGATTAAGATCCAAATCATGTGCAAACACCTGTAATTGAATCTCATCTAGGTCGCTCCACATGCACACACTCAACTAGTTCCAAAAAAACACACAAATACATGCTTTTATATGCTTCTCCACATTTAAAACTTAGGCCCAACATTTTACCTCCTTTTGGTTCGACCCATACATAAAGGAAACATTTCATATTTATAATAAAAGGGTCACAAGTGACCCAATTAGGTTAGCCTAGCTCACACCATCATTTCATGTGCCAAAAATGGCTCAAAACCCCATGGGCACAATCTTAAAATTGCCCTGAAATTAGTACCATAATTTTTCAGGACCAAAAACCCATTACATATGAATAAAATATTACTAAAAATTCATACATGGTCATAATTAATATCAACCAATCAAATTGTTTCATTTATTGGGCCCAATTCCCTTTACAATTGTCAAAACATTTTTTTCTTGCACCCTTCATCACCTTAGAAACTTCATTTGGTCACCAAGTCACTTCTACTACACCAAACCATGCCATGTGATAATAAATGGAAATGGAAGAACCTATAGAGAACTTATAATCAAGTTATAAGTCATGAAACATCTATCTCTTCACACCACAACTACATTTTCCTTCACTAGATCAATGTGTCAAGAATGTTGTTTCCAAAGTTTAGCTCATAATTTTTTTTATACAAACATTCAAGACCTATAAATAGATTAATTTTATGATCCATTCATCCTTATTCATATTCCAGGTGATAGGAAGTATCACCCAATCCATATCATGCTTTAAACAATATCAAAATTTCTCTAGAACAAGTTGTCTTGAACTGCCAAAAATATTCCTGTCCAAATAATTCCATGGAAACCCTATAAAATTTACCTAATCATGAGTAAAAATAATATCAATGGAAATATCTATGAATCATATTTCCAACACAACTTTAATCACCTTCAAACTCTACTTGTAGCTCAAGTTATGCTCATTTTACTGAACCCTGCTATTTGAGATTCCAAAACTGCCCTTTGACCAGTCAACCTGTTTGGACCCAAAAACACCATGTACCTATATAAAATTGTCTTGAAACATCCATGTACATAAATTAAAAACTTCCAAACATCACACACCATCAATTTTGAATTCTACTCCTTTGGACAACCTTTTCCTAAAACCTTCTTCTTTAGAAAATATTATTTATAGGTGGGGCACACTCATCACCATCAACCATACATTTATTGAAAGCTAACATAATACTCTACAAAATAAAATCATAAATTTTGATTAATAAATCAAAATTGGGTCACTATACTTCACTTTCTGCTAAGTGCTCCTAGTTAGGGTTTAACTAGGGTTTTAAACCTCTTTACCTTCTTAACATTCATTCATAAAAACGTGACAATAATATGACCTAATTATTTTTGTGAACAATTATAAATGCACCATAAAATATTCCCTAAAATTCACAATGTACCATGCAAAGCACATTTTTCAAAACGAGCAACTGAAGTTGTACTTCGAGTTGGAAATACACTTGATTTTGACCCTGTCTCACAAAATCAATCATATATGACAAAATACACATCATGGGCACCTAAAATTTTTCTAAGATCACTATGAATCATCCCTATAACATATAAAATAATCATAATGTCAAATACATACCGTAAGCTCTCCATTCTATCTCATTTGTATAGCTTCACCTTAGGGATTCTCACTGTAAAAGCCTGGGTCAACTGAAATAATGTAATAACTCATCAAGAAACCTATGAAAAATGACCCAAACATACCTGATATGACATAATACACCTAGATACATACTTTAATAAGCTCATATAGCTCTAAACCACACTATCATACCTTCAAGCTGCCATACTTGCTCCCAATGAACACTAGTAACATAGTGATCCACCTGTACCTGAACCATGAAACTTATGTGAGTTTCCAAGAACCCTCAAAACCTGCTATCCAACATGTCAAAATGATTCCCAGGCATTTAATATTCTCCTACCACTATGCCAAATCACTTGGTCACTATTACATGCTTGCAAGAGAAATTAATCCTCATTGAATCCCACTGTATCAACTCAAACACATCGAAACCAATATGTTAGCATCAAGAAAATTATCATGAAATCATCATATAACATTAAATTTTTCATTAATTTGGTTTTTCATATATGACAACACTTATTAGGACCACATGCCAACATGAAGTTCATTCTATTCCATTCACACATCTATTACATTTCTTTACATCTAGCTTACATGCTTGGGTCAACTGAAATAATGTAATAAATCATCAAGAAACCTATGAAAAATGACCTAAACATACCTGATATGACATGATACACCTAAATACATACTTTAATAAGCTCATATAGCTCTAAACCACACTATCATACCTTCAAACTGCCATACTTGCTCCCAATGAACACTAGTAACATAGTGATCCACCTGTACCTGAACCATGACACTTATGTGAGTTCCCAAGAACCCTCAAAATCTGCTATCCAACATGTCAAAATGATTCCCAGGCATTTAATATTCTCCTACCACTATGCCAAATCACTTGGTCACTATTACATGCTTGCAAGAGAAAGTAATCCTCATTGAATCCCACTGTATCAACTCAAACACATCGAAACCAATATGTTAGCATCAATAAAATTATCATGAAATCATCATATAACATTAAATTTGTCATTAATTTGGTTTTTCATATATGACAATACTTATTAGGACCACATGCCAACATGAAGTTCATTCTATTCCATTCACACATCTATTACATTTCTTTACATCTAGCTTACATGCCTGCTAGCAAGTGCAAAATGCACAAGAGCCACCTAGGACAAATTTATACACACACAAACATAGAACTACATTGAGTTTGAGATGTAGTGAAACATTCAGTCATAAGTTCACCATTGTGACAACTCAGGACAGTTTGACCCCTTATTCCTCATCTTTCTTTTTTAGGATTTGATGTTTATTTGAGGGTTTTACAGGTTCATATTTCATTGCTGTTTTACAACGACCTCAGTGATCATTGCGTAACCTTGGAGTGACCAAAGGTGACTAACTACAAACACCTTATGACGACTCTGAGGAGGTTTCCTGGGCTTTCTTGCAGACCCAAACACCCAGAAAACAGGCATAGGGTGCCCACAGGCACCCCTGTCCCTCTCCAGGCACCCCTGTCTAGCCTATCTTTCTAAATCTACATTTAAATGAGTCACTGTGTGATGTTCCTTTTGATTTTTTCACTTGGTCAACACTTTGGTACACTCCATATTTTATTACGAATCAACTAAGTACCTCCTTCTCCTTCTTGAAATTAGGGTTTCATAATTTACTGTTTAGTTGTTTGGGTGTAATTTCTATACTTAATTGCATGTTTATTTTACTACTACAATAGCATTAGCTTAGGCTCACAAATCCACATTTTAGCTTAATCAGTTTCCACACTTTATGTTTTTATCACTCCATGCTTTTCCTTATCTCTCAACACACTTTTCACCATTAATCTACATAGCTATTAGGTACACATCTTCTATTTGCTTTATGTTATCAAGATTTCACTCAATAGCATAAAGTGGGGGCAAATGTAGACACTAAATCACAAACTTTGGGAATCTATATAGTCCTGATTGCATACTACTATTCATATGATTCTTGAGTAAAATAGGAACTAATTAACCCGTGTCTTTGGCCATATTTTCTTTCTTTCTATTTCCACTTTTGATATTACACTCATGATTTCCAATTTTGTCTTTTTATACATCAACACCCAACCAAGACGCGAATGCCAAGCACCCCCATCCCCTCTAGGCGGCCCCGACCTCTTTCTACTTTATTCATATATTTTGGGTCCTTTCTAGCTGTATGGGCATCTTATCTTTTTGGTAGTCAGCCTTTTCGAGGTTAATTACGAAATACAAGCAAAGGAATCATATAAATATAAAGTTATGTGATCATAATAAAGGACCAAACACTAAACATTAGCTATCACCACCTAAGGTTACATTCAAAGGCCATTATCAAGAGCATTCAAGTATCCATCTAGCATCCACACACAAGGGAAAGGGAGTGATACTTCTGCATACACTTCATAGGAGGGGAAGTTCATTCTTTCATGCACACATCTATTTATATTTCTTACATATAGTTACTTGCTTGCTATCAAGTATGACAAGCACAAGAGCCACCTAGGGCACAATTCCACATGCATGCACATAGAAATGCATTGGGTCTACGATGTAGTGCAACACTTAGTCGTAAGATCACTTGTTTGACAATTGTGGACAATCTGATCCATCATTTGTATTATTTTCTTTTTGGGATTTGATGTAATTTTGAGGGTTTTGCAGGTCATTTCTTCATTGTAGGTTACATGAGACATCTGAGGGCTTGGTGCAACATACTAACGACAAGAAGTGATGGACAACAAGTATCTCGTTACCTAGTGAAACTAGTTTTCATAGGTTTTGCACATTCACGAGTGCCCAGAATAGGTCTTTGGTGGCTCAAGCACCCCTGACCCTCCATAGGTTCCCCAGTCCAACATATTCCAACACCTTTGCATTCTTCTGGGCTTCATTGTGATAGTTTCCACTTCAAATTTTCTATTTCTCCAGTTCTACACAGCTAAGGAATCTCTGTGAATCAACTAAGTCATTGTATTTTCTCATTTACACTTAGGGTTTTAAATTTTAATTGTTTATATGCTTAGGTTAATTATGTACATCATTATTTATTCATTTACTACTACATTACAATTATATTTAGGCATATATGAATTATATATTTACTTAATTAGCTTCCTCGAGGATTTACACATTATATCCCTTTCTCCTTCTAACACTTCGTACAAATGACATGTATTCCATATGTGACTTACCAAAATAATGAAGAGGATATCCCACTTTCCATATAACATTTCTATTTTCCATGTTTTTATCCTTCATGCTTTCACTTCTTCGTCACCCCACTTCTTCATGCATTGTTTCTCCTTTTCTCATCTCTATTGGTATATCCATTACACTCCTCGAGTTTGTTTCTAGTTATAGTTTCTATTTAACAATATTTTATATTATATGTACAAGGAAAATTGAAACAATTAAATAAACAAGCAATACAAACAAACATGATCCTTCTTTATGTTATGTTGCAACCTCAGATGATATGGTTGAAGTGTGGGATGAATTACCACACTTTTCAAATATCCTTTAGTGAGTTTTTTTTAGATGCTCCAATATTAATTCCAAATGGAAGAAATATGTGTTATGAATAATGGATGGATATTTTGATCAAATGAGTAGCCTCACAACATGTAAATTCAAATGGCAATTTGAGAGAGTAATGTTGCAAATGCCTTAAGATTATAAGAGATGATTTGTGAAGGGATAATATGTTTATTTATAGCGGAAGGAAATGCCATGGATTGTGGATCAAACATTGAATGAGTTATAGGTTAATGAATTCATTCTCCTGATTTAGTAAGTTGATTTGGTCTATGCAATTGGTTGGTTTTAATAAGAACTAAAGGGGTAATCAATTTTGAGTAGTTGGCTCTTGAATTCTTCAATTGTATGTGTAATTTTGCTTCCTCTTTTATAGGGTTATATTGGCAGTATGTTTCCATTGATGTCATTAGGTGTCATTGATGTCAAAATAGGTATGGAGTAGGAACCTTGATTGGTAGTGTCTTGACAAGTTGAGATACTTGATGATATAATGGCTTGCATAGGTTATTGAGGATGTATGATGGATTGTGGTGTATTGTAGAGGTGATGCACTGATAGGAGTATGTTGTGATGATGTCGTGGAATGTGGTGAAGGTTCTTACAGGGTGTCAATGTTGGAAAAGTGATGGGATAATCGGTTTGGTTGGTGTAAGCATGTTCAAGTTTCTTGATTTTGAGGACTAGTCAGCAAGATAAGGTATACCATGATGGAGTACATGTTTGTAGTAGTTTTTTGAGCATGATAAGAGCATGGTGACATCTTGAGGATGAGGTGTAGAGACACTCACAAGTGTCTCAGAGTGTTATTTTTTACTTTGGAGTCTTATACAAAATTCTTCAGAGTCTCTTCGAAGGCTATTCAAATGCTTCCGAGTTTATCTAATTTTTTTGGTTTGTCATGGTATAATACCAAAATTATTGGATGAATATTGTAATACATCCTTTAGAGTCTTCCTTGAGTGCCTCAAAGTTTTTCTGAAGTTTTTTCTATTTTCTTCAGAGTCTAAACTGTATGCTTCGGAGTCTGTCTGAACTATGTTCGAATGCTTCGGAGTCTGTCTGAAGAATGTGATTTATTTTAATCAAGGATGAGTGGTGTGTGATGACTATTAAAATGAATTTTTGGTTTTTTTAATCAATTTTTGTGATCGTGTTTGACCGACCTTCAAAGGATTTGAAAGCAGATTTGTGATTTTCTTGTTGTTGGACGATAACCTCTGTTTTTGGCACTAAAATGTGAATCTGTCTCCGAATGACTTGAGTGATGGTGTATAAAGAAAATTTTGATGACCTTGAGGTCACGTAGCAGTTTTATACCTATTTTGGTTGCATGATTATGTGTTGTGATAGTGTTTTAGCTTCATGTTTGAAGATTGGTGTTGGGGCAGTTTGGGAAATTTCAGGTGACCTAGTTGTAGAGGTGTTCTTGGGATTCTATAGTTTAATTAATGGTGTTATGATTAGTTTATGATGATCCTGAGGTCATGATATTTCCATTTATTTATTACACTTGTATAGATAAGGTCATTTGACGGGGGTTTGAGCTTCATTTATGAAGATTCATGAAGACTAGTTTTGAGGCATGGTTATGCTTGTTCTCGAGTAGCTTCATGGTGTGAGATGATGATTATGAGTTTTGGTATATTTTTGGTGAACTTATACAACATTTATAAGTATTTTCCAAGTTTTGATGATGGTGGTTTTTCTCTAGAATAGTTTGTTTTGGTGAGTAGGCTTTTTGGGTGCAATTAGGCTTCTTAACTCCTAAAGGATGTTTATATGGTTATAGATGATGTTGTTGACCTATATGGTCTTATGAATGATGTTCTTATAATGTTATTATGATGTATTTTTCCATATGATGGCCAACATAGATGTTTTAGGACCAATATTTGGGTATAAAAGCAAGTTAGAAAGCTCATTTGAGCTAGTTGTGTGAGAGGAAAAAAAGTGCGAGCTAGAGGGGAAATTGAGGAGGTGTAAGAGGTTTGTGTGACCATGAAAAGAGGATAAAGAAGAAGAGATGATGTTCTAGAGTGTGATCAGATATTTGTGAACTAGGTCGGATAATCAAATCAGCTTGAAGGAAGAAGAACTTGAGCATGGAGGCTAGAAGGTAGTTTTGAGGAAGATAGAGAGAAGGTGAGCTTCATGGTGTCATCATTAGTTGTTATTGAAACATTTCAAAGATGATAAAAAAATAAGGTGAATTTTGTTGGTGTTGAGTCATATAGGTAGTTTTTGCCTCCTTATATGGTTGGTTCTCTACTAAATCCAGGGTTAGTACTCCTTGTGGGGTTGGTGCCTCACTAAACCTAGGGGTTGGTTCTCCTTGTTGATTTTGTGCTCAACTAAATTTGAAACATGTCTTTAATAAATTTTTGTTTCAGTTCATTTTCTTCCCTTTGAGGATATGCATAATATTGTTTTCTATAACTGTAATAAGAAGGGTCATATTGTAAGATATTGTCATCATGCTACTCTAAGTCTAGGAAAGAAGTTTGTTGCTCTCAACTTCAAAGAGGTATGTGTGTTAAAGACAACCCAATAAGCATAATGTATAGTAAATAAGGTTGATCATGTAAATGAGGTTAATAATAATGAAACAAATATAGTCAAACATGGTACTAATCTACGAGGAATGTTTTCCATGATCGTGCAAAAGCCAATGATCCAAGAAATTCATGTGTGTTTGAAAAGAATCCAATCTATAGAAGAAGAAAAGGAAGATGCAATCATCAAGCCTAATGATCCAAAGTAGAGAAAGAGGACCCTAAAGGATAAATGCAAGCTAGATGAGAAGAAGGACATTGAGATTTGAGAATCTCCCGAGTTTTTGTTATTTTAGAGACGTGTAAAGGTATGAGGTGTCTTCTCTAGGATTTTTGAAGGAATTATTCATCCATAAGAAGAAATGAAGGTTTTTTTTTTGAGTTAGATTCATCATAACAATAGTTTTTTTAAAGGTTTGACAGGGTTGGAGTCATGTTGATGTCTCAATAAAGTTGTGTAAGGAATGCTGAGATTACAAGATCATGAAATCAAGTCATTAGGACATGTGCTTCAAGTAAGGGAGATCTTGACAGATGTTTGTGCAATCAAGAAGGTGTATGTGGCCTAATGTATCCATTTCAGTGTTGAATTATGGACAATTAAGGTGTTTGAGGTATGTTTTTCATCTATGAAGGTGTATTGTCATAGTGAATATTTGTAGTTGTTGTGTGTAGGACAAAGATGTATTATAAGGTTTGTATAAGGCTTTGTTTAGGTTTGTACTACAATGCCTATATAGTTATACTAACATGAATATATAAATTAAGTATAAGGTGTGTGCCACGTGACTTATAAAGGAGACATAATAGATATGGACCTACAGGTGTGTTCTTGAAGAAATGTTCAAGAAGATTAAGTAAATATGGAGTTTATAAATGCCTAAATCTAATTGCAATGTAGTAGTAAATGAAATAAAAATTTAAGTATAAAATTGACCCAAACAGATAAGCAATTAAGATTTAAAACCCTAAGTGCAAATGAGGAGATAAAACTACGTAGTTGTTTTGCTATGATCCCGAAGGTGTTAAAAATTGTTAAACTAAAAAATCCAAAGCACAGATTGTCGCAATACAACCCAGAAAAAATGCAGAGGTGATGGAATATGCTGGACTAGGGTGTCTATGGAGGGTCAGGGGCGCCTGGGGCACTGTAGACCTATTCTAGGCACCCATGACTATGCAGAAGCTCTAAAAACTAGTTTCACTAGGTCGTGATATGTTCGTTGTGCTTTGCTTCTTGTCGATAGTATGTCATACCAAGCCCATAGATATCACTTGTAACCTTCAATGAAGAAACGAACTTCAAAACCCTAAAGTGTATGAAATCCCAAAAATAAAATAATGTAAATGAGGAGTAGGACTATCCTCGGCTATCAAACAAGTGATCTTATGACTGAGCGCTACACTACATTTTAGATCTAATGTAGTTCTGTGTGTGTGTGTGTGTGTGGAATTGTGCCCTAGGTGGCTCTTGTTCGTGTTGCACTTGATCGCGAACAAGTAGCTAGATGTAATAAATGTAAATAGATGTGTACATGAAAGAATGAACTTTCCCTCCTATATGTTTATGTAGAAGTATCAGTCCCTTGTCCTTGTGAGTGGATGCTAGATGGATGCTTAAATGCTCTTGATAATGTCCTTTGAATGCAATATTAGGTGGTGATAGCTAATGCTTAGCGCTTGGTCCTTTATTATGATTTCATAATTAACCCCGGAAAGGCTGAATAACAAAAAGATAAGATGCCCAAACAAATAGAAAGGACCCAAATGATGTGAAAAAGTTACAAGTAGGTCGGGGGTGCCCAGAGTGGATGGGGGCACCTAGAGTTGGCATATTGGTTGGGAATTGGTGTCTAGGATGAGAAATTTTGAAGTATAAAAATATAAACTTGGAAATCAGGAGTGTAGGATCAAGAGTAGCAACAAAAAGCAAGTAAATATTGCCAAATACATGGGTTGATTAATACTTTTCTTGCTTAGGAATCATAGGAATAGTAGTATGTGATCAGGACTAGATAGATGCCCAAAGTGTGTGATTTTAGTGTCTACATTTACCCCCAATTTATGTTGTTGAGTGAAAGCTTGATAACATAAATTAGATAGAATATGCATACTTGATAACCATGTAGATTGATGGTGAAAAATGTGTTTAGTGATAAGGAAAAGTGTGGAGTGATAAAAATGTGAAGCATGACAGCTATAAAAAAAGTGACAAGTGATTATGATGTTCCTAGGGTGAGAGCGTATGTTTATAGGTCACGATTGTACTTGTTTTTGGTGTCAATGATTGATGTTTTAATGTGATCTTGTTGATTGATGTGACTACTACTTCCCATAAGGACTGACCTGCAAAAGAGAAGAATGGTCAAGTAGTCAAATACGCGAGTATATGATCAAAACAAGTAAATTTTTTTTAGAAATATATGAAAATTAAAAAAGGAACATGTACACCTGATTTGTGATGAGAAAAAAGGTATAGAAAGGATCATGTAGATGATGTAGAAGAACAATTTTTTTAGGCGATCTCACACTAGTTGCGCTATGTGCAATTTTTTTTGGTGATCTCATGCTAAGACATGGAATAAGTGTAGGGAGAAAATTATGGTTTCATCCTCTAACCTTTAAATGCTTCCCAAAATATGAACACCACTATAAATGGTGTGTAAAAATCCGATCCATTTTGAATAGTTCCAATCTAGCTTGAAAGTAGAAAATGTTGTGTAGTGCATGCATGTCGCATGCTGAAGAACTGTGTGTCCTATAAAATATGTTGTGTGAAGTGTTGTAGACTATTTTGAACTGAATTTTTTTATGTAATTACCCCCTAGTCACAGGCATCTAGGAAGGGTTAGGGGTACCCAAGTGCTACTGTCCTAGTCTAGGTATTGGTGTTTGTGTTGTGGTAAGGAGCCAAGTCAGGATTTGGGTTGTTGTTGTGACTAATGACTGTGTTGTACCAGTACTGAACTATGTTGTGTGAGGAATATGAACTACTTGTGTGGGCTGAGTGATTCACCCAAATGATGCCCCCGTCGTTTGGGGTGCATGTGATGTCGCTAAGGAGTGTGCAGCCCTAATGAGGACCAACTAGTGTGTTAAAATTGTGCCTTGCAGGGGGAGTGTGCTTGGTAGAAACCAAGGCACATGAAAAAAAAGGTGGCTAGGAAAAAAAGGGTTAGTGCAAACAAGATAAAGATGCATGTAAAAGATGATGTATACACTAAACACGCAAGAAGAAAATGTAAATATGTAAGAAGATAAAGTAGACCGCAAAAATCAGGTTTCAAACATGGGACATCACTCATGATGTCATAAGACAACCAAGGCCGTAGTAGATGCAAACAATCAAAGAATAAGTAATGCGTAGGTAAAATCCCGCAAACAAAGGTATACAATGACAATTAGAAGCAAACAAATAGTAATAGACAACCATGGAAATAAGTAGACTTGCAAGACAAATGTTGCACATGAAGCACATGTTAGCATGTTAGAAAGATAGAAAAAAATTCAAATCGTGTATAATCCGATATAGTAAGGTGTTATACAAAATGAAAATAACACTTGTAGTGTACGAAAGTACTGTGCTAAGCATCTGTGATGTGTGTATTGATCTGTAGAATTTTTTATCACCACTAGAAATGAAGTGAACAAGCATGTGTGTATAGAAAGAGATTATGACATATAAGATATCTGATAACATGTGTAATAAAGTGTACATGTAAGCATAATAAGGCAAGAGTAAATGTGATCAATATATGCAATATGTTATGGATGAGATGGAATATAATGTAATGTAAGTGTGGTAGGAACTGTTTGCCCACTGAGTGGATGTGTATGCATGAGAATGAGGTTCATTTAGAAATTCCCCCTCAGCAGTCAAGAATGAATTGTAGAACAAGAGTGCATCATTGGGAAATGGTTTGAATTGTGTGCGCTAGAAAGATATGAGCGATAAAGCATAGAGTGTATTGAGTGAGTGAGTGTGTGATTATGGTGAGGTCCATTTGAGATGTATACCCTCAATAGTTGAGTATGGACCATGTAACTAGAGTACATCATAGGGTAGTGACCGCAACGTGTAGAAGTGGATGCTAGAAAGATATGTCATGAATGTGTAGAGTAGATATTGCATAGAAAGAGATGAATACGCGAGATGTGAAGTGTGTAATGTGTAGTAAGTAACGTGTAACATAGTTTGTAGTGTGTGAGGTTCATATTTATAGTATGCCCTCAACAGTCAGGTGTGAACCATAACACAAGAGTGCATAATAGGGTAATGACGAAACATGAGTGTATCAAAATGTGTGTAATGTATGTGAAATACTAGATTTGAAGTTGCAAGAGTGTGAGATGCGTAGAGATGTTAGGTAAGGGGGAGATAAGTATTATACACTCCCAAGTGTGCAACAGTGAGTGTGCTATTCAATTAAAATGGAATATGAGGGTCCTCCACCTGATGCTTGTAGTGATAAAGGTGTTTGATCATGCTCTAAGACCAATGGTGTATGAGATAGATGTTGTGTAGGTAAATGAAGCCCATGTGCATATGACCGATGAGGATAACGTGGAGGTGATGGAAAATTATGTGAAATAGAATGCAAAGATGATGGAAACCTATGTGAAGTAGAACGTGGAGGTGATGGATACCTATGTGAAGAAGAACATGAAGGTAATAGACACCTATGTGAAGTAAAACGCAAAGGTGATGGACACCTATGTGAAGCAAAACAAGGAAGTGATGTATACCAATGTGAAGTAACTATCTGAGTTGTGGACCTAGACTTATGTGATGTAATGGAAGACCAATGGGACCATGTATGTTGTGTGGAAACTGGAAAGCTAGGAGCAGATTGTGCTTTAGTTTTGAGAGGCTATAGAGACCTACATGCTCTGGCAAGTGCAATGACAACCTCAAGGGGAGGCTATGGCCATAGAGTGAATGGAAAAACACCATTAATAGTAATGAATTGCCTATTGTGATTGAACTTTATACATAAATGATGCATGGAGATGATAGCCTTAGTTGCATGGAGCCAGGGGAGACCTAAGAACATGTCACACCTTGCGATTAATGGTGCCACAAGAAAAGGCACAAGCATTGTAAGAGGACTGACTGTTACTGAAAGCTTAACATATCCATATGAACTAGGAACTAGATATGAAATATGTGAGAGTGGATAGCCAATCATGTCAAGAAATGTGATAGAACATGCACTAATGTGAAATGAAGGGTCAACCATAGTGTTATTGATAGAATTGGATGCAATAACAGTGATAATGTGCAAGCAATCATAAGAGAATGCAACATGATGGTCATGATCAAAGAAAGTAATAATCAGTGGGGATGTCTCAATATGAGAAACTGGAAAATCAAGAGCCCTCGATGCAGGAGGTATTGTGCGATATGTATGGTTGGCTATTAGGTGTTTTCTTATCATGTTTCAGAAGAGGATTTTTTGAATTTCTTGAGCTTATGATATTCATTGACCGGTACAAAATTCGTAGGTTTTGGAAGCTCAATTGCATTATTATCAATAAGATCTTGAATAATTTTACGAAGTTTGAAGTATCAAACTGTAGAATTGCCAACACATTGGTGATAGTCACATCTGAAATTTTCGTTGTAATTAAAAACTTTTGGATGAGATGGATCCAAGTTGAGTGGCAGAGGAAACATAATAATATTTATCTCAATAAGTTGTGGTAATAAAAGATACATAGCAATAGTCAATTTTTTGTATGTACACTTGGGTGGTTTCCATTGAAGCTCCTTAGTATTAGATACAACATTGAAAATGGCTCTAGCTTTAGTAGGTTTTGTTGATGGCTTAAAAGTTGTTTTACTTTGGAAGTGCGTAGAAGATGAAGCATGTTACTGATACTTAAGCTTTCCTATAACAAAGAGTTTAGTTTCACATAGCTTAAGAGTATGAAAAAAATGATCAAATGATGGAGAAGTCTTGAAGATGACACTCTCATGTAGAGGCAGTAATAGACTTTGTGCAAATAGATCTTGAAGCTCAGATTTTGCGAGTACATTAAACATCTTAGCTAAGTTATTTTTATATCGTGAGACATAATCCAATAGATATTGGTTACATCCTTGTTTAAGTTGTGTGAATTGGGCATAGGATATTTTAGAGTCAATATTAATAGGTAAATGAGCAAGAAAAACATTGGCTACATGCGTGAAAGATGTTATCGAGTGGATAGGTAGGTCATAGAACCAAAACATTGCATAGTCTTGGAGACTGTAGGGAAATATCTTTGCTATCAGAGTGTGATCATCCACATAGGCTAGAAATGCTCGAAGATGAGGGTCGACACGTGGCCTTTGAACATAGGTAACTTAGGAGTGAAAAAATTAAGAGGAAACAAATGTACGGAAATGGTAGGTGTAAAACGAGTATGAAGAAGTGAAGTGGAATCCAAAGATGGAGTTGCACGAGAGGTAGCCAATTGAAGTTGGTGAATTCGTGTCTACAAATCCTGATATAAAGAAGTTAAATGAGGAGTATTCAAAGAAGTGCCAGGCTGTGCATTAAAATAATTAGGTTGAATGATGGGAGTGGTAGTAGTAGGAATAGAAGTGGTAATATTACTAGGTTGAGTGGAGGCCATGGAATCTGAAGAAGAACCTACAAGTGGTGCCGAAGCATCACAAATTGTTTTAACAACAATCAGAGCGTGAAGAATATGTGGAATATGGACATAATTATCACACAAATCTTAACAAAAATTGGTGAGCTTGTCTAATTATTGTTGGCCAAAATTTGTGTCTTCATCATATGAGTGTTCACTATCATATTTCAAGAGGCACTTGGTGAGAGTTAACGAACAAATTCTTGATTTTGTTCATTAATGTAGAAACCCTACGGAAAGATGAGGGAATCTCATGATGCTCAAAAGACCCAAAACGACCACTATGGGTGACAAGCATAAGAAGAAAAACCCTAATGTTGGGTTGATGAATTAAAACCTAATTATTAAAGGTGCATAAAGATTGGGCATGCAGATGTAGGGCATGTAGGTGAGCACGAAAATATAGTGGAACATAGTGCTCCCAAGAAATCATGAAGTCAGGACTTAAACATCTTCAGTATGAGGCTAACTATAAACATGGAGTGTAAAGCACACAACATAGTGGAGACTTGAAGAACACACAAAGAATATTTTAGAAAAGTGGGATATCAAGCGCCATGCATAGTTTTGGGCTATTAATAGGATTAGAACTATAGCTATTAGTAGATAATCTATTAATAACATGCTTGCATGATTTTGTAATTATATTGTAAGCGGTGCATGGCTATTATTAACATGCAGCCTATTTTGAGGATGCATAGGAGGTGAAGGGTAAGTCCCCACCCCTTTATATAGATATATGTATGTATGTATGTATGTATGTATGTATTGATTTACATGATTTAGGGATCCATGTTTTGTAGAGTTATGTTGTTGGTTTATAGGAACACATGACTTATGGTGACTATGCTATGTATGTATGAAGCTTCTGTGTTTTATGACAATTAATATAATGGATCTTTGTGACTGGATATTTATTATTGACATATTTGTGACTAGTTTATGTATGATAAAGTTAATTTTGATTCTTGTATGGGTAAACTTGCATATGGTTAAGATCTAGATCTAGGTTATATAATGATTTATTCTTGAATGAATATTATTGATCTAGAATATTTTTATGATCACGATAACTTCCTGAACAAGCTACCATAAAAGATGAACTTGGTACCCTCGTGCACTTTAGTTGAGCACTCAGATCTGGCTGAGTGATGTGTCAGCACGTCTTGGGATGTTGTGGGTAAAAACATGACTTTATTTTGGTTCCGTTGTTGAGACCTATTTTTCAGTTGTTTTCCAAGATGTTGCATGATGAAGACGTATCAGTTGACCTTGGCTAGTATTGAAGAGTGGTTAGATAATTTAGAGGAAGAGTATGCCCAAAAATTCAGCATTGGACCTGAATTTAATGCACGTGTGTGGGTTGAGTAGAATCCGTATCATGAGATGTATAAGATGTTCTTCTGCATTTTCCCGATAGATTTGTACGAGTGGCTGGTAGCTTACACATCAAAGAGAAATTGGAGGTTTAGAGCACTTGTTTGACATAGGAAAAATTCTAGACTATTCATGTTGTTGATTTGACTTGGACATGCGTTGTAGATCATTGGTGGAGTGGTGTTCTGAATAGCTATATTTTTGGGTATGTAGTTTCTACTTACTCTTGTCCAAAGGCTGTTGAGTTCCAGTTCATGCGTGAACTCAAAGGATCATAGTTGCATGGTATCCCTTTAGCGATTAACATCTTGATTGTGACCTTGGATTTGGAACAACATCTTATGGCTAGCTAAACGCCACCACATGCAGGAATGGGAGCTAGTGTGGAGAAAGATAGAAGACCTGGTGGTGGAAAGGTAGAGAGAAGAAAGGAAGCTCAAGTATAAGGAGGTGCGTAACAGATTTGGAGAAGAAACGTGAAGTTGTGGAACAAATGGCATTGTGGAGGGATATGGCTCATGAAGGATTTGGAGATGACTCAGAGGAAGTGAAGCCGGAGCATATGGAACTCCCCCATTTGGGTAAACATGGTAGGGAACCCTCTTCAACCTCTAATGAGAGAACACTCAGTTGAAATTGTAAGGACCATGGGTGCGCATTTGATCCTTCCTAGAAACCTAGCCCTTGAATTTGGTTTTCCAGTTTTTATGATTAGTTATTACTAAACAAGCTAGTGTGAATAGTAGAGTAGCGATAGATAGAGTTAATTTGTAATCAGGTTCAGGATTTAATCAGGTAACTTATTCATCTATGGCGGTGTAATTTTTGTTTGTGTTATTTAGAGGTCTGGTTGGAGGTATATTTTCTAGTATGTCATCATCACAAAATGTGAATGCACAGAACGTTGGTATCACGTAGGGAAGTAGCACAACTTCGCAGAATGTGGGAGTTCAGTTTAGAACAACTGTTAGAACACAAGACAGTGTATCCTTTGGTCTATTTCTTGCTATAGGAAGGGATCAGGAGGATCAAGATCTGGTGGTTTTAGAGGTGGAGGAAACACATGAGGTATTACAGGTTCTAGATTTGGTGGGAAGGGTCTGCACTAACCCTAACAATTGTATTTCAAGATGTCTCTCCATCTCTCATAATACAGAGGAATTGAAGATTCAACTGAGAACATACACATGTGTGAGATACTATGACACGTGAAGGGGATTACAGATCCAGAGTGTAAGGCAAGCTAGTTTACAACTACTTTGTAAGGGTGTGTGCATAGTTGGTTTATCAAACATGATCTGAACTAGAATTTTGTAGTCTATATCGCCCTGTGTGATGCCTTCTTTGCAAAGTTACACATACATGAGTTTGAGAAAAAGAGCATTAACACATTGAAAGAAATCAAGAAGGGAATGACAGAGAGTGTTAGGGAGCATGATACATGATTCAAGACTCTTCTATCAAAGTTATCTTATGACATTCACCCAAGTTAGCATGCTCAATGGTTTGTTGGAGGCTTGATTACACCTTTCAAAAGGAAGCTCTCACACAAGACTTATACAGACCCGCATAAGGTGCTTGAGGTAGCTTTGCACGCTGAGGCAGTTGGGAGTGTATACACTAGGGTTAGTCTATTTTTGGAAGCTCAGATTGCAGCAATGGTAAAGTAGTTGTAGAAGTTGTTAGCTAGAACATGAGACATGCAATGGTATTTGGTGCACAGACTATGAAGTAGAAGGACATCCTAAGGATAGTTATCCTCGTAAATTAATGTGTGTCATGTTGTTTGACTACGAGATCTATCACTTGGACCATGATTCAAGTAGGTGCCCACTACTGCAACACATGATAAGGAAGAACGTGTCATGTTATTGCAAGATTTGTGGGTCTACCATGCATGATACTAAAAATTACAGGTTGATTGATCAGATTCATGATGCCATTGATACTAGTGTGGAAAATAATTCCAAGGAGCAAGATGAGCATCATGACCATAATCATAATGAAGGGAACTTTGATGGAGGCCTAGGTAGAGGTCACAGTTAACATGGAGGATTCAGAGGCTGAGGTCGCAGCAGTGGAAGAAGTGAATTTCCATGAGGAATATGTTATACATGCAAATCCCTTGGTCATTATAGGTGTGAATTCCCTCAAAATATTATTTGTTCTTTTTGTAGAAAGAACCATAACTATGAAGAATGCCTAGAATTGTATGAACATCTAAGTAAGAAACACAAGTAGCATAAGAGTGCAAGAATGGTTCGAGTACAATGCGCTGTGGAAGATCAATGGATACTGAAGTTAGCGCCTGATCCTAAGATGGTACCTGTGTTAGCCACTACGTGCACTGAGGCTGCACATGTGAGGGAAGTTCCAAAGTAGAATCCTATGATTACAAAGGAAGAGGTATTGCATGTAAAGTATCCATACCCTACTCACTAGAAGGAAGTTTACCAAGAAACCATGGAAGTTATTAGAAAATTATAGGGTGAGATACAATGTTTGAAGGAGCATTCACAGAAGCTGGATCTATCCAAAGAAGTTGAGCTTTCTTAGAAGTATGTTGATGATTTAAAGGAATTTTGTAAGATGTTGTGACAAGAAGACATCATTCCTTTATTAGGGGAAAGATGCTACGTACTAAAGTTGAGCGTGAGAGACAAATTTTACATGCTAACCTACCTCCTCATAGTCTTGATTATGAAAAAGAGATCACTCTAAATGTAGTTGTTGACGGATGTCTATTAAGTAACATCTTGATTGATACAGGTGTAGAATTAAATGTACTCACTTTGGATGTGTGGAATTAGATGGAGAGGCCAGCATTACAACCATATTCAAATGTGTTGTTTATGGAAAATAGGACTAAAGCCACACCTATTTGAGTCTTGAAAGATGTTATTATTACTATACAAGGGGCCAAGTTTACTAGGGACTTTGAGGTCTTGGCGCTTGCAAAAGAAGAAAAATTTCCAACATTGCTTGGGTGCCCTTGGTGTTATGCGAATAATGCTGATTTACGCTTAAATAAAGGATATATCAGTTTTGAGAATAAGGAAGAGTGCATCATCATTCCTCTGACATATGAAAAATATGCACCTTATGTAGAAACATTGAGTGAAGAGGATTTGAAATTATTTTATGTATGCACCATTAGAGATCCTAAGGTAATTGAGTCATTTAAAGAAAGAGTTCCTCAGTGGGATGATGCATAATCTATGGATGATACTACAGGTTTTGCATGTGATAACTGGGCACATAGCACTTATGAAATGATTGGGTATGAGATAAAGAGTGCAATCACATGTGTAAGTAAGCCACACTTGGTTAGGAATTTAGGTAGTAAGCAGGTACCAAGGTACACTAACGAGGGAAATCCTGAAGTATTTTTGTGTACTATGGAAGCCCAATGGACGAACCAAGTGGAAAGAAGGAATATGTTGGTGTATACCTTATGGGGGATAATAACACGTTGGTGGATGGTACACAGAGATTGTCTTTTAGAGTGGTGAGAAGTGAGAATCACCTTTTATGCTAGATTTGTTTAGAGCAATGCGCTAACCAAGACATGTGAATTCCATGGGAAGGATTTTGCTTCACATCATGTTCAATAGTGTGAGAGACTCTAGAAAAAGGGGCATGAGGCCTTACCACCTTCACTATGGGTGCACAAGCTCTACTTGACCTTGTGAGGTTGCGCGCGCACATGATATGTTTATGTAGAATTGAATAGAGAAACAAGGAATTGACAAGACTTGACTCCAAGTATGATTTATACCTTTATCTATTTTTCTGCTAAACCTCCAGTGAATGAGGCATTACAAGTTATGAAGAACTTGAATATGGGAGATAATGCAAAGGATGAGGAAATTATTCAGGAGTTACTAGGTGAGATAGATCTGAAGGTGAGCTTTGATGAAGAAGAGACAAATGTCGAACAGCTTGGGCATGCCTGCCTAGAAAAAGAAAAAGGTAAGATGGTCTACATAATTGATGATGAAGAAGTGGAGAATCTAGATGATGAGCATACTAATGGTACGTGCGATGTCTTAGATAGTGTAAATGAGAAGGTTTGCACATATCATGAGCCTAGGAAAACTAAGAAGGTCAACATTGGGACAAATGCTAAACCCAAGGAGGCTATCATTGGAGATTATTGGTCTGAATATGAGGTTGCAAAGATAATTGAGCTTCTCTGTGATTTCCAAGAATTATTTCCAAGAGGCTATCATGAATTGAAAGGGGTACATCACTTTTTGGATGAAATGAGGATCAAGCTAAAGGAAGGTGCACACCCGGTTAGGAAGAGGCCCTACAAGATGAATCCTAATCTGCACGTTAAGGTGAAGGAAGAAATTGATAAGATGCTAAATTATGGAATCTGAGTCCATTCAGGATTCATATTGGGTTATACCTATGGTGATAAGTATAAAGAAATATGGAAGAATAAAAATTTGTGTGGATTATAGGGAGTTGAATGATGCATGTGTAATATATCCCTTTCCAACACCTTTTACTGAAGAAATCTTGGAAGGCGTTGCAGGGTACAAGATCTACTCCTTCACTAATGGATTTTATACATATCATCAAGTAAGGATTGCTAAATAGGATCAAGAGAAGAAAAATTTCACCACTACGTGGGGAAGTTTCTCATACACAGTTATGCTATTTGGATTGAAGAATGTGCGTGTAGTATTTTTGTGCATTGTTGTGCAAGCATTCCAGGACTTTACTCATAATTTATTGCAGGTTAACTTAGATGATTGGATGGTTTATGGGATAATAAAAGATCACTGTGATAATTTAAGACTTATGTTTGAGAGGTGCTGATAGTTGAGCATCTCCTTAAACATTAAGAAGTGTGATTTCGATACACCTTTTGGGACTCTATTGGGACACATTATGTGTAAAGAAGGATTTTTGGTGGATCCTAATGTTGCTATTATTTTGGGCTTAGAGGAACCTACTAACCAGAGTGAGGTGTGTAGGTTCTTAGGGAACATAGGTTATTAACAAAATTTTATCAAGGGTTATGCTAAGATTTCTGCAACCTTGGAAGAATTATTGAAGAGTAAAGGAAATTTCCATTGGGGTGAAACACAATAACGTGTGTTTGAGACATTGAAGGAAAGACTTACTACAACACCTATTCAGCGATTTCCTTCATGGACCAAACCTTTTTATGTGCATGTGGAAACTTCTGGCATGGCCATTGGTGTTGTATTATCCCAGCCTGGAGCAAGTATTGTTAATCATCCTTTTTTTACAAGTAGGAAGTTGACTCCAACTGAACCAAATTATGCAATTATAGAGCATGAAGCCTTGTTTATGATCTACACCTTGGATAAGTTTAGATAGTACTTGTTGGCTACCCCATTTATATTCTATATACATCACATGACACTTAAGTACTTAGTGAACAAGCCCATTTTGTAGGGCTGCATATGCCATTGGATTATGTTGTTTCAGGAATTTGATTTTATAGTGGTGGTTAATCCAGACAAGAGTAATTATAGAACTGATCATTTATCAAGGATTAACTCAAGAGAGGAAGTGAAGAGCATTGAGGATACAATGCCAGATGCACTACTTTTTTGATTTAACCGCGCACCCTATGACTTAGAATATATTGTTGTATAATTACGTACTGGTGTGGTACCTGAGGGAATGAAGAGTATAGAGAAGAAGTAACTTGCCATAAATTCCACGCCTTATATGTTGATTAGTGGATACTTATAAAAGATATGTCAGGATGAAGTTTTTTGCCTGTGTGTGCTTGAGCATGAGTGCGAACCTATTATGGAGGAAATTCATGGCGGTATTGTAGGTGGACATTATATAGGAGATGCTACCATGCACTAATTTTATTGGTTGGCCTATGGTGGGAAACACTATATAAATATTGTAAAGAGTATTGTAAGGCATGTAACCATTTTCAGTGCCTTGGAAAGCTTGGGCATAGAGATGAAATGCCTTTGAGGCCTATTGCTAGTGCAACACCTTTTGAAAAGAGGGAAATTGACTTTGTGGGCCCTATTTCCCCACCCGCACATAGGATCAGATCACGCTACATTATAAATTGTAAAAATTATCTAACAAAGTGGGAAGAAGCGATGCCTAAAAAGGATTACACAGTAGCTATGACAACAAGGTTTATGTGGGAAAAAATTATCAGCAGGTATGGATGCCCATTGAGTTTGACAAGTGATAAGGGCACACATGTTTTAAATGAGACTATCAAGATATTACTGGTTAATTTTATGGTGGCACACCATAAAACAACAACCTATCACCCTCATGCTAATGGTACTACTAAGGCTTTCAAAAAGATATTGAGCCATACACTGACTAACATTTTTTTATGTTAGAATGAAAGAATGGGATGATAAAGTCTCTGCTGTACTTTGGGGATACATGAAAACTTATAAAAAATTGAACAAAGCCACACCATTTCAGTTGGTGTTTTGTGTGGAGGATTTTTTGCCTATGGAATTTATTTTACCTTCTCTGTGTATTGCACACACAGGAGGTTTGGCTGATGAGCAATAACTTGAAGTATGAATTGACAAACTGATGCAGTTAGATGAAAGGCATGCTATATCGTGATGGAGTCAAAAGACAGAAAAGTCCAGGTAGAAGACATGACATGATAAATATATAAAGGATAAGAAGATTAAATTTGGATAGATGGTTCTTCTATATGATTCAAAGTTTTTACACCACCCTGGAAAGCTTAAAGTTCATTGGTTGGGACTGTATATTGTGACTTATATTCTTGATTTAGGCACTTTCCTATTATAGGCATTGGATGGGACATAATTGCTCGATTATTTCAAGAGGAGTAGGCTGAAGCCATACTATAAATAAGCCTTCTGGGTGTTTGTAATAAGGTATTATTGCCATTATATTATATTTCCTTTAATGAATTTTCCTTTATATGTGTTTCCTTTCAACATTGCTATGATTTGTGAATTTAGTTTAGTGTTTTGTGTAATAAGCACGCTTGTGCATTAGAAGGTGATTAATTTTTAGTGAATTCATGTGCAAAGGACTGTGCATACATTTAGTGTGGGGTGAATTAAGAAGGATTGATTGGTGCCTTGGTATAACTTCCAATGCATGGTAAAAGAAAACTTGCAGGTGCTTAGAGAAGAGATAGACCTGAGAATACATTTCAAAGAAATTTCTCAGATTGAAGACCACACGTAGGAAGTTGGATGCTTAGTGTAATGCGAGGTAGGCTATAGAATTGAAAAATACTTGGGATGGGGCACATTAGATAGGTACTTCATTGAAGGAAGGCGTGCATAAGGAAATTTTTGGCCAAGAAGTAGTGGATGCGCTAGAAGGCTATGACTAAGGCGTGGAAAATTTAGGAGTAGAAAGACAAAGAACAACACGTGGAAAATACTGAAGGTGGAATTAATTCTGCATACGGTGGTAGTTGGGGAGAAATTGATGAGGAATTTTGAAATGGGCTATGAATTTAGTGCGTGTAACATTATTGTTACCTTACATTGTTTAAGTTATCAAATTATGAAGTGTGATGAAGAGTGAAAAAGTGCTTAAGTATGAAGAACAAAAATTTTCGTTAGAAAACCAATTTATCTTAGAGCATATCAGTGACATGACTCCACATGTGTGTTTGAGTTGTAGAGCTGTGAGAAAGAAGAATTCACTTAGTATAGGTTATAGTGGAGGCAAAATTACGGCTATGGTTTAACAATTCAAAGGGTTTTGGTCTAAATTCAAGGTCTGCAAGTAGATGGAAGTGATAGCATTAAGAGTTATAGAGTGAACTTCTAAGTGGAAAAGAGTAATGACATTGAGGCGAGCTCCGGTCTTAGAGAAGGAGGCCGATGAAGTGGTAGAAGAATGGTTGGTAGAAATATTGTATCTAGAAGGGGTGATAAAAGGGAGATCATGGGCATAAAAAATAACACAATATAAAATCAATGATTTCAATCATAGGGCTGAGAAGACCATGAAGGATGTAATTGCAGAAACTATCCACTGGATAAGCATGAGGACAATATATGGAACTAGGGTTTTGGATGATTCAGTTAAGAGATTGTTGGAGAGTGTTGGGGTCATGCAACTCCTTGAGTTACCATATTTTAGAAAGCCTGACCAGTTGTACCAATGTATGATGTCACACATACATGAAGACTTCTTTTATTTTGGGGGTAGGAGGATGAGGATCACCACTAAATTAGACAACAAAGTTACATGATTACGCAACTCAGGGTTAGATATTACAAGGTATCTAACAAATGTTGAGGTATTTTATGCTATGACAACTGCGTTCAAGTGTAAAAAGGGGGGATGAGCATTCGAGGTTATGAAAATAGAAAATATGGCTACAAGGGTTTACAGGGAAACTCATAGGTTATAAATTAGGCACTTCAAAGAAATGGACTGAGGTTAATTAACATTGGATTCATATAGTGCACACAATGAAAAGCAATACATACTATAACATCATGGATTATATAATAGAGAGCCTAGTAACCGAGGTGCACATTCAAGATGACAAATGTGATAAAATAACATGGGGTGATATTTTACTTTTGATAGTATTAAATGAAATCAGTGTGCCCGATGGGCCAAGGGAAATATTTTGGGAGTGTCCCTCGGAGAATAAGTCTCCTACGTAGAAGTTTTCAATGTATAACTACCATGGTTCCATTTCGAGCACTTATAAGGAGTGTCAGGAGAAATGGTTTAGAAGGATGCATCTTGCACTCGAAGGAGAGTGGAGAATAACACGCAAGATATTTATAGTATTAGATGGATAAATAGAGTTCAAAGTGTACCAAAAATTCAACCTGAGGAGGTTCTTCCTAAAGACCGTCGAAATGAGCCCCTTGTGTAAGTTACCCTTCGCTGTCATCGTGCGCTATTTTAAGATTCAATGAATAGATTACATAATGTGTGGAAGCTCTAGTTAATGCTGATAAAGTAGATGTGGATATACATATATTACGTAAGACATATGTATGACCAAATAGGGAAGCATATGCAGAAACAATGGAAATGGACAATATTGATATAACTTCAGAGACTTTGGCCGTGGGGAAAATTGAGCCCACATGCGTATATGTATATCTGAGGCCATGGTTTAAAGATGGGAAGGTGCTTGCAGGGGAGAAATTAGATTTTCTAGGTCCTCCAAAGGGGAAGAAAACAATGGGCACTAGGAAGCTAGCTAAGCATACACCCCACAGAAAGGAAGATACGGTACTTTAAGGCTTAGAGAATGTCTTGGAGAAGCAAGAAGAAGAACAAGTAGATAGCACTGGATTAGATCATACTAGAAGAGTGTTGCGTAAAAGAAGTACGGGTGTGGATGCTGATGTTGGGTTGTTACAGTGAGTTAGAAGATCACTGCATTTAACATTGGTGAAGAATGTGGAGGATGGAAGAAAGAGGTGCCATAAGTATGTTCCTGTTGGTCATTCAAATTTGCACCCACATCTCAAATCAAATGAAATGAGGTGTTTGAGACAACAATGGAACCGTATCCAAGTTATGGAACCTTGTGTGCTTGAGATGGATCTCCAGATAAGGTCAGTTCCTCTACCTATTTCTACTGCTACTACTACTCCTATTTCTAGAAAGGAAATACTAAGCTAAGAATTCAAAGGAACCGTAGATAAAAGGATAATAGAATGGAAAAATAATCTAAGGAAGGTGATAGCATCAGAAAAAGAGGGATGAACACCATCTGTTCTGAGAGAAGATGAAAAGAAAATGCGTGAAAGAAGACTAGGCATGAGTAACACAACTAAAACACATTTACCAGATCAGTTTCATGGAACAAAAATAAAAAGTGGAGCTACAAGGGACGTAGAATGACACATCAAGCACGTAATGTAAAATAAAGGAAAGAAAAAAGAATGCAAACACACTTAGGACAAATAATAGTCACAAAACAATGCTTCCGTTACTTCTAGAAATTCACAAAACTATTACAATGGAAAAGAGGCCGATATCCACATACACAAGCCAAATATAGAGGTCTGTGACTCATAATATAGAAATATGAATTCCTTAGCAAAATGTGTAAGGATCCAAAGTGTCCAAAATTATCAATGATCTCAGCTCTTACATTTATAGATGAATCGATGGAAGAAGAAGAGAATAAGGAGGGAAAACCTAAATTTGAAAATTCAACCACTAGTCATCAATCCCTACAAATCTGCTAGCAATCTGTCAAGTGTGGTTCTCCATGTCTATTTGGCATGTTGGAGAAGGAAGGAAGGAAGGAAAATTTAATCAAATTTGGGTGGTTGAGTGTTAGGAAATTAGAGTAGTGAAACAACTTCATATGCCAATCTTGAGGAGATATATTATGTAGAACTTTTAGAAATTAATAAAACAGTTACAGAATTTCCAGAAACACTTCCATAACAATAAAATAAAAAATTAATAAAAATACTAGATAAACGTGGGGAAAATCCTTTCTGTTAAAAAACCCCATACTCCAAAATCCCACTCAATGTATTTCAAATCTAATAACAAGATTACATACACTTGTAGAGAAAGTTTCTTACATGAGTATCCACCGGAAACAATTCTAGAAGGATTCAAGTTGCATTGCAACATAACAATACTTGCAAAACACACCACACAAATTGCTTCTTCAAGCCTTCAATTTATAGACCTACTAGTTATACAAGAAACCATCTATGGTTTACAAAACCATGTGCAAAACCTTTCATGAGGTGGATTGCATTAAAGAGAAAGCTTTCGGTCTAAAATTAGGCTCCCACGTCGACAATATTCTCCCCTATTTTTGACCCTCAAAGATGTCATAGAATTTGTCATAATATCTCTAAAAATAGCCCCTCCATGATATAATATCATAAGGGAATATTTTGACAACCTATTTTTAAACACAACTGTAAGAAAAACTTACATGAATCTAGCAAGGTTGAGACACCTCATTTTCAACAATCTCCCACTTGTTGAATGCCTTGTAAGGGCCAAGGGAAACATACCATCATGGATGAACTGCTAGGGCCCAAAAGGCCCATAGACTTGGAACACCACCTAAATTTCAATGTGCTCACGGGATTAGTTAATGTATCTGCAACATTTGCAACTGTCTCTACCTTTTCTAGCTTCACCCTGCCATCCTTGACCTATATCTCTAACAAAGTGATACTGAACATCAATGTGTTTGGTCCTAGACATGAAAAGTTGGGTTCCTCGCAAGGGAGATTACGCTCTTGACTATCACATTACATTGTAATTGTACCATGTTTAAATCCATTATTTGAACACAAATGACTTTAGCCAAATGGACTTCTTTACAAGCATGCGTAGCTGTCATGTACTCTGCCTCAGTAGTGGACAAAGTGACCACAACTTATTGCTTTCTCATCCAACTGATTGCACCACCATTAAGAGTAAACACATATGCACTGGTGGATCTTCTGCTATTGACATCACCAGCCCAATCTGAATCAAAAAAACCATGAATTCCTAGGGAATGTTGATCTCTTATGCCATGAAAACATATAGATTACTCTGATGTACCCCACAAATATCTGAAGACCCTCTTAACTACATCCCAATGCACTCTTCCAGGATTAGACATAAAACGAGAAAGAACTCCCACTACTTGGGAAATGTTTGGTCTTGTACAAACCATAACATACATTAAGCTTCCAATTGCACTCTAGTAAGGCACTTTTCTCATGTCTTCCATCTCCGATGGGGATGAAGAGACATTGTGAAATAGAGAGCTTCGTTCCCAATGTAATAGGAACACAAAGTGATTTACAATCTTGCATGTTTAACCTTTGCAAAATAGAACAAACATACTTACTCTAGCCAAGCCATAGCTTTATGTTCTCATGATCTCTTTTGATCTATATCCCAAGTATTTACTTTTATACACCAAGATCTTTTATTTTAAATTTCGCAGAGAGCTGAGATTTCAATTTTGCAATCAAACCTTTTCCTTCTCCCAATAAACAACATGTCAGCAACATATAAAGTAATTACCAGGAAACAATCACCATTATATTTAAAATATACACAGTGATCAAATTTAGACCGTACAAATCGCAAAATCAACACATATGAATCAAAATTCAGCTACCACATCCTGAGGACTTTGTTTAAGGCCATACAAGGATTTCTTTAACTTACAAACCAACTTGCTTTTACCTTTCTCTATGTAGTGCTTTGGCTATGTCATATATATTTATTCCTCCAAATTACCATGAAGGAAATAAATTTTCACATCCATTTGTTCAACCTCTAGGTCATAAGCTGCTACAATAAATAATAAAAACCAAATGGATGTAAGTTTAGCAATAGGATAAAATATCTCACCGTAATCAATACCCTCAACCTGAGAGTAACCCTTCGTAACCACCCGTGCCTTATAATTTTCAACATTTTCATCGAAACCAATATTTTTCTTAAACACCCATTTGCATCTAACAAGATTCCAACCTTTGAGGAAATGGTACAAGGTCCCATGTATCATTCCTTTTAAGGGCTGCAATCTCTTCATCCATGGCTATTTTATAGGACTTTACATCATTCATACCCAATGCCTCTTGTACAGATCTCAGTTCATCAATGTTATTAGTACTCAAAGCAAATATACAATTCCAATCATCAGGCTAATACCCATACCTTTCAGGTGGTTTCCTTTGCCTTGTAGAGCTTCGATAAAAGTGGAGGTGGAAATTCTTCCACTTCTTCCTTTTGTTCTTCTGCTTCTGAAGATTCAGAGCTTGATGATCTCTCCTCAACTTCTTATCTAATTTGGTGTCTCGATTCAACTTTCTCAGGCGTAGAAGGAAGTTGAACTACATCATTTTTCTATTCATTCATTTTCTTTATGTTGTTATGGGTAATAATTAACAGGGGAAGATTTAATCTCTCTAAAAACAACACTTCTGGAATGTATTACCTTTTGTGCAATAAGATCCCAAAGTATCGTATCCTTTCACACCACAATCGTAGTCTGATGAAGATACATTTGACAACCTTAGAATCCAAATTTGTTCTCTTCTCCTTAGGCACATGTGTATATGCCTCACAAGAAAAAACTCTCAAATGTCTAATCGAAGGATTTTTCTTCGACCATGCCTCCATTAGTGTTTTATCAACAAGCGCTGGTGTAGGGGATCTATTTATCAAATAACAAGCAGTGGCAACAACTTCAGCCCAAAAATTTTATTCTAGGCCAACTCCAATCAACATGCTCCTAGCCTTCTCCATCAATGTTATGTTCATCCTTTCTACAACTCCATTCTGCTGCGGAGAATATGGAGTTGTATTTTGTCTTTTAATCCCGCAATCTGTACAGAAAATCTGTCAAAGTTTGGAGTACAATACTCACCACTATTTTTAGATCTCAAACACTTCATTTTCTTTCCATTCTGAGTTTCAACCATATCCTTAAATTCCTTAAAATGACTAAAAACTTCAGATTTACTCTTTAAAAAATATACCCATGTTCTCCTACTAAAATCATCAATGAAAGTAACATAATAAATTGATTTAGAAATAGAAGCAACCTTAACATAACCAAATACATCTGAATAGATTAGATCCAAGATACATGAAGACTTATGAGTAGATGAGTAAAACTAAACGTGGTTCTATTTTCCATAAATACAATACTCATAGAAATCAAAATCTAGATTTGTAATCATTTAACCCCTCAAGGAGGTTCTTATTTTTCAAGGATTTTAAACCCTTCTCTCTAATGTGGCCAAGCCTTTGGTGCCATAACATGGTCTTCTTTGCAGGCAATTTTGATTCGGTAGATAGATCCCCCTTGGGTACCCAAGAGCCACAAACATCCACAGAAGAGGAAACCCTCTCCTTTTTCAGCGAAGTAGTTTTTGGTTTAACTTTATCAAAAGTGTTATTGCACTCAACCGTGCATGCATTAAGTTGGTACAATGTAACCAATCTTCTTCCTCTTGCTATCACTATAGCACCTCTCACTATTTTCACACCTGCTTCAGAAAATTGTATATGCACACCTGAATCTATTAGCTTGCTAACAGATAATAAATTTATTGCTAGGCCTGGGATATGCAAGACACCATCAAATCTTCTAACTCTACCATCAGAAAATTTCACATGAATACTACCACAACCAAAAATTTAAAGGAAAGAATTATCACCCAAATACACCTTACCACCATCAAAGTTTTCATACTTACTAAACCAATTTTTGTTAGGATTCATGTGGAAAGATGCACCCGAGTCTATCAACCATGCATTATCACCTGAACGAGTGGAAAATTTTTCAATAAAGGCATCTCCATCTTCCTTTTCGGACTCGGAATCAAAATTTTGTTTCTTCTTCTTCTTTGCATTCCTTTCGGTAGTGTCCAAATTTGCCACAATTCCAGCATATCACCTTGGACTTACCAGGAGATTTAAATCTCCCCTTATTCTTGGAATGACCACGCTTCTTCTCATATTTTCATCTTTCTTTTGGTCTTCCTCGAACACTCAAAGCCTCTTTGGCATTACAGGATACCTTTCTTCTCATCTCTTCAGAGAGTAGAGAACTAACAACATCCTCCATCTTCAAAGTGATTGAAATGCTCCCAATGGCCATGACTAGATTGTCCCATGAGTATGGCAACAAACACAAAATAGTTTAACACCTTTCTTATTCATCCATCTTAACCCCAACCAAGGTCAATTGGGTCACCAACGTATTGAATGTTTCCAGATGCTCAGAGATTTGTCCACCTTCTTCCATTCTTAAGGAATACAACTTCTTCTTTAAGAAAATCTTATTTACTTGAGATTTAGCTTGGTATATCTCACCCAACTTCTTCCAAAGCTTCTTCGAAGTGGAATATTCATGAACATTTATCAAGATTGAATCTGTAAGACACAATGTAATGATACCTTTAGATTTTCTATCCATTACATCATATTTTGTAGCCAAAGATGGATCCGTAGGCCTAAGGACATTTTTATCCACCGCATAGCATAGACCCTGATAAATCAAAATATCTTCCATCTTTAACTTCCACATTTCAAAGTTTGTTTGAGAAAACTTCTCTACCTCAATCCTCCCAGATGTGCTTGTCATTTGAAAAATAGTTACAACTAGATAACAAAGTATCCTTTGCACAAGCTCCCACTCAAACCCGTATTAGCACACAAAAAACCAACAACCCACAACTAAAACCAAAGGTGACCAGGCTCTGAAACCACTTGTTAGGAAATTAGAGTAGCAGAATAACTTCCTACGCCAATCTTGAGGAGAGATATTATGCAGATATTTTAGAAATTAATCAAATAGTTATAGAAGTTCCAGCAACACATTCATAATAAGAAAATAAACAATTAACACAAACACTAGATATACATGGAGAAAATCCTTTCAGATGAAAAACCCCACACTCCAAAATCCCACTCAATGTATTTTAAATCTAATAACAAAATTACATACATTTACAGGGCAAGTTTCTTATAGGAGTATCACCATAAAAAATTCTAAAAGGATTCAGGTTGCATTCCAACATAACAGTACTTACGAAACTCACCACACAATTTCTTCTTAAAGCTTTCAATTTATAGACCTCAAATCATATAAGAAACCATCTATGGTTTACAAAACCATGAGTAAAACCTATTATGAGGTGGATTGCATTAAAGAGAAAGATTTTGGTCTAAAATTAGGCTCCAAGTCCAAAATATTCTCCTCTATTTTTGACCCTCAAAGATGTCATAATATCTCTAAAAATAGCCCTTGCATGATATACTATCATAAGGGAATCTTTAACAACCTATTTTTAAACAAAATTGTAAGAAAAAATTACATGAATCCAACAAGGTTGAGACACCTCATTTCCAACATTGAGGTAATCAGATCTTCATATTAATGGTGTGAAATATGTTTTCTAGCTTATCACCTACCATATCTGCCAAGAATTTGAATTTGAATATCTAGCAATGTAGCCTAAATCAACAACTATCAAATGAGACAAGGCACACAAGAATTTGAGAATTGACGCAAAAGTTATGACTGTAAAATTTTTTTCATAGTTGCCTAGGCACTCAAGACACGTGGTGTGTGCTGATTAACTAAGAAGATGGCAAACTATGCAAATGCTTTGTCATTTTATACCACGTGTCACTCTTTGATTTGTTAAAAATATCTGGTGCCATGTTGACACAATCTGATAGGTTGTGTGGGGCACACTCAAGTCTGAAAGATAATGATATGACACAAAATGGGGCAGAAGAAGGCACAAAAGTATGTGCATGAAATAATGAGGTGTGGGAGAAAGACAGAAGGAAGGTACACGTAATCATAATGCACATGAAGGAAATGGGGTAATTGGTGAGCGGGAAACGTATGGTCAAGGTACAACTATTACAAAGTAATGTGTGGGGCGTGCAAGAGGGACATGGACTTAGCTTATTGAAGCAAGTGCAAGGTGCAGGATGAATCACTATTGGAAATAAGGTGAATACGTAGAAGGTGTGCATAAGGGAAGAGTGGAACGAAGATGAAAAGTAAAATGGAAGGGAGAGAAGTGCTGAAGAAGAGTGTGCAAGGAACGTGAGGAACTACAGCCAAAGAGATGTGCCAAGTAGATAGTTGGAGTGTGCATAACCTGTAATGAAGATCTTAGAGCCATAATATGTATGTAAGTTGTCCAAATAACTAGGGGGTTATTTGGATAAAAATTTTGGTGACTTTTGGGGCTAGTAGCCTACTAGATGAAGGAAATAAGTATCCTAGGGCATCCTTTGGGCATGGAGTCTGCTATGTAATCATGAAATTATGATCTACAATTTTGAAGAACTCACCATAAAGTCAATTGAAGGATCATTTCTGAACTCTAGTCTGAATCTTGCAAAAGTGCTAAAAGAAGACTGACATCCTGGAAGCAAAAGAAGAACACGTGCAAGATGCATGCGAGAAGAAAGAACTATGTACAAATCGACAATGTACACACAACACACTTGGAGAAATTGAATCTACTCTAAAATATACAAAATGATGTAGCAAACTTAATGGAAGGGTTTGAGATCAATCCCATTTACTGAGATTTGTAGTGCACCTCCATCAAGATGAATTAACTCGAAAGAGTTAGCCATCTTACATAAACTGATGATATATGGGCCACTTCAAACTGCATCAAACTTTGAATGGCTACTTGGTTTAGCTCTTTCATCATCCCATTTCAAGACCAAGTCCCCGAATTTGAAAGCTTGAGGCCTAGCCTTTATGTCAAACCACTTGTTTTTTGCTTGTTGATGTTATTCTAGCTTGATCATGGAAAATTTTCTTGATTCTTCAAGACTAACTAGCTCTGCCATCTTGATTTCTCTCTGGTTTGCACCTTCAAATTTCAGGTTTTGGGAATGTGCTAATAAGTTCAACTTAAGTGTCAAAGGAAGAGTAGCCTCCTTTCCATAGACAAGCTTATAATATGAAGTTCCTATTACTTTCTTAACTATAATTCTATCTGCACAAAGGGCGAGTGAGACCTTTGTATGCCATTGTATTTGGCTGATGTTCATTGTGCACTTCATGATCCTGGTCAAGTTCTTATTTATTGACTCTGCCAAACCATTTCCTTGAGGATAATAGTTGGAAGAAGTCTTCAAATAGATGCCCAAATATAGATCCCAATAAGTGATTTTAGTGCCAATGAAGGATTTTTCATTATCAGAGATAATGGTTTGAGGAATGCCAAACCCTGTCATGATACCTTCAAGAAATTCAAGGACGAAGGACTCGGCTGATTACTTGAGCGTGAAAGATTATGTCCATCAAGTGAAGTAGTTTGTAGCTGTGAGCACCCACTTGTGTCGAGCACTTGAAGGTGGATTGATCATACATATGAATTCGAGACCCCATTGTGCAAAAATCTTATCTACTTGGATTGGTCAGAGGGGAAGTGCTGTTAATTTATTCTTTCCTGTAAATAAAGTGCATTCCTTGAATTTTGTGACCCACTTATGCACATATTTGAACAAGATAAGCCAAAAGATACCTGTCATTATAATATTCATTGTTGTAGTCTTGGTAGAGAAGTGTCGACTAGAGAGTCCGTCGTGAAATTTTGGTAACACTCTTTCAGTCTGCGTATTGTCAATGCACCTTAACAACACACCATCCAGATTTAGAGAAGACCATCAATTAAAACAAATGGGATGGATTATAACCTTAGATGCCTTCTCTTCGCTTTATTTAAACCATAAGGGTATGTTCCCTTGAAAAGGAATGTGATCATGTCCTTCATCCAGTCGCATGCACCAACATCAACATTCTATTCAAATTCTACGCGACGGGAGATCCTCATCCAAAAACAAGGAAGTCTCGGGTTCAATCTGCGCATCCTTAGCAAGCTGTTTATAGAGCAAGCTTCCTCTCACTAGTTTGGTGGCTTTGATTGTCACATCATACTCCATGATTTTGGTTACTCATCGTGCTCTCTTCTCGCTAATCTCTACTCCCATGATGAAGTCTCTAACAAAAGAGTGGGAGACTAAAAATTTAATATTATTTGTAGTGAGTATGCTTTTGAGTTTCTTGAGTGCACGCATGATGATGTAGACCTATTTATCCATGTGAATGTATCTTAATTCATAATCCTTTGGCTTCTGGTTGAAGAAAACCACTCATTGTTCGAACCCTTGTTCATTTTATTTTGTTAGCATAACAACAACACTTGCATAACGCTATAAGTATAAAGGATAAAATCCTTCGAGTAATCCGGGTTGATGAGTGTTGGCACATAAGAAATATATTGCTTGATCTTGTCAAAGATTTCCTTTACTTATGTTGTCCATCTGAAAGTTATGTCCTTTTTGAGCATGAGGGTGATTAGCCTTATCAATCCTACAAATTTAGGAATAAAGCACCTAAAAAAGTTAATTTTTCCAAGGAATGACTATAAGGATTTATTGTGTGTGAGCAGGGAGAGGGCTAAATTACGAATCCATCCTTTGAAACTACATGGCCCAAAAACTCTCTGCACCACCATGAAATTGCAATTCTTGGGGTTAAGAGACACCTCAAACTTTCTACATCTCTCAAAGACTTTCTCCATGTGCACCATATGATCTGCACCTTACTTTGAGAAGACTGTAATATCATCAAGGTAAGCCAAGATGAACTCATTGATATATCCTTTGATTGTAATATCCATGGCATGTTGAAATGTTGCATCTGTGTTTGACAGATAAAAGGGCATCTTCTGGTATGCATATGTCCCCCACTTGATTGTAAACACTATTTTGAATTGATCCTCTTCCTTGACCAGGATCTGATTGAAGCCTGAATACCCATCTAGCATTGAGAATATTTGTGCGCCAGCCATATTCTACAATATCTACTCCATAAAAGGCAAAGGATAATGATCCTTTAGAGACGCCTTGTTCAAATCTCTGAAATCAACATAGAGTATGATTTCACCATTCTTCTTGTGCAACATATTTTATTTGCAGCCTAGGTAGAGTACTTGATGGGAAAAATAATATTTTCCTCAGTGAGTTTGGATAACTCCTTCCACATGAGGGGCTTTATCTTTCAATTAATTGGTCATTGTTTTTGTCTGATGGGATTGATATTAGGATCAAGGTCAATGGAGTGTTGAGAAATACTCTTATCGAAACCTTTGAGGTCTTCATACTCTCATGAGAAGATATCACTGTATTTTTTACAGAGAGAGATGAAGGTTTGCTTTTCATTATACGTGCAAGCTTTAATAAGCATTAACTCCTTTCCGCATGTAATACTGACTGGGCAACAATCTTCTTGTGCGACGCACATATACTTTTCTTTACCCTTAAACTCATCATTAGGGCTAAACATTTCTCTAAAGTGACCAACTCTTTAGGTAATTTTTTTTTGTTTGGTTGAATTAATTGGTCACCATAACTGTCATGCAAGTTAGCTTGCATGCTTCATGATAAATCAACTTCATTCTGGATGAACTGGACAATCTGCATGTCACTATCAAACAATTTCCAACTAGTGTTATTGTCTGGAATGGATGGTCTAATCACCATATTGATGTGTTGGGTGTTTCCTTTGATAAATTCCTCAGCAGGGGAGAAATGTGAACCTAGAGTAGCCTTCTGATCAGCTTCCTTATTCATCTTACATGACACCACTTGCAGATTTAGAGCATCAAATCTCTCAACGAGGTCCCAAACTCTGTGTTTATAAGCTTTGAGAATCTTATTCTTTGCTACGCATTTGTTGGTGACCTAGTGGATAACCAATTTTGTGTCCCCAAAGATCTGTAACACCTTAATCTTCTTATTTTTAGCATTAAGGATACCATACACAAACGTCTCATAATTTTCCACATTGTTAGAGCATGTGAACTGTAACTTGTGTGTGAAAAATAATTTCTCATACTTACGGGAAATGAGAACAACTCCTGCTCCCGCACCATTTCTACTTCTGGATCCATCAAAGTATAGCTTCTGTAGACCAGGTTTCTCTTCATTATGCTTGAGCACTCATGACAACAAATTTTTTTCTTTAAGAATGCAGTAAGTACCGAGCCCAATTTCATAAGCTTCAAATTCTTCAGCATATGGATAATATTTATAGTGCCTCTCTTCCCACTCATTAAGTATTAGTGCCTCTCTTCCCAAAGGATGGGTGCACTCCACTTCTTGAGCATTTTTATTGTTGCATGCCTTAGCTATTTCCTTATTCTTTTAAGGATCGGTCTATGTTTTTGGAATTGAAATTTGTGTGCTAGATTTGAGAATTATCTTTTTATATCTTGTGTTATCTGCAACCTGGGCACGCGTTCTACTTGCATCATCTGCAACTTAATTAATTGCACAAAAGTCCTCGGTGCCAAAGAATATCAAGTTGGCTTCAGAAGGAGCATCTAGATTTTCTTGGTTCTCAGGCTCACCTATTTTGATGGAAGGCTCACAATTAGAACCATTTTGGATCATGTAGGTCTGCGCGTGCACAACATTGGTGCAGGGATATTGACTATGAGACATGTGATGTAGCCTAGAATTAACCAACAATAACCCAAGTGCGTTGGCACATCACTCAGCCTATACTAAGCGCTCACGTGAAGCACGTAAAGATACCAAGCCCCTCTTTAGGGTTATTTATGTAGGATGTTAGCAAGATGAAGAGTTAATGCATTCAGATCCACAATTGGTATAACATTCTGCAGAGCATATTCCATATCTAAATATTAAGAGTAACAGATTCAAGTAATAGCCATATTGAATTCTACCATGTAAGATCTAGTTGTAATCATGTTTAACACCTTGAATCAGTCAATACTCTCCATTACATTAACCAGAATAAATACACACAAGATTCTTACAATAAGTAATACCATAAGCTCATGCGCGCATCAAATCTTGAAACATAACTTCACAATAATTTGTATCTAGTTCTCCTATACTACGTAGATCACTACATATTTATAAGGGTGGGGACTTTCCCTTCACCGCTTGCATAATTCCCAAAATAGGTCACATGCTGAAAATAGCCATGCACCTTTACAATAATAGACACACATGCAAGTGCGCTAAAAATATACCTCTTCTGGCTAACTGGACAGTAATAATTCTATTATTATCTCAAACCCATGCAAAGCTCTTAGTAGACACTCTTCACAAAATAGCCTATGCATGTTGTCGCGCAAGTCTTTATTCGGTTTGTGTGCTCTGCACACTATCTCCAAAAATAGCCCGCATTCCTGAAAATGGCTAATTCTCGAATCTTTACTTGTCTTTCGCACACATGTCGTTCCCTATCCTTTCACTTCTTTGAATGTGCCCTATTATTATAGGTGAAACTTCTGTGTGCCTTCTGCTAAGTATAATACTTTGTTCTGCTCAACATTACCCCACACTAAACTACATTGCCGCCCTGGTAATAGCTTCTCTTCGAATAATAAAGAATAAGGAATGGAAAGAAATGAAAGAATTTTTGTACAAAGAATGAACTCTTACACTGTAACATCCTTTGTCTCAACTGGAATAATTGATTCCAGATAATCTTCTTTTATCACAGCTTCCAAAGTCTGTCATTTGGTTAGTGCAGCTTTTGTCTTCTCTAGAATGTCCAATGCAATAGATTCCAGCTCATCTCGGGAAATTTCTCCCTTCTCATTTTGTAACACCAGAACAATGTTGGACATAGCAAACATTCTTCCTTCCCACAAATCCATCTTTTGTGATATACATTTTCTAATCTCATCCAATTTTTCCTTATGGGGGTCCTGTGTTACTGCAAGGGCCTCGCACTTTTGCTTAACTAGCGCCAATCTTTCCACACGTCCCAATGTCTCATCTTTCATTACCTTCAGGACTTCATTGTCTTCTACTATTGTCTTTATTCTTATTACTACCTCTTGAGCTTCACAAATATTCAATGCCTGGTCTACTTTCTTCAGCTCCTCTTGAAAGGTTTGAAGCAATGCCTCGTAGGATGAAATCTTCTTGACCATTGAATCCCTTGCCCTCTCTGCTTCTTTAGGTCCTTTGGCTTTAGCATTTAAACTGGTCCATCCTCAAGCACCAAATCAACTACGGTACGCACATAGTGCATAGCTGAAGGGAACTTTTTGGGTACCTTGGGCTCTAAGTACAGTCTTGCTTGCAGGACATGATCTCTGATCTCCTCTACCATACCAATAAGAACCCCATTCTTCTTTTGCTCTAGGTCATTTTATCCTTTTAGACGCACGATCTATACATCTTTGACTCTGATTTCTTCTCTTAGTGCTTTAATATCTTCTCTTAGCACTTTAATGGTGGTAGGTTTATCCACATTCCTACGCGCCACCTCTGTAGATACCTTCACTAAGGCATTACTCACCTTTTCATCAGACATAACCATGGGTTTGATGGTTATATGTCTATTATGTGGTGCCTTTCTCATTCTCCTTGACAAACAAGACTCTTCACACACATCAAAATTAGGCTCATCCATGTGAGTTTGCATAGACCATGAAAAATGTTTCCTTGCGTACATGGTTACCATGTCAGGGTCCATCAACTCTGATCCATACAAGTCCTTGAGGCCCACTATATTCTGGAATCACACATAGATAATTTTACTTTTGTCCTTTTCATATCCCATGATTGGCGTAGCATACTCTCCACTTTCCCTCCTTGATCTTGGCCCCTTCGGAACTAGAGCGCCAAGGTTTGGAGTTGGATCCTCTATCCTAAGAAATATCTTGTTTTGTTTCTCCTAGATTCTTTACTCCTTATTCCTCAACCTTCATTTCTTCATCCTTGGGCTCTTCCACATCCTCTGGTTTTATAGGAGATCTAGGCACGCTATCTTTAGAATCCTTTGCCTCCTCATTCAGCTTCAATTTTCTCCTTCTCTTCTCAGTTGTATCCTTCAATGGAGAGAGTCGTGGTGATCTTCGTATCAAATGTGGAGTAGTTCCTTGAGTTCTTGTTCATCTGAACACCCTCTTAAAGCGGTGTTCTTCAGGGTCTTCTCCTACTTCCAATTCTTCATCTCCTTCTTCTTGTGCCTGGGGTGGAGTACTTGCGCACTCAGCTTCTACCCTATCCATGGGCTACTTCCATCCCCTATGATCCAAGCCACCATTGTCCTCATGTTCTTCCTCCTTGTCATCTACCTCTACTGGTTCGGTGGGCTTTGAAGCTTATACATTCTCCATTGTATGCTTTCCCTTAGGCGGCCCTGGGAGTGCGAACTCATTTTCTACATACTTTTTACCCTCCAACTTAAGATTAAGTTAAAGGTATATCAGTGTAGCTCCACTTTCTCTAATCATAAAAATCACAAGCTTCATGCTTATCATGTCTGAAATTAGCCTCTCAATATAGGCAATCTGACCTGGATATACATACGTCTTCCGCAACGTGTGGTAGTCATAGTCTACCTTGTCTGCAAAAAAATTCAGGTGGCATGCATAAGTAAAATGGTGGAATGATGCCTGGAAGTAGCGCATTATGAAGGCATACAATAGTTTGTACCAGGGGCTCCAAGTCCCATCCTTTAGTACAAATCGTGTGATGTAAAATTATTGGTACACCGCGAACTACACTGCCTTACCTACCACTAAAGGTAACTCCTTGGGGATGTTCCACTCCTCTTCAAATGCCACGTGGAGAAAATCATACCACATCTCCACCCTCTGCTTGATGGCACACTCATTGACCCTTCACACAAGTACTTGTCAAATCTTTTCCGCAAGGGACTTGTTTTGCATGGGATACTCCTAGATCTTGTTCTTTGGCCCATCGGGCACTCTGATCTCCATAAATACAAGGGACAATAGGATAGCGTGAAAACTGATTTTATCACCTATGTGCACTTCCTTGATGATAGTATCTACAATGTAGCCTGATATGTTGTAAATTACTCCCTGTGACATTCTCCTTGCAATGTGTAGCCACATTGTATTCACCTGTGACCATCTCTCTTGATCATTCAATTTGTTCACTAGATGTGCAGCTTCCTGTACCACTGGGTACTTAATCAATTTTTCGATATCCATTCCATGTGGACCCTTGGTATACCCTAACTCCTTCTGCGTTTCCAAGATTGTTGCTTTATCTGTCAAGTAAATATCTAGATCCACTCTTGTGCCCTTTAATCATGTTATTGTTGAAATCAATGTGGCTGTAATCCTTACCCTTCATCTGACAAAATAGAAAAATTCTTCATGTACTCTGCTCATCAACCACTGGTACACACGTTCATATTTTCTGAAATAAAGGAGCTTGCACAAAGGGTAGACTCTAATCTACTTTAAAAACTTCTCTCTAGTATCATCATACACTGACATGTCCTATGTTGTGCAATTTTTTGTCTTTGTACTCAACAATGCGTCCAATTCCTTTTTAGTATCTGATGTGTGGTGGTTGTAATCACTTATTTTGAATTTACAGACGTTATAATCCCATTCTTGTCCCACTATCACGCCTTCTGGGTATTGCATCTCTAAGAAATCACTCTTGGGATAAATTTCAACCTCTGCTTCAACATTCTTATTTCCTTTGGCTCCTATGGCAGGTGCTTTCTTTGGTGTCATCTGTAAATTAAAACTTTATATCCTTTATAGTGTGTAAATGCTTGTCTTCTATCTTCTGTAACGAGAAAATCCAAACCCTATCTCAAATATGTGTGCCTTAGTTCAAATCACATGCCCTCGCTCTTTTGCAACACTTTGCTTCACTCAAACCCCTCACCAATGGGGACGTAAGCTTCTCCTACGCACAAATCTTCTCTCCATGTCTAGTTTCACACTCTCCGCACCTCAACATGATTTGCTTAATTCATTTTTAGCTTAGCTCATTAAAAATTTTACGATTACAATGGTAAAAATGAACTCACAAGCCATCCTTATATATATATTTTCAAAAATTTAGTGCATTTATTACTCCTTCACCTACCAACAATCCTCTCATTAATTGACCATTTTCACAATTTCCATGTGGTACATCTTCACGGCTCAGCTATAACCTTTTAACACACCTTCCTACCTTCTGGCATAGAATTCTCTTCAGTGCGCTTCCATGCACCTAAGTACCTTTCCACTGTGCCTTCTCCTGGTAGTTTCCATGGCCATTTCTTGCCTCATGCTATATTGTTCCTTAGTTTATGTCCATATATTTTCCTTATTTAGAAGAAATCTTCTGTCCACTAACTCTCCAAGCTTGAATAACACCTGTAGTAGTTTGTTCCTTTATGTGTACCCATTTTTCAATAACCACCCCACACAAATGGTATGTGTAGTCCTTTGCGCATAAAAATACTACAAATGGTAATTAGCTTCTGGTGCGCAAATGTGCATATTTCATAAAACACAAACTAAATTAACAAAGCATAGTGATGAAGAAGGAAATACATTTAAGGGAATACATAATTGAAAACCTAATCTAAATGGCAACACTACCTTATTACAAACACCAAGAAGAATTATTTATAGTAGGGATTCATCCTACTCCCGTTGAAGTAACCAGGTAAACGTATTCCATCAAGCATTTCTAACTGACAAGATCATGTTTCAAGTATGTAAGTGATAACATATGGTCCTAACCAATGTACTTTGAGTTTTCTTGGATGGTGTAGAAACTTAGAATCATAAAGAAACACCATTTTTCCTATCTTAAGCTTTTTGTCCCTGATGTGCCTGTCATGCCATGCTTTCTGCTTGGATTTTTCTTTCTTCTGACTCCAGTGTGCTATTGCTCATCGCTCATCCAACATAATCAACTTTTCAATTTGTTCTTCTAATGCTTGTTCATCAACTAGACCTTCAGCATGCACAATACACAAAGAAGATAACATGAATTCCATAAGAAGGATTGCTTCTACACCAAACACCAATTGAAAGGGTGTGGCCTTGTTTAACCACTTGTACATTGTTCTATATGCCCAAAGAACTTTAGAAACTTTATCATCCTAATCCTTCCTTCCAACATCACAAATCTTTGTTAATTTCTGGCTCAAAATTTTGTTGAAAGCCTCAATAGTCCCATTTACTTAAGGATGATATGGTGTAGTCTTATGGTATGCAATCATGAACTCGTCTAATAGAATTCTGATTCTCTCATTCAAAAAATGTGTGCCCATATCACTTGTCAAACTCAACAAGCATCCATACCTTGAATAATATTTTCCCATAGAAACCTAGCTACTATAGTTATTGTACAATCCTTTGTAGGTGTTGCTTCTACCCACCTTGTCAGATAATTCATGTAAGTGATGATATAGTGTGATCCATTGCTAAGGGTGGCTCATGAAATAGGACCCACAAAATCTATAGCCCAATTCTCAAATGGTTCTGCACTAGGTATAGGTCTTAAAGGCATTTCATCTCTTTGTCCTGGTCTGCTAAGGTACTGACAGTGATCACAAAGCCTTTCAATATGTCTTATAATCTTTATACAAGGTCTCCCACCATAATCCAATGAATAGAACCTTGCGTGCAGTGGTGTCACCTACATAGTGCCCACCTGTAATACCACCATGAGCCTCTTCCATGATTCCATGACTCATTTAGGGGCTTGATGATTCCAGACTTCAACATTTTTTCAATTTCTTCCTTGAACTTTTTGCGCAAGTTGGGGTTCATTATGTAGGGTCTCTTCTTGACCGGGCGCACACCTTCCTTAAGCTTTATCTTCATTTATCCTAATGATTCATGCATGCCTTTGAGTTCACGGTATCCCCTAGGAAATAAGTCATGATAATCTCGTAGTAACTCAATGATTTTTGCCACTTCAGATTCATACCAATAATCCCCAATTATGTCTTCCTTAGGCTCAACATCCGATCCAATATTCACTTTTTTTGTTTTCATAGGTTCGTGATAGGTGAGCGTGGTCTTATCTACATTTTCTAAAACCTCACGCCTACATGTTGAATGGTCTACATCCAAATTTTCTACTTCTTCATCATCCACTAAGTAGACCATCTTTCCTTTTCCTTTCTCAAAGCAAGCACAGTTAAGGAGTGTGGCATCTGTCTCTATTTCTTTAGCAAAACGTGCCCCTGAGTCATTTCCATCAAATAACTCCTGAATGAGTTCTTCCACCTTTGCACTTTCTCCCATAGTTAATTGCTTTAGAACCCTTAATGCCTCTTCTACTGGAGGTTTAGTAGAGAAGTAGTCCAAAGTCTGAATCAGTCGTGTAATCAAATCCTGCCAATTTCCAGTCTCTCTATGGAGTTATGCATATACATACCAAGAACGTGTGCACCCTTATAAAGTGGAAGAAAATTTTTGCACCTAGAGTGAAGGTGGTAAAGATTCCTACCCCTCTGTCCAGAGTCTCTCACATTGCTGAACGTGGTGCTAAATAGGGTGATTACCATGATAAGTGCATATTTGAGTAGATGCATTGCTCCTGGAAAACCGAGTAGAAAGAGATATCCTTATTTCATTCCATCCTACAAGATTATCCCTGTGAACCACCCACCAGCGTGTTTCTATCCGGTGTAGGGTATATGCTAGCATATTTCATCTCTCCAACTGTTCTATCCACTGTTCCTCCATGACATGTAGAAATAATATCTCCTTCTTTAGTGTATCAAGGTACCGAGTTGTTACTTATTCTCCTGATATAACGAGGTCTATTGTTCTGCGTAAATGTGCTTCTTACTTCGTGCCCTACAAACTCATAAGTACTATGAGCCCAATCATAACAAGCAACACTTGTAGTATCCTTAATAGACTGTGCATCTTCCCACTGAAGGATTCCTTTTTTATATGGCTTGAGCACTTCTGGGTCCTGGATGACACATACATAAATCCTATTCATATCATCCTCACTCGAAGCCTCAACATAGGGTGCATATTATTCATCTGTTAAAGGGATAATAACTCTTTCCTCCTTGTTTTCAAAACTGATATAACCCTTGTTGAACCGAAGATCAACATTATTTTCATATCACCAAGGGCACCCAAGTAGAGCTGGGAAGCTATCTACCTCTGCAAGCGCTAAAACCTCAAAATCCCCAGTGAACTTGGCTCCTTATATAGTAATGGATGCATCTTTTAAAACTCCAATGGGAGTGGCCTTAGTTCAGTTAGCCATGAACAATACATTTGAATATGGTTTCAATGGAGGTCTCCCCATCTATACCAATGCATATAAAGTAAGCACATTGACTTCCACGCCCATATCAATCAATATATTACTCAAAATCCATCCATCCATAACAACATTTAGAGTGATTTCCTTTTCATAGTCTAAGCTACGAGGGGGAATATTTGTATGCAAGATCTGTCAACAGGTCTCAATACTTATGCACGGAGTGTTTCCCTTTAGCCAATTCCCTAATAATGGAATCATATTCTCCCTGCGTAACATTTTGTACACCTCTTTCAAGTTATGAATGTCAGTTTGGACAGTCTCTGTTGCTTTCTTTTGCTCCATCTTCCATGATTGCTCCTTTAAACATTGTATTTCTCCCTGAATATTTTTTAGTACCTCCATGGTTTCCTAATAAACCTCCTTCTGATGGACATGATCTGGTTACCTTGCATGTAGAACCTCCTCCTTAGTGATGGTAGGATTCTCCTATAACGCTTCTTTGGTGCACCCCACTTTAACACATGTAGTGATCTTTACAGGAAATATCTCATATTCTAGTTCCAACTTAGGAATCCATTAATTTTCCATAGCGCATTGTATCCTAACCATCCCTACACCTTTGTTTTCTTATTTATAATGCTTACTAAGATGCTCATATAAGTCCAGGAATTCTTCATAACTATGATTCTTTCCACAGAAAGAACATGTAATATTATGAGGAAATTCATGAATGTAGTGGTCAGGAGATCTACATGTATAACATGTATTGCGAGGAAACTCACCTCGTCCACCACCACGGCCTCAGCCTCCAAACCCACCATGGTATCCTCGACCTCTGCCATGACCTCCTTCAGAACGCCCTTCATTCCGATCATAGCGTGTTTGATTATGATCTCGATCCTAATGATCATTCTTACCTTTACAGTTATGTGAGACTCCTGTCTATCACACACCAATATCTATATCATCATGGATTTGACCAATTAGTCTACAATCCTCTATATCATGAGTCATAGACTTGTAAATTTTATTGTAGCAAGAGACATTCTTCCTTTTTGCACATTGTAATAATGGGTAGTGGCTAGCATCATGGTTCAAATGACATATCTCACAGTCTAACAATAATGAACGTACTGATGTAGGGGGATAATTATCCTTGGTGTGACCTTCCACTTCACAATCTATATACCAAATCCCCATGTGCGTCTCATGTGCTGAATTTTCCAATAGCTTCTCCAACTAATTTGTCATAGCTGTAATTTGTGCTTCCAAAAATGGACTCACCACAGTGTCTATACTTCCAACCACCTCAATGCCTAAAGTTGCTTCAAGTGTTTCACGTGGGTTAGTGTATGTCTTATGTGATAGCGCCCTTCTAAATGGTGTAATCATAACTCAAATGAACCATTGCGCACGTTGGCTTGCGTGAATATCATAAGAAATATTAGATAAAAGCATTTTGAAATGGTCATCATACTCTTTGACACTCTTAGTAGTGCCTTGCTTAATATCCTTGAGTGTGCTTATACTCTTCTGCTCAAACTCAGGGATGTGAAACTCTTTAAGGAAAACATATTTTAATGTTGTATAGTCTACGCAAGTCTGATCAGGTTCAAACTTTCTATACCAATTGTGTGTCAATCCTTGTAATGTAGTTACAAATTGACTTTCCTTACCCTCAGAAGTCATGATGCCTTTTGTGCACCATAGTATTTCACACATGTGCACATGTTCAACATCATCTTCTATGCCCTTATAATCTATCAAATGAAGAGACATCTCCATGTAAATATTCTAGCGTTGGTACGGACCTTGCCCACCTGATCCAGAACCTCCTGTGTTTCCTTTACCTCTAGAACCACCTATACCTCCTGATCCTCCACCTGTAGCCGGAAGTGCACTAGAAGATGTACTTCCATGTGTCCCAATAGTAGTACTGAACTGAACCCCTACTATTTGCAAAGTGTTACCACTCCCATAAGTGAGTCAAGAATTCTACGCGCTTGAATTATGTGCAGATGATGCACCTAAAAAGGTACCTCCAAACAACAATGAAGACATCTACCCTACCATTGATGTACTTGCTATGTGACTTACTCTTGTTCTCCCACTGCCTAAACTATCTTACTAACTATTTTTCATACTAGATACTGGAAAACCAAGTGCAAGGGCTAGGTCACTAGGTAGATTCAGATGCACGCCCATGGCCCAGGTTGTCTCTACTGGCATGCTTCCATGTGAGGCTGAGGAGGGTTCCCTGTCATGATTTCCTAAATGGGGGAGTTCCTGATGCTTTGGCTCCAAGTCTTCTACATGAGCTCCAAATCCTTCGCGATCCATCTCTCTCCTTAATGCCATTCACTCTGCAACATCTTGTTGCTTCTCTATCTCCCTCTCGTGCACTTCTTTATACTTAAGATGCCTTTCTTCTCTTTTCCTTTCTTCCGCTAGGTCTTCCATCTTTCACCAAACCTACTCCTGCCCCCACACATGTTGGGGTTTAGTTAGCCATCAGTTTTCTTTCCAAGTTCAACGTCACCATCAAGATTTTGATCGCCAGTGGAATGCCTTGCAAGTAAGTTCCCCTAGGATACCATAAAAAATTGAATTCTACTAGCTCTGGGTAAGAATAAGTGGAAATTGAATACTCCAGAATATAACTGTTTAGAACACCATGAAACCAAGTATCCACAGCTCGCGTCTAAATAAAATCAGCATCATAAAGGGCCTTAAATTCTTCCCACCTCAAGACAAGTGTGCAATACCTCCAATCCCTTTTAGACATATAAGTAACTAGCCACTCGTATAGTTCTACCAGAAAAATAGTGAAGAATATCTCATACAAACTGTCGTACAGATTCTGTTCCACCCATGCACATGTGTTAAACTCAGATGCAATGTCGAATCTCCATGTGTACTCTTCTTCTAGATCATTTATCCACTCCTCAACACTTTTTAAGGTCAACCAATTTGTCTTCATCACAAACCATCCTAAAAACAACTGAAAAAGAGGTCTCGGCAATAGAACCAATGATGTAGCCTAGAATTAACTAGTAATAACCCAGGTGCACTGGCACATCATTCAGCCTATATTGAGTGCTCACCCAAAGCACGCAAAGGTACCATGCCCCTTTTTAGGGTTGCTTGTGCAGGATGTTAGCAAGATGAGGAGTTAATGCATTCAGATCCATAATTGCTATAACATTCTGCAGAGCATATTCTAGATCTAAATCTAAAGAGTAACAGATTCAAGTAATAGCCATAGTGAATTCTACCATGTAAGATCTAGTTGTAATCATGTTTAACACCTTGAATCAGTCAATACACTCCATTACATTAAACACAATAAATACACAGAGGCTTCTTACAATAAGTAATACCATAAGCTCATGTGCGCATCAGATCTGGCAGCATAACTTCACAATAATTCATATCTTGTTCTCATATACTATTCAGATGACTACATATTTATAAGGGTGGGGACATGCCCTTCACCACTTGCATAATTCCCAAAATAGGTCGCATGCTGAAAATAACCATGCACCTTTACAGTAATATACACGCATGCAAGTGTGCTAATAATAGATCTCTTTTGGTTAACTAGTGGTACTAATTCTATTATTATCCCGAACTCATGCAAAGAACTTAGTAGACACTCTTCCCAAATTAGCCTATGCATATCGCGTAATTATTTATCTAGTTTGTGTGCTTTGCACGCTATCTCTAAAAATAGCTTGCAGTCCTAAAAATGGCCAAGTCCCGAATTTGTCTTTGTCTTTTGCGCGCATGTCCTTCCCTATCCTTCTACACCTTTGAATGCACCCTGTTCTTATGCACGAACCTTTTGTGTGCATTCTTCTAAGTATCATACTTTATCTGCTCAATAACATGTTACAAGGAAAACACCATTCCGACTTTTGCGCCATGTTGTTCTAAACTCGAACAAGTACTTGGCTTGTGTTGAGCATTGGAAGAGGTATTGCAGAAGGAATAAATTGCAAAGGAAAGTGTGCATTAGCATGTCATCTATCATTCTATTGGTTTTTCCCATATCTTTGATTTCCACATTGATTGCGCCAAGAGAGATTGTTTTGGATTTGCACCTAATTAGAACTACCTCTGTAGGCTTTCCCGTACTATTGCTCCAATGATATGACCTGGTTGGACAAGTTTCTAATAAGGGCATTTAGTTCATCTTCTTCTTTTTGCTATATGGGAGGGTAGGAGGTAGATGCAACTGGTTTTGCACTCTGTATTGGAACATGGGAAACAGTAGGCTAGGGTGCTGGAGACACCTTTGGGAATAATGGCGCAGGAGGCCTAGGAGCCAACTTACTAGCCTGAATGTGATTGTTTTTTGCCCTTATTACAATGTTGTATACAGGTAAGGTTCTACATCCCATGGAATGAATCATGATTAAAATGTCACTATTAAAATCCCTTAGATAGTAAAAGAAAGCATATTGGGCTGTAGGTATTACCACTTGAGGGATTCTAACCCAAGTCTTCTGGAATCTAATGTTGAAATCATTCATCTGCTCGTTGGGTGCGTGTTTCGTTGTAGTTAGTTGCTCCTCTAGTGATAGATGATCTACAAATTGTCTTCAAAGTAATTGCATAGATCCATTCCAAGATCATCCTAGGTAGCAATAGATGCAAGTCTCAAGACTCGGTACCACTAGAGCACTTTTCCATTGAATGAGGCTACATGTAACCTTACAACTATGTCATCATGTGTGATCAGTTAAATAGAAAACACATTAGCCACATCTTGAATGTGTTCAACAAGGGTTACTTGGTTCTCTCCCATGAAGTATGGAATACCCTTGAGCGCGGATGTTGGCATGTCATGCTAAGTATTGAGATTAAGTGGGTTTCCACCAGTGAAGCTAGAAAAGTTCCTCAAATGAGGAGGTTGAAGTGCCATAGTAGGGTACACTTGTTTGTTTTGAGGAGTATATTGTGCATGACACGCTAGAGATGGGGATGCATGTGCGGAAGATCTAATGTGTGTGCTTATTGGTAAAAGCTTGAAATATTCAAAGGATCATTTAACTACAATACTTTTTTTGGTATGCACTCTTCTCATAAAAGGCACTCAGGACTGTAAAATAGGAGATCTAAAAAAATTGGGATTCACCAGATGTGTTTGAAAGAGACTCTAGAGGCTAGAAATACTAAGTCCACTCACCAGAACTTAGCTATGTGAAATTTAAGCTTTCATTTATTTGTCCCTTTGGGTGTGCCAGAAACTATTGGTTGTTCAAACGTGCACCTGTGTCTCAGATCCAAGGTAATAAGTTATTTGAGAAAAAAATGGAACCATCTCTAAGTTGTGGGACCTTGCGTGCTTGAGACATATCTTCAGAGAAGGTCGGTTCCTCTATCTATTTCTACTATTATTATTACTCCTAATGTTGGAAAGAAAATAATAAGATAACAATACCAAGGAACCAGGGATAAAAGGATAATAAAATGGAAAGCTAATCTAAGGAAGGTGATAGCACCAAAAGAAGAGGGATGAACACCATCCATTCTGAGAGAAGATGAAAGGAAAAGGCATGAAAGAAGGCTAGGCACGTGTAACATAACTAAAATGCATTTACTAGATTATCTTCATGGAACACAACTAAAAAGTGGAGCTACAAGGGACCAAAAATGACACATCAAGCACATAATGTAAAAGAAAGGCAAGAAGAAAGAATACAAACACGCTTAGCACAAAGAATAGTCACAAAATGATGCTTCCATTACTTCCATAAATGCATAGAACTGTTACAATGGTGAAAGAGGTTGATATCCACATGCATGAACCAAATATAGAGGTATGTGACTCAGAATACAAAAATATGAAGTCTTTAACAAAATGCGTAAGGATTCAAAGTGTCCAACATTAACAATGAGCACAACTCTTACATTTATATATGAATCGATGGAAGAAGAAGAGAAGGAGGGAAAACCTGAATTTGAAAACTCAACCACCATCCATCAATGCCTGCAAATCCACCAACAATTTGTCAAGTTAGGTTCTCCATGTCTATTTGGCATGTTAGAGAAGGAAGGAAGGTAGATTAGATCAAATCTGGGTGGTGTAGGCAATTAGATCTTTATATTATGGCATGAAAGATGTTTTCCAGCTTCTCACCTACCATATCCACCATGAATTTGAATTTAAATATCTAGCGCTATAGCCTACGTCAGCATCTATCAAATGAGACAAGGTGCACAAGGATCTTAGCATTAACTTAAAATTTATGATTTTCAGAAGTTTTTCAGATCCACTTGGGCACATAAGACACATGGCACACATTGATTGACTAAGAGTATGGCCAACTGTGTAAATACCTTTTCATTTTTTGCCATGTGTCACTCATTGATTTTTTGTAAAGATCTGACGTCCTGTTGGTGCACTTTGATCAGTTGCATGTGGCACACTCAAGTATAACAGATAATGATGTGGCACATAATGGAACAGAAGAGGGTGCAAAAGCATGTACATGAAAGAATGAGGAATGAGAGAAAGACAAAAGGAAGGCACATGTAATCATAATGCGCATAGAGGAAATGGGGTAAACTAGTGAGTGGGAATTGTATGGTAAAGGCGTAACTATTACAAAGTAATGTGTGGGGTGTGCAAGAGGGCCAGAGACTTGGCTAATTAAAGCAAGTGTAAAGCGTGCACGTAGGATATTTCACTCCTAGGAAAAAGTCAAATGCCTAGAAGGTGCGCATAAGGGAAGAGTGGAACAAAGAGGAAAAGGAAAATGGAATGGAAAGAAGTGCAAAAGCAAAGCGCACAAGGTTCGTGAGGAACTGAAGCCAAGCAGATGTGCCAAGTAGATAGATGGATTATACGTAACCTACAATGAAAATATTAGAGCCATAATATGTATGGAAGTTATCCAAATAACTAGGGGAGTTATTTGGATAACAGTTCCAGTTAAGGAAAGTGATGACGAGAAGTATTCACATAAGATCCCGTAGAATGATGTTACCATACCTAGTATGGAAGTGCGTAAAGACAAGGATAAGGGTGGTGAAAAACCTATGTTTGAGGAGGATGTACCTAGTGTGGGTGCACAGGGACTAGAAGAAGAAAGTTACGCTAGTGGTGATATAGAGTTATTAGAACATGTTGAGTGATAGGAAAAGGAGACTGATGGGGAAGAAGAAGTCCAAAAAAATGTAGGTGTCGAGGCACAGGAGAACGTGGGCAAGTGCACTAGAAAAACCAAGAAATTTGTGGTGTTAAGAACCTAAAACCTTGACTATGCTGATGACACAACCAATATAATTCATGCTAGGTTCCAAAGTACCATTCCTAGGGAATAGTTATATGGTTGGGACTTGATGGATCCAGACATGGCGAGTACACGTACTCATAAATAATTATCATGGAGTATGTAGACTCATATGGATGACCCTGAATTTGATGTTTGTGATGAATCATATGTGTCATGAAGAATGATGAGGGCATCACATTCTTTCCATATCACCATCAATCTAACTCAATTCTCGGATGAACGGGTCAGTAATGCATTAACTAAGGTGTCTGCAGAAGTTGCGTGCTGAAATATTGATAAAGCGATGACTATTTAGGCCTTATTAGAAAATAGAATGGATAAGGATACTGAAATCAAGTGCCTAATAGAGGAGAAAGAGAAAGTTGAGGCGAAGGCACAAAAATTTCTTGAAATGGCATACCAGATTGGGGATGAGATCATAAAATTAAGACCACAATATGAGGAAAATGTGGCTAGAGAATTTCCTTCTTCCCTACATTATTTGTGCACATTAGTTCATATGGTATTAGATGTAGGACCAGTGGGCATGCCAAAACCTAAATATGTTACGGTGTAGGAAGAAAAAGCAAGGGCAACGGTTGTGTGCAAAATTACCAGTTTTGAGTCCATACTGCAGACATTAAGAGATGAGATGAAGAAGATTGATATGGCATTAAACATATGCGTGGGCGCTAACGTGATAATAAAGACAAGGACTATGGAAGAGGAGAATGAGGTCCTTAAAGTAGTCAAGAATGAACCACTTGGGCATGAGAAGAGGCTCACATTGGTAGAAGAGAAGGGCAATGCACTTGCAAAAACCCAAGACCCTCATAAGGAGTGAATAAAAGAGATAGGAAAATTGATAGTGCGACGGATGAATGTTATGCAAGGGGTGGTCTCCAACCTAGTGATTGTTCTTAGAGTGCTGTAGAATGAAGGGGAGAATAGGACCTTCGATGAGATGGATGGGGTGCTTGAAGATGTCCCAGATAAGACTAATAAAGTGTTGAGTGATTGGAACAATATTGAAGTGGAAATCAAGGCATAATATCCAGAGTCGCTTATGTCTGCAGAAGTATAGGGTGCCCAAGTATTATTTCATTCTTTATGTATAATATTATTTTGTTCCTTATTCTTTATTCTTAGAGAGATCATTCATGATTACTCATTGTCAGGGGTGCATATGAAATTAGTGTGGGGTAATGTTGGGCTAATGAATTGCAGCCTAAGTATTAAAGGCCCATATGGATTGGGTGTGCAGACGTGGGGTGCGTAGGTGAGCATGTAAATATAGTGGAATAGAGTGCACCCAAGAAATCATGAAGTCAAGACTTAGTCATCTTCAATATGATGCTAAATATAAACATGGATTCCAGAGCACGCAATAGAGTGGAGACTTGAAGAACATGTAAAGGCTATTTTAGACAAGTGGGAGATTAAGCTCCATGCATAGTTTTGGGATATTAATAGGATTATAAATATAGCTATTATTACATAATCTATTAATAACGTGCTTGCATGCTTTTGTAATTATCTTATAAGAGTGTATGGATATTCTTAACATGCAACCTATTTTGAGGATGCATAGGTGGTGAAGGGAAAGTCCCCACCCGTACATATATGTATTGATTTACATGGTTTAAGGATCCACGTTTTGTAGAGTTGTGTTGTTGGTTTATGGGCACGCATGACTTATGGTGACTATGATATGTATATATGAATCTTTTGTGTTTTACAACAATTAATATAGTGGATCTTTGTGGCTAGATACTGATTGTTTACATATCTGTGATTGGTTCATGTATGGTAAAATTAATCTTGATTCTTGTATGAGTAAACTTGCATATGGTTAAGATCTAGATCTATGTTATATTATGTTTTATTCTTGAATGGATATTATGGATCTAGAATATTTTTATGTTAGGAAATAAGGGATAAAATATGTGGAATAATCCCTCATAGAATCGCAACAGTAGAAACTAATATACAGAAAAATATTATATATCTTTAAATAAAAGTGCAGAATAAAATAACACAACACAAAAAGACAGTATTTAACGTGGTTCACCCAATTTGGGCTACGTCCACCAATAATCACTTGCTCATATTTTATTACAAGCCATCGCTCTCTCAATACAATAGCCATATATGTTTGGAGCTATGCTAAAAAAACTCTACAGAATTCACACCCAAATTCAAACACATATGTAATGTTACATTATACCTACCATATGCATAAAACCATATAAGTAGACAACTGCTAAAGAAGTTTTTACAAAACCGTGGGTATTAAAACCATGGGCCAAAACCGTCCCATAAACCTATGGGTCAAAATCCCGCCCATATGAGAAAATCATGTTTCCCAGTATATCGGGCATGTTTTAAGGCCAAAAAAATGTACAGTCTGTGGAAAGTGTACAGTACTATTAGTGTACAGTCTTCAACACTTTCACACATGAAAACAGGCTCCACAACCTAACATTTTATAATCATGGTAACTTCCTTAACAAGCTACCATAAAATAGGAACTAGGTACCCTCGTGCGCTTCGGGTGAGCGCTCAGTTATGACTGGGTGATGTTTCAGCGTTCCTTGGGTTTTGTGGGTAAAAACAAGACTACACCTAAATAAACAAGGTGGGAATCAATTAACGGGTTCACCAAATGATTAAAAAAATATGGAATTTATAAATGCATAAATATAATTGTAATGTAGCAGTACATGAAATAAAAAATGGAGTACAAAATTGACCCAAATAGATAAGCAATTAATATTTAAAACCCTAAGTGCAAATGAGGAGATAAAATGACTTAGCTATTTTGACATGATCTCGAAGGTGTATAAAATTGTCAAACTGAAAAATTTGAAGTATAGATTGTCGTAATAAAACCCACAAAATGCAGAGGTGTTGGAATATGTTGGACTAAGGTGCCTATGGAGGGTCAGGGATTCCTAGGGTGTTGTAGACCTATTATGGGCACATGTGACTATGCAAAAGCTTTGAAAACTAGTTTCGTTAGGTTGTGAGATGTTAGTTTTCATTTGCTTCTTGTCACTAGTATGTCACACCAAGCCCACAAGTGTTGCCTGTAACCTGCAATGAAGAAATGAACTACAAAACCATAAAGTGTATAAAATCCCAAAAATAAAATATTGTAAATGAGGGGTAGGACTATACTCAATAGTCAAACAAGTGATCTTACGATTGAGTCCTACACTACATCTCAGACCCAATGTAATTCTATGTGTATGTGTGCAAAATTGTGCCCTAGGTGTCTCTTGTGCATGTTGAACTTGATCATGAGCAAGTAGTTAGATCTAAGAAATGTAAATAGATGTGTGTATGAAAGAATGAACTTCCCCTCCTATGCATGTATGCAGAAGTATCAATCCCTTTCCCTTAGATGTGGATGCTAGATGGATGCCTGAATGATCATAATAATGGCCTTTGAATGCAACCTTAGGTGGTGATAACTAATGCTTAGTACTTGGTCCTTTATTATGATCACATAAATTTATATTTATATGATTCCCTTGCTTAAATTTCTTAATTAACCCTGAAAAGGTTGATTAGAAAAATGATAAGATTCCCAAACGGCTAGAAAGAACCCAAACGATGTGAAAAAAGTACGAGGAGGTTGGGGGTGTCTAGAGTGGACGGAGTGCCTGGCGCTAGTGTGCAGGATGAGAAATGCCGAAGTATAGAAAGAAAAACTGGGAAATCAAGAGTGTAGGATCAAAAGTAACACAGAAAGCAAGCAAATATGGCCAAAGACATGGGTCAATTAGAACTTTTCTTGCTTAGGAATAATATGAATAGTATTATGTGATTAGGACTAAATAGATACCCAAAGTGCATGATTTTAGTGTCTACACAAGAGAAGTGACAATCTTAGGAGGAAATTCCATCAATTCTAAGTTTAAAAGACAAAATTCTAGGTACATGTGAAATAATCAGCTTGCATTAAGTTCTTAGCATGAAAAAGTGAATGTTCTAATTGTTCTTGAAGGTATGTTTCCTTAATCTTGTCATTTTACATAGTACAGGGCCTCAAGAAGATTATATGGTTGTGTGAGGATAGTGTAACAAGGAAAGACAACTTGAAGATGACTACAAGGCTTACTAGGATGGATGGTATGAGGACAATGAGAACTAAAAGAATTTTATATTTTAAGAGTTATATTGGCTCATGACAGTTGAGGTATGTTTTGTGCTATGTTTTCTTGAATGGGTATGAATTAGTGCAATATTTATAAGGATATGAATTATGGAGATAAGGGGAGCTTAGAAAATTGATTTTTAAGTTGCATGATCATGGGACTGTGTTCTTAAGGCCTTACAAGATTAAAAGTATGGATTCATGTTGGAGGACTGTCATGGAGTCAAGTTGCTCATATTTGATGGCTTATATGCTTTCCTAAAAATATTTCAATCCTTGCACTGTTGAAGTTGTGTCTTCACATATTTGAAGTTGTGAAATGAATATTAGTAAGGTGTATGAAGGTTTGCATGAAAATGAAAACATAAAACCAATATGAAGAACTACTTCTTGAGGTTTTTGTGAAGATAGTTGAAGTTTTATATGTTATGTGTTATTCCAAGCTTGTTTGATAGTGGCCTATCTGAATGAAACATATTAGTTAAGTTGTTGTTGATAGAGTTAAAATTCCGGTTGATGGAAATGATGTGAAGGTTGTTAAGTTGTATCATGAAGACTTGAGGTATGATATCATGTTGTAGATCTGGTGCAGATGTGTGAAGAACTATAGGGAGATATATTGGTATTTGAAGCTTAAAGTTGTACCTTGAGACCTAATCTAGGTCTGTAATGCTTATGAGATGTTAAAGGTGTTATCCAAAAATGTTTGTAGGCATAAAAATCTAGGAAATCTATGTTGCCTTTTGAAATAAGGTAAGAAAATAAGGTATGCAGAGTTGAGTGTCTTGTTATAGTCATACGGTTGCATTATAAGGTGAATGATTCCTTGAAGCAACAGTAAAGGTATGTTGCAAGAAATTTTACATATTTGTTTTGCCTTGTCATAGTGTTATTGTGTGCATAAAAGGAGTATGAGGGCTTGCAAGGTATGTTTAACAATCTTGGAGAAAATGACATGCATGTTTTATCTTGGTGTAGTATTGTGTGACCCATATTATGTCTGTGGCTTTCTTGAGAATCCTGGATCTGAGGGGTGCATGGATGTATCATCATAGAGAAGCTAGTTTTCTTGCATATCAAGAAGTGTGATTGCAATAGGAAGTAAAGCATTGTGAAATAAGGGTTAAAGAAGGCATATGGATTTGTTTTTTGGTGTCCTATCAAAACTTGTTTAAGGATCTTGTTGTAGGACTATGTGTGTAGTCAATAATTGAGTTGTCCCAACAAGTACGATAAGTTGTTCGATAACTTAGAGGTGTGCAGTCCCAAGTTGGCGTGATGTTTTTAAAAAAGAGTGATAAGTCTATACAGGTACATCAAGAGCAAGGTTAAATGAATGAAAGTCAGGGTAACATGTGGTAAAGAGTTCTAGAAGCTCTGAGAAATATGGTAAGAAGTCTAAATTTCATTTTGAAAGGTTCTAGCATTAAGAAGTAGACCTAATTGCCAAAAAATGTTGATAGTACAAGTAAGTTGTTTTTTCTTGAAGTTATATAACCTATATGCTTGGAAATTATATAGAGATCATTTTGGATTCATAGGAGTACATTTGAGACTGTGATCAAGTTGTCAAATATTGTGCAAGACAGTCAAATGAAGAATGTGTTAGAGGATCTGATGGTGAAAATATTGTTGGAGTGCTTGTCATGATGAAATGCATGGTCTGAGGGGGAGTTTTGACAGTCCCAAGAAAGGTATGAAAGTTGTTTGTTTTCATTGATAACAATTGATATAAAATGAAGTGTAAATTTTTTTTGAAGTCTCAAGTTAGTTAAGGGGAGTTGTATAGATGTGTTTTTATCTCTGTAAGTAGGATTTGTAGATTCAAAAAGAATTGAAAAGTAAAAGATTCAGGGAGAGTCAATTTAGTATGTCTCTCAGATCATGAAAACAAGGATGGAAGTAAGATACAATGTTTTTGCAATGATCTTGTAAACATGTTTGAAGACATGACTAGTGATTGGTGGCAGAGCTAGGAGAGTTGTTGTTACATGTTAGGTGTGAAGTACATTTTGTCATACAAAAGATTAGGTAAGATATTTTTGTGATCTTCTTTAAGGGGAGAATGTGTTGTGTTCTTAGCTCTTTGAGTTATTTTTGTTGAAGAAGTGCTTTTGTTAGGAGTCAAATTAGAGATGAAGAAGTTAAAATGGACCTTGTTTGATTTGGTTGATGTTTCCAACCAAAAGGTGAGCCTAATGTGATGAGATAAGAAATGGAATGATTTAATGTAGGTATGTAGCTTTGTCATTTATGTTAAAAGGGGGATAATAAGTTGATGACACGTGTGTACCTTAGGGTGAGATGTTGATGACATGTGTGTACCTTAGGATATTGTTGGCGGTATTTGTCATTGATGTTGAAGAGAAATGTTTTCATTGATGTCATTAGGTTTTATTGAGGTCAAAATAGGTATGGAGCATGAAGTTGTATTGGTAGTGTCTTGACAAGTTGTGATACTTAATGATATGATGGATTACATAGGTTCTTGAGGAGGTATGATGGCTTGTGGTGTCTTATAGAGGCGATGTAGTGATGGGAGGATGTTTTAATGATGTCATGGAGTGTGGTAAAGGTTATTGCAAGGTGTCAAGGTTGATAAAGTGATGGGATAGTTAGTTTGGTTGGTGCAAGAATGTTCAAGGTGCTTGGTTTTGAGGACTATTCAGTAGGATGAGGTATGGCATAATGGAGTACATGTTTGTAGCAGTTGGTTGAGCATGGTAAGAGTGTGGAGATGAGGTGTGGAGACACTCACCAGTGTTGTTTGTTGCTTTGGAGTCTCATAAAAAATGCTTAGGTGTTTGTATGAAGTTTTTGGTTTGTCATGGTATGGGACTAGTAGTGCTGGTTGACTATTTTAATACATCCTTCAGAGTCTACCTTGAGTGCCTCGAAGTTTTTCCAAAGTATGTTCTATTTTTTTCAGAATCTGAACTGAATGCTTCAAAGTCTATTTGAAGTTTGTTTGAATGTTTTGGAGTCTATCTGAAGACTGTGGTTTTTTGTAATTTGGGACCAGCGGTGTGGGCCAACTATTGAAATGCACTTTTGAGTGTTTTGTGATTGTGTTTGACCAAAATTCAAAGGATTTGAAATCATATTTGTGATTTTCTTGTTGGGTTGTTGGCTAGATTTTCTGCATAGCTGAAAACCTAGGTAGTTATAAGATAAATCTCCCTCATTTACCGATGAGGCTCCCGTGTCATATTTGTCAATTAAAATATGCTAGTATCTATATGGGGGTTTTACTTTAACCATGTAGCTCATGAACCATAGCTGTATAGTTTTGTAACAAGTAAGCAGTTGTTTAAAGAAAGGAAATATTTAAAGAAGAAGGGAATAATAAAACATAGGGAAGATGTGCAACTCAATCAATAGATAACAGAGTTTATTGCATGCACATAGACGGAACCAATAGATATCAACACACAGAATTATAAGAAAAGGCAACTTCAGATCTAGATCTAAAATAACCCAAAGTTTATAAGAAAATCTAAGATAAAAAAAATTTAGAAACAAAATGTACCGTGACACAAAGTTCTCCGGAAATCTGCTCCTTTCTATTCCTTTGCTTCAAATAGCTATAAGGTATTTCAGCACAAAGTCTGGAATACAAGAATATTGCTTACAAATTCTGATCAATAACCCGAAGGTTCTTCTTCTACTTATAGAATGTAGAAGGGAAAATATAAATGGGAAACTCAACTGAACTGGAACATAAACAAAAAGTAAAGATAACATCTGGCAATCATCTTCCTCTAATTCCTCTTCAAGTGACATGCATCCGGGAACATACTCAAACTTATACACATCTGTCACTTAACTAATAGAATTGTTCCACATAACTTAAAGTAATGGTTTCAAAACCAATAACTTTAAATTTTTACAATTACATCCAGGAACATGGAAAATAGAAGAAGAAAGAGTAGAAGAAGAAAGACACGCCAGCTGTAACATCTACATCTTCTTTTTGTTTTAATACTGAATATACTTGTCGAACATGTAATTCAACATCTTCCCATATGTCTTAGCCATAACTTCCTTTTCTATCTTGAATTGCAGAAAAACTTTGTTCAATACCTTGATACATGCTTTCACCTCCTCCAAGCTAGGCCCAAACTTCTCAACATCTAATTGCAGTGCCACCAGTTTGCTGATGGAATTCATTGTAAAAGGCTTAACATCTCCATCAATTTTCCCTTGCACCATCAGAAGAGATCCTTCCAAAGAATTAGGCACTTTGCAAGGAATGATCTGTGTGTATGAAGTAACGTTCTCAACCACTTCCTCATTAGTGAAAGCGATGACATTGTCTGGTAAAGATGATGCCATACTCTCAAGTGCTTGCATCCTTTTCAACATAATTTTGTAAATCTCCAAACGGAAAGATACTGCAAACTCAAGTTGCTTCCCCTTCTCAACTGATCCATCAGGAACAATCTGTTACGCAATCAACACTTCTCTTGGAAGCTTATTTATTTCAGCCAAAGTACTTAGGTTACTCTCAGCAACTGTATTCATATCTATCATGCTTGTCACCAGTTGCTTCAGCTGATCTGATGCATCTTTCATAACATGTAGGCGGGTTGGCACCTCTCTGAGTTGTACAGAAGCTTGACGAATGATCAAACTTTTCCATTTGTCAATAGCTTTAACCTAGTTACTTGCATCTTCAACTTCCTACATCAGATGATCACTCGCCTACTTTTGTGTTGAAATGGGTTGAGTGGAAGATTTAGCAACCTTGGCAATGATCTCACACAACTGAGATACCTGCTTCTGAAGTTTAAATTTCTCCACCTTTTCTTTATCAACCCTAAGGAATAGAGCATCTATTAATGTCTCTATGTCCTACTTCAATCCTTCTGTGGTGGCTTGACCTATGGGTACTCTGGTTACTGTCATATCTTATGTCGTGGGCTCATCCTCCTTCCCTTCTGCCGAAACTGACATCTTAGTGAACTTGTGTCCTAATTCCTCAATGATTAACCTTGAAGTTACCTTAGCAACTTTAGATTTTCTGTCTTTTCCACCTAGATTCAGGAGCAAATACAAGTCGTGTTCCTCCAAGTTGATTTCCTCTCTAGCCTCTGGAACCAACTACGAAGTCAACCATTCTGATAAATTACTTCTCAAAGAATGAGAAGTTGTGGAGTGTATCACTATCTCATGCTCTGATTCCTCTCCATTTGAAACCGCTACACTGTTGTGGCTGCCATCCTCTGACTCATCCAAAGACAAAGCTCTTTCAAATTCTACCATTTGCAGCTTCAATGTTTCTTCAGGAAGAGGCGTTGAACGAAGTGACTGAGGAGAGAAGATGAATGTTGCTGGATTCAATGGAGGAATGGTAGCATCCTGCTGAGGTGCAATAGTCGATGAAGTACTTGATGCTGGAGAAGCTGGAACTAACATCATAGCCGTAAAAGTGATCTTCTTTTTCGAATGAGACCTTCTGTACACTTTAATCTTCTTAGGCCTTCTACTAATTTCTCCTTCGTGCTTCCTCTTGAGAGAATCTCATGTGCCGAAGTTTCCCATGATTTGATTCATCAATGGTTCATCAAGGCAATATCCCTTCATTAGCAACCAGTTTTAAGTATTGACCAGAATAGCGGTAGACATTTCCTCGATCATATGATAGCCCCCTATGTTCTCCTGAAGTATAACTCTATCTCCTTCCATCCGATGGTATGTGTCAAGTAACACAGGCCCATCATCTTTAAGATCCGCAGGTATCCGTGCTAATCCAAAGTCAAACACTTGTCGTGTTGATAACCTGCTGAAATATTTCTTTCTAACCTCGTACTCGCTTCTGCACTTCATCTAGAAATCTTCCAATGAAGGCACGTGCATGTACTCTTGAGAGATTGTATTCCTTGCCACTCCAAATGGATCAAAGTTCAACCGTGTTGGGAAGAAGTCTTGCTCATATTCAGAGAACATCTCCGCTTCAATTCCTTAGGCCTTATGAATGCTCGGGTAGCTATAATGGCCCACAGTGATTGGGAAGAAGCCTGTAGAATTGTGTCATTTTGATTGTAGGTCATGCATCTCAATGAGTTTACTGCTCAGCTCCATGATGACCAATCTATCACTTAGATATCTGGGCAACTTAATTGGTTCTCTAGAAAAGCCAGTGACCCTGAGGTATGTAAAATCTACAAACTAAATGAAGATATTGTCAATCCTGGACACAGCTTCCCATGCTTCCTTGCTCAACCTGTTGGCCTTTAGATCATCATCTAGCCTATAAATGAATTCGTAGAAGAATCCATCATTGACCACCTTGGAATCTTTCTTGCATGCAGGTACAGTAAACTGTGAGTAGCATTCGAAAAGAGGGTCCTTGGAAAGAACACCACATCTATCTAGCTTGGAGAAGATCCCTTGTGAAGCTGCTGCATAAACCAAGTATGAAGTCATTTTGAACCTGTAAGTACGCCTCACATTCCAGAGCTACTCACCAATGTTGTCGCAAATGATTTCCAACCAATTGATTATTGAATATGCTTTGTTGATTTCAATGGTCCTGATGAAAGCATACATCCATGCACGGAATATGTGAGTGTTCGTTTCGCCATTTACCCTGCATAATAATTTGGCAATATCATCCACCTCTTGTACCATATTGGAACATGGAAGAGTTCTCAGGAACTTGGAAGGAGATTTGAGCTTCTTCATGTATCTGTTGTTCATTATACCCACACAATCAACCTTATGCTTTTCCCATCTGTTGTCGGCATCGTTAATGCTAATAGTAGTCACTACCTTTTGTGCCGGAATCTTCAAACAATAATTGATGAACTATGCATCCAACCTAATAATGGTTTTCCCCGCAGCATCTTAGACTGATCTAGATAATGAATGGTAAGACCTAGCACATTCCATGACAAACTCTGACAACTGGGTTGTGAATGGAAATGTTGCAGCTTGAATGATTCCACTGCTTTTGATTGCACGCATTAGGGAAGTCTTTCCAACTCTGGATCTATCAATCAATTCGAAAAGAGGTTCTGGACATAGATCTTGTATCTCCAATGTCATCAAAATTAGAAGTGATGCATGACTCTATCGTGCTTTCTTTTTCATCCCTTTTTTCCATGGCTGTATTTATCTTTGTCTGAGCAATTATTTTTCTCTTTATTCGGAAAGAATTCTTCACAACCGGTGTAAATCTGGATATTTCTTCAGATTCGAAGGATATGTTCAATGTATTGGACATTGATTTAAGCTCCCTTTCTCTTATAAACGCACCTGTAATGAATTCCTGCAATTAATTCAGACACAGATGGCAACCAGAACATGAACACTTGATTTTAATTATAAAAATCTACATATATCAAGTCTGCTGCCCCAAAATTTGATGTTTTGTTTACATGCAAAGCAAGCATGGATTTTGTCAACTTCACCTAAGCACCTGTACCACTATGCAGACAATTAATCAGACTTAATTCAAGCTTCTTCAAACCTAGGCAGCCAAACTTTGAAGCCTTCTAGCAGCAAAAAACACCTTCTTCTGTGCAAAATTCCTCCTTCAATTGGGCGTGCACTTTTTGCCTGGGCTGCACTTCCTTGTTGAAGAATTAATTAATTCATCATTATGGCAACCCAAGCTTATATAACCCACATCTTTCTATGATTAATTATTGCCCCTCCTATTCTTGGTAATTAATTAATTAATTAATTAACAAGTTTTTCTCTTCAAATGGGGCGCTTATTTTGTGCATGCTCATGGCTGCCATTAAATAAATTAAATTTATTTAATTTTAGCTCTCTACTTCCAGTTCACTTAAGTTTCACAGTGTGCTTTGACCTCATCCACTAAAAATAGGAATTAATTACATCAATAAATACTTTAAAAAGTATTATTCTTCTTCCAAATGGGGCGCACTTTTTGACATAAAGGGGCTGCATTAAATAAATAATATTTATTTAATTTTAGAATTTCTAATTCTAATTTCCCTTTATCTTCTTTCACCCTTGTTGACTTTTCTTCATGCTTGGGCGCCAAATTTGGAGAAATAATTAATTAATTAATGCATTTAAAACTGCCCTTCTTTCCCAAAAGGGGTTGCACTTTTTGACATGAGGGCAATTTCTATTTTTAAGAGCTAATTTTCAAAGGGATTATTCACCCTGCACCGCAACTCTCCAAAAATCTCATGATCCACTTAAGTTGTTTGACTTTCATAATGGGATTTTTTACCCTGCAAGGCATGTAAGAAAATCCCATAAATGCCTTAAGTGATTTTTCTTTAATTTTATAATAGGAATTTTCACCCTGCAAAGCAAGTAAGAAATTCTCGCATCTGCCTGCTGCCTCTAATTTTCCCATTGTGACTTAAGTGGCGTTGCTTCCATGGCAAAAAGTACCCTGCTAAACAGAGTATAAAATTCCCACCTACCTACTGCTACCAAAAATCTCATTGTAGCTTTAAAACCTTATTTTTCCAAACAATGCGACCTGCCCAGAAGAAGTATTTTTTGTGCACGACTTCGTCTTTTCAGAGAGAACCAAACCTCCTGTGGACAAATTTCTTCCAGCATAACGTCCATAGGTGATCTCTAGATACTCCAGGTAAGAGAATCAGATTAAACCAGACAAAGGAATATGACCCAAAGAAATTTCACAGAAAACAAAACGGGAAAACACCAAAAACACAAAACGTTGCCAGAAGTCACAGATAAAGCCCAACATTCATTCCTGGTTAAAACCCTACTGGAATACGGGAATATTGACATGTAAGACCACAACAGGGTTAAACCGGAGCACAATTTGCCTCAAACAGGACTCAGAATAATTAAGTAAAAATTTCCCGCAAGCAAACCCTAGCGACAGAATATAATGAGTTTCGGGCATCTGGGTATTTAGTCGAAATTGGCTAATATGACTCCCTATGGGAATATCTTGACACAATACAGACACTTTCTAGCATTTAACACACAAAACGACCCATTATTTTAAAAGTACGAAAATTTTTTACATAGGGTAGTCCCAGATTTCAGGGTGAAAACTGGGGACACCAATGATTCAAGATTCGAGTGATTTTCGCGAAATAACACTCGAATGCATATTGATTCATCCTGCCGATTTGAATTATGGTGTAAAAAGCATATGGATGATGACCATGAAAAATGTGCCCAAAATATAAGCAAATTAATATAGATCTCTCTCAAACATAAGTTTCATTATTCCTATCGTTGATGAATGGTAAATTTGAGATTCAAGTTTGTAGACTAGTTTTGGGGTAATTCAAGGAAGTTTGAGGATGTACATAAGACTACATTTAGGTGACACATGAGGATTCTACTATTCCAATTCTTAGTGTATGCTGATTTGGTTTTACTAATGCTCCATCTACTTCTCAAAGCCTCGATGAATTCAATTGATATATTGCCCATGTCTTTGAAATGAGGTCATTTAATGGTTCTTTGATGACATCATTAATCTGATAGACAAAACATGGGGCATGGAACATTGTGCCACATGTAAAGAAGATAGCTTACATGGTATTGGAAGATAATGGTTCTAAGTTTTTGTATATTTATGGAGGTTTAAAGTGGACACTATAGAAGATTGTAGTTGTCAAAGAGTGTCCAACATCTCAAAATAAGCTACTAGGTTTATTGAGGATTCTTGGGTCTAGAATAAGCTACTATGGTGAGTAGGATTTGTTCGGAACTATGCTCACATGTGGTGCCCTTCACAACACTATGAAGGATTAGATGGTTCTACACCTAGATTTAGCCAACCCATATGACATTATGAATGATTTTAAAAGAAGCTCTTACTTCCACCCTTATGCTAGCTACCCCAAACTGTCTCTACGACCATTTGTAAGGTAGAAAAGTGATGCTTAGAAAACTTGCCTTTGAGCTAGGTGTGTGACTAGATGAAAGAAGGGCATCCCTTAGCATTGGAGAGTCAACAACTCAGGAAGTGAAAGAACTTGGTAAGTGCCCACATGATGAGAGGAAACATGTTAGCAATCGAGTCATGCATTTCAAACAGTGATGTTAGGATATCTAATGGGAAGGTATTCCAAAGTATGTGGAATAGATCCCTCACATAATCGTAATAGTAGAAACTTTTCCCACTTGCAGAACCACTATTACAGACTTCTTGCAAATTCCTTCTCCATGGCAATGAAGTGAAGACAGACAGGAGGAGACTGTATTGAGCTTCCGTTCGACCCATGTTTTTAACTACATCCACCAATATTTTCTTGCTTAGTGTTTTCTTTCTTATAGCCACCGTTGGTCTGGGTACAATAACTAGATCTGTTTGGAAGCTAATGCTAGGAAAAGAACGTCTCTACAGGGGTCACACCTTACTTTTTTATGCTTTGGCGCCAATGTTACATAATATCTACCAAAGGAGAGTGAAGGCATCATTTGACATGGACAACTGCTTGGGGCAGTTTTATCAAAACCTTGAGCATTGTAAGCTAGTGGCTGCTTGTTCAAAACTAAAGGCATAAAGTTTGGATGCGTAAAGAACATGAGAAATGGTGATGAAATATCACGTTTCAAGATAAATGCAGATGCACGTTTGATGGCCCAGAAGATTTTGGGGTGTTGCGTACCTAGAACCCCTGCTACCCGGGAGTTTAAGCCCCTTGACCCCAAGTTTATGCCAAGCAAAGAGCATGAAGGCTGAAGTGATGAACAACTGTGGAAGAGTGTACAATTCTCATGAAGTGTAAAGAACTTTAAGAGGTATACTCAGATGAGATGAACAGGCTCCAAAACCTAACAGTTGTTTTTGATTATTTGAATGATGGATGAGCTATGGAAATACTTCTGATTTATCTTCTCAAATCAGCTTGAAGAAAGAAGTATTTGAGCATGGAGGCTCAAAGGTAGTTTTGAGGAAGATAGATAGAATGTGAGCTTCACGGTGTCATCATTAGTTATTGGTGAAAAATTATAGGAATGACAAAAAAATCATGTTAATTTAGTTAGTGTTGAGTCATCTAGGGGGTTGATGTCTCCTTGTAGAGTTGGTGTTATACTAAATCATGGGTTGGTGATCCTTGTGGGGTTGGTGCCTCACAGAACCTAGGGGTTAGTGCTCCTTATTGAGTTGGTGCTAAAATAAATTCGAAACATGGCTTTAATAAAAAAATTAGTGGGTTTTCTTCCCCTTGAGGGTTTCCCACTTACATCTAGTGTTCATGTGTTCTTGTGCTCTCATAGTGTATTCTCATGTGTTTGGTTAATTATTTCTCAATCTATATGTTGATGAGTGTTTGATGAATGAATTATACAGTTGATGAATGTTAATGCTTAAGTGAATGAAATTTTTTATTCCCCAATGATTCACCTTCCCCTTAGTTGTTCTACTTCCAACACTTTTTAGATCTTGAGTGGAGTGAGATAGTCAAATGGAGTTGAGTGGAAGTTGAGTTGATAATTAGCTCTTTATTTTATTTAAATAGCTAATTAAATTAGCTAAGGAGTATAAGTGTATGATTTATGCATGATAAAATTAATTAAATTAATTATAGTGATATGTGGGTGAATTTTAATTGGATGTGGGAGTATAATGGTCTAGAATGTATTCTAGAACTTGATTTGGCACATATGCAGAGGATAGGGATGATTAGAAATAGGTATGTATTTTTAGGGTGTTTACATTTTCCCCGCTTTAAAGTGTTTTTACAAAGTAATGGAATTTTGAAAATAGTATACGCGTGTAAAATGGTGAATAAATTATAAAGAAGTGGTGGACTACATGATTTGTCCCAGTGAAGCATTTGGATGCCCCAATGAGTATGGATTGTGCTAAGGGAGCACCTCATCAAGTAGATGGGTGATGTGACAAAGTGGTGGAAAACCGCTTGATATGAGAGAGAGAGAAAGAGAAAGATCCATGGATAATCATAGGAAGAAAGTGATTAGAATGTTAGTTAGAGGGCACAAAGGCCAAAATCAAGAAATTAGGGTTAAGAAGAAGGGGTTTAAATATAAGGGTGGGAAGTTAGAAAAATCATTAATCATATATGTTATTAAATCCCTGAGTACCTTTGATATTTTTGAGCTCAGTATTCTGGGAGAGATGGCACAATATCCACCACGAGTTCATCATATGGATCGCATTCAAGAGTTTGGTTGGGCTCTCGGTGATGATGGTCTGGTAAGAGCATAAAAAATTAAGTTAGTGAGTGTATGTATTGCTTGTTAGATATGATAGAGAAGGGAAAAGTCACTCTAGCACATATAAGTATTTTCACTAGTGTAGCTTGCAATGTGCGCTAACATGAAATTTTGTGCACTAGCATAAATATGGGTGAGTTAGTGTGAAAATAGACGAGCTAGTGTATTGTGTGCTCTAACACTGTAATGAATGTGCTAGTTTATTAATGCACACGTAAGCATAAAATGCATTAGTGTATTAATAGATGCACTAGTGTTGAGTTATATGAACTAATGTCACTATAGGTGCGCTAGCGTGAACTATAATAAATAGATGAGATTTAGAAGATGAAATTAGAAGAAAAATTATTTGTAAGGGGCTAACAAAGTAATGTGATGTTTACAGATGAGATTATATTCCCTGGATGTGCGGGAGTGACATGGACCACTATGGTTGTTAGAGACAGATGACGAGGTCAGAGTGGAGGGGAATATGAGTGATATTGGAGGCTTTTGGTATAACATACATTTCACAAATGTCAAACATTAGACTGTATCGTTGCTTGTTGATTGCACTGGTAGAGCGATGGTATAGTGAGTCAAAAAAAATTAGATTACCTATCAGGGAAATATCAGTTACTTTGGAGGATGTATATCACATATTGTCGGTTATGATATAGGGACAACTGATTTAGTGGGAGAGGAGTGCAACATAGATACATGCTCACATATAAATACTCTTCATATTAGAGGAAACTTACAGAGAGGGTCTTGTGGTGCACCTTGGAGAGTGCATGAGAGATGATGAGATAGATCGACTACCAATTTATTTGATGTCTCTTATTAGCAGACTACTTACTGCATGATGAGGACCGGGAGGTAGGTTTCAACTGGGTTTGATTAGTGTGGTAGTAATATTTGATCGATACATCCACAATGGTCTTGCATGGTGGACCATGCATATTAGCACACCTATATAGAGATATATGCACATGGTGGTATATAGGAGTCAAAGGAACTTGGGTCCAACCACCTATTATCGCAGATTTGGGCATGGGACCATATCGTAAGTTGGTTAGTCTGATATGTATGCTTTGAGAGATAGAACTGCCTGAGAGAGCCATCAACTTATGGATTGGAGATAGTGGTGGACATAGAGGTCATCGAGGAGATATAGGATTCTATAGATGATACATGGATGATTTTTAGTTGCGTATGATCACATGTAGACTGTAAAAATGACACATATGGGCTATAGATGGTGTTGATTTGGGGACAATGGAGATTGAGCACTATATTGTCAAGAGACAATAATATATTATGGAGAGGTCAAAACCACACATGGTTGGGGAACAATTGGGAGTGATGCAAGATATTCTAGGTGGGGAGAATTGGTATGCACGGGTGGCATAAGAGACTGTGGATTTTGGGCCATATATCAATTCTAACATGCAAGGTCCAGTTTTGGGCATGTATTATCACATGATTGGGATGCACGAGTTGATGTCATAGATCTGAGAGTATCACATGCGTATGTGGCATGGTATGCAAGTATTATGCGCCTATGCATCACCATTCCTCATGTAGTCATAATAGTTAGTATAATATCATCAGCGAGAGGTGCACTATGACGGAGGGATATGAGAGGAGGAGGCCAACAGGGATAAGAACAAGCACCATAGGTATAACCACAAGGACATGATATACAGGGTATACAGGTGCAAGTTCAAGTACCAGGACATGGTTCTCCACTGAGGCCAATGATTTTAGTAGGAGGATGAGATAAATATGGAGATGGTGAGGATGAGGGTGACGGTGACGGTGACGGTGACAGTGATGGTGATGGTGATGGTGATGGTGATGGTGATGGTGATGGTGATGGTGATGGGGGTGACGGATGGGTGATATAGGAGGGTCAGACATGTGGAGTCAAATTCCAATAGTACCACCTCCAGGGCCTTCTATGATAGTGTCATAGGTGACACAAGTTCAGAGAGAAATACCCATTTGACATAGAGATTCCATGATGATTATGGCTCATAAATAACATACATAGTTACAATAGATGACTGTTGAGAAATATCAGGTGACATTACAGTTGTAACAGGTGACAATAGATATAGATATGAAACGATGTGTATCCAAGGCCACTACGATGGGATACATGTTATGGGAGTTGTTAGCAACCACACATGATGTGGGCTATTATAGATAAATATATGAGGTAGTGGTTCATGAGGGCCAGAGAGCTATAAGATATAGTTAGAGGACAGTTAGTAGATCGAGAGATCAATGAGATCACATGGGCCATATAGATCAGTCCAGATGCCACCACCAAGGCGAGATGATAGGCCATACATCCTAGGAGTAGGAGAGAGTCAAGGATGACTCTATGTATGATATATATGTATATGATTTTTAGTATACACATCATGATGAAGGCATATTTTTTGTATAGTTTCCCTTAATGGAACTTAAATGTATATGGACATTTTATTGATGTATATAAATGATGAATTATTGTGCTCATTTGTAATGATTCATGGATGAATGCTTAATGATTTGCATTTTTTATTTATTTTGATAAGATGGCATTATAGAGATGACAGTGATGATGATCTGATTTATTTTTCTCATATCATGATATTCCATTCAGATAGTTGTATTTTAGAGCAACCTTATTTTGTTGTTGCACAATAGAGTTGACATCATGGTTATTAAAGTGTCATGATGTGTAACAAATTATGTGTGTAAACGAACACATACACAACAAACAAAAGATAAAACATAAAATAAACTCAATCTACATAGTAAATGTATGCACCAGATAACAAAATACTTGTAATTTGTCTTGGGAAAACAAAAGATAAAAAGTAAAAAAAACCCAATATACACTATAAAAGTATGCAACATGGTTATATACGAAACAAGATGATAACAAAATACTTGTAATTGGTTAAGAAAGAAGAGTAAAAATGCAACATAATTGTAAATAAAGAAAATTAACTATGCCCCTAATGTGTTCCACAGTAATGATTAAGAAGATTTGGATGCCCCCAAGCAAGGATACATGCAAGGGGATTGGATCAGAATGAAAGAGTGGGGTCAAGTGACACTCTTGTTCAATCCATATTGAAGAGTAATTTGAGATTGAAATGGGTCATTTTCCCCAAGCAATGATGCATGCAAAGGATAAAATGAGAGTTGTGATTGTCGCAAATGATGATACACACAAGGGATAAGATTGATTTGACTTGCCCCCAAACAAGGACACATGCGAGGGGTAAGATGATTTGTTTTAATAGTTGTAGGATGGCTGGAAAATTCACTAGGATGGGAGTTAAAAGTTTGATTTTGTTTTGTTGTGTTGATTTTTTTTGGATTTGTGTTGTTTTTGTAAATTTTTAGGATTTTTTGATAATATGAATGTTTTTTTATTTTGATTATGTGATTTTTTTGAGTTTTTGAGTACTTTTGAATATTTTTGGATTTTGTTGGATTTTTGTGATTTTTTTTTAGATTTTTTTATTTAACTATAACAACCAGTGAGATTTGGTTAGGTGATCCAGGACCCACCCAAGAATACAAAAACATGTAAAGGCTTATGAAGATCAACGGATGGATGTGAGTTAAAATGGATAGGATGAAAGATGGTGACCATCCTAAATACAAGGAACAAGTGACAGAAACCGGTTTGGGATGAAATGATAAAATGAATAGGATGGCGGAACTAAATATGTGGATGTGCCAAAATGCCCCAAACATAAGAGGTATGTATATATGACTCAAGAATAGAATCTTTTCAAATGAACCACATTCATGGGTTCTTTAAGCTCTTTGCCATATTGAGTGGATAAATTGTATGCACCCGATCCAAATTTTATAGTAATAAGGTAAGGACCCAATCAATTTGGTTCAATTTTTCATTTTTTGTCCCAATCTTTGGTTGCCATTTTTTTATTTTATTTTAAAGAAAGGTTATTAATATAAAAAATATATATTTGAGATTCTTGTTATAGCTATGACGAAGTCGGTTCTAATACACTTTGAGATGATCTAAAGTAGTGAGTTGTTTTTCATCAAGGCTATCAAGCTCGGGAAGATGATCTTGTCGATAGTAATCTTTGTTGATTAGATGTTTGAGGGATACACTAGGTGATGATAGCTTGACCTCTATATGTAATACAGATTCAGATCCGTATACAAGTGAAAATGAAGTGGCTCCTGCTGGCATACATAAGTATGTGTGATAATCCTAAAGGGGTGGATAAACTTGTGTATGCCAATTGCGACCATTTTTATAAAAAAAAAAATTCCGTGATGGATTTTAATGTCTTGTTGGAAGTTTCAGCTTGGCCATTACATTGGGGATAGTAAGGGGTGGACCAACAAAGGTGGATGTTCAAGCATTTGACTAATTCTTTAATGTTTTTATTTTTGAATGACTTACTGTTATCGATAACAAGAGAGGATGGAATTCCAAAGTGACAAATTAGGTGGTTGAATATGAATTTGAATATATTACTACCAGTGACATATGTGAGAGGCATTGCGTTTACCAATTTGTTAAAATGTATTTTGGCGGTGATAATGAACTTGTGGCCATCGTATGAGGTAGGATTGATTTTTCCTATAAGGTTATTTCCCCTTGACGAGAAAGGGCAAGGTGTAGTGATTGGTTTTAAGGGTTGAGAAGGTGTGTGAATGAGATTCCCATGTATTTGGAAAATCACACATTTCTTGAAAAAATTACATGTATCAGACTCCATAGTAGGCCAATAGTAACTAACCTGTAAGATCTTTTTTTCTTAAACCATGTTGTTTGTATGTTCTCTACAAATGCCAACATGTACCTCTTCTAGGGTTTGGAGTACTTCATACTTTTCTAGACATCTTAATAGAGTACCATCATAACCTCTTCGATATAGAGTGTCTCTGAGTATGGTATAATGCAAATAATGTTGTTCTAAGTCTCATCTATTATGGGATTTCATGTGTTTAGGATATTTTTGGTCATAGATGAAAGTATCAATGTCATGATACACAGATTGTTAAGACTAACTATTTAACAAACCATGGTTGACTTAGAAAAATCGTAGGCTAGAACCAAAAGATGTTAAACAAGAAACTTGGTATGTGTTTGATGGGAGTTGAACTCAAGGAGAAATCTGATATTTTCCATAACATTTGTTGATTTATTTTAAAGGCGATGAACTTGTTAAAATATGATCAGCTGAAATTAACTTCTAAGGGCATCCACCATGAGTTTATAGGGAATGATCTTTTCATCTTTAACCTAATATTGATTTGTGACTTGTTTGATTATCACAAGTGAATCACCAAACACTACGAACTCTTTCAGATTCCATTATCTAACCAATTTAAATCCAATTATGAGGGATTCATATTCTGCAATATTTTTTGTGCAAGGGAACGCCAAACAAAATTATTTTAGAATAATATTTCCATCTGGCATGATGAGTAGGATACTGGATCTTGATCCATAGACATTACAAGATCCATCAAAATGTAGGGTCCAAGAAGGCATTTTATCAACATTCAAGATTTCTTCATCCATAAATTGGGATTGAATAGGTTTCGATCCATAATAACCTCTAAGGGTATCCATAAATTTTAGAGTAACTATTATAATGAATGATATATAAGTGATAAATGGAATAAATAGACAAACAATAAGCATGTAATAGTATGAAACCTTAAGCAAGAGAGAGAGGGTGACTTAGTTGATCTTTCACAATCTGGAGATGATCTGGGTAGGTGAATAACTATTGAAACATACTATAAAACAACATCATCAAGGCTCACTAGAGGTTGTGAGACCCATAAATGTGCAGGACAAAAGTTCCCACATGAGGAGGATAGGAACACCTGGGTGCTAGTGACTGAAATCTTGGCGCTAGTGTCTGCATTCAAGATGCTCAAGTTATATGATATTTTCTGTGCAAGAGGAGCTTGTTTTTTTAGTTCCCTTTTATCACTTTGGTATTTCTCTAATGTCATTCGATTGTACCTGTAACCTGTAAAATCAAATGTCTACCTACACATGTCCACAAACCACATTAAATTCTAATAAAAAAAAGATGTAGAATGTGGAGTCAAATTGACCCCAGACGTCCACCCAAAGAGTGAAATCAAGTACCAAATGTTGCACTACATTTAAGACTCCATGTAGTTCTGTGTGAATGTGTGTGTAATGATGCCCTTATGACAAGTTACACAATGATTAGCAAGCTAGATCTAGAATATAGAAAAATGTATAGAATGTGTGAGATGGAATAAAATGAACTTCCCCCTCCTATGTTGTGTATGTAGAAGTAATGAAACCCTTATCCCTTATATGATTTGTTCTAGATGGATGCCTTTTTAAATCTCTTGTGCCTTTGAATGCAAGCTTAGGTGATAGTAGATAATGTCTTAGTGTATTAGACCCTTCATTTGAGAGCTATAACTATGTATATATATGATTCCCTTATTTGAATTTCATAATTGAAAACTAAAAGGCCAACCCAAAGTTGTATAAGATGACCCAAAATTAAAAGAGATCCAAAAGAGTAAGAAGAAAGTAAAGAAGGTCAGGAGTGCCTAGAAGGTATAGGAGTGCTTGGGCGCTTCTATCCTAAGTGGGCACTAGTGTCTGAGGCCATAAAAGATAAATCAGTCAAATACCATTTAGTTTGTAGGGTGTGTAAGGTCAATAAAATTATAAGAGATAAAGCAAAAGGCCCAAAAGACATGTCAATTACTAGTTTTCTTGTGCTTAGGAATCATGTATATAATAGTATACTCTAAGACCTAGAAATGTACCCAAGTGCATAGATTTTTTGTCTACATTTTTCCCCCAATTTATGTTGTTTGAGTGAATACTTGATAGCATAAATTAGATAGAAGATGCATACCTTGTCATCATGTAGAGAAGAGTGTAGGCAATAGCGTGTTGAGTGGACAAGTGAAGCGTGAAGTGATCATAATGTTAAGCGTGGATACTAGGAGAAAGGGAAGTATACCCTAGGGGTGAAGTGTATGCATAGTAGGATGTTGTTGGAGCTTGTGTTTGTTGATGTGAGTTGCTTCTTATTGTGTATTAAGGATGAACTTGCAAAAGAAGAGTGAGAAAGTAGTCAAATTTTTATATATGAAAAATCAGAGTAATGCATGTATAAGTAAAGAGTGTAAAAGTGTGTAAAAGGAAAGTGTGCACTTGATATGTAAGAGAGTATAAGATAGAAAATTGTCTTGTTTTCTTGGAGTTGTTTTGGATTTGAATGTTTATGGTGAGGTTTTTAGGTAATCTCATGTCAAGACTGACGATTTTTGGGTGATCTCATGCCAAGAGCGAGTTTTTTGGGTGATCTCGCACCAAAGGTGAGTTTTTTGGGAGATCTCATGCCAAGAGAAGAGTGTTGAGGAGAGAGGTCTAGATTTTCTCTCTTTCCATAACACTTCCTAAATAAGCACCACTACAAATGGTATGTTCCTTGATTTATTCCTTATTGTTCATATTATTTTGATTTTAATTGAAATTGACTGATAGACTGCATTGTTTAATTGAAGGAAAGTTCCTACTACTGGAGAACTATTGATTTGATAACTATGTGTAATTATGTGCTGGAACTGATAAAGTGTCTATTTTTTCCCCCAGGACACAAGTGCCCATGGGGACACAAACAACCACCGCTACTATCCAGGTCTAGGTGCTAGTGTGCTCTTATGTTTTGGGCCCAATTCTGATTATGATCCAATATATAACTATGTTCATGTGCCAATTTTTAATTATACTGACTCTAATCTGAATCTCTATACTACTATAAGGGTAATTTTATCACCTAATAGATGATTCCCCCCCTCATTTGGGGTGCATGAAAAAACTGTAGGAGAATGAGGTCCAAAGGAGAGGAAATTATACATATTTGAAGTGGATACCTGTAGGGGTAGGGGATGTGCATGGTAGAAACCAAGGCATGTGTAAACAATATGGGCTAGTAAACAAATGTTAATATAAAAATAAGTAGCATGTAATAGAAGACAATGTAACAAACAACTATGAAGACAAGATGGACTGTGAAAAGAGGGTTTCAAACATGGGACATCGCTCATAATGTCACAAGGAAATCATGGGCTGAAGTGGCTAAAAGAATAAAATGATCAAACAAAACATAGGGCATAACCTATAAACAATAACAAATAATAGTAATGAATAAGAAACAAGAAGTGAAATAGCCATGGTTGTATTGATCTTGCAAGACAAATACTGCACATAAAGAAACTGTTAGTGTGTTAGAAATATAAATAGTATGTCAAAGTGTGTATAGATCAACGAAAAATTAAGTGGTAGTAATATAGAATTAGTGGATAATGTAACAATAGAACCTGTAATATATAGAGTATGAGAGTAGCAAACGTAGATGCCCCTAGTAGCCTCAATGAGACTGTTAAAGAGTTATGTTGAGCATCATGCATCATGTATGAATTTGTGAAAGGTCCTGCATTCACTCAAGATACCAAGTAAACATGCACGTGTGTGTATAGAAAATCATAATGACACACTAAGTATCCAGCTAGCATAGGAAACAAGGTGTAACATGTAAGTAGAATAAGCTAACAAGAGTAAATTCAACCAAGATATGAAAATGATATACAAGTGTGATGGTGTTCTGTGATATGAAAATATGTCTAGATTAGAGGAGACACATGTTTCCCCCCAGTCGGATGTGTATGAGATGAGGTTCATTTAGAAATGTATCCCTCAATAGTCAAGAATGAACCATAGAAAAAGAGTGTGTCATCAGGTAAATGAAGTGTGTATGCGATTGAGAGTAGATGTTAGAAAATATGTATAATGAAGCAATGAGCATGAAGTGTAGATGATGTGAGGTTCATTGATAATAAGTGTTCCCTCAATAGTTAAGTGTGAACTGTATCACTAGAGTTCATCATCGGGTAATGACGGTACAAGGTGTGTACCAATAATGTAGGAGTGTTGAGAAATATTAGTAGCATATAGAGAAAGGAGTGTGAAGTGTAGATAGTAAATATCATGAAGTGTACTATTAGAGACAACAAAAATAGTGATGAAGCGGGGAAGAAAGTGTGATGTCCCCCCCAAGTGTGTAAGTAATGGAGATATGTCGATATAGTGGAGTTGTGAAAGTTTGAGAATGTGTCATAAGAAAATATAATCATACCACAATGGTAGGTAGGAGCAAGGGTATGACCATTATTATATTGTGGGTCTAACAAAGAAAATGTAAATAGGTGACTGGTTGTAATGGTGTGTCGAGTGAATTGGTTTCTTTTAAATTTTGTCTAAATTAGTAATGTTGATAGTTGCTTGATTTGAGGTAAATTGGTATGTATCTTTCTATGTTGGTTGCTTTTAGGAATTGGTAATTGTAGAGGACTTAATAGGAGGATAATGGGTATGTATTTTTAAAGGTGGTATGATAACTGGGTTGGATAACGGCTCTTGACTTACTAGAGAAGAAACATTAGTAATTTTGGCATGATGCTCATTAGACATATAAGGAGTAGATTTGGGATCCTAGTGGGATATAACAATTGGAGATGAGTATGTAGCAGAATGTTGTGTAGCAAATGAAATAAAACCCTGATGCTCAAGGTGCTCAATTATTCATTTTAAATCATAGAAATCATTGTCATGATGTCCATTAATTATGTGATAATTATAAAATGGGTGACCTTTGTATTTGTAAGTTGATAAGGAGGGTAGTAATGAGTAGGTGGAAAGGTTATCAATTGGTGATTGAGGATATCAGGAAGAATATCATGTTTATTATAATTTGAATCAAACTTGATAGGTGTTGGTAGCGGTAAGACTTGGGATTCACTTATGTGATCACATGTAGTAGAGATATGATTAGGATGAGGTGTAGATGAAGAACTAGTATGGGTATGAGAAGCATCCTTAAGATGTTGGATTTCAGATTTGAGGGATGCAACTTTGGTTTCCATAGCTTGAAATTTATCTTGAAATAAACGGTGTAAATATTGAATTGACTCAAATATGGGTTGATTGGTTATTGTAGCAGGATTGATAGGGTCATCGGAGAGACGATAAAAAATGGTACTTACTTATGTAGGTGGCATATTTCAAGGGAGGTATATAGTGTCTAGGGATTTTTGGAGAACATATTTTCAAGGTGGGTGCATTTGAAGTAATTGATACAAGGATAATTTAAGGAGCCATGAAAGAAGATACAGATAGAACATGCAAAATAAAGATCCAAGTGTTTGATCATTAGTGGGATTCACCAAATGACTTAATATAAATTTAATTAAACCTTAAATTTCAGAGTAGCTACTCCAATGAATGATATATAATGATAATTTACAATAAGATGGACAAGAAACAAAGAATATAACAATATGAATCCCTAAGAAAGAGAGAGAGAGGGTGACTTAGTTGATTTCATGTAACCCATAGATGATCTGGGCATGTAAATAGCTGAAATAAACTTGAAGTAGTGTCATTAATGCTCACTAGAGGTTCTAGAACCTAGAACTATGCATGATCGAAGTGCACACAAGAGGATAGTAGTGTCTACAAGCTAGCATCTATTCTGGGCACTAGTGTCTATGTGAATAATCAGGATATGATCTCTTTTATGCAAGAGGAGCTTCATTATTGGTTTCTTATTATCTCTCTAGTATTTCTTCAATGTCACAAATTGTACCTATAACCTACAAAATAGTTTTCTACCTGCATGCCATGCCCACAAACCACATCAAATCTAATAAAAAAGGATGTAGAATGTGGAGTCAAACTAACTTTGGTCGTCACCCGAAGAGTGAACTTAGTGTTGAGAACTACCCCACATTTCAGACTCTAAGTAGTTTTGTTTGTAAGTGTGTGTAATGATGCCATAGGATTCCCTTATGCAAGTAGTATGCTAGATCTAGAATGATCAAAATAATGCAAATGTGTATGATGGAATATAATAAAACTTCCCCTCCTATTTTGTGTATGTAGAAGTGATGCAACCCTTGTCCAGTGAGTGAATGTACTAGATGGATTCTTTGTAATGCTCTTTATGCCTTTGGATGCAAGATTAGGTGGTAGTATGTAGTGATTAGTGCTTGGTAATTTATTTGAGAGCTATAACTATATATATATATATATATATATATATATATATATATATATATATATATATGATTCCCTTGTTTGAATTTTGTAATTCAAAACTGAAAGGCCAACCCAAAAGTGTAATAGATGACCTAAAAGTAAAAGAGAAAGAAGAAAGAAAAGAGGGTCAATAGAGCCTAGAAGGGACAAGAGCACCTAGGTGCTTCAGTCCTAAATGGTGCTAGTTTCCAAGGCCAATAAAGATAAATCAATCAAATATCAACATGGTTTTAGGGTGTGTAAGGTCATTGAAAGAAAAATCCCTAGAAGACATTTCCAATTACTATTTTTCTTTCTTAGGAATCATGTATATATCAATATGGTCTGGGACTTACAAATGTACCCAAGTGCATAGATTTTGTATCTACAAGTATACCACAATAGATGGATCTATTCCTGATATATCTTTGTAGGTCCATGCAAAATAATCTTGAAATTCTATAAGTACTTCCATGAACTCTACTTTTTCTTTATTTGAAAGACTTGCACCAAGTTTTAAAATCTTTAGTTACTCATGTGTGCCGATGTTGATGTCTATTGTTTCCTCGATCAACATTTTAAATGTGTCTCTTTCTAAAGAGGATATCATTGATTGATGTAAATATTCAATTGATGATGAATGAGAGGCCCCTCTCTCTAGTGCTTTAGAATTTTTTTGCTAGGAGATACGTCCCTTTTCTTTTGTATTAATTTTCATTTTTTGATTTTGTGTTTCTCTAATAGCTCCTCGGTGAGGTTTTCACTATAGGAGATGTTGTTTTTCATTTTTTAATTTTGATTTTCACTTTTTTTTGGACTAGGTTAATATCTAATCCCTTACTGTGATCAAAAGGGGGATGGGATCTTGAGTCCCGGGAAAATCTTCAATGGCCTCATCATTTTGAAAGATATATATGGAGACATGATTTAGTTGATCCTGACTTGTGAGGGAATAGTAGACAAGTTGGAATTCAATAGTATTGATGGAAATATTTTCAGTAAAAATATCTTTTTCCAAAAGGTTATCAAAGAAGCTATGTGTGGAACCTATCTCATTATCGGAGTCAGTATCCTCACCACTAGTCAAGACATCAAACAGTACTGGTGAATTTTCAAATGTACAGAAACAAAGACCATGTCGATACATATTTTCTAGCAAGATACTATATCAAGATGTCATTGTTCATTTTTCCCAAGTCCTTTACCTTGCAACTGCATATTTTTCATGAGTTTGTGTGCTTTAGTATATTATGAAGATTCATAGCAAGAAGAAAATTCATCATCATATAGCCAACAACCTAAAGAACTCAGAATGTGTTCTTTATCTAGATATCCAAACCTTTGCTACACATACTTATAAATATTATAGATATGAGAAACTTTGATATGAGTGTAGACATAAAATCAAGCACTTAGGTACATTTCTAGGTCCTAAATACATACTAACATTCATATAATTCCTAAGCAAGAAAAGTAGTAATTGATGATTATCTTTGGCCTCTTGTCTTTGTTTCTTTCTTTCTATTTGGCTTGTAATACCCCACTTCCCAATTAGTTTTTTTCTTATTTATCTTTTATGGCTCCAAACACTAGAACCCAACTAGGACAAGAGTGTCCATGTGTCTCTGTCCCCTTTAGGTGCCCCTGACCATTTTCCACCTTAATCGCTTCTTTTGGGTCTCTTTTATCTTTTGGCCATCTTTTTTACTTATGGGTCAGGACAGCCTTCCAATTTTCAATTACAAAATTTAAACAAGGGAATTGTATATATGCATAGTTATGTGTTCAAAATCAGGGACCAAGCTCTAAGCATATAATATCATCACCTAATCTTGCATCAGAAAGCATCTAAAGTACTTCAAGACATCCATATAACATCCATTCAAGGGACAATGGACTGTATTTTCTGCATACACATCATAGGAAGGGGAAGTTTCTTTATTCCATCCACACATTTATCTACATTATTACATCTAGCTATAACCCACTATCAAGTGCACTTGCACGAGGTAATCCTAGGGCACAATTCTTACACACACTCTCCAGAACTACATGGAGTTTGAGATGTAGTGCAACACTTGGTCATAAGTTAACTCTGTCGGGTGATTGTCGGGGTCAGTCTGACTCCCCATATTGCATCTTTATTTTTTAGATTTGATGCGGTATTGTGGGTTTTACACGCAAATTTTTTTTAGGTTATAGGTACCTCGATGATCATATTACAACATACAAGTGATCAACACATTTGTGAGACTTGTCTAATACCGTAAAAATCTAGTTTTGACCATCTATGTAGTCACATGCACTCGGTAGAGATCGTCAGCGCCCAGGTGCCCCTATCCTATCGTGGGCACCCATGTATAACCTATTTTGTGACCTAAAAAATTTATTTTAAACATTTATGACATAGATCACCTCATTTCCAACAATTTTCCCAGTCTGAAATAAGTTAAGTCCATTCATCTCTTTTGCACTTAGGGTTTCATATTTTTTTAGCTTATTGCTTATGTCAAATTTGTATTTTAGTATTTTTTATCATATATGAATATGAAATATTATATTTAATTTAACTTAAATTAAATCAATGAGAAGCATTGAATTGACCATAACAATGTGGGGATAAAGGTAGATTGTCAATGTGAAGGGATTTTTAGAGTTTGTACTCTTCAAGACCTTTGGCTATGATTTTCAACGTAGGTGGGGTGGAGGAACTAAATGGTTAAAGTTTTATCAAAACCTCAGGGTCTATGCAGATTTCATTAGTAAATGGAATAAGTGTTAAAGTTGAGGATTTATCTGCAAAAGGACAATAATTTACATGTGTATGTCTTACTTCTAATAGTTTGCAATACTTAGAGGGTATAACATTTGTAGGTAACATGATTTTTTTCCTTCATAAGGAATTTGATGCATTGATGGTATGTAAAAGGAATGAATTGCATAACATGAATCCATGGCCAAATGAGGAAGATGTTATAAGATGTTTCTACATCCACAACATGGAAAAACATGTCCAAAGTTTTAGGTCCAACTTTTATTGATAAAGAGATAGTACCCATGGATTGACTTTAGCTATTATCATAACCACGAATGGTAATGATGTTATTGCCTAAACTTTCTTCAGTGTAACCTAGACATATTAACAATTTCATGGAGCAGATATTCAATACAGCTTTGTTATATATAAGCTCGCATTTGATCCTATGATGTGTGAAAAATTCTTCTACATATAAGGTATTGTTATTTGCAATATTGGGGTTCAAGAGGTCATGAGGACCAAATGATAAAATTGGATTATTAGATTATAAATTGGTGATTAAAGCATGAAATTGTTGGGAGTTAACATCCTTAGGAACATGTGTCTCATGGAGTGCACGAGTAAGGATACTTTGGAGCACATGATATGTCTTAAGCAATTCCATGGGGGAAATTTGTGCACTGGTCTTATTCAACTATTTGATTATATGGTAGGAATCAGACGAAGACTTTGTATTTGAGGTTTGTGCATTTGTAGTGGACTTAGGATTAGACATTTTTTATGGCCTTGTGGATGTATAAGGTTTTTTAGTAGTGGGTACTATACGCACCCAAATTTGCACATGCTACATTGTCAGAAAATGGTTACAAAGGTACCCAATGATGATTCATGTCTTTTCAAAAGGTGTTTGAGCTCCTAAACCTCCTCACAACTTATATTTGTGGCCGAGTTTTCCTTAGACAATTACTAATTTTTGCAGCTTCCCGCTTTATTTTAGCTTAGTTTCGACCTTTAATGTCAAAATCACTACCCTGTGTAGGGTGAAGGTCCTATAACCATTGCCCTGTATAGGGCGGCGATCATATGCACTTTTTCCAGAACCTTCCAACACCAATTAAGATGTGTGTTGCCCCACTTAAGTTCACTTTTAGTGCACATTTGTGTACCATTTTAGCTGATTTCAAGAAAGATTGTCACGTGGCACTCTCTTCTTGACTTCTAATTTGTAATTGATCGTGATTGATTGTTCAAACTTCCCCTTCTATTATTGATGTGGCACCAGATGGCTGCCAAGTGTGATTGTGCACAACCTAGCCAACCTTCTATAAATTGATTGTTTGTTCTCAAGAAAATGATCGGAGATCATTTTGTGTATTCTTGTATTGCTAAGATGCCTCATTCTTACTAGAAATTACAAAGCCAAGCTCTGTTCATGTGTGTTATCTCTCTTCCACCTGCATTATTACCAGATTTCCATTCAAGCTGTCATTGCTCCAACACCTTCTCACGGTTGCTTGTAATGCATTCCCAATCCCTTGGACTCACATGAACACATGAGATTAAAAAGACAAACTGAGGGGAAAAAACACAACACAACTGGATTCGCCATTAATATATATTTCTAGGTTTAGGTTGATGTTAGATTTCTTCATTTATTTATATTATTGTTAACAAATCGTATGCATACACATATATCAAATAGAGTAGAAAAATTTAGTATCTTCACTGCCAAAAGTTTAATCAATTTCAAAGGATCTTTACATCTTCCATAGGAGTTTCTATTGATAGATTCTTCCTTCCTTATCCCTGTGGGTTTGGAGGGAATTATATCTAGAGGAAACTTTCTTTTCTAGCATAGAGATAATATATTTGTCACATATTGAGGTTTCCCTTAAATTCTCACAAATTCTATCCAGGATGTTGTAAGGAAGAAAAGATTCTAAAGCTTTCAATCTTCTTGGGTATCTGAGATAGAAGAGGATTTAATAAATCCATAATTACTTATTGGAAAATATTTCATTTAATTAGAATAGACTAGATATACTCAACATAGGTGAATAACTACAACGTTTTATTTACTAGTTTAGTTTTAGTGTAGAAGTAGCTTATATATTTAGAATAGAAGTAATTTATTGTCTTAATTTATTGTCTGTATTTGTAATAGTTCAGTTTAGTTGATATGTTTAATTAGTTTCCCTTTCAGTAGTATATTAGATTGTTAATTTCATCTTGGTTAAAATGGACCTTTTGGAGAATGAAATCTAGAGCTCTTTGGTTAAAGTCTAGGGACATAAACACAAAAAGTTTTCATATGACCACTCTTGAGCATAGGGCTTGCAACAGAATTACTAAAGTCTCCAAGGGGAATGGTATGATTACTAAGGATGTTAAGGATATTAAAGTTGAAGCCCTAAAATTCTATGAGAATATTTTAATTAAGAACAATTCTTATAATGAGCAAGTAGCATCCTTCCTTTTAGACTCCATTCCTAACAATTTGCTTCCAGAAGAAAGATTTAAGAGCCTTTCTAAAGCTGTCACCATTTAGGAGTTGAAAAAAGATGTCTTTTCTCTAAAAGGTGATAAGGTTCCGGGCCCTGATGGATTCTCTGCTAATTTCTTCCAAAGATGTTGGGATATATGCTCTAAAGATTTGTTGAAAGCTATTAATGAGTTTTACAAAACTGGAAATCTAATTAAGGAATTAAATAACACGCATATTGTGCTTACACCTAAGAAGCTGGATGCAAAGGATTTTAAGGATTTTAGGCCAATCATCCTGGTTAATGTGGTTTACTGAATTTTTACTAAGATTTTAACCACTAGACTGCAGCCTCTTCTCATAGAAATTATCTCCCAACAACAGAGCGGATTTATAAAAGCTAGAATTATCTAGGATGGGGTAATTATGGTCCATGAAACAATTCATTCAATAGCTAAAAGAAAAGCTGGGATGGCAATAAAGTTAGATATGCATAAGGAATTTGATAGAGTCTCTTGGAAATTCATGGATGAGGTACTGACCAAATTTGGATTTCAAAATAAATATAGAAAAATTGTCCAAGATTACATCTCATCCCCTAGATTTTCAGTGGTTGTCAATGGTGAGCCTATTGGTTTTTTTACTAACAATAGAGGCATACGACAAGGGGAACCCATGTCCCCTATGTTGTTCATAATAATGGCTGACAATCTCAGTCGTTCTATTAAAAAAGCTATATATAATGGTATGATAAAAGGCTTTCAACCTACTTTAGACAATCAGATTTCTTCCCATCAGCAGTTTGCTAATGACACTATTATGCTCCTTATGGCCTCCATCATTGAAGCTAAGGCTATCAAAACCATTCTCCGATTCTATGAGGAAGTCTCAGGACAGAAAGTAAACTTTGATAAAATCTCAGTATACTTCTTCAATACCCCTATTGAAAGACAAAAAAAGATTGCTCTCATTCTTGGTTGCAAAATCAACTCCCTCCAGGCTACTTATCTAGGACTCCCTATGAGTACTAGTAAGGTTTCTAATGAGGTTTGGAATGATTTTCTTAAGAGATTTTAGAAAAAAATTAGCTGGGTGGAAAGGGGCTATCCTCTCAAGTGCTGGTAAATGTTTATTGATTAAAAGTACTCTTCAGAATTTATCCATCTATATCATGTCAATGTTCAACATTCTAGCAACAGTGGTGAATAGCATTGAAAAAATTCAAAAACACTTCTTATGGCATGGGATAGAAGAAAGGTTTAGATATCATTTAGTAGCATGGGATCAGGCTTGTAAGCCAAAGAGGATCGGGGGTTTAGGAATCAAAGATATCAGAAATATGAATGTTGTTTTAATTGCAAAGTTGGGTTAAAGGCTAATCAAAGAGCAGAAACAGTGGACTGAGTTGATCAAATTTAAATATCTTTCTAATCAAAACATGAATTCCTTTCTCTTTAACCAGCTACTTCCAAATGGATCACTTTTCTGGAACAATCTTCTTCACATCAGACATATTCTCTGTTAGGGTTGTAGATGGAAACTTGGAAATGGACAGGACATTGATTTCTAGCATGACATCTGGTTTGACATAAGTTTGGATACCACTTTTAGCTCCATCAAAGATAACCTAATAAAAAATTATGGAAATAAAGTCAAAGACTATATTGAGGTGTTTGGTAACAGAAGGAACTGGAAGTAACTAAAAGTTGACGAGGAAAATATGCAGCCCGTTGTCTCCTCCATGCAAACTCATCTCTCCCTAATACATAATAGTCAACATGATAATAAGGATGAGATTATTTGGATAGACTCCTTTGATGGATAATATTCAGTTAAATTTGGTTATAATTCTTTTTTTGCTTCTATTGAAAGTGAAATTGATTGGAAAAAGCTCTGGATGCCTGAGCTAACTCCTAAAGTAAATTTCTTCTGGTGGCTTATCATCAAAGATAAGATTCTCACTAATGAAAATCTCATTAGGAAGGGTTTTATCATGCCTAAAAAATGTTGCATGTGCCAAGAAGAAGCTGAAGACATTAAACACATCTTTTTGCATTGTAAGTATACCTCCAAAGTTTGGCATCTTATTTTTGAGAATTTCAATCAGAAATGGGTTTTCCCTCATACTTGTCTACAGGCATGGGAACAATGGAACTCCCCATATAAGAATTATGTGATTAGGAGGCTATGTAAACTGGTTCTCCCTCACACCATGTGGAGATTCTGGAAAGCTAGAAATGATGTTGTTTTAAGAAATACCAGAAAGATATGTACAAAAGTCTGTAAAGAAATTATCATTGCAGTGAAAGAAAACATTGAAAGATTTAAGCCTCCCAAAAATAAACTTTATCCCGAGGAATAGGAGCACATTCTTACTGCTTGGAACATTGGCAATGATAACATTAAGCATAAGGATAACAATAGCATTGATAGATCTTCTATACATTGGATTCAGCCACCCATTGCATGGTACAAAATGAACTTTGATGGAGCTTCAAAAGGTAATCCTGGGGATTTGGGAGGTGGTGAGGTGATTAGAGATCACAGAGGCAGCTTTGTTGCTACTTTTTTTGGCAAGATGGGTAAGTAAATAAATCATTACTCAGAAGCTTTATGTAATGCCCCATTGTACATTACCCCATCCTTTCTTTGATGACCCTGTTGTTAAGCAAGGGTAGGTGGTGGGTGTGAGTTTGTTGATCGTTATTCGACCTCGACTGTGTCCCAGAAAATGATTAGCGCCCTTCCTCCTTGTCTGGCCTTCCTGTATCCGTGTTGTTGCTAATGTTGCTAGTAGAGGGCCTCCACAGTACTGTTTCGATTACCTTGTTAAAGAAAATCTCATTCTCGAATTCTATAGGTGGTTTAATGATGTCTTGATGTCATTATGGCGTGTCCAGCTTGAAGGGACATCTACATAATAATTATTATATTAAATTGTCGTTTTATACTTATTATTGTTTTACTCATTGTTGACGGGCTATGATTAATAAATTTATGTTGTTATTATTATTATTATTATTATTATTAAATTTGTGTTATCTTTGTTAATGTGGCGATCATTATTATTCGTGCTTATTGTTATTCTACTTCGTTTTAGGGTTTTATGACATTTTTAGATTAAAACAAACAAAAAGAAACAAATAAATTAATGAATAGAATTTTAAAAAAATAAAAATAAAACCCGTGTTTTGTGGGGGGGCGGATTAGGGTAGAGGGGGGGCTTAGGCTCCATGAGTTATTTCCTTTTTTTTTTGTTCACCTTTTAGTTTTTTTGTTGGAGGGGAGTGCCACCGCCATAGAGGGAGGTGGGGAGAACTCTGAACCAGTCATACTCTTCCACCAGGCTGTGAAGAAGGTGTGAGGGGAGGTAACGTGTGAAACCAGGGGAAAAAGCATTTGTAGTCTCCTTTGAGCAACGTGCTCTCGGCCTGTGCCAAAATAGAACCCCCAAACCTGTGTGGACACCTAACAAAGCAAAAAGACAGAGGAATGTTGTCAGGTATTGTAGTTTGCAAATGTGTTACGGGGGGGGGGGAACGCTGCTATTTATTTTGACCAGATAAAAAATGAGACAACCTCTCACGGGACATGATTTCGACTGGGTAGGAAGGACGTGGGTCCCCTCATGAGGCAGGCACACTACTTCACCATGTAGTAAACAAGTCTCCATCCTGTTGAGTTTACATTTGCCCAGCGCATTTCGGGCCTATGCCAAAATAAGAGCTTTGAAACTTGGTGCAGACATCTGCCAAAGCATTATGGAGAAGGGATTTTTGTATGTTTTAGTTGCAAGTGCCATTACAGATACACAAGCATGCAAATTGTTTGATAATGCCTCAAAGAAATACGGTCTCATGGAATGCCATGATGGCAGCCTATGCACAAAATGGATTGGTTAAAAAGGCGTTTGGACTATTTGACAGAATGCCTCAAAGAAACGTTGTCTCATGGAATGCCATGATTGCAGGATATGCACATAATGGATTCAAATGTTGCAGATCTTGAGCGGGAGGCTTACCCTGTATTGGATGAGCTGGCCAGAAATGTTAGTACCAAGAACCTTGGACATTTGCATAGCCTGAAAATCAATCTTACTCGTCTCCTTGCATGGGTGCAGAAGGTACAAGATGGGTTCTTTGGGAAAGCTTGAGGATTTCGAGCAAAGGAAAAATGGTAACATTGCAGATGCTCATGATCTGTTCGATAAAATGCGTAAGGGAGAGGCTAAACTGAATTTCTTGGTGTTCGACCGACTTCATTCTCCAGGCATGGTTCATCTCTCCTCATCTCTCATAATTTATGTTCTTTAGTTTTTCTTTTACAACAAAATGAAAATTTATAACCAAAGGACTTTCGTATATTATGCTGTATAAAATAAACTTGTTTTAAAAATAGTAAAACCTTGTATCGTAATGTACAAGATCCAATTTTGCTTGGTAGACAATAAACTTGTTCACTCACGTCATGATGATCTAGTAAGCTTCACAACCAAACTAGATTTCTACATATCCCTTTTTAATTGACAGGTTGAAGATGAGTTCCCTGTAAATGACTTGACCACTCCCTTGTTTAATTAGATAAATTACAATTTCTGGGGACTCGCAAAGTAACCTTCGTATCTCCGGAAAAGGGAGGTTAAGATTTCTTCGTGAACCTGGGTATGTGAGGTGTCACTTCAATCCTTGGATTGACCCTGAATGAACATTTGTGATCTTTTTGATGCCCTTATAGGAGCCCTGTTACACTGTTTTGTAGTGATAGGAAGTTGTTAAATCTAGAAAGTTGGCTTTCGTTCTGGACCGCCATTTGAAACCTGGAAAGAGAAATCATTTCCCGTCTTTGCAAGCCTCTAGTGTTTATACTAGACAATTGCATGGAACATTCAATTTAGGAAAAAGCACTCTTCTGGATAGTTTGGAAAAGCCATTTTATAGGCCTCCGGTCACAGTTTGACGAGGTCAAACTAGACCAATTTCGACTTGTCACTCCAGAAAACTGGTCACCGTTTGAAAATGGTTTTCACGTTCTCAGTCCCGTCGACTCTGATGAATTCTCCTCACATAGGGGAACTGGTAGGAAGTGTCTCGTGGTGTGCTCATCCATCAAAAGTCAGTTTTAGACGTGGTTTTCTGAGCCCTCGAGCTAACTTTTGTCCTTTTATAACTGGGTCAACTATGATCAGTAGCCTCGAAAAATTAGCCGCCAAACATAAACCATTCACTTTTTCCCAATTCCTTCAGTAGCTATGAATTCTTGGTATATCTGGGGACACATAGAAAGTTAATCGTGGTGTGTGTTCTCATTGGAAGATAACTTTTGGAAGCGGTTTCTTAGCCTCCGAGCCCATTTTGAATGTTTTGTAGCTAGTGAGAAAATGTAAAAATAGAAAGCTGCGGGACCCTCGTAGGGTTTCCAAATCACCCTGGAAACTTTTAACACATGTAAATAACTGTTTAAAACACTATAATGAAACTTGTTGTGTGCATTAGAACTTTTGACAAAATGGTGTTTTCTCTCTCTACCCTTCTCTTTCTCTCTCCTGGGTTACAAAAAGAAGCAAAATGAAATGTAATGAATACATGTCTCTAAACCTTTTTATTTCGATTGCAAATTGTAATTATTATCATATGTAAATGGGAAACTGAAAAAAAGATAATTATGTTAGATTAGGGTGGATGCCATGCCAACGATTTATCACTGATATCTTGCTCACGTGGTTTTTGCAGGATGAAAGAATGATGACGTAAAGACGTTGAGTAATTCATTGTTTATTTTTGGTAATATATTGAAAGACTTATTGTTGAAATTGGTAGTATGTAAAAGTCGCTAGATTAATAAGTGCTTGAGAAATTGGTATTTCTTTCATGGATGTTATTTTGCTCCCAAATTGTTATGGTAAAAGTGGAATACAAATGTCAAAAGGAATTGAAATTTATACCTTGTAGTGAACTTTCTTTATGCTATTATTGGTTTAATAATTGGTGTTGCGCTTCTTACCTTGAAAATGTAATAAAGGAACCTAACCACAACAGTCAACCCTAGTTCAAAATTTGTATATAACTAACCTGTCAATGTTAATCCCTTAGTGTAGAAAACTGTGACCTTCAAATGAACCTTTACACTTGATGGAACATCCTAGTTTTAGGCAAATACGATCCCAAGAAAGGGGTTTATCGTCCTAGTAGGTACATTTAGTGACATCAACATAAACCAGACATATAGGAGCAACACAGTCAAATAAATCTTCTATCCATCCGAAGATAATGAATTTCTTGTGGGATCCAGATGACATCATGGAGCTAGTGAAATAGTGGTTCTATCACTTAAAATTTTGTTAATGAATAGATCCTCTTAGCGATAGGTGCTATCTTTGGCTAGTGATAATATAGTGCTTTGATCTTTACAGAGGGTTTATAGGGTGAATATGTTTTGAACCTTAATCTAATCTTTAATAGAGCGTAAAGCCCTCAATGAAAATTGGAATTAAACTAAACCCTAGTTGATTAGGATGTTAACTTGTGGGTAGAAAACTATAATTTAACTCCTTGCATACAAAATTGTTTTGAAAGATGTTGATTTTAGAGAACCTTAGAAAATGAAATCTTGTCCCAAAATCCCTTGTTATGTCATTTTATGGCATTAAGGAATAAAGAATATTTCTTATGCAGAATCGTGAAATGCAGAGACATGGGATCTTCGTGAACATAGGTCACTTGTGGTTCATGTGTAGTTTATAATGCTTCTAACCATGTACTTCCTTAAGATGTCAGATAAGTGCTTTCGTAACTCTTTTGTTATAAAAAATGGTAATAATGTGATGTAAAAGTAAAGCATAGAAGAGAAAAAAAAAGAGAGATTTGAGGTTAGGGTTACTGCCACTCTTGGAGTCCTTATAACTCAATTAAATATCTTTATGTGTTTCAAAGAATATGTATTGCCAAATGGTGTGACCAAACTTTGAGAAAACAAAAGATATATATATAAATATAAATGGAATTCAATAAGTTATTGAACTTGGAATAACTATGGTAGGGAAATAATTATTCCGTGATCGAGAGGATGTTCTTGGTAAAAAGCTACCTTGTTTCTAAATCTTCCTTAAATCCTTTTATTGCGTTCTGGATATCAGTCACTTTCTCTTGAGTTGTAAGGGTAAACTTTAGACATTAAATAAATGTTGGAGAAGAATATTCCTAACATAAGAATAAGATAATTAAGTACTTTATATGTGATTTGAATTATGCCAAATAAGTATGCAAGTTATGGAAATTGTTGTAATGGATAAACAAGCCAACTTAGAATGGTCGAACTGTAAATTAAATGTGGAATGAACTTAAGGTTTCTGTAGGTGGATAAATGAAGAAATTTATCCTTGCTCAATAATGTTCTTAGAATGTTAATCGTAACTAAAATACAATTAAGGAAATAGTATATCGTGGGTTTTCCTATCCTTGAGTCATGTTTCTTGTGGTTGGGTCATTGCTAGTATTCGTTCATTGGGAAAAGTGTGGCATCAACATGCCTATGTTGTTTTCATGTGTCTATGTGAGTCGATGACTTATGTGATTGTCGTATGTGAGTCGAGTTTCTGTACTTGGAGCCCTTGCTGTGTTGTGTGTAGTGAGCAATGTAAGTAAAAAAAATTATCCTGGTATTTTACTGTTATCCTTCTTTGGGTGTAAAATGTGGCAACTACATATGGTATCAATGCAGAGGTTCATTCTCTCGAACCTCTGGGGCAGATTGGATTGGATGGTTTTGTGATGGTGATGGTGTTTGATGGTGGTGGATATTGGAAGAGTAATGTGATATATGTTGTGATGTGAACTATGTCGTAATTGTGACCTGTGAATGGAAACACACTTGTGGTGCATGTCACTGGGGATGCATATTTGTTGTCATGTTGATGTGCTTGTGATGAGAGTATTGACTCTCCTATTTCGTGGATCCAATGAGGAATCCGTGTGTGATGTACTACCTTGTTTTGTGTGAAAGGAATGATATTGTGAATTGCAGAGTGTTGAAACATTTTGACCTTATGTGATGTGAAGATGTATTGATGTATTGCATGACAAAATTGATGTAAAGTGAATCACATTTTATCGTGATGTCATCACCGTATTGTGATTATTTGGGTGCATCGTCGTGTTGTATTGTAATTGACTATATGTTGTAAGGTTAGACATTGTGTTCTGCATACATATAATTCATGTAATATGTGATGGTTCATGTCGTGATTTAGGGGATATGGTGAGTATGACCCCTAGTGTACTGTGATTGCACTTTAGGTGCAGGATGTGGTAATGTGATGTATCGTAACCCTTGAAAGTAATGATTGTGTTATACCCTGTATATATATACCATGCGTGAGACGTTATGGTTAATGTGTGAATCACCATTGTGTTAGTGATGTAGTTAGGTGTATGTTGTGAACCTTACACTAGATGACCCTAAGGGGATAAACTGTCAAGAGTGTATGTGTGGAGAGAGGAGGCGTGGACCAGGTTTTCATAATCTTGAGCTGAGTACGAGTGAGGAAGTGGAGTCTTATATAGACTGAAAACCCACTTCTATCTGTTTAGTATACTTCGAGCTTGCTCAGTATATTGTGGGTGCGCACCACCTTAGGCTCAACTTATGCAACTAGAGTTCCCTGCTCTTTCCTATTTGATTATTCATTGAATAATCCTATGTGGTTTTGACTATGTTGATCCTTGTGGGAGTATGGAGGAATGATTCACACAGAGATGATGACAGTTACATTATTTGATATACTCATTTCTGGTTACATGTATATTTTTACGAGCTGAGGCTTGATGTCTGAGTGCCAGCAACTCGATGAGTACCCCTTTGGTGGCGGTATGAGGCCACATAGTGATTGTAATGTGCTATTTCCTCATTACGTATTTTATTCGTAAATTAGTCTTTATCTCTTTTAGCTAGAACCAACCGTTTTCTTGATTGATATGTTCTTATATTTTGGGCATTTATTTGATTGTTGCATTAACATTTGGATTTTACACTAACCATGGCTAATTAGCCATTTGTTTTTCCTAGTTTTAAAACTTTCTTTTCATATTTAAAGGTTTTGTAGCCTAGCCCAAGGCTTTTGATTTTTCCACTTGGCATTTGAATGGATTGTTAAGTTGGTTCTAATGTCGTAATGTGTTGGAATAGGGTCATGGGATTTACCATGGAGTGGTTGAACCTATGGACCTGCTTCGTTATATGGGGGTACGCCCCAAGGAGTTACAGATAACTAGTGGGTTGTTGAACCACGATTTATTATGTCACTTGGGGTTGGGGGTGACGGGGCTCTATGTGCCTAGGGCTATAGGGTGACTTGACCTCATTAAAAGGAGAAAGGAGATGGGCCTCTATGGTTGAGTGACCTGTTATTCTTTATGGCACTCTATGGTTGAGTGACCTGATATTCTTGATGGGGCTCTATGGTTGAGTGACCCGACTTGGTTCTGGCACTATGTTTCTTTCCCTTGGGAGGTATATGGAGATTATCTGGTGATGCTTTGGGGAGGTATATGGAGTTGTATTTATGATACTTTTGAGATATATGGAGTTATTTCTTGATATTTTGAGATGTGTGGAGTTGGTATAGTGAGTTATGTGTACCCTTGTGAGTCTTGGTTAGACTTTGTTATGATTGATAATTGACTCTCCCCTTGGTTGGTATGGACTATTGGATATTGGATTGGAACTATGTTGTTACAGTCATGGATTGTTTTGGGTCATGTGATACCCGTTGTATATGTATCAGCGTGTTGACCCAGTTTGTCAGTCATATGTGTGTACTAGATCTATGTCTAGGACGTAATTGTTGAAAATTATTTGCTATGTGGTCTACTTGTTGTCATTCCATGGTTTGGTGAAACCCTTGTGATGTGTTATGGTTGTGAAAATATGTAAAATTATGCTTGTGAAATTTTAGTGTTGTGTATGACCCTGGTAGGGTGTTGTGACTGTAGTTCATGATGGGAACCCACAGGAATGAAATAACTAAAATTCTACAAAAAAAATGAAATTCTAAAGGACTTGAATTAAGAATAATGTTAATAGAAAGAGATTAATGAAATAACGAATAGAAGGAAACTACCAATCTTCATAGAACCTTGCAAGTTAAAATTTCTACCAAATGTTCCTAGGCCACCTCATGGCTATGCTTTAATCAACTAAATTTTTAACCATAGAGTGCACTTTTGCCATTTTTTGTTCCTTGTTGCTTACCATTTCCTTTCCTTTGTGTTTTGTCGCATCGAGGATGATGCTTTCTTAAGGGGAGGAGAATGTAATGCCCCATTCTACATTACCCCATCCTTTCTCTAATGACCCTGTTGTTAAGTAGGGGTAGGAGGTGGGTGTGAGTTTGTTGATTGTTAGTCGACCTCGACTGTGTCCCAGAAAATGATTAGCGCCCTTCCTCCTCGTCTGGCCTTCCCGTATCTGTGTCATTGCTAATGTTGCTAGTAGAGGGCCTCTGTAGTACCGTTTCGATTACCTTGTTAAAGAAAATCTAGTTCTCGAATTCTATAGGTGGTTTAATGATGTCTTGATGTCATTATGGCGTGTCCAGCTTGAAGGGACATCTACATAATAATTATTATATTGAATTGTCGTTTTGTACTTATTATTGTTTTACTCATTGTTGACGGGCTATGATTAATAAATTTGCGTTATTATTATTATTATTATTATTATTCAATTTGTGTTATCTTTGTTAATGTGGCGATCATTATTATTCGTGCTTATTGTTATTCGACTTTGTTTTAGGGTTTTATGACATTTTTAGATTAAAACAAACAAAAAGAAACAAATAAATTAATGAATAGAATTTTAAAAAAATAAAAATAAAACCCGTGTTTTGTGGGGGGGTGGATTAGGGCAGAGGGGGGGGCTACAGGCTCCGTGAGTTATTTCCTTTTTTGTTTTTTTTTGTTCACCTTTTAGTTTTTTTGTTGGAGGAGAGCGCCACCGCCATAGAGGGAGGTGGGGAGAACTCTGAACCAATCATACTCTTCCACTAGGTTGTGAAGAAGGCGTGAGGGGAGGTAACACATGAAACCAGGGGAAAAAGGCGTTTGCAGTCTCCTTTGAGCAACGTGCTCCCAGCCCGTGCCAAACTCGAACCCCTAAACCTACATGGATACCTAGCAAAGCAAAAAGATAGAGGAATATTGTCAGGTATTATAGTTTACAAATGCGTTGCGGGGGGAACACTGTTGTTTGTTTTGACCAGATAAAAAATGAGAAAAACTCTCACAGGACATGATTTCAATTGGGTAGGAAGGACGTGGGTCCCCTATTGAGGTAGGCACACTGCTTCACCATGCAGCAAATAGGTCTCCAACCTGTTGAGTTTAACTTTTTTCCCAGGTGCATTTCCAGCCTGTGCCAAAATAATTTGCTTTGAAAACTGGGTGCAGACATCCACCAAAGCATTATGGAGAAGGGATTTTTGTATGTTTTAGTTACAAGTGTCATGGCAGATACACATGCAAGATGTGGAAGCATGCAAACTTTTCGACAATGCCTCAAAGAAATACAGTCTCATGGAATGCCATAATGGCAACCTATGCACAAAATGGATTGGTTAAAAAGGCATTTGAACTATTTGACAGAATGCCTCAAAGAAACGTTGTCTCATGGAATGCCATGATTGCAGGATATGCACATAATGGATTCAAATGTTGCAGATCTCGAGCAGAAGGCTTACCCTATATTGGATGAGCTGGCCAGAAATGTTAGTACCAAGAACCTTGGACATTTGCATAGCCTGAAAAGTAATCTTACTCGTCTCCTTGCACAAGTGCAGAAGGTACAAGATGGGTTCATTGGGAAAGCTTGAGTTACAAATTTCGAGCAAAGGTATGCAAAATGGTAACATTGTGGATGCTCATGATCTGTTCAATAAAATGCATAAGGGAGAGGCTAAACCAAATTCTACAATGTTCGACTGGCTTCGTTCTCCAGGCATGGTTCATCTCTCCTCATCTCTCATAATTTATGTTCTTTAGTTTTTCTTTTACAACAAAATGAAAATTTATAACCAAAGGACTTTCGTATATTATGCTGTATAAAATAAACTTGTTTTAAAAATAGTAAAACCTTGTATCGTAATGTACAATATCCAATTTTGCTTGGTAGACAAAAAACTTGTTCACTCACATCGTGATGATCTAGTAAGCTTCACAACCAAACTAGATTTCTACATATCCCTTTTTAATTGACAGGCTGAAGATGAGTTCCCTATAAATGACTTGATCGCTCCCTTGTTTAATTAGATAAATTATAATTTTTGGAGACTTGCAAAGTAACCTTCGTATCTCCGGAAAAGGGAGGTTAAGATTTCTTCGCGTACCTGGTTATGTGAGGTGTCACTTCAATCCTTGGATTGACCCTGAATGAACATTTGTGATCTTTTTGACGCCCTTATAGGAGCCCTGTTACACTTTTTTGTAGTGATAGGAAGTTGTTAAATCTAGAAAGTTGGCTTTCATTCTGGACCGCCATTTGAAACCTGGAAAGAGAAATCATTTCCCGTCTTCGCAAACCTCTAGTGTTTATACTAGAAAATTGCATGGAACATTCAGTTTAGGGAAAAGCACTCTTCTGGATAGTTTGGCAAAGCCATTTTGTAGGCCTCTGGTCGCAGTTTGACGAGGTCAAACTAGACCAATTTCGACTTATCGCTCCAGAAAACTGGTCGTCGTTTGAAAATGGTTTTCATGTTCTCAATCTCGTCGACTCTGATGAATTCTCCTTACATAGGGGAACTTGTAGGAAGTGTCTCATGGTGTGATCATCCATCAAACGTCAGTTTTAGATGTGGTTTTTTGAGCCCTCGAGCTAACTTTTGTTCAATATGCACTTGGCCAACTACGACTAGTGGCCCCGGAAAAATTTCCGCCAAATGCAAACCGTTCGCTTTTTCCCAATTCCATCAGTCGCTTTGAATTCTAGGTATATCCGGGGACACGTAGAAGGTTAATTGTGGTGTGTGTTCTCATCGGAAGATAACTTTTGGAAGTTGTTTCTTAGCCTCCGAGCCTGTTTTGAACATTTTGTAGCTAGTAAGAAATTGTAAAAATATAAAGTTGCGGGACCCTCGTAGGGTTGCCAAATCACCCTGGAAACTTTTAACACATGTAAATAACTGTTTAAAACACTATAATGAAAACTGTTGTGTGCATTAGAACTTTTGACAAAACAGTGTTTTCTCTCTCTACCCTTCTCTTTCTCTCTCCTGGGTTACAAAAAGAAGCAAAATGAAATGTAATGAATACATGTCTCTAAACCTTTTTATTTCGATTGCAAATTGTAATTATTATCATATGTAAATGGGAAACTGAAAAATGATAATTATGTTAGATTAGGGTGGATGCCATGCCAGCGATTTATCGCTGATATCTTGCTCACGTGGTTTTTGCAGGATGAAAGAATGATGACGTAAAGGTGTTGAGTAATTCATTGTTTATTTTTGGTAATATATTGAAAGACTTATTGTTGAAATTGGTAGTATGTAAAAGTCGCTAGATTAATAAGTGCTTGAGAAATTGGTATTTCTTTCATGGATGTTATTTTGCTCCCAAAATTGTTATGGTAAAAGTGGAATACAAATGTCAAAAGGAATTGAAATTTATACCTTGTAGTGAACTTTCATTGTGCTATTATTGGTTTAATAATTGGTGTTGTGTTTCTTACCTTGAAAATGTAATAAAGGAACCTAACCACAATAGTCAACCCTAGTTCAAAATTTGTATATAACTAACCTGCCTATGTCAATCCCTTAGCGTAGAAAATTGTGACCTTCAAATGAACCTTTACACTCGATGGAACATCCTAGTTTAGGAAATTAAGATCCCAAGAAAGGGGTTTATCGTCTTAGTAGGTACGTTTAGCGACATCGACATAAACCAGACATATAGGAGCAACACAGTCAAACTTGATCTGGAGTAATAGAGCTAACTCTTCCTTCGTATCCTAGTGGGCTGCCTTGTCTTCTGAAGATAGATTTAGAATTAAATTTTTCTCGAATAAATTTCTTGGGATCCAGATGACATCATGGAGCTAGTGAAATAGTGGTTCTATCACTTAAAATTTTGTTAATGAATAGATCCTCTTAGCTATATGTATTATCTTTGGCTAGTGACAATATAGTGCTTTGATCTTTACGGAGGGTTTATAGGGTGAATATGTTTTGAACCTTAATCTAATCTATAATAGAGTGTAAAGCCCTGGGTGAAAATTGGAATTAAACTAAACCCTAGTGGATTAGGATGTTAACTTGTGGGCAGAAAACTATAATTTAACTCTTTGCATACAAAATTGTTTTGAAAGATGTTGATTCTAGAGAGCCTTAGAAAATGAAATATTGTCCCAAAATCCCTTGTTATGTCATTTTATGGCATAAAGGAATAAATAATATTTCTTATGCGGAATCGTGAAATGCAAAGACATGGGGTCTTCGTGAACATAGGTCACTTGTGGTTCATGTGTAGTTTATAATGCTTCTAACCATGTACTTTCTTAAGATGTCAGATAAGTGCTTTCGTAACTCTTTTGTTATAAAACGATGGTAAAAAAATGTGACCATAATGTGATGTAAAAGTAAAGCATAGAAGAGGAAAAAAAAAAAGATTTGAGGTTAGGAATAATGTCACACTTGGAGTCCTTATAACTTAATTAAACATCTTCCATGTGTTTCAAAGAATATGTATTGCCAAATGGTGTGATCAAACTTCGAGAAAACAAAAGATATATACCTATAAATATTTTTTGGAATTCAACAAGTTATTGAATTGGAATAACTATGGTAGGGAAATGATTATTCTGTGATCGAGAGGATGTTCTTGGTAAAAAGCTACCTTGTTTCTAAATCTTCCTTAAATCCTTTTATTTCATCTTGGATATCAAGTCACTTTCTCTTGAGTTGTAAGGGTAAACTGTAAACATTAAATAAATGTTGGAGAAGAATATTCTTAACATAATAATAAGATAATTAAGTACTTTATACGTGATTTGAATTATGCCAAATAAGTATGTAAGTTATGGAAAGTGTTGTAAAGCATAAACAACCAACTTAAAATGGTCGAACTGTAAATTAAATGTGGAATGAACTTAAGGTTTTGTAGATGGATAAACGAAGATAAATTTATCCTTGCACAATAATGTTCTTAGAATGTTAATCGTAACTAAAATACAATTAAGGAAATAGTATATTGTGGGTTTTCCTATCCTTGAGTCATTCTTTCTTGTGGTTGGGTCATTGCTAGTATTCATTCATTGGGAAAAGTGTGGCATCGACATGCTTATGTCATTTTCATGGGTCTATGTGAGTCGATGACTTATTTAATTGTTGTATGCATGTCGAGTTTCTGTATTTAGAGCCCTTGTTGTGTTGTGTAGTTAGCAATGTAAGTCAAAAAAAAAATTATCTGAGTATTTTATTATTATCCTTCTTTGGGTGTAATATGTGGGCACTACACTTTAGCAACGCTCTGGGGAATAAGGTTGGCTAAAGATTGTAATATTTCTAATATTATAATTAAGGGGGATTTGTTGAACATTATTAATTTGTTAAATCAAAAGCAACCCCCAAGCTGGTCTATCAGGGATTTCATTAATGAAGTTATTAAAATTTTTAATAGTTTTGATAATTTTATGATTATCCACACCTATTGTGAAGGCAATAGAGTGGCTGATAGTTTAGAAAATATTGGTGTCAACAACATAATGCAAACTTGGTTAAGCGGTGACCCTCTTCCAACCAAAGTACTTGATGACATCACTAAAGATATACATGATTTTGAACACAATCATTAATAGATACAGAGCAGGTGCCAAGGACGTGATTATTAATTTCAATGGTAAGTGTAATTATGTTTTTGAAATTCTGCATGCTTAAGAGGTCCCCAAAAGTAGAGATGGTATAGAGTCGAATGAAATTAAAATTTTTACCATTGTGTTGAGTAGGAACAATACCGGCAAAATGGGGGGGCCTCCATGCAAGACCAAACCTATTGATGATCCAGCCTGGAAAAATGACACAGTTATTTGGCATTATCTGCAAATAGGGGGTATTTCAAATCTCATTAAAAAGATGCAGGGTTTTGACAAGGACATCTCGGTGAAATTCACAAATGGTTGGAGAAAATGTACTGTTGAGTATGGATAAGTCAGGGTCAAGATCTCTGAGGAACTCATCACCCAGGTCATGGGGCTGAACCTGGATGGAGCCAAGTTCTTTAACAAAAGATTCGACCGTGAGGTTGAGGCTAAAAAAATTCTTGAGGAAGGGGAGCACCTTGAGTTTGTCGCAGCTAGAATAAAAGTGGCCTCTATCCCTGAGTCCTTTGCTGAGATAGCACGGATGATGGTTAGGTACATCACACTTGAGGGAAGATATGGCACCATTCCCCTGAAGCATTTAATATTTCTCAATCATTTCCGTAGGAATCTAACCATCAATTTCCCGCATTATATGTTGAATTCCTTGAAGAGGTCTGTTTTAGAAGTCTAGAATCATACCCGGGTTACACCCCTACACCAAGGTCTGATTCTACTCATCCACCACCATTGTATCTCTTGCTCTCACCCTCTACCTACTCCCCGTGTTATTCTCCCTATCCCTATCGACAAAGGTTTGGACTCTGCTACCTCTAACAGAAAGATGAAAGGTAAAAAGGCTAAGGTTTCTCTACCTTCTTCACAAAGGATTTTGCATAGCCACAGGGATATTGAACTTGCCGAGAACTTATTACATATCAGTAAATCTGTTGAAGAATGCAAAGATGTGGATCTTCTTACCAGGGTTGGAAAGATTGAAGAGGAGATTAAAGACCTCAAAAATGCTCCTATAAATGTGGAAAAAACAAAAGGAAAGAGGAAGTTACAAAATTCTAAGGACAATGATACTATTGCTGAGATTTTTAAGAAGCTCCTTTCACTTGATGCCAGGCTGGGAAATGCCAAGGGCCATCATGACTGCATCATCTCTGCACTAAAAGATGTTTATAATTTTATGGAGCAGCACGTAAGAAGTGTTTGCAGCCTTAGTGGCATTCTTGATGACATCTGGGATTCTAAGGAGACTCGTGACCTTGCCCTTGCTCAGGAGGACATGAATGATCCTTCACATGCCACGGCTATTGTTCTATTCATCTCTCTTTAGAAAATTAAGGTCAAGATTGACAGGGCAGTCAAATAGTGCAGTGCCCAGGTGCCGTTTAGTTGTTGTTTTTCAGAGGTTTTGCTGTTGTTTTCTTGTTGGGATGCCCTGTTTTGGATCCCTCTTTGAAATATTTTTGTCCTTTTGTTCTTCTTCGGATCTCAGTTTGGATAGATCTTTTTGTACTCACTTTACTGATATATTTGGCTTTTAAGCCTACATGTTTAAGGCATTTAGCCTTTCTTAGTTGGGTTTTCTCCTTCTGGTATCTGGCTACTTGAGTCTTTTTGTACTGAGGGTATAGTCCCTTCAAAACTATTTATCCTTAATAAAAAACATTTAGATTCAATTAGGTAATCAAGCCATAGGGAATTTACGTTACCCATTTATAGCCTCTAAATCTCCCCTTTGTCGATCCGTGTAATGTCCCCTTTTTCAAGACATTATCAATATTTATTTTTCATTTGCATTATAACCCCTTGGCATGCCTAGCGCTACAAGTGGGAATCTTTTTAGTTAGTTTAATGTGCACATAGGTTAGTTCCTTTTATTTATTTAATTAAAAAATAAATAAAGTGCACATAGTCTTAGTATTAAATATTTTAATGAGAGTTTATGTTTTCCCTCCAAAAGGGAAAGGTAGGTCTTTATTGGACATTGCACTCGTTAGTTCTATAAAAGGGAGGTCACATTTCCTTAAAGGGGATGTTGATGAATTATTGATTTCACTCCATGCTTGGAGAATTGGGATGTATGCCCATGGGATGTATGCTCTAGTTCTTGCATTGATCTCTGTCTTATTTGGATCCATTATTGAAGATTATTGAAGACTCCATTGTTCTTTCCATTTTGCTCTCTTGTGTTGAAGGTGTTTGTGCATGATATTCTCTCTAGATTTGGCGACTTGTCTAGGGTATTGACACATTTTATTGAGGGTAAAATCTACATGTTCTTGAGTATTTTGAAGGGTTCTAAGTGCTGGAAATGATTTATGCAATTTACCCTAACCCTAGCTTCTAGGTTTGGAATTTCAGGGACTGATTTGAGTGGGTTATAGTGCATGCAAAGATCTAATATTTATTCTGATGAGAATCTCATAATTTTCCCTTTTTACTCCATTTGGTTTCAAGTTAAAAGAGTTAGTATTTTGGGAGTTATTAATTTCTAAAGTTTTAGCTAATTTTCAGCAATTATTATTTATTATTTTTACTTATGCAAATTGTATCAGATAAAGGAGTGTAAATACCAATTGGATCGCCCATCAAACCCTCACCTTGGCTCACTCCAACCCTATTTGGGTTGTATTGAAGTTGACACTAGGGTTCGTTGAGGTAAACCTATGAGGGTTTATCTTCTAAGTGTTTATTTTTGCAAGTATTTTATAATAATCAGTTAATATCCTACAAGGGGATATTATAGTGGTATCAGAGCTTCTTTCCTCTACTCTTGTGGGGGTTTGTGTGGCAAAAACAAGGAGGAATAAGGTGAAATTAATTTCATAAATCTTGGAGTTGAATTGGTGCCCTAAATGTGTTGGGTGACCTAATTTTTGGGTAAAAATTAGGGTTTGGTGTTGGCTAGTCAAAATCTAATTTTGGTATATTGTTTCTCATATTTGTTGACCTAAGATCCAAAATTTTAGCTCTTTTGGACTTTCCTATCCAAAGATATAGATTTTTGAAGTTGTTATATTTTTTGGCAGTGTTTCAGGTTTTAAAAATTAGATTTCAATTATTTTCAGAAAATTATTTTTGGGAAAGTTACTCCATAATATTATCTACCATTCCCAAAAGTTTCACTCATTTGAGTTTCTGCTTTGGATTTGCCTCCTGAAATGGCGCCAAGTTGATGTGTGGCTCCTTTCGCCAATCCTAGACTTTTCAACGGCCAACTCTGTCTCTCCTTTGACTCTAACCACGTGGTGAGCTGGCGTTCATTTGGAGATTGGCCCTTTGGTTTCACTTCTGAAATTACGTTGTTGAGGCACATGGACGCTTCTGCCAACCCCCTCATACTTAGTTAATTAAATGAGTGGCTCTGTCTCTTTTTTGGACCTGGGACACATGGAGGGCTAGCACAAGTTTGGGTAACCGCCCTTGGCTTCAACCCTTGAAGTTGCGTCAATGAGGTGCGTGGCACCATCCACTGAAACTTTCATACTTAGCCAATTTAGGCTTGTTTTGTTTTCATTTTAGACTTGGGACACGTGGAAATCCTACACTTATTTTAGAACTACCCCTTGGGCCCTGCCCTTGGAGTTACATCGTTGGAACGCGTGGAGGCTTTCGTTGCCGCTTGAAACACGGCCATGCTGCATCCAATCAGAGATGTCCATGTACTACCCATGGATGTTGGGGAAAAAATTGACGGGGAAGACATGCCCATCATTCCCGACTATGGGAAAAAATAAAAAGAAGGGGAAAAACTCTACCTTTACGCCTAGATTTCAAATTGTTCTCCATGGAATGGAAAACTACAAACAATACCAGGCTCGACACGATCCATTACTCCAAGGTACTGACTCAAAATTTTTGAAACTTGACTTCGAAAAGAGGGGAATTTTGAGGGCGACAACAGGTTCGATACCTACTTTAGGAAGAGGATAAGGAGGATCAGGTGGCTCGAGATCTGGTGGTTCTTGGGGTGGAGGAAACATAGGAGGAAATACAGGTTCTGGATCTGGTTGGCATAGTCTGCAACAACCCCATAATATGTATATGGAAATGTTTGTTCATCGTCCAGAATATAGAGGGATAAAAGATATAGTTGAACACGTACATATGTGTGAGATACTATGGCGCGTTAAGGGGATTACAGCTCCAAAGTGCAAGGCAAGCGAGTTTGCAACTACATTACAAGGGCGCACACATAGTTGGTACAAGAAATTTGATCTGGACCAGACTTGTGTATATTATACCATGTTGCAGGATGCTTTCTTGAAAGAGTTTTATATTCTTGAATTTGAGTAGAACAACATTAGTGTGCTGAAGGACATTAAATAGGGCATGACTGAGAGTCTTCGAGAGTATAATGCACATTTTAAAACCCTTTTGTCTAAATCATCTTATGATATAAATCTGAGTCAGCATGCTCAATAGTTTGTTGGAGGACTGATCACACCTTTTAGAAGGGCACTCTCACACAAAACTTATACAGATCCGTACAAGGAACTTGAAGCAGCTATGTGCATTGAGGTAGTTGGGAGTGTAGACACAGGAGTGAGCCCGTTTTTAGAGGCCTAGATTGCAGCTATGTAAAAATAGTTAGAGAAATTGTCAGCTAACTTAGCGCATGAGACGCGCAGTGGAATTTGGTGCACATATTATGAAGTAGAAGGGCATACTAACGATAGTTGTCCTCATAAATCAGTGTGTGCCATGTTGCTAGATTGTGAGATTTGTCACTTGGATCATGATTCAAGTAGGTTCCCATTGCTGCAACGTGCAATAAGAAAGAATGTATCTTGTTACTACAATATTTGCAAGTCTACTACTCATGATACTAGGAATTACAGGTTGATTGATAAGATTCGTGATGTCATTGATACTTGTGTACGTCAGACCAGTTTTGCAAATAATTCTAAGGAAAAAGGTGAGCATCATGATCATGAACACAATGAAGGGTGCTTTGATGGAGGTCGTGGTAGAGGTCAAGGATACCATGGAGGATTTAGAGGTTGAGGTTGCAATAGTGGAAGGAGTGAGTTTCCTCATGGAACATGTTATACTTGCAGATCCCCTTATCATTATAGGCGTGGATGCCCTTAGAACATTATTTGTTTTTTCTGTGGGAAGAACCACAACTATGAAGAATGCCTAGACTTGTATCAACACTTGAGTAAGAAGCAAAAGTAAGATAAGGGTGTGTGGATGGTTAGGGTGCATTGCATTGTGGAAGATCAGTGGATGTCAAGGATAGCCTCTGATCCTGGATCACTACCCGTGCTGAGGCTACGTGGGCCAGGGAGGTTCCAAAGCAGAATATTGCCATTAAAAAGGAGGAGGTACTACATGCCAAATATCTAGACCTTATGCATCAGAAGGAGGTCTATCAAGAAACCATGAAGATGATTAGGAATTTATAGGGTGCGATACAATGTTTGAAGGAACAGTTTCAAAAGTTAGAACAAAAGAAAGCCACTGAGCTCCATCAGAAAAATGTTGATGATTTAAATGAGGTCTACAAGATACATTGCGATGAGACAACATCATTCCTTTGTTGGTGGAGTGGTTAAAGGGAAACACCTCGTGTGCTGGAATTGAGCGCGAAAGAAAAATTTTACAAGCTAACCTTCCTCCTCACAGTCTGGATTATGATAAGGAGATCACTTTGAATGTTGTTGTTGATGGCTAGCTTTTGAGTAATTTTTTGATTGACACAGGTGCAAAAGTGAATGTACTCACTTTAGACGTGTGGATTCAAATGGGAAGACCACTATTATAGCCATCTTCAAATGTGTTGTTTATGGAAAACTAGACTAAATCCACACCCATTGGAGTCTTGAAGGATGCTAGTATTACCATTCAAGGGGCCAAGTTTACTGGGGACTTTGAGGTCTTAGCACTTGTAGTTTTAGACAGTTTTCCAACATTACTTGGGCGCCCTTGGTATGATGCAAACAACGTTGATCTGCGTTTCAACAAAGGATATATAAGTTTTGAGAACAAGGAGGAGCACGTCATCATTCCTTTGGCAGATGGAAAATATACACCTTATGTAGAGCCCTTAAGTGAAGAGGATTTGAACAAAATTTATGTGAACACCATTAGAGATCCAAAAGTGCTTGAGCCATCAAAGGAAAGAGTTCTCCAGTGGGATGATGCACAGTCCATGAGCGATACTACAAGTGTTGCATGTGACAATTGGGCACATGACACTTATGAAATGGTTGGGCACGAAGTGAGAAGTGTAATTATGTGCGTAAGTAGGCCACATTGTGTTTGGCGTTTGGGCAGTAACTAGGTACCAAGGTACATTGGCGAAGGGAATCTTGAGGTATTCCTAAGCACTATGGAATTCCAGTGGATAGATTAGGTGGAAAGAAGGAATATACTAGCTTATACTCTACACGGGACAACAATGTGCTAGTGGATGGTTCATAGGGACAATATTTTGGATTGGCAAGAAGTGAGAATCACTTTCTTTGCTAGATTTCTCAGGAGCAATGCACGTACTCAAATATGTGAATTTCATGGTAAGGATCTTGTTCATCACCATGTTCAGTAGTGTGAGATACTCTGGATAGAGGGGTAGGAAGCTTTACCACCTGCGCTGTGGGTACACAAGCTCTAATTCACCTTGTGAGGTTGCGTGTGTGCATGGTATGTCTATGCATAATTGAATAGAGAGAATGGGAATTAGAAAGAACTGACTGCAGGTATGATTCATACCTTTGAATATTTTTCCACTAAACCTCCAGTGAATGAGGCATTATAGGTTATGAAACGTTTGACTATGGGGTATAGTACAAATCCTGATGAACTTATTTAAGAGTTACTAGGTGAGTCAAACCTAGAGGCACGATTTGAAGAAGAAGAAATAGATGCATAATAGTTTTGGCGTGCCTGCTTAAAAAAAGAAAAGGGTAAGATGATATATGTTATTGATGATGAAGAATTGGAGAATCTGGATGTTGAGCATACAGAGGGTACGCGTGAGGTCTTAGATAGTGCAGATGAGAAGGCATGCACCTACCATGAGCTGATGAAAACTAAGAAGGTCAACATTGGAACGTATGTTGAACCAAAGGAGGTCATCATTAGAGATTATTGGTCTAACTCTGAGGTTGCTAAGATAATTGAGCTATTGTGTGACTTCCAGGATCTATGTCCTAGGGGATATCTTGAGTTAAAGGGGGTACATGAATCTTTGGGTGAAATGAGAATCAAGCTAAAGGAAGGTGCGCGCCTGGTTAGGAAGTGGCCTTATAGGATGAATCCTAACTTGCGTGTCAAGGTGAAGGAAAAAATTGATAAGATGTTGAATTTTGGAATCATTGAGCCCATTGAAGAGTCAGAGTGGGTTAGCCCTATGGTGATCAACATTAAGAAAGATGGAAGAATAAGAATCTATGTGGATTACAGGGAGTTGAATGTTGCATGTGTAATAGATCCCTTTCCCATACCTTTTATTGAAGAAATATTGAAAGGCGTTGCAAGGCGTGAGATATACTCCTTCAATGATGGATTTTTTGGATATCATTAGGTAATGATAGCTAAAGAGGATCAAGAGAAAATAACTTTCACCACTAAGTGGGGAATTTTTGCATACATAGTTATACCCTTTGGATTAAAGAATGCACCTGCAGTATTTTCCCGCATTGTTTTATAGGCATTCCACAACTTTATACACAAGTTTGTGCAAGTTTACTTGGATGAGTGGATAGTCTATTAACTCATGAAGGATCAATGTGATAACTTAAGGCTTATGTTTGGGAGATGTCGATAGTTAAGCATCTCTTTGAACATCAAGAAGTGCATTTTTGCTACACCCTTTAGGACTTTGTTGGGACACATCATCTATAAGGAAGGTTTATTAGAGGATCCTACTAAGGTTGTTGTCATTTTGGGCTTAGAGGAACCTACTAACCGGAGCGAGGTCTGTGGATTTTTTGGGAACATAGCATATTACAAGAAATTTATCAAATGCTACGCCAAGATTGTCACGCCTTTAGAGGAGTTATTGAAGGGTAAAAGAAAGTTATATTGGGGTGAAGTGCAACAACGCACATTTGAGACACTGAAGGAAAGGCTTACTACAACACCTATTCTACACTTTCCTTCATGGAACAAAAATTTTCATGTGCATGTGGATGCCTCTCGCATGGCCATTAGCGTGGTATTAGCCCAGTTGGAGAAGGGATTGTTGATCATCCTATTTACTTTGCAAGCAAGATGTTAACTCCAACAAAACAAAATTACACTACTCCAGAGCGTGAGGCCTTGCCCATGATCTATACGCTAAATAAATTTCAATATTACTTGCTGGCAACACCCTTTATTTTCTATACTCTCATGGATTTGAAGTACTTGGTGAACAAGCCCGTTTTGTAGGGGCACATATGCCATTGGATCATGTTATTTCAGGAATTTGATTTTACTGTGGTGGTTAAGTTAGGAAAGAGTAATTTTGGGCCAGACCATTTATCAAGGATTAATACATGTGAGGATGCGCAAAGCATTGAAGACACAATATCGGATGCACAACCATTCAGATTGAACCGCGCACCCTCTAACTTAGAATATATTGTTGTCTTTTTGCGAACTAGTGTGGCACTAGAAGGAACAAAGGGTTTGGAGAAGAAGGAACTTGCTATACCCGTTGCGCCTTACATGTTGATCAGTGGAGACTTATACAAAATAGGCCAGGATAAATTTTTACACCGGTACGTACTTGTACATGAGTGTGAAGCCATTATGGAGGAACCTCATGGGGGATTTATAGGTAGATACTACGCAGGAGATGCCACCGTGTGTAAGATCTTATTTGTTGGTTTGTGGTGGAAAAGATTGTATAAGGATTGCAAAGAATATTGCAAGGCATGTGACCATTGTCAATGCCTTGGAAAGCATGGGCATAGAGATGAGATGCCTTTAAGGCCTGTTGCTAGCGCAAAACCTTTTGAAAAGTGGGCAATTGACTTTGTGGGTCCTATTTCCCCATCCCCGCGCAGAACTAGATCACACTATATTATAACTTTTACATATTATCTTACAAGGTGGGAAAAAGTGACACTTACAAAGGATCACACAATAGCTACAACAACAAGGTTTCTGTGGGAAAACATCATCAACAGGTATGGATGTCCCTTGAGTTTGACAAGTGATAGGGGTTCTCATTTCCTTAATGAGACCATCATGATACTATAGGCAGAATTTATGATAGCACATCATAAAACCACACCCTATCACCCTTAGGCAAATGGAACTATTGAGGCCTTCAACAAGATATTGAACCATACCTTGACTAAAATTTGTGATGTTGGAAGGAAAGACTAGAATGATAAAGTCTCTATTGTACTTTGGTCATACAAGACATCCTACAAGAGGTTGAATAATGCCACACCCTTTCAGTTAGTGTTTGGCCCGGAGGCTGTTCTACTAGTGGAATTCATGTTACCGTCCATGCGTATTGTGCGCACAAGAGGTTTGGCTGATGAGAAAGCACTTGATGGGCACATTGATAAACTGATGCAGTTGGATGAAAGCCATGCTATAACACGATGGAGTCAAAAGCAAGAAAAAGGCCATACAGAAGGCATGACATGATAGACATATTGAGGATAAGAAGCTTGAAGTTGGACATATGGCTCTTCTTTATGATTCAAAGTTTTTGCGTCACTGTGAGAAGCTTAAAGTGCATTGGTTTTGACTGTATGTTATAACTTATATACTTGATTAAGGCGCTTACCAGTTAGAGGCATTGGATGGAACACGGTTTCTTGGTTACTTCAACGGGAGTAGGCTGAAGCCCTACTATAAATAAGTCTTATTGGCGTTTTTAATAAGGTAATATTGCCATTAGATTAGGTTTCCCTTAATGCATTCCCTTTATATGTGTTTCCTTCATCATTGATATGCTTTGTCAATTTAGTTTAGTGTTTTGTGTAATAAGCGCACGTGTGTGCCAAAAAATGATTACTATCTAAGTGTTTTCATGTGCAAAGGACCGTGCATACCCTTAGTGTGTGGTAGAGTATATACAGGGTACATGGACCAAGTTTGAATGTTATTTCAAGATTGATATACATAAAGAGATTTTGTGCAGGTCTAGATAGAGAAAAATTTCTCAGAAATGAAGACCATGTATGGATAAATAGACACACAATGTATTGCGAGGTAGGCTGCAGCAGTGGAAACTACTTAGTGAAAGTCGCAGTGGTGAAGTACTTCGGTGCATGAAGGTGCATGAAAGGAGGTCTGTGGCCAAGGAGTAGTCGACACGTCAGAGGTTATTACTGTGGCATGGAAAAATTAGTGCGAAAAAGGGAAGAAACGTCAGCGCAGAAAAATTAGCATGGAAAAGGGAAGAAACTTCAAGTTAATGTGAAGTACAGTGGTAGTTGGCGAGCTATAAATGCAGAAACTTTTTAAAAATCTATATAAGGCACTGTTGTGAAATCATTTTCACCTTTGCGATCAAGATCATTTGAGTGAGTTGTTGATGAGTGAGCTAATGAGTGAGATGTGAAGTGCGAAGATCTACAAACCAATTGAATTTTTCAGATTTACGCACCAGGGTGATTGTCGCTCCATTTAGAGTAGTGTTTGAGCAAAGCAGAGGTGTGTGAGGAAGAAAATTGACAGTTAGGGTTTGGGTTTGAGTTAGGGCATGCGGTTTCAAGTTAGGGCACACAAATTTAAGTTGCAGAGCTTGAAGTAGGTAAAAGAACACACCTTTATAGTTACTATGACACCAAAGAAAACACCTGGAGCAGCCTCTAGGGGAAGGAAGCAAAAGGACGTCGAGGTTGAAGTAGAGGACACCTCCAAAAGTCGCTTCTCAAAGATGTAATACCCTGAAGGGGTTTACATGGGTCATGATTGGGACTCATACGCTCTCCAGTGCAAAGTGAGTGATTACATTCACAAAACAAAGGATAATAAGGATGAACTGGATAAGTTGTTGGTTGTGAAGGCAAACAAGAGAACAACATATGATATGGTTGTGTATGATGACACGGGCGAGAAGCTGTTGACAAAGGTGGGAGCTTTACAGTTGCATGAACTCCCCTATTTTGGAAAACCAGAAAAATTATAACAGTGGCTGATGAGCAGAGTCCATGAGGACTTCTTCTAGTTTTCCAGGCAGGGATGAGGCTCACCACGCCCTTGGTTGGGAGTTTGACAGGACTTAGGAGTTCAGGCAATGAAGTGAGTAGTGACTTGTCAGAAAAAGAAGGTATAATGGTGAAAAGGAAGGCGCTGGATTACATCAAGGGAGGGCGCGAAATAAATATTGACAAACTGCAGAAGTACCCATTGGTCTAGGTAGCAACACACCTCCTCACAAAGTTAAATAACTATGAGAGGTGGTTGCAGGTAAATACATTGTGGCTACACATAGCAAAGAAAAAGACTGAAGGTGTAGTCTACAACTTGGCGGGTTTCATTGTTGAAACCATCATTGAGGAAGCGCACGAAGGTGCTAAGATAAGTTTCGGCGTGATCCTGTTATCCCTTGTTTTTGTAGAAATTGGAGTGCTCAATGGGCCTAAGGATAAAGTTTGGCAATATCCCGAGGAGAAGAAATCTCTTGCAAAGAGATTTAAGAAGTATACTTGTGATGGGACCATGAGTGGCCCCTTTAAACAGAGGGCAAAATTGTGGTATGAGCGACTCCATGCCTCGTTTGAGGAAGAATGGAGAATACCCAAGGAGCTTCCTTAGGTATTAGATAAACAAGTACAATTTGCAGTATACCAACACTTTTGCATTGCACACTTTGGGATGAAGTACGGGAAGTGGGGCCCTTGGTGTAAGCTCCCTTATGCCTTCACCACACATTATTTCGAGGCATCTGTACATAGGTTTTCAGACGCGTGCCGGTTGATTTTCAATGTAGATAAGGTAGATTACGACTACCACACACTGAGGAAGACTTACGTTTATCCAAGTACATGTGTGTACACGAAAGATTAAGTTATGATGATATTAACATGAAGGCAATGAGTTTGGCCATTACTTCCATCGGTAAATCCTGTCTTCTGCTCACTAATTCTGAACCTTGAGTGCTCTTTTACTACAAAAGAAACTCCAAACTGGTCTTTGAAAACATTAAAGCTTCCTTTTACTCCGAAATCTATAATAAGGCTGAATTCAGAGTAAATCTCGGTTTTCGCCACCTTGTTTTTACGGCTAGATTTTTGAAAACCTATAATGTCTTTTTTCTAAAAAAATGGAAGTCTAACACCCGGTCTCCTCAAACTACCTCAAAACAGTTCAACTATTCCGCAAGTGCAGAGATGAACTCAATGCTTCTTCCACCGCTTTCACATCAAAACATTCATTTCCCTCTAAATGGAACTGAAAATGCGGAGCCGTAACTGCAGATTCACGATCGATACACGCGAAAGCCCCTAATCTTCAACATTTTCGCCATAATTACCACAGTACAAAAAATAACCATATTAGAAATAAATTCAAATTCTTCAACACTGAAGTCTTGCTCAAATCATAACCTTACTTTGATAAATTACAGCATATTGAGTTTTCTAAGGTCAATGAAAAAATATAGCAATATAACAAACAAATTAAAACTGGAGAGCTTCAATATTGACGTTTCAAAGCTAAAAAATCCAAAATCCGCTCAAATTTTAGCCGAAAATATACACACATCTTATTCTGCATTTTTCGCGTCACAAAATAAATATAATTGTATGGCAAACAAATTCGAGCTTATGTACTGATGTTTTCATGCTAAAAATTTCCAAAAACCGTTCGAAATTGAGCTAAAGAGATAACCTATCTTTTTCACCGCCAAGAAAAAACTAGCACCGTATTGAAACTGATTATACCACCGTCTTGTAAAGCTTAATTTTTTTTACAAATTTAGTGGAATTAAAAAACCTACTGTATTAGAAGGCTCTCTTGCCAGATTTCGTCATTAAAGGTGTCTGAATTTTAGCACATTCTGAAAATCGTAACTTGTATTCCAACGTTAAGGTGAATGCAAACCTGTTCGCGAACAACCCGGAGGTCAAAGGTTCCAGTCGCAACAACTCACAAGAAATGAATTCCTTCTCCAAAGCTCCTCCCGCCATTGCTGCTGTTTCAAATGCATACACTGGGTTTAAAGATTTGCCGCAGAAATTATTAGTACTGCTCAAGCCATGATATTCCCTTCCTCTTTCTCAATTCCTGCAACACTGTAACAACCACCCAACTGGCACTAAACTGATACCCAAACCTCTGGAAAATGGTGGTACAGAGGAAAAACAGCCTTGGAAACTATCCTTTCCACTCTTTATTTGGATGCAGTTGCAGACATGCTAAATGATGACAAATTAGGGAGGAATTAGGCGAGGTGGCTATATTTGAAGGAGCCTAAAGTTGTTGAATTGAAGGTGTGTCAACTGAAACTGCTTTGCTGTAGTGATAAGAATGTATGCAATCTCAAGTCTTGTCTAGCTCTGATGAAGAAAAGTGTTGGTTAAGTACCCTGGCAACTTGCAAGTTTTTGGGCAGTTTTTAAGATTTTCTAACCACTTTTTCATGACTACTACTCGTCCCATAATACAGTTTTAAAAATAAATATTCATCCTTTGGCGAAATGTGTAAAACGCATGTCATGGAGGTGCGCATTTCTAGACGATTTTTGCTCTACGGGGAGAGAGTTTGACTCTCATATGTCGTACAAACTGGTTTTAAATTTGATCGTTGTTTTAAAAACAAATTGGTGTGTTTTAAAGTGTGAAATACTTGTGAATTTGTAAAATAATTATGTGCCATCTAGTGCTTATCTTAGTCTGAGAATCGCAACGTAATGTAGAGAAGGCTTGCTGAAGCAGGCACTACACATTCTCCTTACTACACACAACCCCTGAAAATTCTTCCAAATATCTTCCACTATTAAAAACCTATACTTCAAAGAAAACCTTTTCACACAATAAGAAAAAACATTTCCTGCATCAAAAATAGGGAATTTAAGTTTTCTGCAAGCAAACTTCTACGAAATACTCTTATACATATATATGGCAAGTGAAAAAATTCAGCAAAGATTGTATACTCTTATACACATGTATGCACGCCAAGTTTTTAACAAAATGACTGAACAAGATATCATCTTGTGCAATGATTGAGCAAGATATCATCGTATGCAATGAGATCACGAGCCAAGACAGAGGTTTCCTCGTGAGACATTCACATTGTTTCACCAAATACTATTCCCAATTAATACACCTTTTTCAATATTCTACCAGCCTATACGTTATTGCAACAATACTTAGCAGTATATTTGTTATTTTTTAATTAGTCTTTGTAAGGTATTCAAATCTCTTCTATAAATTTGAGCCATGGAGAAAAATACATTATTTGAGATATATTTTTATAAGCAAACGATGTACTTAATTAAACTTGTTATTTGTTTTTCTTTTTCTTCCTAATTTTTGTGATCGATACTTTTTGTCGTAGAAATGTTGGATTATTATAACCCTTCCATTCGGAATTAAGACCAGCCCTAACAAATTTAATCATTGAATTGCGACCTACGGGTTCTGAACTACCCAGGAAGCACATCTATCGTTACCAATCTATCCCACAAGCCTGGACATCCGATTCACTTGGATAACCACATTCTCTCCTGAAAAAACCTACTTCGAACAGTTACATCGAGTTTACACTGGTTTCATGCACTGTAATAGGATTATGCAACCTGTTTTAGGATAGTCGAGAGATGCTCTGACTTTTGTAGAAACCTCTCTACAACTAGGTGTTCAAAATCATGAGTTTGATTATGATCAGGCGAAGCCTGTGGGGCACTCATAATTGCAGGGAAGGAGAAACCCATATAATGACAGGACTGGGAATCGGTGGAAAAGTGGCGAAGAAGGTGGAATTTCGGATGCACAGATGGAAGGGTATAAGGACTAGACCTAGGGCCGGGATGCTTGAAGAGGTTGCAAATACAATCATACGCACCAGTGACCAGAGGGAACTCAAAGCCTTTGTTGCAATGCCAAATACTCCTTCAAACGACAAGCTTCCTGTTGTCTTGCTAATTCATGAGTTTTGGGGGTTAACTCCTGAAATTTGCGGGTATTTTTCATTCTTAGTTCTCTGCGTACACTGTTTCTATTTCTGCTTATTTACACGTTGGTGGGGTATGTGCGCATGCATATGAGCATGCTTGTATGATTTGGAAGTTCGATCTATCCAATGTAAGTTCCATTATTGTTGCTTTAAAGCTGATGCAGGGCATCCATGGTTAAGTGCTTCTTTACTAATTTTAGACTAGTTTTCTAACAATAATTTCGTGTTCAGCCTGACAAGGCACAAGGTAAATATTGCTTTTAGATCACGACTCATGGCTAAGCCGGATGCTAATTTGGCCCAACGGGATTTCTTTCTATTTACTTTATATGTTGTTCAAATTTTTTATCCTTTATTTTTGACTTCGTGATTAAGTTCGGGAGAAAATGCAATCTTAATCAGGAACCTACACCTAGAGAATAGAAAATTATTTCTGTACCAGAAGTTAGTTCGGTTAGAAAGTTAAAGAGTCAGTTCAATTAGGACATTAGAATTAGTGCAAGCAGAGACGAGGAGTGATCATTTTGCATAGATAAAAAGAGAGATTCGAGATGGTTGGGACCTAGGAGATTGTTTGCGGGCACAGGGGAACATTTTATTTATAACTTAACAGGGTTTCTATTGGGGTCTACACCATAACCATACAACAAAAGATACAGTCTTTCAGCTTTTGAACGACTGGGATAGGAATGTTACCCTTGGAAGGTCATTGAGGACCAAGGCCAGTCAAATGATAAAGCTTGTGCAATGTCATATCTTGTGTTATTTTGTATAAGAGAGAGAAAAATGTAATGCTCTTAGAGTAAGAAGAAAGATGAAAGAGTGTAAGAAACCGTCCATAGAAGGTTGATTTTGTAGTAAAAGATTAGTGCAATGTCTTGTTGTTTTATATAATGGAAGTCTTGATTCCCTAGCTTCTTATGCATTGCAGTTTTGATTAGTGTCCGTAGTTTCTATAAACAAGCATAGTTGAGATCGCATGCATAGTTTTAGTTTGTACTCATGTTTTGTCAAATGTATAACATAACTAATTTGTAAATAGACATAGCACAAATGAGTCCAGTGAGTAGAATACAACTGTAGCATGTCTTGACGAGGAAATTTAGGGACCGCTGTAATAATGGTTCCGTTGCTAGACCTGAAAATGTTGAGATGGCTACAAGGGCAAAGAGATGACCATTTTGTGGAAGAAGAAGCTATTTAGATGAGAGTCCTTGTGAAAGAGATTGTGGAGGAGCATATATATGGGGGTATTTATGAGATATTCCGGTGCGCGTTCCCAGAGCTGGTAGTGGATTGGTTAGCAAGGTTGGAACAATATTCCTTCAAGGTTAGACTAGATGAAGAATTCAGGTGAAACATGGAGAAGCTCGAAAAGTTGCGTAAGCTAGACACTGAGTGGATCTGATCGATAGACTTTTAGCTGCAAACGACAATAGATATGTATGTAATTGAATTTGCTATTCAAAATTATTGCTTGTTTGAGATTGCACAAGATTTATCATAAAAAAGGGGAAAATTCATCAGAGAATTTCTTATCTTGGTAAAGATGTTGGTAGTTGAAAAGGCCATGGAGCTGATTCCCTTTGACATGGAGTAGTTGGGTAGGCGGTTTGGGGATGTAGACCCAGGGAAGGGAAGATGAAGGGAAAACGACTTGCACAAGGAGCCTGGAGTGAAATCGAGAAGGAACGGATTCTAAACCCAATCTATGACAATAACTTACAGAGAATAGGAAATTTCCCCTACCCCCAAGGGTATGCATCTCCCATGCTAGTTTAGGAAGAGTGCGTTGAACAATGTTAGGATATTTGGAGTACAATAACAAAGATTGATTAGAGACAAATGAAGTGGAAGGTAGGACAAGAAGGGTCCCATACAGCCCAAGTGGACCTAACTACAAGGTATGCAATCATTTGCACACTGACCCACACAATTAGATTGGAACTTGCTATTATTATCCTACCACAAGTTTAGTTCAAGTTCAGCTAGGATTGAGACTGTATCTAGCAGCTATGATAATAATTGCCCTGTGAGTCTGAAATATAGAGTTAGTTTTTCCAGCTCCTCAAGCTCTAGCCAAAAATAGCCCAGATCTTATAACTGGATCCATCCCAAAATTAAATCAACCCTTGACCTAATTTTATCCTAGGGATTTGTGCCCTTAAAAAGACAGTCAAACTCTACAAAAACAAATTGTTCAATAAAGAACTTCTATTCTAAAACTGGAATTCAATAAAAAACTACTACTAAATCTAAACGGTCAAGAGTAGGACTGCCAATGTTAGGAAAGCCAAGAATAGGACTGCTGTTATCTATGATTTTATGCTCTGTTGAAGTCTGCCATGCTCGACATGTGCACGCTGCTGGAGGGCGTATTTTGATGTACCATAATTGAACAACTGCCATGGGGATATGGACACCATTCAAATCAGGGTATGTGAGTACATGAATAAGGGTCCGACTTTATTGTACATAAATGTAGTCGTCAATAAATGTGGGTATGGGGACCGAGACAATGTCTACATCCTTATATTGGAGTTTTCTGGTAACTATTGTTACACTTCGCCACATTGTTTTGAGCATTTTGGGTTCTTAGCATATAATAATTATTGTTATTCTCTCTAGAATGCAATACAGGGCATATGAGATCAAGGAGTTGGACTGAGTGGTAAAGATGCATAGAACAAATGAGGTGTTTGTAAAACTAAGACATGTTTTTCCAATGTGTATTGTAATGATATTTTAGTGATTGTGCCGGAAAATTTGCTATTGGTGAATTCTGGACCTGGCTTTATATGGAGCATCCATATTGCAATGAAGACCTCTTCCCTCTTTACATTGTAGATAACCTCTTGGTAAAATTATTTATCCAAATATGGGTCTTCTATAAGGAGTTCATTTGCATCTCTCAAATTAATTATCACATCTGGTCTAGATGTTTACGCTGAAGACATTCTTCCATAGGAGAGTGAAGGTTGTAAACTCTGACACAACGCAGAAATCCAATGGCTATCAATGCTTTGGTCGGTGATGTCTGAATGCAACAGAACCGTCCACATGGCAATTAACGAGTGGTAAATTCAGAGCTTTCGTAGCATGCTAACTAGAAATGAGCTACAATGGTCTTGGGGATTATATATGTTGTCATTGTGATATACTTCCTCCACTCTATGAGGTCCACATTCATCGCCATCACGTCGGTTCTGTCTTTTGATGATCCATACATCTGATCCAATATGGAAAACTAGGTTGCGAAGTTTATCAAAGCACCAATATTCAATCTGGTTCCTCTTTGGATTTCCATTTATTGGCATTGGTATTGAACGATCCTTGGGTTGCATGTTGAGCCTATTACATCCAAGCTTCACTCCCGCCTCAAACACCAAACACCACAATATTACATTCTCCTTTGACATGAATTGCAAGAATTCACCTGTGGTTTTGACAAAATAGGTCGCGGTATTGTATTTCGAGTCTATAGAGTCGAATAGTCCTTAGTTGTATCTCTTTTCATATTTTTAACTCTCTATTTATATTTGAAACAAAACCGCCCACATGGCAATTAACGAGTGGTAAATTCAGAGCTTTCATAGCATGCTAACTAGAAATGAGCTATAGTGGTCTTGGGAATTATATCTGTTGTCGTTGTGATCTACTTCCTCCACTCTATGAGGTCCACATTCGTTGCCATCACGTCGGTTCTGTCTTTTGATGATCCATATGTCTGTTCCAATATGGAAAACTAGTTTGCGAAGTTTATCAAAGCACCAATATTCAATCTGGTTCCTCTTTGGATTGCCGTTTATTGGCATTGAACGATCTTTGGGTTGCATGTTGAGCCTATTACATCCAAGCTTCACTCCCGTCTCGAACACTCAACACCACAATATTACGTTCTCCTTTGACATGAACTGCAAGAATTCACCTGTGGTTTTGACAAAATAGGTCGCGGTATTGTATTTCGAGTCTATAGAGTCGAATAGTCCTTAGTTGCATCTCTTTTCATATTTTTAACTCTCTATTCATAAGTGTGGTTGTTGATTAGTTTATAATTGTTTTAATAATAGTTTACGGGTCATGTAAATTTATGTTTTAAATTCACGGGTCTATTTAAATTTTGCCATTAGGTTATGATATATTTTTAAATTTCATAGTGTGGATATAGTTATTGTAATAACGGATTTGCATTTCAAATATATATGTAGACAATTTGTGAATCAAAATATAAAATTTGAAGGGTTTAAGGGTTGTGATTCCATGTTATATTTGCCACTATGACGTTTGATCACAAAGAATATATGTGCCAATTGCCGTCCATAAGATGGTAGGCCTTGGAACCAGATGTTAGAGTGTTGAAGTAGTTGTCAAGGAAGTTCACTTCTTGGTCAAAATTCACGTGCGGATATGGCTTAGCTTGAGGAAAGAGAAATGCGCCTTTGTTATATTTGCAACTATGAACTGTGAAGGAAAGCCCAATTGCGTGCTTTAGCAGTAGAGGGATTGCATTGAGAAGCTGCGTGGTGCTGCATGTTTTTATGAACGTCTTCAGTAGGTACACAAACATGCTAGACTCCGCCAACACATAAGAATCCAATTCCAAGTTGCTCAATCCTGAAACTATGCCACATTGTGCACCACTTAGGATATCATCATGCACCCACAGGGGAAGTGACCACAATAACCTCAATTTAATAGACTTGCTTGAACAACAAGGATTAAATTTAATTTCCAGCCTCTTTCAATCAAACCTTTCAAATCTATAACCAAGGTAACCCACCGAGCTTTAATCTCATCACATGCCATCACCAAAGTGTCACTTTCTCAAATGTATTGTGTAACACAGTATTTACTTATAAGCAAATGTTGCGGGGACAAAAACCCTGCTGGATTTTTGAAGGGTTGGAAAACATTAGTGAAGGAATGTGAAGGATGGTTGTAACATATATAAAATTCATTGCATTTGCTATTTGCAGACATGTGTCCACATGGTAACATTAATAATATCTATCACACACACACACAAGCAAGCAAAAATAATAGTATTGATTCCCCACAAATTTTGGATGCCATTGCCACATTCGCCTTATAATAATCTCATGTTTCACCGGTCGCCATGGGCACAATCATCATAGGATCTCCACTGTATATATTTTAAATAAACAAGGCAGTCCTAGATCCGCTGCCCTGGTGCCACTACCTCAGGTATGTCGGGCTTGGGAATGGAAGTTAAGAGTAGTTGATACAAAGTTAATATGTCATTAAAAAGTGCAACTACCTTACAGGGCACGGGTGTTTTCCAAGTTAGATGAAGGTTGCTGTTTGAAATATGTGTCAGACACGTAAATGGTGTGGATACTTTTTGTCATTGATATGCAACATAATCATAGCCATGCAAGTGTAGAGCTTACCTAGCATTGGCCAATTGGAGGATCGAGGGATTCTTGTTTTTATATATAGCCCACAACCATTGAAGCATGTGGGTTTCATTATTGTCTTGGTACCTCAACGATCTAAACTCGTTAGCCTCATTTACAACACTTTTTTCGCCTCGTAGACTTAACAAAAAAATCGCACCTATCAACATTTTATTATAGTGGGGAACATTGAAATTTGTCTCAGATTCGCATCCCTATGTTCCAATGTGAGGCCATAGGCTTCATTCTGCGATCGGCAAAGCTATGACTCTCAGGGCAAACTTCGTTGTCTAACACACCTACAAAGACACCATCCACGCTCTCAGACTCCGCACACAAGCTATTATTTCCCCTCTAATCCCAAAATCTTGGGAGTGTAGATGGTGCGAAGCTCATACAGGTTCTCTACATGCACATCCAAAACTCCATCGATCTTTTCCAAGGCCTTAACTTGTGCAGCACCGAGCATCGTGTAATATTCCTGAAAATAATTTCACAGATTTGAATGTTTTGTTAAACCCTAGGGTAGCAATATTAAAAATCTAACTTTTATAAAAATAACAATAATCTGATTTTTTATATAAAAATAGTGAACCATTATACACAACAATTAGTCTTTTATTTATTGAATACGAACCAGCTACAATAAAAATACCAGTGTCTTAATACAATTGTTTGGAGCTGAATTGGCGGAACACCTGCACTATGAATTGTCACTGCAACCCTTGAAATGGAATAGCCCAACTGAGAAGTGAGGGATTGTCCTCAAATCTGTGTGTAAATGAGGGTTTTCACCCTCTATTACGGAAGCAAAAGCAAAAGCTACTTGCATAAAAAGAAAATAATTGATGAATTTCCAAGATGTTGTAATAATAAACCCCAAATTTGCCTTTATAACCTCCCATCCTCTTCCAAAGTGGGTGCCCCCTTTTGGAAATACATGCATGCCCCCATAAACCAATAAAATGATACTTTATTCCCCTCAAATTGGCGCTCCATTCTAAAATTAGGAATACACAATATTAAAAAGCTCAAAACTCCACTTTATCCTAAAAATAGGATTTGTTTTCTCATGCAGCCCCTTTCTATCCTTGGTGCCCCCATTAAAGACTCTTTTATTTAATTATTATCCAACTTGGCGCCTAATAATAAAAGTACACCATTCTATTATTATTTTATTCTATTTTTGCTTTTTGGATTAAAATACACTTTAAGTGTCCTTTCTCCAATTAAAATATAGAAATATCCTTGGACCACTTATATTAATTTATTTTCCTCTTTTAATTTCTCCCTAGCCTACGGAAAATAATAAAAATAGCCTTTAGGTATTCAAAATTAATTAATTCTGAAAAGGGGACATTACACATCACAACTCAACTTGATTGTAGTTTTACAAGATCCTCTTTGACCCATCATCTTCTCCTTGTTCCTAACCATACAAAGATTTAACTAGAGAAGAATGCTATCCCTCATGGGTCTGAAAACAAAAAGGCATATAGGATAGGGACATATGACTCACATGTTTGTGGAGCTTTGTCAAGGCCATCCTTTGAACAAGTTGCCAAAGTGGTTAAAGAACAGAGTAACCAAACCCATTCCTTCTTCATTTTTTTGTTAGATTAGAGAAAATAATACTGCATTACTCTTGCAATGGCTCTAGAAATATATTTCCTTGAATTACCCAAATCCCATTATATTCACACTACATATAGTTAATGGTTGGTTCGAATCTCATCAAAGAAAATGATAGTAGGGATTGTCAATGTCGGTAGCTTGTTGTTTGAAGATGGACTGTCCAAGTGTCATTCTTTTAGATTGCTATGTGCATCGGGCATTCTTTCTTGTCCACGTGGCATTCTTTCTTGCTCTTTTTCTGTCTCCAATGCACATGCCTGCTACACCCTTTTTTTTAATATGGATTACATATTTACTCTTGCTCCTTTTTAGTGCAATGGCCACGACCACAGAAATGGAAATATAGTGTTTTCTATTTTTATTATGTCATCTATCTCCTTCTTCATTACCCTGCTTTCTCCTGTAATTAAAACTAGCATCAACATTTTCAAGTGTCATCCAAACAATGGAATGTTCAAAGATTGACTATCAGAATCTCTCTCCAAACCAACCTTGGGAAGACCTTTTTTTTTTATAATTCTCGAGTGTTTGGAACTCTTACTATTAAAGTGATAAGTTGGTGTTACGTTAAATATGTCATACAACTAAGTGTATCACAATGCAATCACTCTCAAATAGATATGATTCAATAAGTTAGATTTATTTTTGGAAAACCTCATTTACTTTTCGAGAAGTCAATATAAATTGTTACAAAACTATTCTACTTTCTTGGAACCTATGTTAAACTATAACACCATACAAAATTGTAACATTTTCCATTTGCCATTTTCTTGTGTAATCAACCCATCATTGCTGGCGCTCCATAAATGCTAGAAAGAAAAACAACATGGAATCAATGAATACTGTAACTCTTTCTTCCAAATCCTCTTATTCTTACACTCACACAAAACCATTTGACGGGGTGGTTTATGTCCACAATAAAAAAAATTGAGCAGGATGAAAGCAAATAAATCCATGTCCTTTTCACCAAGAAATAAGAAAATTATAATAGTGCCAAGTTGCGTGTTCAAACCTTGATGATAACTCCGCTTCCTTGAAACCTATTCTTCCTTGCCCCTCTTCCTCTTGAAATGTTTTGCTGCTTCAAGTTTAACATCCTCAATGCATCCCTTTCGACGTCTCCATCGCATCATTCACATGCAATTGCTAGTCACAGTGATTGCTATATAATTTCATTTGATGCTTGGTGTTGAATTGTTGTAAGACATATTAACATGGTTACCAAATCCATCTAGATCTGCACAAAAGCTGACCAGATCTGGATTTTTCAGGTGGCCTGGATAATTTCGGTCTAGGTCGGCTTTGTTTTTTCCCAATTTTAAAATTTTGTTTGCAATAAGAAGACACCCAACACCCTTTTATATTATTTACTATTAAATAAATTAACATTTTATTGTACTATTAATTATTTTCTGTATTTATCAATTTTTGCATATTTATAAATTATGCTCATAGATAATATGTATATATTCTGCATCAAATTTTTCCAAACCTTTTGAAGAGTTCTGGATTTTTGGATTTTTTTGTCCTCCCAAACGGATCCGGATTTCTGAAGTTGGTAATTATACGTATTAGAGTATGAAGCGTTAGTCATTTATCTATTTTATATAGTATATAGTGAATGCATTTCCTTTATTAAATGATTTTTTAGAGTATGTGCTAGGAGATGAAGCTGTGAAAGCAACCATGATAGAGCTCTGATAGTATCATTTATAACAGAGTAGTGGAAATTATGAATTTTGTCCAGCTGTCCACTCTTATATGCTTCATATGTTGTGCTGAATTAAACCACTGAAGTGCTTTTCTCTATATAGAGATAATCAGAGCAACATGTTTAGTTGCCATCAACATGTTTGACCCTTAATTACTGTTGAGACGAAGACTATTGAGAGTTCTGATCTGGACATGAGATCTTCACCAGGAATAATGTTGCTTACATGGCCTTGTGTCTCATTTTACCACTGGATTTTTGGATTTCCATATACAAGCAAGAAGCTGAAAAATAAATCCATATTTTCCGTGCTCTGAACCTTTTGAATTTTCATGGAATACCAATTTTTCGTGGAGTCACGGACACAAGTCCATGATTAGTTTCAGCATTGTCAATGGGTTTGCTAGAGTGTTTGCTTGGGTAAAAGTATATCTTTTTAATAAATTGCTGTAGATATTATCTGTGAAAAGGTATTCTTTCTAGTAACAAATTATAATTTTTTGGTACTTTTTAACTATAAGCCAGTCTCACAAAAATTTCATGTTTATTTTTTGAATTTATCCCTATTAATTCAGGAAAGCAAAAGCTTTGGCAAATGAAATTAGCTGCATCACAGTTGCGCCTGATACATTTTGTGGCCAGAGTACCCGTTTTGTTCCCAAGGCCATCTTCCTTGCATTAACTGCTCCACAGGTAATGCAATCTTTCTTAATAAGATACTGCAAATTACACAGTTCTATATTGTTGGGGTTTTAAGCTTAAAGTTTAAACAGATTCGGTGTTGGCGTTTAGCATCACTTCGCAAACTTTAAGCGTGATGATTGTCCAGAACGTTTTCTAGAATGAATGCACATTTCTTTGGGGATCATGAGATTGAGAGATCATCCGGAATGGAGGCCGATGGTCGTATCAAATGTGATAGATACAAAGGGATTTGGATGCTGATCTCTGCATGCAAGGCTTAACCCTATACTGGCTATTCTACCTGGTGATAGTTTATGCCCATCAACATTTGGTCACTTCTCTTATATCCGGCTGGTACTATTTAATTAGCTTAATGCTCTCTGCACAGGCATGAAGTAAATGGTTGGCATTAGTTTTTGGCAAATTGATGGATTATTTTTTATGATGGCAAAATAAAATAAATATAGATTGTAGGATACAGGTTACAAAACATGAAAGCTTTTAATTAACCTGTTGAAGCCTGATGACTAAATAGATGCTACAATACTAGACATCAAACATTACTAGATTCCTTCATGACTGCAACTATAATTCTAGCAAAGTATTCCAACTGACACATTTTTTTACAGCTGTAGACAAGAATATCTGCATTTTTTGGGTATATACAATTGAGCATAGGGTAGATACAAGTTACAGAAAACAGGTTTTTAAGCAATATTTATCTATAGTAAACTAAGCACCCTGTACAGCAAATATAAAAGTTAAAATTTCTGCCACAAAACTAAGTACACACAGCATCTTCTGTAGATTCCAGAATCTATCGACACCACTGAAGACACCCTCAACTTGAAGTGAAGGTCTTGTTTTGCTGCAGAAGCTAGATCAAGGTTGTAAATCTTGGTGGAATACTTGGCCTGCCTCCAGAGGAATGTCTGATATGAGTGCTGTTATCAGAAGAAGCACTCTCAACTGTTACTTTCAGTATAGTGCTTGGTGTGCCCTGGCAAAAGAGCAGCTAGTTGAGGACAGAACATGCTAAAAGTGGACATCAAGTCTTTAGGTGTGTAAATTGTTGTATAATCAAATTTTCAGGTAATTTGGGGTCTTGTGGTGGCAAGTAAGGGTATCATGGCCGTTTACTTCTGTTGCACTTAAATGATTTTCGAGCTGAAATATAATACCGCAGAGTTGGAGATCTGTTCTTTTTCCCAGGTAAAGAATAATATTATCTGAATGCAAGAATACATCCTTGGTAGCTTTATATATATTTAGTCTGCTACCAGAGGTGGCTACGTCTTGGGGAAATGTGGCAGCTGTGAAAACATTGGGAGGAAGGTTGAGAGGCCGAGGGACCAGAAAATGGGATTGTATATGCACTAGGTGCAGACATGGGAGGATGAGGCCTGGGAGAGTGCCCAATGTTTGAGTCAAACACTTGTGAGCCATAGCCTATTGCACCGGTCACTTAGGAAAAATACTAGATACTTTAATCTTGGCATTTCTTAGCTGCAGAATCGAGGACAGGGTCATTCTCTAAAGCAAAAGAGAAATTAGAATCTTCATGCCTGTTAAGATTTTGAAGAAATTTTTCTTTAGTACTGACATTGCAGCATCAGCCTTCAAGCTGGTACCTGTTCTTCTAACTGCCTCTTTTTTAGCAAGTCTCTCTTTAGTTGCAGAATTTTGTTGTTTGATTGCAGCTGATCCAGTTTAATTGGCAATCCAGTGGACAACACACTAAATTGTTGGAAGGAATTAATTACAACAATTGCAGTGTATATATAATTTGAGAATTGGAACTAAATGATCCATGAATGAATGCAGATAAAAATATCCACGAAGAGGTAGATATCTGAATAACTACTTTATTGATTTGTGAGGTATGTACAACCGTCTTTTAAAAGAGATGTACTCTCTGAAGATTACAAAAAGGTAAAAATCTCTGAGGAGATGTGAAGTCATCCACTCTGCTCTCTCTGGTTTCTACTCAGAGGGAATGAGTATGGGCCTCCTATGGTTTGCTTTGCTTTGCTCTCTGCTATGTGCATTTGTGTGTAGATGCGTGGGGAAGGATAGATTGAATAGTCAGCAGATGAAGAATTCAAATCAATGCATCAAAGGCTTCGTTATGTGCTAGCTCATGATCCGTCATATTCTCCACATGTAGAAACTAGCATCATTTTCTTCAACATAATAAACCCGAGTTTCTTGCATCTAGGTGACAAGCACTTCAATGCCCGCCACAAGTCTTGCAAGTGTATTGGGCGTACCTTGCTCCCAAGAAAATCCCTCCTTTAAGGCATTAACCCCCAAGCCTAGGTCTACCATACTAGTTATGATGTTCTAGATCAATTGAATGTTCAGGTTTCCTCTACTCCTCCATGCATTTTATTCTTCTTGCTAGACATTATGAGAAATATTTAACAACTTCGCACTAGCAGAGCCACATACTGTGTGGGGCTTCATGACGAGTTTCTCAAATACGGCTCTGATTCACTTTCCTTACCCTTGGAAAAGCTATTTAATGAGGTTGTTTGCTCGACATTCTCCTCGATCTCTATACATCATCCATCTTATTCTTAAGTTAGGAGATAGTTTCGGCTCAAATTACAAGACTAATATGATTGGACCCACAGTTGGCAAAGTCTATTCCATAGTGTTTGACATGGAGGGTAGAACTCTCATAGCGAGGGTGACAATCAAGTGTTTAGAGACTCCTATATTGTTGATCATATCTTAACCCTTCAAGATATTCTGGAGGAGGGTTGCCAATGTCTTCTAAATTCTTTTACTGATTTTGTGAATTTAAGAGGGCCTTTGACTTTGTTCTAAGGGAGTTTTTCGTCTACCTGTGCCTCATAGATATTAGTTACATCCATCTTGCGGATCTATGAGACAGTTGTGGGCTGATTAGATCCCCTACGGATTCTCTGTTTTAGTGGAGTCAAATATGGTTTTCCTATTTGGCCGATTCTTTTTGGATTTGTATCGACAAGTTCAAGGACCTCCGTTGACAACTTATAGATGTTGCTCATAGTTTTATTGATACACTACATGATGTTTTGGTTGCCATTGTCCTATTTGCTGATAACGCCATCCTCCCTACTCATTTCCTCGGTGCTTTGCAAAGATACTTAGATACCCTTGCTTGGATTTGTGGTCTTCACCAACTAGTGTTTAACCTTAGTGACAAAGGTTATGATATTCAATATCTCTAGGGATGCCCTTTCGACATTTCATTTCTTCTTCAAAGGAGAGCTTGTGTAGATCACAAGAAATATACATAATTGGTAGTTCGGTTCATTAATCCATCTCTCAACTTGAAACCTGCTTCTTAGTCGTCTTTCAATGGATACGCTTCATTCTTTGTTTTGGAGTGCCAACGCTTTGAGGTACATTTCCATGGTATCCCCTTGAAGATATACCTCTTTAATGTTGTTCTTGAACCCACAATTTCTTAGGGACGAGATTTGGAACTCTAGTTTAGGGTCCCTAGGTTGGGCATGCATTAAGAGGGTTCATACTATAATGCTTGAACATATGATCCTTTTCTAACATATGGATCCATAGAAGATTATCCAGGCTGAGTTTTTTGCTCAATATTGTATTTTGGAGATTGTATTTAGGATCACTTTCTTTCTCCTCAAGACTCTAATCTTTGGATGACAACCTTAGGCCATGATAGATACCCATATTTGTTACTTTGTTCTTCGGTGAGGGTTTCCTCGAAACTCACTAGACATTGGCAATGTTGGTATTTTGAGGCTAGTTTACTTCTCTAGCATATAGGATTTTCCATTGATCAACTCCATTCATTTGGATACTCATTTGAGGCCGCTTACCTCCTTTGAAGGAACCAAATAGAGTCGTTAGGGAGGACATATTGATGGTGTATCCATGCCACTTGGACCTCTTTGCCACAACCTCTCAGTCCCAAGATGGCCTTCTACAAGGAGCATTTTTTATAGTTTGTCAATGGTACTATATTGGACTCATATCTCTAGTGCCATTGGTAACATGACTGGAGGATTCATCTTGGTCAACTATGGGCTTATTCCCACCAGTTACAGGGTGAATCAAACCACATTGTTTCTTGCAGTGATAGGATCCTGTGTCGTTTTTCTCTTTAGGAGGTGGAGAATGAGGACCACTTTATTTTCAAATGCCATTTTTACTATGAGATATGGGTTGGTATTATTGTTTATATAGAGACTTGGGAGGTTGGTGCATATGTAACCTTGACTTGTCGGGTTAGTGTAATCCATGGTTTTTTAATTATTTCACATGAGGCACCTTGGAAGACATGCTTGTACTAAATTGTGTGTATAAACATGTAGGCTCACTTGTACATTTTTCCCAAATATACCCTGGGCCCAATAATTGTGATGACTAAAGTGTAGCCTATAGGCTCTACCCTAGCGGAAGGCCTATTACTAGGAGGCTTGTTCCTTCTATTATTTACATCAAGCATATATTTGTCCCCTGTCCCCCCCCTTCTCTCATGTTATTATTATACTGTCGTGATGCGATAGTGAATGCTTTGCAATGATAGAGAAGAGTAGTTAGTGATTGATTATTTAGTTTTCTTGGTAAAAGGATTAACTAGATCCACGCATTCGGTTCTAACACATGGTGCGCTAGTAAAACTATAGAGTTGATGTTTAAAGATGTTCCTTAACATCATTGATTATTCAAGCCCATTTTCCTTTGCTTGCTTACCATGTTGGTAATGTTCTTTGTCTCCATTAACAAGGAGTTTGCATTACACTCCACTGTTTGTTCCATCTCCCCCATTTGTTTCTCTTGAGCTCCTTTTACACCCTTAAAATTATTTGTCTTTGTTTCCTGCTCCATCACAATACCATCTCCCCTATCACCTAAGGCATTCATTGGTTTGTGTCCCTTTTGACGAATAGGCTAGGGTTCCCATATGGGAAGTCATAGTAGTAAGTCGTCCTCATTACCCATTTTATATAACAAATTCACCCAAGTTGAAATGATGCGAGTTTTAGATAGAACCGGGTTCATAATGCCCTCTGTTGAAACAACTAAGACAAAAAATTTAGGAAATTAGAGTTGGCGACCTCATGAGCTTTTTGAAATTGTCTTTAGGATCCTTGAGAACTAGGTAAACATGTGGCATAACTCCACACAACCACAATGTCCCACTAATGATGTTTCAGGAAATGTTGACGAGAAAGGTACCGAACAAACTTGGCCACTAGAGAAAGTCACTCAAGTTCCTACAGTCTATTAACATTATAACTCTGTTACAGTCCTGACCCATCAACACCAATTAAAGGCCTCGATGCTGAGGTTTTAAAGCATAAATAGAAAGATTACAATGCTTTATTTAGACTATTGTTAAGCTTCCCTTCATTGATATGAATTCAAAAACCAAATTCCAAAGATTCAGACCTCCCATGATTCACTCAATCCTCATTACCTCTAACCATATGCAAAATCATCAGGGTACAGGGACTTGTTCCATATGCACCCTCTCCTGTTCTCATAAAGAAAACGACCTCCTCATCACCAAGCCGATCTTGATCATGCTTGGCTTAGTCATGCTCATTGCTTGCTTGATACATGTGCCATCTCATGATAGATTTTTTTGGGAGCTATAGAAATATTTATAGGGTCCTCCCGTTCCCAAATATGCCTATATTGACGAACATCACCCCAAATCTGAATACAACTTAGGATTATAGGAGTATAGAAAACCCATAAGTCCCCATTCAAAATATCAATACATTTCATCCTCAACTTACTTCCAAGGTCACCGCATCTTCCATTGAAAACCAAAGTGAATGGTCTACGAGGACATTCAAAGTAAGCATTGAAGCCAACTTTTTGCCAAAGTTGTCCATCATCAAATTGTGTTCACTTGGTTGATATTCCACATAATGGTTGCTGGAAGTATTAACCACCTCTTTGATCTTGTTCACAGGGATCCACAACTGCCAAGTCTCTGGTTCCTTGAAAGGTTGTTGGTTTAGCATGGTTGTTAGAATTTGGGAGTCAGTTTCGATGACAATCCTATTCGAAGTCAAATCCTTTGCCCTTCATAAAGCATGCCATTTTTGTAGACTCCTACTAGATTAGTGGATTGAATGCCCAATCCAATAGAGAACTAAAAAAGAGTTCACCAGTGATCATCATGACATATTCCTCCTGCTCTTGTTGGGCCAGGTCTCTTGTGAGACACACAATCAATGTTTAATTTGAACAACTGCATGACAATGGGGTCAATTTGATATTATATTTATCTGTTTTAACTACCCCTTTCATGTGGGAATGTTTTCTTCTATCTTGAATCAACTACTAGTTAACTTGCACTTGCACCAAAAAGAGGTGCAATGGTTATGCCGATAGCCATATATGAGGCGTCACCCCTATCGACATATCATGTTAGTAAGAGGGTCATTTCCATTGGGCTTCACCCCTATCGACATAAGGACCATGATATACTGGGGTTCATAAGTTACGGCCGACCAAGCAAACCATCCAATTGCATTTGCCTCAAAAATTTCGAAGGCCTTTTGAACAAACCCATTTTGTGCATACCCTACCATCATGGCAATCTATGAGACCGTATTTCTCAAGGTATTTTGTCAAATAGTTCTCGTGCCCTATTTATTGTAATCATTGCAGTTTGTGAGATGACATCTCTTTGAGGCATTTTATCAAACAGTTCACATGCCTTGTATATGCTTCCACATTTTTCATAAATATCAATCAGGGCACTTGCAACTACAACATCTGGAAGAAAACACGTTATGTTATGCTTTGATGGATGTCCATACCCTGCTTCAAAGCTTTTATTTTGCCCGGGCATGGAGTATACTGGTAAAGGTGAGCTGATTGGGTTGGACATCTGTCATTTGGTCAAACACTTGGTAGTGCCTTACCCGCACCTCTCAAAACCATACTGTCTAATCTCAGAATCAACAAGAACCAATCTTGATTTTTGCAAAAACACTTCATGAGCATTCAACAGACTTCCGCACTTGGCATACATACTGATAAGTGTACTGAACAAAAATATTTCTGACATAAATTCTCTCATACTCGTGTGTGTGTGGACTATTTTTTCCTCTGACAATGCCTTTTTCGTAATACAGCTCTGCAAAAGGCATGAATATGTCGAAGGCCTATAGGCTGGTCTATACTGTGCAGTATATTGAGAGCTTTTTTTACCCTATGTCCTGCTTTCCTTACAGACCATGAGACCACGTTTCATTCAGGCATTTAGTTGAACAGTTCACATGCCAGAAACATGTTTCCCACATTTTGCATATAGGTCTGCCTGGGCATGGAAAACATTCCCACTTGCCATTATGCTTTGACAGGTGTCCATACCCTGTTTTAAAACTTCCATTTTGGCGCAGCTGGGAGGAAATGTGCCAAGTAGCAGACTACGGCGTTGTGTTAGTGACTGTATACACCCAGTTGCTTTGCCAAGCTTTCCACAGAAAGCAAACCTGAGACGTAGTTGTGAGAAATTATTACCTACAAATGCCTCAAGATCATAGATAATGTACCGAATGCATCACTTTTGGTTTTGTCACTCAGTAAATCCATATCCGGTTCAAGACAATTGGTAACATGTTTCAACACAATATTACAAGGATCCACAAGAATTTCTGCCACCTCATCTAACATAAACTCAATAGCCCTCGCTAGAGAAAAAAAGAGCTTCAATAATGGCAGGAAATAACTAAGGTGAGGAGCAGAGAACTACAGCTACCAGCTTGTATCCATTTCCGTATGTCGAATGACCAACATGATTCATAAAATGTGCTGTCACATAGTACACATTTGCCGATTTACACCAGTCACAATCATAATCCTCAGCTTCAGTAACCTAGCATTTCCTTCGGATGCGAAACCACTCCCCGTTCTTCTGCTTAACAAGCGCTCCTGTAAGAGGCTTCACAAATTTCCACCTCTCAATAGCCATACCAGGTGTTGAACTTTCTTTGTGCTAGACGACGGTCTTTCTGTAGAATTGTGTTGAACTAAGTAGCCGAAACGTTTTGTATACGGGAGTGGGAGCAGGGTATCCCATACATGGAAACGGCAATTTTTTTTTTTTGACCCCGGATACCGCGTAGGATACGACAGTACAAAAACTATATAAAAATTTAAAAATATATAAATCTCAGCCTTCTAAATAGGAATTTAATTATAAACCACATATTATGTATATGAAAAACAAGATAAAAGACAAGTTATACTATTAACTATAAATTTATAATAATGTACAATATATACAAAACGAATAAACTTAAATTTATAGTGTATGTTATAGATTGTATAAAATTAAATAATGTATTTTATATAAATGTGTACAATGTACAATATACTGTATAAGTTGTATATACCATAGTTGGAATACTCGCATAGTTGTATTTTTAATTACTAATCTGTCTACAAGTGATCAAAGCTCATGATTCTTTCAGAAGATTGCAAGAAGTTGCTTGGTCCATGGCGGTACCCAAATTTGTTCTCCTTTTTAGTCTAAGCAGCATCAGAAATATGGCATGAAGCTTTAAGGTAGATAGATCTTGATATATGTCATTTTGTAGCTGGGGATGTGATCTAACTAACACTCAGATTTGTGGAGAGATGGATGGCACTTTGAAGGGATTTGATCTAACCCTCACTATTTTAGGTTGTGCCTTTCAACCAAGGTAAGAGAACCTATATTGCAGGCTCTATTTTGTGAAGGAGGTGGAGATATCCTTATACTATGCATATTGTATGGAGATGGCCTTGGGAAAACACGATCAATTTTCCATTATTCAAACTCAACAGAGTTGTCACTACTAAATGATGGAAATGCTTTCAAAACAAGGCTAAGGCTACTAGAGACATGGTATGATACTGATTTGCTTTGTGCATTTTTTGTAGATGGGTTAGATTCTTTTGTTGACACACAATGCAATGTAGGGGTAGTATGGGTAGGATTAGTTATTCAGATGATTTTTTGGTGGGGTATTGACAAGACAAACTTGGATATATCAAATCTTTGACAACCTCTACAATACTTGAACAACTATCAGATAAAATGCTTCAAATAATCAGGATGTTCTTTCAACCAGAAGATGCATAAATGGAAGCCCAGGTTGCACTCTTCACACAATCTTTGAGAACTCACCACAAAAGCTTGAAGTAAAGAACTCAATTAAACACAAAAATCCTTGATCAAACCACGCCTAAGGTACCCCCAAAGGCTTACAAGAAATCCCAATCAACAAATGAAGGTGGAGTGATTTTAAACTGCTTATTTTCAATGCCAGATGAAAGCTCTTCTGACAAAAAAAACTGCAAGTGCCACTAAACTATCAATAAGGATGAGATTTTGTGTGATTTCTAAAGACTTTCAATGCAAGATTGCAACAAGAACAATGAAAACTATTTGCAGGTATTTAAAATGATAACATACATCATATTGCCCAGAAAAACACAGATTAACTCAAAAGCTTGTTAGATTCATCAGCAGGGGAGAGTTTCATGAACAATCTTAGAGCTGCGTGATGGCTATACACTTGTAACCAACTCACATACATGAAGATTCAACATAGAAGAAATTAACCTAGTTCTTTGGTGGGTTTCTCAGAAAATGAGCTTTCTCTCAGAATTTGCTCGTGATTTTCAACTTCCCGACCATTTGCATTTCTCAAAAATGCATTATATATCTCTTGCCACATTGGAGCCTTCTTTCCCAAGCAAAGCATATGCCAAGGGATCAAGTTTGTTACAACAATTTCTCATGATTCACTGAAAATGACATTTAACAAATTTACAACGAGAGTTGCCAGGTGTTTTAAAAAGACTGAATCATTACAAATATTCAGATCATTATCCTTCCTAGAGGCACGTTTTTCATCATCAAGGCATGAAGATGCCTTTCCTCTCATCATTTCACCTTTTCACCTTTTAAAACTACCTCTGCAACTTTCAATTTTGACATTTCACGTGTTTGGACGGATTAGGGAAAAACTTTGTTTCAAAAACACCTCAAATATGCAAATTAATCCCTAAAACCACTTGCATTGATCTTTGCAGGCACAAAGGACATGAATTCATCAAAAAATTCGAGTAAAAATGATGCAAAATTCACATCTCCAAGATTCCTGGAGAAAAAATGGTGGCCAAAAATGAAAATGTATAGTTACCCTTGATTTTCTCTTTCTCCTTCAATCTGGGCCCTCCACGTGTCAAAATATGATTGGGAATGAATTCGGGTTCACCTTTTGACTTTTTAACATTTTTGGAAAAATGGAAAAAATTGACTTTTTTCTCCGCCCCTCTGTCCTTGAATTTTGGTGATGACACGTGGCATATGGTGGGTCCCATTGGGATTGCGCTTCAATTCTACGCATTTTGACCTTTTTTGGAAAATTGGAAAAATTTTTCACTTTTTGCCCCGCGGGCCCGCACCTCTTTTGCCCTTGACACGTGTCATGCCTCTATTGCACATGCGGGCTTATTTCATTTTTGACCCCTTTTTTGCAAGGGAAAATTTTCAATTTTCCCTCCGCGTGCCTCACCTCCCTGCCACGTGTCCCCTTGTGGTTCATTCGCGGGCCAACGCTTCAAATTTTCCATTTCAAGTCTTTTTGCAAAAGGGAAAAATTTCCTTTTTTTCCTCCGCCGCTTCCCCGCTCTGACCCGACCACCACGTGTCCTTGCTGATTGGAGCAGATGCATCCCTATTTTTTAACTTTAGAAAACAAAGCCTAAAAATCTTAAGTTTTCCATCGGCCTTTTGCTCCTTTGACTTTCAAAATTGGCCACGTGCCACTCCTTGGATTGGTTTTCCCCAAGTTTTGAAACTTTGATCCATTTGAAGTTAAAACTTCAAAGTTCCCCGCTCCCCCCATTCTGCCTCTACTCAGGACGTGTCACTTGTGATTGGCCACGAGGGGCCGCGCTCTGCCAAAAGGGAAAAAAATTTTACTTTAATATTTCCTCTACCTCTTCTAAAGACCAAAAAAAAACTTCTTAAGAACGTCGGCCATCCGCATCCCCTCTGCCCAAAATTGATGCCACGTGTCCTCCTCTGATTGGAGTGGGGCTGAAACTGATTTTGAAACTTTAGAAAAATAGAGCTAAAAAACTCTAAGTCCCCCATCAGCCTGCTCCTCCCTTTTTGATCTTTAGGACATGTGTCTACTCTCGATTGGCTGCGGGGTTTCGGGCCAATTTTTGACTTTTTAAAATTTTGCAAAATAAAGTCTAAAAATTCTAAGGGAATCCGACCACCCGCCATCCCTCAGCCAATTAGAACCTGCCACGTCGCCAATGCATGCTGAGGAAGAAATTGACGGGCAAATGACGCCCGTCTGACTGTCAAAATACAAAAAATGCCAGGGATGCCCTAGAAATTGATTTTTTCGCCAAGGATGGGATTTTTTGAATTGGAACTAGACAAAACATGATTCCGAGAATTTCTCGACCTTGGGATTGAATTTTTGAAGGCATATATGTATAAAACGATCAATTTTGATTTTTCACGATTGGGCAAAAGGGAGAACACGGCATAGCCCACGGATTTGAAGAATTTAGGGCAAAAATTAGGGCAAACTTTGAGTATTCTTACAAAATGGGGCATGTCAAATGATTTTCAAATGGATTTTTAAGGCATGGGAATAGAGGCATCAACTTCATTTCACCCATTAAAACTATAGAAAACGTTTCAGGAAATGCAGAGTGGAAGGAAAATTAGGGCAAAAGCATAGAGGATCAAAATGGACACCAACAGTCCAAAAAGGTGCAAAAATGGATTTTATGAAAATAAGAAAAATATTGCCATCAATGCGCAGAGCTCGAGAAAATATACACTTTTGAAGAAAACAACACCTAAAACGGAGCCACAAAATGAAAGCTATGGCTCATGCAAGTTTTTGCTGCACATCTTCCCGGACCCTTTCCAAAAATGGCAATTTTTTTCTTGTCTTGTGTTTTCTTCACCAAAAATCCAAAAAAGGAAAGAAACGCCAAAAAAGGAAAAAAAACGATAATGGCAGAAAAAAAAGGAGAAAATGCATTTTTTGCGCAAGGAGCGGCCAGAGGCTTGCGGAAACGGCTAGGTACGGCCCGTGCCGTACTCGGCCGTTTCCACAGGCCTCTGGTCGCTCCCTGCCCGCCCCCATACCGCTCCCGCTCCCGCTCCCGTACCACTCCCGTACCCGCTCCCAAGGTCCCTGCCAGCCGTTTCGGCAACTTAGGTGTTGAATGCACCGCAGTCCCACTTTTGTCATTCTTTTGGCCTTCTCCTCATCTTTCAATCTAATTTTTGTGTTTCCTCTTCCTCTCAACATCATTTTTATCTGCCCATTCTCTAACAACGAGAATGCCCACTCTGGAAAATATACTTCACTCAAACAGCTTACTAGTTCAATGTTCTTCCTTCCTCCAACCGTTTCTAACAACATTCCAAAACTATAAACGTCTGATTTGTCAGTCACAAGTCCCAAATTTCTGGATGACAGCTTGAGTGCAGCATAAATCACAAAACGTTAATCTCGATCAACTGCTACATTGATATGTGTGTGTCTCACGATCTAAGAATAATAACCAAAGCAACAAGGCAAGGACACTAACTCCAGAGTGTCACGATCCAAGAAAATCCAAGGTAATATCAAGTGCAAGGACACGAAACCTGAAGAAGCAAGATCAACACCACACCCTCCCATATTGCTAAATGGGTGGAGTGATGCTACAAATCTGTATGAGTTGCCCAAAATAACTACTCAAACACTACCAAACTAACACTAGAATGCACCAAAATAGATCCCCCATAAGAGATATTGTCAACATGCCAAAAGTGTCAAAAACTTACCCAGATAACTATTAATCATGTACTCAACAAACAAGAGAGATACTGGTACACCTACTGAATGAAAAAATGCTCAAAACAAGAAGCATCACAATGCAGAAGGTATAGATAAGTGGAGCAAGAGGCCGAATGGATGGAGGAGCCACGCCTGTAGATGTTTTCCTACTCAACAAATGCCTATGTTTGCCGCCATGAATGTGATCAGATATGCTGGTGCCTGACAATTTTTCCAGACATTTTTTGGATGAAGAAGACTGCTTTCCCATATGACTATGGTGTAAAATCGGCTACAATGGGTGCATGCAAAAGAACATTTCAATTTCAATGTGTGTCAGGTTAGATCATGTTTTGATAGCTGAAATTCTCTTCAGGTTTCTCAAGCCTGAGTGAAGGTGCAGAACTCATGTGTAAAACTTCATCTGATCCTGTAGAAATGAGTTGAGCGATACAAAAAAATGAGCTCTATCAATGTGTGATCTCAGGATGGAACCATATCTGCTCGAAAGCCTCAGATGAATCATGATGAGAACTTCCACTTAACATGTGGAATAGAGGAAATATATCAGCCTCATGTGAAATGTCTACCAACGACTTTGCTAGTGAGACCTATAGCATACAGAGCATAGCGAGATCTGAATGCTAATGAGTAGAGATTACTCAGATCAAAAACCCCCATTGCAACTGAGTAGAAATCAGGATACTTTTACAGACATGTGGTATTGTAATAGAGAGATAGATGTGGAAGAGCATGCAGTAATGCAAGCTTCTCACAGGTTTAGATACATGCTGACCATAACCATAACTGACTGCAAAGGTTGTAGAAGGATCCTTTAATGGGTGATTTGTCCGTAACTTATGCCGTATTATCTTGGGGTGGTTGCTTATAACCAAATCACATGCACCCCTAATTAAAGCTTTATAGCTAAGTTTGCGACCATTAAGCCTTGAAATCCTATGGTGTGATTGGATACAGGTATGGGTACGGGTCTCCATACGTTGTGGGACATTGCTACTTGAGATAGATTCCTTTAGTACGATAAGTCTTGGATTCTTGCTCCTTAAACTACACTGCACACACATCTACTCTACACTGCAGGGGAAACTAACTATTCTAATCCATAAGATTTCCAAGGGACCAGGGAGAGAGAATGCGATAAAATGTTCAAAGCATTCAATATACTAAAGAGGTGATACATTTTCCATGATAAAGGAGGGTGTGTATGCCTTTGTAGTCTTCATTCAATGCGCTTTGAGATTACATTTTGTGAAGCGAAAGTGGCACACTAGAAGGGGTGATGACAGGTAGCTCCTATAGGATCTATTTAACGAGAATGCACTCTCACCTGCCAATATTTCTAAAGAGGTTAGTCACAATGATAATGGATCCCTGCAAGAACATAATAATAGACACAATCATTCTTGTAATTCTCTTAGGATGTGGTAAGGAGGCAATGAAGAATGCTTTGAAAACACAGCAGGGGAAGGATGCATCTTTGAAACTTTAAGCTATTTTATTTGCGGTTCCTGATTATGCTATTAGTATTCAATCGGTTACCTGAGATAAGGGCTCATGGATCACAATGCAAGGAGTCTCACATACAAGGGCAAATTGCTAACACATTAGCTTCACAAAGAAATTTCGGTAGAGCCAATTGTGCTGATCCCAAATAACTACCTCAAACATTCTTACAATGAGCCTTCGAACATTTCCAATCTTATAAGAAAATGAGAAGAGAGATTTTAGAAGGGGAAAATCCAGGAAATCCTTGTGGTTGCTATGCCCTCTCAATCCACTTGTCAAGAGAAACTTAAGTTTGTTTGAGTGAATATGATTATATGTTACTTTGCAAAAGGCTCCCCATACTTATCCCAGGTGCTGCAGCAGAGAAAGTACCTAGATGTACCATGCTTCTTAATTGCACTCCCAACCACCAAATAAAACACTGTTATGAACCCGGCCATGTTTTATGAAAAATCTCCACCGATTTCTCATAAAATATAGAATTTATTTATTGATTTGCATCGGGCTCAGAGCCATGATTCCAATGGTACCAATTTTGTGTGATTTTGTTGAGAAATGCAAAAGTTATGGCCTTCTGATTGCGGGTAGCTATTTTGGGTCTAGTAGGAGTTTTCTGTCATTTAACGGGAATGAGCATTAACTGACTAGAGTCGAATATGTTTCTTTAATTTAAATATATCTATCCTCATTAAAAATAAGAAATCCATTATTTGTGGTGTAGAGGACGTCGTGCTCATTCTAGAAAGTCCAATTTTGTGAAAAGCGGAGCTCGGAGTCAAAAGTTATGGTCGTTTGAAGTTCATGGGTCAAACGTTGACTTTTGTTCTTTGCTGCAGCTATTTTGGCAAAATTGGGTCAGTGCATCCTGGCTGTCCTAGACGAATTCTCCCACATCGGCTGATTCAGGCTTCCTTGTCCCCTTTTGCAGCTTTTTCGCCTTTACGCGTCCCGCGCGTACTTTTGTCCCGGCTGTCCCGGACGAAAATCTCCGCACTGCCTGCAATAGACCATCTTGCGGAAAATCGGCCGATTTGCATCACGTACATAATTTTGTCCCAAATGTCCCAAACCTAGTACGACGAAACCTCGGTACGACCCGCATTGGTACGATCCGCACCCTTCAGACCCGAATATTGTTCCTCTAAAAGAATTTCCTTGAGATTGCTATATTCTTATTTGTTTGTTTTGTTTCCTATTCTTAAACTGACTCGTTGGGATTTTTTCACTGGGTGGGAGAGCTTAGAGAGAAGTTGAAGGGGCCCCAAAAACATGATTTTGGAGCCTTGGAATCAATGGGTACTCTGCTACGGAGGTGGAAAGGCATTAAGATATGGCATCAAGTATAAAAAAGCAAAAGCCATTGCTGAGATTTATGGAAAACCTGTATGTCAATCGTGTTTTTTGGCTTTGTCATTGACAAATTCACTGCATAATTACCGCTTAATAGAAAAAATTATTTGATTTGCTAAACTATGTAGATAGCTGCCCTTTATTGCCACATTTATATAGCAATAAGGCAGATTTTCCTGAAATAGTACACATTCACAGTGCACAACATCCGTGGACCCCTGCTAAAAAAGGAAAGATCTGAAAACCTTCTACACGCAAATCGAGATAGATACGCTACAACTGAAAAAAACCAATACAGATCTCGAGAAATCCAACTATTTCTTAAGGACAATGATCATATTTTGATTTTGTAGCGACATCGATATACTGCTTTGGCTCGGATGACAGGTGGAGGAATCCCCTGTGTGCTTGCTTTGCAAAAATAAAAAAACCAGGAGTGAAATAACTACCTCCAGAATTGGCCGAGTTTATAAGGGTCAAGGATCTTAGGGTTTTGGCATGACCTTCTAGATCCAATGGTCAAGTTCCATTTGTTGTTGCAGGAAATTCAATGCATTTCACTTGTAACAAAATACGACTTTTAATCCCAAATATATGACTTACACAAGATAATTTATTTGCACACATAGAAACTTACTGACTTGATGTCAATAGTTAATCTCCTGCTCTGATACCATGAATAGGAATGATAACTAGATCCTAGTACCAAGCCAAGTAACACAGATGCTAATCAAACACCATGATCAATCATCTTTGAAAACATGTTCACTAGAATAACTGTTACATAAAACCTATTGCAAACAAATGCAGTCAACAATATCATGATGCTTGTAAAATGCCGAACTCACAGTGCACATACATTGAGTTAATGATCTCCTTTTGACTTATTATAGGAAATTGGAATAGCAATCTTAAGAACCAGTCAAGGTCGTAGATCAAGTTCCATAAATTGAGCTGCTTTTAACTATGTTTTATCAAAGAACTAGTCATTCCATATATTTAGGAGAGAACTAGACATCAAGGATCTAGTCAATACCATAGATCAAGGAAAGAACTAGTCAATAGGCATAGATCTAAGGAAAGCAACTATCACTTATCAACTTAGATAATATCTCCTAATATCTAATATACGAGATATGAAGTTGAAATGATCCACACACAGGGTAAGTGGGAACTGAGGATAAGATACAATAAAGGTAAATGTAAAGTACATAGGTGAACATGAGCTAAGGTAAGATACTCTAGACTCGGTAACAGCAGTTCAACTTCATTTGGGACAAGGTTCTCCATATTTAACGACTTTATTTGCAAATTTCTCCCTTGGTCTTCTGTTGACTATGAAAGGAAAATTAGGAGGCTTTCTTCATTCTAATGCATAGTACCCTCTTATCCGTAGACTCTAATGTTATGAATATTGTGAGATTCTCTCATCAAATCTCCCTTGTTTCTATGCCTTAAAAACTAATTTGATAGAAAGCATTACGATTGTAGATATAAACTTTTCTTTTGTTTTTGTTACATTACAAAAATGAATGCATAAACTAAAAAAATATAATTTACATCAAAAATAGATAGAAAGTTCAAGTTATATTCATAGTTTTGTAAGGTTGCTTATGAGTTCCAAATATTTTGATTCAGGTCAGGCGCCTAGAAGAGCCTCAATTGCAAGCATGGATAGAGTTAACGAAATTTATGAAAAATGCTTTTTTCAACTAATTTTCAAGGGATTTAAAAATGTTTGTTTAGCTGTTTTCATTTTCAGTGTAAATGAGATTCTTGTTTCATTTTTTCTTTTCAATATATTGTTTTACATGCATGGTTTGATTCCACTGGTTTGACAACTATGAAGTGTTATTCTCTCAATGGAGGAGCTCCCTTGGACCGACCATTTCACAAGTTTGCGAGTAATATGTATTATATTTCCTTAACCCAAAAACAATACTCTTACATTTCTGAATAACACTTATTATATTCCCTTAACAAAAACTGTAATGAAATTGTTTCAATTGGGAGAGAAAATTCCAACTTGTCTGTAAAATGAGCTAACTTTAGAAAATCAAACTTGAAGCATATAACTTGTAGATCCAAAATATACAAATTCCACACCAAAATAAGACCAAATAGGGGTTTTTGGTGAGACCTTACCTTTTGAGTTTATTGTTGTCTCTCAAGGGTTTTAAGCTGAGATCGACTTTGTAGATTTTTTTATGTTTCTAATTGAACTATAATACGCTTTTTTTTTTTTTCATTATTGGAACTTATCAATATGAAATATTTTAAAATAATATAATAATAGGCTATACAATGGTTACAACTATAAGGTGGTCAATTGGTATATACAGTTTGGAAAGGGAAAAACTTATGGTAAAAACATGATGAAACATAAGCGTAAATCAAAGAGGAAACAACAACAGCACTAAAAAAACAAACCTCAATGCTTCTTTGAGGAATGCAGAATGGGCTTGGACTTGGACTTGCCACAATTCCTTATAGAAGTTGAGTGCACCCTAAAACTAAAAGAGAACCAATTAAGACCCCCAATACACAAATTATGGATTTTAGCGCGAGACTCAATTGAACCCTTACTTTAATTACTTTTGTGTTTAAGCCAAACTCTATGAGGACAAATAAGAAGCGTAGTTTGACTTAAACTTGGTATTTTTAAAATAATTCTTATTGAGAAAGCCCATATCAATGATGTTGTCCAATTATATTGTATAAAATATGGATGTGAATATGTTATTGAAAATAACTCATCACATTTCGTGTATTATGCATGTACAAAAAATGAATCACTTATGCGCCCATTTAAGAAAATGTTATGGTTTGTTGCATTGTGTGATTTGCACAATCCTTTTTCGGTGTTTCTGTTTTGTTATTGTTGTGGGAAATTTTTAATAACTAAACATATGGAAAGTTTGATATAAGTAGGATGGAGATCTCATCAGTAAAAAAATATTTAGTGACGTGCTTGCTGCTTTTTTCCATTCATTACGCGCCACATACACAATAAGGAAATACATTTACCTCTTTTGCTTTAGCATACTTAAAAGAGAAACCAAAACACTCATAATTGATTGCTTTTAAAAATAAGCTACAAAGGTGGTATATCTTAAATGTAAGTGTTATATTTTAGCCACCCATTTCTGTTTCATTGGAGCAATTAAATACCCTTGTATTGACAAGAGAGGAACTATTCGGTTCAAGCGTGATTGTCAAGACAAGATAATGTTAAGAAAAATGTTGTATGGAAGGGCATCTTTCATCCATACATTCTTTTTGAAATGTATAGGAAAGCAACAAAGATTGAAGTTGGAAAATTGGATGATGAAGTGATAGGCAAGTGAGTAAATCCTTTGCTTCTTGAAAAATGAGAAGGGAGAATGAAGTTGTGGAGGATGCTATGAAGTGTAATGTGTAGCGTCATTGGTATACCTGTGAAATGGTTTTGAGAATTGGAGGTGTGATGGATAGGATGAAAGTGGTTCAGTAAATTGTTGAAAAATTGGTGTTGAACCATGAATATTCTAGATTAGGGCATGGGGAAACTGTGTTGCTCTAGCATGTATTTAATGAGATAAAACACACATATGACTTGTCTATTTGAATAAGGACATCTATACAAGATGATGTTATGATTGGCGAAGATTGTACTAAACACTAGCATCGTTGTTGCATAGATCAGTATTGTGGACGATAAAAAATATGGCTAGCAAAAACTTGTTCTTCACTGCTCCACTCGGGGATCAATGTAACTTGGTTCAATTCCTTTCTAGCAAAGCATTGATTATCATTACATTGATATCCCATGTTGAGCTTTTGAAAATCATTGCTCTCGACAAGGTTGTATGTGAAGCATTTTCTATGTTTTGGGATGTCTGCCATTCCTTAAGAAAACTAGAATTGGATCAATTCTACCTTTGGTATTGTGGCGTTTCATAAACATCTTGGCCTTAAAAATCTTTACAAGGTCCCTTCCAAGGATTTTGTGTCTTGTTCATGAGAAGACATGTTTGAACGGGGGTGGAGACTTGAGAATTAGGAGAAGAAAATGTCCCCAACGGGGAACCTAATATTGAGGGCGACAAATATCTCATCGAACATGACTTGAGATTCTCCCCCTCGATGATATTAATTACCCCATACAACATAGCATTACTGTCTTTCTTCACGTACTTGACTATTATGGCATTCAAAACCTAGCCTACATGAAAGAAATAAAAAAAGATTGGTTGAGTGAGCGTGTCTTGTGTTGTTTTCCAATGGGAGAGAGTCTAGGGGGAAATTTCATGCATCAAACAGCCCTTGCTTTTGTTGCCACCACCACGAGATATGATTCATTTTGCATACGCGCTTCCACAATTATTCATCTTGGATTTTTGAAAAGTGAGCAAAACAAGTCGGGGTTGAAGGCAAGATGGATCCCAAATCTCACATTCTCACCGTTATGATTAACACCATGTTGAAAGGGGAACAACTTGGATCATCTGATTTTTAATTTGATGAGACTGTAGATGCCACAGGTTGAGGAAACAATGCTTTCCAAAATATTCGTTTCCACTTTATAAGGAGTGAGTTATAACTTATTTATACATGTATAGAATAATTGGTTTGGAATATATTGTAAGGAATGCATATCCTTGAATTCAATGGTAGAAGCATGGTGTCGTTAAACAATGAACACTAGGAGGAATTCCTTGTAATTAAAATAATCTCATACGAAACATCTCAACACTCGTACATACAGTGTGATACTTATTAACAAGTTTTGTGTCCATCACTTACATGTTCCACGAGTCTGCTTGCATGATGCTCTTTGGAGATATATGAAAAGCAATATCAACTTTAAGTGCTTTTGGTTGAACTCGAATTGATTGTGTTTGTGGTTGTAAGATTTGTTGTTTATGTACAACATGGATAATATCTCATGTTGGATTTGTATAGGAAATTCATTGGTTGAAACCTATCAAAATATTGCAATTTGTACAAGTGTACATGAGAGTCTTTGTTGTTGGCATGTCGGGTGCGCAAGGGGGTCACAACCATAACACACCTTTCTACATGGGCGTGGGCCTATGCGAAAGGGAAAGTTAGGGACATAAAGGGAGGGATGAAGTACATTAGAGAAGGAAGGTTGTAATGCCCCTACATAATTCACACAAAAAAATGTTGTTTATTATCATAGTCTAATGTGTTTATTTATATTTATATAAATTATACTCTAATAAAAAATGTTATCCACGGAATATTTAAATATTTGGAATTTAGAAGATGATTTGCAATAGAAATGTAAAAATGATTACAAATATATCGTCCTGAAAAAACACAATTTTACCTTCAGGCAGGCATTCTTGTGCCAACGATAATGGTTTGACCCAAACGTCCTAGGAGAATGGCAGTGGTTTTGGTTTGGCTCAGGGTGTTTTGGGAGGTGCCCTTTTTGGTGGTGTTGGAGGCTCTGAGGGGCGGAACATCCAGATCCATTTGCTTTCAAAAATGAATGTTTTAACAACTACTGTTATTTACCTTGCTCCTGTGGCAGCGATGCAGGGTTTATTGAAGAATGGTAGTGGCTCTTCTACTGGATCTCCTCTGAAGGACAACTCCCCTAATGTAGATGTGCCAGTCTCTCCCTCTTTGTCGCAGATCTTACCTTTAGGCAGTTTAGACGGTTTTTTGGAAGCTACGAGTTTGGGGGCTCAAGGTAGAGTTAAAAGCTTTTCTGAAGTGGCTAAATCCTCAACACGTCCTCCTACAAAGGCCATGACACATGCCAAAGCATCCCCCTCTGTGCGTTTTGGCCATGCTGTGTTGAAAACAGAGGCTTATTTCAAGGAAAAGGGCATTATTTGCAGATTCAACAAAATTTGTGTTGGACTGCCTACTCTCCATGACTGGATCTCTTCATCTTGTAAACCATTAATGGATGGTAAAGTGGATATTTACCCTTTAACTAGAGGTTTTTTCATTGTTGTCTTTGATATTACCTCTGATAGAGATTTAATTTTTGATAGATTATGGGACTTTCAATCCCACTTTCTACTCATGAAGCCATGGTTTCCCCCTTTTAATCCAAATATTGAAACTTTCCAAATCAAACTTGTTTGGATCCGTTTCCAATATCTTCCTCTGCAGTTTTGGGACGAGAAATGTTTAACCTCCATTGGGAATATTCTGGGTAAAACACTGGCTATTAACATAAAAACAACCTTGTATGAGTAAACTATGTATGCTTGCATTTTAGTTGACATGAGCACTTCAACATATTTTCCTACTTCTGTTGATCTTATGGTTGATGACAGAATATGGACCCAAAACTTGGACTATGAAGGTTTTCCCTTTAGATGCAGAACTTGTTTTTCACTGGGACATTTAGCTGTGGATTGCAAGAATGGGAAGAAACATGCAAGTAGACACACTTCTTGGTGGAAGAATGCAGATCCAAGTTTGTTGGCTGTTGACAGTCATTCAGATTCTGAGTCTGAAGATGGATCTGCGAATGAGGAGGTTTTGGTTTCAGTGGAGGAGGAGGCTCCCCCTTTGTCTACCCCTGTAGAGAAGGCTCCTTGTGAGGCTGGGACTTCACCTTCTCCTATTGGTATGAAGTCGGACAACAATAATACTGAAATTGGCATGCTGGTTCACACTTTTGAAAATGTAAATCTAATCCCTAGTACTGGTTGGTCTATTGTGAGTAAAAGAAAGAAAGGGAACAATGAATCCCTTAAGATGCATCTTAGATCCCATGGGAAGGGGTCCCAGGGATGAGCTTTCTCGTTTGTGTTATGTTGTTATTTTGTACTGTTTTTATCGTTTTCCTTTAGTTTCTGCGCCACTGGTAGAGGCAGCTTTGTACGTTCCTCATTGATAAATCTTTTTTTTTCGTTATTGTTCGGGGTAGGGCCCCTTAACCCTCTTTTACCCATAATAAAAAAACACAATTTTATTAATTTTAAAAATAAAAAACTAACCTCTAGAATTATTAATGTCAAAATTTGTGATTTGTGAAACTCAATTGAATGAGTTTAATTCATAAGTACAAATTACTCCCATGAATCAAATATTAACGACCCACTTATACTTATTATATTAAAGTTTTATTTAGCGGGGAAACTTTCATTCATTTGAATGTAATCAATGTCAAATGTAACATTAAATACAACAAATATGTTAACAATACAAATATAGTGGTCATAATATATGCTAGAATTGTTTTGTAAGGCACACCATACAATGTGACATGTTTTAATGGAGTGCCTCTGTAGGGGATTTGGGGGTTGGCCCTCGAGATTTGTTTTGTGGGGTCCGTATATGTATTCTTGGGTTTGGATAGATGACTCACGATCTATAGGGAACCATAATGAGTTGTATTTTTGGCCCATGGTTTTGGCACCCCATTGTATTGTAATATTGTTTTCACAGTTTCCTATTGATGTGCTTACATACAACTAGACATGCAATAGGATAAAGTCGAAGATGAAATTACGTGTTTGTATTGTAAACGGTTGAGTTAATGCAATAAAAGAGTTATTGCGTTGGGGTTTTTCATAATATTTTTCCATGATAAATCATGTGTATTGGGTAATGTGTATGTCATTTGTCTTATTCTATTTATCTTAAAATTATTTTAAGTATTGCTTCTCTCTTATTAGTTTATTGGGTCATTTTCGCTTTAGCTAATTGGCCATGTGCAAGTGGTCACACAAAGTTGAGCCATACTTTGTGGCATTAATGTGATTGATTTGACATGTTAGATGAGTGAATAAGTCACAACAATAAGTGTAATGTCCGTAATTGGTTAGAAATGTCTTTTTAGTGTTCAGATGTTAATGTGTTAGTATATTAGAGCATGGTGTGATGAGTTATAACACTTCATAGATACTATTTGATGTGATAGTTAGTGTGAAAATAATCAAGTGTGAGAGATGTTATTAGGCACGTTACGTTTTATAGTTAGAATGTGATTGTGTGAATTTTAACGGCTCAACTATTATTAGGTATGAGTGGTTAAAGGAGATAAGTTTGACTCCTAACTTATAGAAAATCAATACTATATATATGTAACCTCTCTCTCTATCTTTGTGAATAACATCTCAAGATTACTAATATTAAATATGTTTTTTTGTTCTCATTTGGTATTAGAGTAGGTTAATTATAATGGAAGGATAATAAAGATTCTCTTAAGAAATAATAATTTTTGCATGAATATTAGTGAGTAATTATATTATTGAGGACAATAAATTATTTATGTATGAGTGTTGTTGTAAACAATCCATGCAAATAGATTTTAATAAGTTACGACTTGTTAGGACAACTCATCTTTATTGTTTGAGTGGTTACACTTGCTTTCTACATCATAGGAGCAAATTAATCTATATATTATAATCTCCTTCGTTCAATAATATGGTCATGTGATTATTGATTGGTATCAAAACCATTGTTACTGCCTGCAAATTCCCATGCGCAAACATCTTGATGGCTATGGAGGTTGCATGGCTTATCATTGATAGACATATGTGTAGACAATCCTCCATGATTCCACCTGCTTTGTGATTAAGCCTGGGTCCTTGAGGTGACAAAGACGATAAGCTACAAGTTGTGATGAATGATCTGATTAAAGGACAACCAAATCAAGATCATGCATGATTGTGACATGTGTACATTCCTATGGTAGCATTAAAGTGGCTGTTGGCACTTTCTAGACTTGCACGTATATAATACAATTCTTGACACCATACTCATACTCATAGCCCTGGAAATTGGCAAGCTGTAGGCCTTTTTTTGTGATTTAACTGTATATTATCGGTAAAAAAATTTAGTAGTCATAGACTACGATAGGCTAAAATTTAGAAAACCTTAAAATTTAATATATAATCCTATATAAATATATATATAATATGTAAAAAATATATAACTTTTTTTTATCTATATGCATAAATCATCAAAATAAATATAGAAAAAATTAAAACTTACAACCACTTGAAAGGATTAGGTGTCAACAAATTTTGATTCGATAGGCACAAATAATTTGAAATTCCTAGCTTGTTGGAGTCATAGTATTCCATCTTCGTCCATTTCATTCTACTGTCTACCACGACACTGCCGTCCCTGTCAGATTTGTGACTTGTGAGCCATGGAGTCAAATATGACGCTTTGCCATAACCATGTAGGAGATGACGATGGGTTCGTGCATATTTAAATGTTGTGTTCATCAAATCATTCCATTTTGGTTGGTTGTCATTCCCAATACAAACCAAAGTTAGAATATGGGCGGAGGCTATTCTCTCGATAGAATACACGACCATACATGCATGCCATAGGCCTGTCCCATAAATGCACCAAGCCCCTACATGACATGGCCAAGGTTTTTCAATCACAAAAAATATTAGTTGACTTTGCTCACGTGTCATCCAACTTTCTACAATTTCTGTCATCAACTATCTTAGCGAACATTAATTTGGTTACAGTCCATCGCCGTTTGAATTGCTCGCCCTCCTTTTTATTAATAATGTTTTGTGCACTAATAAAATAAATTGTATTGTATTGCTTGTAAAAATAGTTGCAGGGTTTTTCATTTGCAGGTTTGCAGATTTGTTAATTGGTAAGAATGTTGGTTTTTATAACATCTGTTCGGGTTATTCTCCAAAGTTATTCGCCTTTCATGTGCACTTTGAGGAGTTGGCCATTGTCGTGAAAGCGAGGTGCTCTGGAGATTTCTAGCTAGGTTTTTTCTTTATTTTGTTTCTTATCAAATTCTTAACATTTTCAACCACATTGTGATGATTTGCAAGTCTTGAAAAAACAAAGTGTTTTTTAATGTTCTACAAGTGTTGAAAAATACACTTTGTTTTTCAACACTTGCAAAACATAGAAAACAAAACAAACCCAAATGCATGTGGAAAAATGTTTACGTAGAGAGTCTTGCTTCAGACTTAGGCAGCCTTGTTCAATTGCCACTAAACGCAGGTTTGTCAATCCTTAATAAGAGGTAATTGATAGAAATTTCAGCTTTTGCATGTGTTGGCGAGAAAATGTCTTGTGGACAAATTTGTGGATTTCAAGCCAACGCTATGGGAATCTAAGTCCCTCTACATTTGAATGGTGCAACTACCATTGTTTAGCATGTAAAACCAAAGTGGATTTATGGTGGTTTTTTAACCAGAGATCCATAGGAACACTCCACTGTCCCTATGGCAATAATAACAACTCCTTGCTATAGCAGAAATAGATCTAAGAAAGGGGAGGGAGTGAGAATGAAGGAGGGGGAAATCAATGTCATGGGTAGAGTGTCAGATGCCCACACACATCAACTGGAAGTTTCATTACATGCATTAATTAATAGAAGAAAGACAAATTTACAATTTCTAAGGACAAGACAGAATAAAACACGTTGGCCACAAAACACCAATTGATTTTTCCATCGAGGGGACATAAAATTCCTTCCTTTTTTATTGATCTCAGAGTTAAAACTTGTATAACGAGTGGGAATAGAAGAAAAAATGCAGAGGAGGAGAATAGAAGAAGACTAACAACTGTTTTTTGTCCTCTATTTGCAAAAACGTGCTTCCAGTTTCCAAATTCGATTGTCAGCCATCATAAAGACTTCGAAAAACCATTAAATCATTCGACCCAAAGCCGTTACAAACAAATTTGATAATTTCCCCTCTTCCAGATTCCTTTTCCGCAAAGAAAATGCTTTTGATGAGCCCAAAAGAGCTTCTGCGCACAAAGAATGCGTTGTATATTTCAATTTGCGAGTTCACATATGCACTGTTCAATCCTTTGCCCTAATTTCTTTGAAATTGGGCCATCCACGTGACAGGAGAACATTGGAGCAGAGTCGGGGGAAACATTTTTGTGTTTTTTGCATGTCAGAGATGTTTTCTCGATTTTCTCACACAAAACTCCATCAAAATTTAAAATTGAAGTCTCCATCGTGTGGAGAATGTCACCAACTTTCCATTGATACCAAAATGTGAAAATCTGAGCTCTAGATCAAAAGATATGGCCTCTTGAAGATTTAGGGAAAAACTGGGAAAATTAGGGCAAAACTTGGGTTCGCGGGCCGAAATTTGAACCTTTTCTCTCTTTTTTCAAATTGGAAAATTTTCTCAAAAAATCTCCACGCCCCGCCGCTCCGATGACACGTGGCACCTTTTGGTTGATCCGCGGCTTCAAAACAACATTTTGCCCCATTTTGCAAAATTGGAATTTTTTTCTAAACTTCTCCGTGGCCCCGCCGCTCCGAGACACGTGACACTACCCAATTCGCTGATGGGATTACGGGCTCATTTCTTGCCTTCAACCTTTTTGACCAAAAAGGTAAAAAAACTTAACTTCTTCCAGATCCCCGCCGCGGTGATGTTGACGTGGACTAGACATGTGGCGCCTTATGATTGATGCGGGGCCTTGGTCATTTTCCTTCCATTTTCCTTTGCGGGCTTGCGGGCAAGATTTTGACTTTAATCCTTTTTTCCCCAAAAGGCTAAGTGGCAAAATTTTCTCCTTGGCCCCGTCAATGCGCTTCCTTCCTTCATCAGGCCCACGAGCCAAAATTTGTCTTTGTGCCTTTTAACCCCAAAAGGGCTAAGTGCAAATTTATCTCCCTGTTCCACTGACCAGCCAATTTCCTTGCAAATTTTCCAGCTCTGCTCCACCGGCGCGAGCCTTCCTGGCACAAAACTCTCCCAAGCTCCGCAGGCCCGCCTAGGGAAAATTTCCCCTCCAAACTCCGTTGAGCCATAACTCAAAAAATACAAGGAGTTAGGAGGAATTCTTTACCTTTCTGGAAAGGGGAAGAAAAATCCTATCTGATGAAGCAATACCCAGAAAATTTTGATTGCTTGAAATGTGTAAAAATTTGACTGAGGCACAAAAGGAAGCTAGTTAACCCAAAATAAGAGGGAGCTTATTCTGGTTAACAAGTATGATCAAAACATGGAAACTTTGAGATAGGAGAAAGTTGTCTTGCTTGAAAACTTGCAATTTTCCCCTTTACACATTTGTAAGACAACAACATGCTTAATGCATTTCCCATGAAATAGAAACCATTACCTATAACATTATGAAGGTTCACAAGGATTAACTCAATTAAAGACTTACAATAATGCTCAATGACAACTAGAGACTCGTTAGTCGCCTTCACAGCCTGGAGCTTAACCTTTATGAGCTTTGTTGAGCTTGACAGTACAACCATAATCCCTTCATCACCAACAAGTGCACAATTATTGATGGAAATACATTTAATATAGAAACAATGTTGTCCAATCACTTTTAATGACTCGTTTCCAATTTCAGGGCAGGATTCTATGTTGAGAGTCAATAGACAGTAATAGATTCAAGGCCCATGTCCTCAATCAATGAGCAATTTAGCAAATCAAGCTTTTATAGTAGATGAGAGCCCTTTGCAATTGAATACAATCCATTATCACCAACTACGGGGCAATCCTAGAGGGTTAAAATTTTGAGTGTTGGACAACCAAGGCCAATAACATTAAGCCCCAGATCACTCACCACTCGAAATGAGTGGTTTCCTCGAATTTTGAACTTGCCCAATCCTCCTCGCCCAACCATGCCTACATAAATTGGTGCAAGCCTAATATCAGTAGCCTTGTTTCCTTGTAAACATCGAGAGAGGTCCCCACTAGCCCAACTTAGCTGGTTCTCACATTCTCCTTTCTTTGTGACACTCTTTTGTACTACATCAACATCCATAGGTTCTAACTACCCATTTATTTGTCCATCAAATTCATTATCACAAGACTCTTCAAAAACATCTGTATGGTGGGGAAAAAAATCTATCTAGACATCGTGCACTCTTATCATTCATTCAACTAGGGTATCGAGGAAACGAGTGAGGGACACACCAAAACCAACAAACAATGGATAAAATTAAAAGGGGGTATAGGGAATGCTAAGATCACATACATCAAGGGAAGTAACCCTTACACTAGGAAAACCTAAGGTTTCCAAGGCCCTAGGTCAAAGGAGATGAACCCTATGGAGGTATCGACACTATGAGGGGGTGATGAAAGATAAAATGAACATGTAAAGTCTATGCTAACTGAAGTAAAATATATAACATGAAATAAAGAACTGAAATACAATATCCTAACCTAGTATATGTGTAAAGTACTAAGCTAACATAAAGTAAATAGTGAATGTAGGAGACAACACTATATAAAATGAGAAGTTAGGTTAGACAACTTACTTGTTGGGGGGTGTTCACTAATGCATCTATCTTCTAAAGGACAATACACAAAGGGAGACCAACTTTCGGGTGGAGAAGTGGAAACAATCCAGTTCTAGCTCACTATAGGTGACCCAAAAGTGCAAGCAAACCAATCCAATCAAGAAGAATATCCAAGCCAAGAGTCAAGATGCATGAAATCCAAAAGTTGAGCGAGCAGATGAAAGTTGGCGCAATAGAGAAAAGCTAGTGGTGAGTTCCTATATGAATTTGTGACGATCCTCTAATGAAAATGTGAGTTGGGGCATTTATACTAACGTCATCGCTTGCGGGCGAAGGCGTTAGCCAAGGATTTGAAATGGCGTTGATGCAATCACCCGCGGGTGATGGCGTCGAATAGGGAGGGGAGTGCAAAAAGGTGCGTGTAATGTGGCATCGGAAGCAAAGATAATGCAAGATAAACACAATGTGGTCATGAGCAAATAAAATGGGAGGCAAAAAGAAAGACATGAATATGACCAAAAGTTGTTCTCTCTCCATATGTCATGCCTAACCTAATGGTTATGTGAATATCCATACCGCTATCCCGGAACGAGCCCCTTAAGGCACCCGTTCCCATAGATAGATGCATTAGCAACCTCTAACCTGAAAAGAGAATTATTAGTAACATGTATGAAAATAGAAAGCATGAAAAATTAGGTGTATACATACGCCCCAACCATTGATTATCACATGTCACAATATTGAAACATGGGGTAGTAAGCGGAAATAATGATATATAATACCAAAGCTGAAAGTAAAGAAAGGACTAGCTCAAATGAAATATACAAACCAATGTGTCCTGATAATGTCGGTCATCCTGCCACGTATGGGCGCAATCTATGTTGCTAGAACCATGGAGAAGCAAAACTAAAAAGAAACGCTAGAGAATCATTAGTAAAGTAAGACATAAATCACCTAGCCAGGGGCCCATGGGATGAATGTCATGAGTTTAGAAATTGGAGAAATATGTTCGAAAAATGTGATTTTTGGCCAAATAGTAGAATAACGCATAAAATATGTCAAAAAGAACGAGAGAAGATCATGGTCTAAACGTAATCGACGGTGGGTTTTTCGGAGATTAGGAATTAAAATGACGGGTATTTAAAGATTGAGGACCATCGTGGTGAAATCGAATAGAAAGATTAGGTTTATATAGGATTTTTGAGTTTATTTTCTCATTACTATTTCTCAACTTAAGAGAACCGAGCTCTAGAATTCCAAATTTAGAAATTAGTGGGATGAAATGACATGAGTACGAGGAGGCAGAGATTGATGAAGAAGAGCACGCGGCAACGCTTGACCACGAGCAAGTCAGAGCATTAAATTTCATTAGGTAGATTAGGAGCAATTTGGTATTTTTAGAAGCATGAAGGTATTAAGGCGTCATTTTGAGTCAAACTTGCATCATTAGAAAGGGGAGGACAAAATACAAGTGGGTTTGGGAGGGATTGACTTTTAGATTTGTCATTTGCAAGGTCAAACAGATTTGGATGCCATCGACCCCTCTGAAACAACTGGGCTGATGACATCAGAGATATTTTGAAAATTTGACAGGGGCTGATGACATAAACCAGAGCGCCGATCGTGTAAGAAATATTTAGAAAACATGAAATGATTATGATTTTTGATGAATTTAATGCCTTGATTTTGTTGTTTTGTGGATGCAGGAGGATTTGCTTATTGCGAGTGATTGATATAACAATCAGGGTTTGACGGAGGGCATATAGGACCATAGGTCTCATATTATTGACACCGTGGATATATGAAAGATTTGCAATGTACAGGCCCATAAGCAAGCCATTGGTCATAGCAACAGACACCTTGAGAGTACTCTAGTGGGTATAGGGGTTGACCGTGAGAGTAAATTCAATGTATCAACCACTATGACAGGTACATTCAAATGAGGTCATATGGGAGCCCTATATAGGGAATGCTAAGCAGTGGCCCAGTTGCCCTAGGACAGAGGACTGGGATGTAGTTGATGAGGTCATAAGACATTATTTGCATTGGGTAGCGATCCATCCAATGGAAAGGGTACCCAAACAGTTTGGGCGACCAGAGCCTGCCATGGTACCACCACTATCAACCTACAGACAATGGCATGCGAGGGAGGTTGTGAGCGTAGAAGATAAAGTACCAACATTGTGGCCTTGGAGAGTACGGGCACAAAAAGACATGGCCAGAGGCAGAGATGGAGAGGTAGGGCAACTTAGGACCCACTAGAGATTATTGCAGTTGAGAGTTCATGTGAGGGATCTAGTGGAGGACCCGCTAGACTAGACCCACATGTGGAAGAGACATGCACAACTAGTCCTAGCATCATAGGGAGAGAGGAGATACAACTAGGGCCATTGCTGACAAGCATAGGATGTGGTAACCAAGAGGAGGTTACCTGACGCCATTGGGGATGGAGATGGCCATACAAGTGCGAGACAGGACTAGGGCCTGTTACAGAGGAGATATGATTTTGGTGCCCCGAGATAAATGGGCACAATCTGTCAGCTAGAGATCTCGTTGGTTTGATGAGGATGAGGTGGTATTATGTGACCGTCGTTGAGCGAGTTGGGAAACCAGGTAATGACTTGATGATTTTATTTAGGAATGTATATGATTTATAAATAATTCATGAGATTGGTATTGATTAGTGAATTTGTGGATTTTTCATAGCGGACGACAGAGGAGTGGCACTCCTCAATAGAGAGTGCACACTACGAGATCTTGGATCCAGTATTGGATATTCAGGAAACCTCAGTCATGACGGACCCCACAACATCATCAGCTGGTGAGTCAGTGGGAGCATTTCAGTTGGTTGGAGAGGTTGCTAGAGCACTACAGAGATCGAGAGATGCACAGACATTGGGTTTTTCGATTGGCAGCATAGATGTGATGTTGCGGAACTTATTACAGGCACATGGTGCCTTGGCTTAGGATCAGGCAACACGCCTTTCAAATGCTAGGAGTGCTACAGAGAGGATCATGAGGCTAGATGCACGATTAGTGATAGCACAGGGAGAGGCCTCTGAAGTGTCCGATGTAGAGAATAGTATCTTGCTTGCAGAGAATCTGAGTTATTCAAAAGGTGGTTACCTTGGACATTACCGTGGAATGCATATCCCCTTCACAAGGCGAGGGTACGGGAGCCATCCCATTACTATCTGATGATGTACAGATGATGTACCTTGAGCATGATACTTTATTCAGTTGGGGGATAAAGCTATATGGGTGCAGCTAGTGCATGATATATATACATACATCTGATAGATAGGGATACAGAGGACCATAGGTCTCATGATATTATATATACATCATGGATATATCGATGATAATATCCCATGTACTAGGCCACACACAGGATGTAATTATTCATAGTATCATATGCCTAAGTATCATGAGTACTACCACATACATGCATGAGAAAGGCCAATAGTGAGAGAACGATAAGTCTAGCGTATCATTCACACATATATCAAATAACCATCATCATCATCGATATATATATAAACGGAATCAAAACCATAGAGAATGTTGAATCAATGGCCACGACAGTTGGCCCCAGGGCAGAAGATGCTTAGGGATGTAGGATGAGGATGTATACAGGACATTAATTACATTTGCGTAGAGACCCATAGAAATGGATACGGGGTGCCTAAACAGTTTAGCATAAAATCCAGAGGCCTGTCATGGTGACCAGCCACTACCAGCTTAGAGATGATGACATGTGTGAGAGGTTATAGGTACAACATATAGGAGTACCAACTGATTTGATAGCACCCAGAAAGTACGGGTTGATTATTATTTTGAAGATAGGATTGGATGGTTATTTGATAGAGAGTGTGAATGCATGTTTTAAGGATCGCTTTCTAGATATTATTGTCATGCATGGATGAGCTCATAATGAGGATACTTAATGGAGGACCCACCATGATATTTAGGACCCACATGTTGGAAGATAAAGCACAGATGAATCCAAGTGAGGTCACCAGAGACCTAAGCGAGGATGCATAATCACTGCGACTATTGGCTAAGAGAGTATAGGATGTGAATTGAAGCCAAAGGAGGTGGATTTAAGACCGTGACACTCCATTAGGGATGGAGATGGCTCTATCAGCTGCGAGACAATAGATGATGATAAACCCGTTGCAGGGGGGATATGATTTTTGTGCCCAAACAAGGATAAGAGATGTGCGTAAAACATAATATGTCACCTAGAGAGTATCAATCAGATTCGATGAGGTTAAGGCCAAAGTATTGGAAATTGAGGTGCTTCTAAAGGAGATGCTTAGCCATGAGGGGTGAATGATTATAGAGAATCAGTGATGATATCTTAGTTCAAAATATGACTTCGGGCATGAGTCATGAGGTCCTCAATAACATGTTACGTAGTAGCTACATGTCGATGGACTTCAAACTGCTCGGCAAACAAAGTGTCATCTATTCGGTCCTCCAATCGAGCGAGGATGCTGCACTAAATATCATTAAGAGTGGGGCGAGGTTCAGAGTGAGATGGAGGCCCATATGTAGGTAGTGGTCTAGATGGTCTAGGGGAAGGTGGGTGGCTCTGAGAGTTTTCGACTCTACGCTTATTTCCACGCAAAGAGGAATCAAGAACCGGGCACCTGCTACGCATGATCCAAGAATATGCATTGATATGTGAGCAGTAGCCATGATGCAAACACTATAATGGAGCCTAGGCGAATGATCCTATAGCCTTTCAAGATCGATATCTCTTAACCTCAACTTCAAGATTTTTCATGTATCATTTATAAGCTCTACAGTCAGATACATCATGCCCTAGAGCCTCATGCTTTAACAAATATGTAATTTGTGAAATTCTAATATTACAGAGTCACGTATGATAAATAAACGCTAAAGCACATATTTGACACAAGCCATGAGCTAGATAAAAATGAAACCCTGGGTGCAAGAGAGAGGGTAAAAGACTTGGCTAATTTCATAATTGATCCTGAAGTATTTTGGACTAGAAAATTGCTGAAAAGGAAAGGAAGACTGTCACAATCAGACACAAAAAATAGTGGAATTTTCGGATGAACCGAGACTAGGGCACCTGGATTGGGGTGAAGGTGCCTAGGTGCTAGAGACCACTAGTAGGTGCATATGATTGTGCAATAGCTCGAAAATTGAGTTTTGTTGTATCGTAAGGTGGTCGCTAACCTTCGATGTTAGTCACCTGTATGTTGTTGGATGATCGTTGTATTCTCTTGTAACCTGTAAAATAAATGATATCCTACAAAACGCTAAAACACATCAAATACTAAAAAAGAAAATATGCAAATGGGAAGTCAAACTGACCCCGACGGTCACCAGACAGAGTAAACTTGCAACCAAGTGTTACATTACATATAAGACTCTATGTAATTCTTGTGAAGTGTGTGATATAATCGTGCCCTAGGAGGCCCTTGTGCAAGTGCACGTGATAATGTGCAATAGCTAGATGTACCAATGTAAATAGATGTGTGGATGACAAAATGAACTTCCCCTCCTATGTGTGTATGCAGAAAATGTTGTTCCTTGTCCTTTGTATGATTGCTAGATGGATGCCTTTGATGTACTTAGATGCCTTTAGATGCAACCTTAGGTGATGATAATAGATGCGTAAAGCTTGGTCCTTTATTTTGTCATATAGCATTGTATTTATATGATTCTATTGGTTGAATTTCATAATTGACAACTGGAAGGCCGGATCATAAGGAAAAAAGATGCCCAAAAGATGAAAGAGGCTCAGAAGAGGTGAGTAAGATATAAAGAGGTCGGGGATGCCCAAAAGGACGAGGGTGCCTGGGCGTTGGCATCCTGGCTGGGTGTTGGTGCCCAGAGTCATGAAATCTAATAAAATAAAGTATCAACTGGGTTGTAGGGTGTGTAACACCAGAGAGAGAAAGAAAGACAGAAAAGAGGCCAAATACTAGAGTCAATTATTGGTTTTCTCACTTAGGAGTCATATGAATGTAAGTATGTTCTTAAGACCTATAAATGTACCCAAGTGTGTGATTTTGTGTCTACACCTCATGCCATGTACAATATGGATTTGCCCCAGAAGGTCGAGAAGCCATAAGGGTAAGAGGTAAGGGAGGATGTGAGTGACCAACATGGTTCGACATGGATAATGTCAGTGGATCTTGCACTTTGTCATCCATGAGATCGTCAGCTTCATAGTCAAAGTCAAATATACAATTCCCTTCATTTAGATGAAGAAGTACACCGTGTGATCTAATAATGGAGTTGCAAGGAGAGGACGAGGCCGACGAAGCTGTCTGAGGCTCAGACATCAGTCTGTTAGGAAGGGGCTTGACTAAATGAGAACAATCTTCTAGTACAAGAATGACATTTACCTCATGAGCAAGCATGTTTGGGAGGGTGCTTTGGTAACGTCAAACTTCTTTATCCCGAATTTGGGTGTAACTAGCCAAATGGGAATCATCCAAAGTGTAACCCTCATCATAGTCAGAAGTAATGGTGCATATCATGCAAGAATCAATTATGGTTTCGAGTTTAACCTTTTGTTTTGGTGGAGGTTGAGGTGTACTACGTGAAATAGTACTATGGATTGATGGCTCCTTGTGAGGTCGCAGGTTAGGAGGAAGTTGAGATATGACAAGATATGGTAGGTCAAAGCTATTAATCTTAATGGTAATCTCATTTGGCTCGTCATCATCAATTTCCTAGAGATTGGGAGGCTTGGCCTCTACCAATTCTAGATGACTTGCATTGTTGTGAAGAGACTTAACATGATAGTTAAAGCATTTATATTCACCAAATGGAATAAGAGATAATTCTTGGAGGGTTGGGAACTTATACATCCCCTTTTGTTGTAGAGTGTCATAATTCCAAGGATTAGGATCACCTTGAATTTTATAGATAGCCCCTTGATGTGCAAACTTGATACATTGATACGTAGAAGAGGCGACCACACACGTACGGTGGGTCCAAGGTCGACTTAAGAGGATATTGTAAGATAGGGGAAGTTAAAGACCATGACATTCACATGTAGAATCCTACAAGGAACAATGATAGGCAACCAAATACAACCCATATGATGCATTTTTCGACGATCATATCCCTGACAAGTGGTATGTGTGGTTTTGAGGTTGTCTATCAAACAATTGAGGGATTTGATGAAGTCTAGAGAGATCACACAAGTGTTGAAACCTTCATCAATGAGGGCATGCTTGATTGTGTTTTGACCAATTTTTATAGAGATAAAAAGTGGAGGATCGTTTGCCTGAAGCAAGAGCTCATTTGGAATCATAACAACTAAGGGAAAATAGATGCAAGTTTGGATGTCAGTTGTATGATCTGTACATATGGAAAGTTCCTCACATTGATAGAGGATGCTTTCTTCCGAATCGTGCAATGTAGGATATTGCCCCAAAGTAGGAGGGAAAGGAATGTTCATATCAAACAACGTAGTCATAAGATTCTCATGATGGTGAGGTGATGTGTTCATAATATCTAAAAAGGGTATTGGACCAGGAATATGAGAAAGCTCTTACAAAGGATCCCAATCGTCATGGTTGGATAGAGAAAAAAGGTGAGAGTGCTGAGGATATTTAGAAATAGGATTAGAATGAGGGGGAGTGATTAGAGATACCTCAAAAATTGATTTTTGTTTATGCTTGATGCGATCGACTTGAACAAAGGTGTATGTAATCTGAGAAGTAGTTTCATACGCCTTTAACCTTGTAGTAGTTTTGTCACAAGGGATGATTGCATCTGTAGAAGGTGGAATTTTATTTTTGTGAGTTTGATTTTGAAAAAAAAGGGGTAAATGACTTTGTGATTCCAACACTAAACTAATGAAGGGTACTTAGGTTCAATATATGCTATAACACGAATCACATCATTTATGGAAACTTTGTTTTCAAGAGGATAATCCAAGTCAACTTGACAAAGAAAGTGAAAATGTGACAACACGAGGATATGTGGTATAACATGAACATTAACGGAGTTGCACTCCGATAACATGATGAGGTTCCATGGGCGAGCGAGCTTGTACGATGAAAATATGCATACAAAGATTGTAAGGGGAAAATCTCATATGCCTATCATAGATCTGAAAAAGGCAAGGCGTAAAAATAGAGGGTGTTGTGTAACCCATAGTGCTTGTAATCATACCTCCTCAAGTGGAGAAGGGGAGTTACATTCCTGAAATGGAAGTAACTCCCATATGACACACTCACGCATATAATGGAATCATAATCTATCATAACCCCTATGACACCTAAGACCTATGACCTCACCTAAGTGAGATGACTCACCACGTGATGTGGAAAATGACACACACCAACACCCCCCTTCATTGTAACTTAGGATGAGGTGGAAAGTTAGAAATGAGAAATGGGTCCCGACAACTAAGCCTGATGAGGCACCCATGAACAATAAGGATCTCAAGTAGCAGAGGAAAACCCAGTGGGAAAAAACATCCAAAACAAGAGATAGAAAACTCCCCTAACAAAATAAGAAAGATGCCAAAAGTGCGTCCCAGAAATGAGAGGCCTGATAAGGTACCCATGTACAAAAGGGAAATCTCTCTAGAAGAAGAAGAAGAGAGGAGAAGAAGGAGACAAGAGGAATGCATAAGAAGCCATAGACAAATATGAACTCTGTAACTCTAGGAATTTTCCAAGAAGAGTGTCAAATGATGTGATCCTCATCCTATGGACTAAAGAAGAATCACCCACATTGAATAGTGTGCATACCCTTAGGAAGGACATAAATGGAGTACTGGAATTCCACCCACTCCCTGAAGGAATCCAAAGGCACCAGCAATGAATAACTCTAAATCAGGTCCATAAGTGTGACATAGGTCTAGGAAAAGAGTGCACAACAACCGAAGGTAATGCCACGAGCGTAGAACTATCATAGTGTAAGAGAGGGACATATACCGAAAGGATTCCCATATGAAGTGAAGGCAATGCAATAACCCCCACAACAAAAAGAAGATCCACAAGCAAGGGCGGATCAATGATGATCTCCGAAAAGGTGGCAGTGATAAGAGTCCTACAAGGGTAAATCCCAATAAAGGAGATGAAGGACTCCTCTAAAACACTTGTAGAAGGATGAGAAACTCACCATACTACATCACAAGTAGGCACTGTGAAGAGATGATGAAGGTATGGAAGATACTCATTCCAAGGAGGGGGCTCAAAAAATAGAACGATGATGTCTGACATGTATGAATTATTCACATCAAGGAGGAGGAGTAGAAATGGCCTCACACACTGAGAATTGGAAAGGAGGCAGATGCAATGACTCTATGAGGATAGAGAACTAGACTTCCCGATGTATGATGGGAAGGGAGGAGTGTCAACATACTCTGGAAAGGGACCGAGAAAAGGAGGAGAGAATTCCCTAGTAGTACTCTCCTCATCATAACTAGAAGCATAATCCTCGTCATCAGGGATAAAAACAAGTGAGTCTATGTCAACAGAAATATCATCACATGAAGAAGAAGAGGAGACAACTGTATTAACAGAAAAATTAACAGTGATAGTAAGTGAAGGGTCTCCAAACAAGGACTGAAAGATGCTCTAGATGGTGTGGGGAGGATTTTCGTCTGCCACATGAAAGTGGAGAGATCTGGTGACATGCAACATCAAGTTACCAAAAACATGGTCACATGTGTTGAGATAGTCCTCAAGACAACAAGAATTAGTGGGTGCAGGAACTGGCCCATGTATAAAGGGAATAAGGCCCTCGTAGGAAAAGTAGTGTTCCATAGAAGCACACCATTGATATATAGTTCTCTCTACCAAGAAGAAGTAGCGGAGGGGGTGATCCTGTGACGCTCAAGTCTGGAAAGAGCATCCTCCATGGATGTTTGAAATAAGTGCAAGGTGCACGAGAAGAAGGGTGTGTGAATATAAGAAAAGGTTGCAAGATGTCAGACTCAGCTGAGAATGCATCTAGGAGCAATACAACACATAATAAAAATTATAACCCGCATGTTTGTGGCACTTTATAAGTAATGTGTTGATTACAATAAGGTGTGTTTATATAACACAGGACATTTGACCACTCACCATGCAGTAGGTAACGAATTGCACAAGAGTGGAGGCCATAATAAGTCTTAGTCAGAAGTAGAGGAATGACACACAATCAAGCAAAAATGGGCATAAGAAAAACAAGGGTACCACATTGCTCAGTGTGAGAGAAGGTGTCTCACATCGTAAAAACATGGGATCTCTTGCCACAAGGTTTTGGTGGATGCACTCACTAGCCACAAGTGAATAGGAGCATTGTAATAACGATGAGACCGAAAAAGTGTCCTGGAAAATCCCAATAACCCTATACATGATTCCCAAAAAAAGAAACCCCCTTTTAATGATGAAATTTTGATTAATTTTCCCCTTAATTAGAATGGAATAATCAGAAAAATGGTAAAAAATTGAAAAAAAATTCAAAAAATGGTGAGAGAGTGGGGTCCGGAGCTCGAAGGGTGACGAGCTAAAGGGAAGCTCAATGAGCGAGCTATAGGCTCAAGACTAGAAATCAGTGAGTTGGGTAGGTTGGACTCATAAGTAGAGTTGCCAGAGGATGAATATCAAGCTACGAAGGTAGGGTCTGAGTTAGGCTTAGTGAGTAGATAGAAGCAGAGTTCAGTGGACCGAGCTAAAGGCCGATTCGTAGTCGTGCAAAGAGGGGTCAAACCAATCACTGAGTCAAGAACAGGTTGGTGATGCACGCGAGGTCAGGTTGCAGTACAAAGATGTGTAAGCACCGAGGGTGTAACATCTAAGTTATGAGCACATGTCATGAACGGTGAGGTGAGCTACCGAGTGCGAAGTTGGTCCACATGCCATAGGGTGTAATGAGCACTTAGATGGTGAGGTCACGTCGCGATGGGAGAAAACTGTTGGGTGTAAGAGAAAAATCATTGGAACTGTGACAAGTACAGAGAACATGATTAAACACTAGAAGGATTCAAGTGAACATTTTGAGACAAAGAAGCACTACGATTGGTAGATAAGTTTTGACCGGTCCAAGTTCCGAGGTGGAATGTGGTGAGCAAGGTCAAAACAATGAGAACAATGAAACCAACTGACCCAAGGAATGGAAGGAAATCCAAGGATACGGCACGTGGGGGCTTAGCAAGGGATAGCGGTGAGAAAAACACATAGGAGCCAAATGCAAATAGGGTAAACAATGATGCAAGAACGATTCCAAGGGCACAAACCAAAGGAGGTGTGACAATGGTGAGGTTGAAGGTCCAAGCTAAGCAGGTAATGTTACAGAGCATCAGGGAGCTGATGACCAAAATTTAGAAGGGTTAGAAAAATGTAGATGCAGTGGTCAAAGACCCAAGTTGCACAAATTAGGAAGTGCACAGGTGGCCATGATGAGTTATAGGGAACCAATTCATGAGTTAAAGGGTAGTGCAAAGGTGAGTTAGGGGAGCTGGGGAAGCTTGGTGAGCTATGGCCGAGTTGGGCCCAAAAAACAAGGTTTGACAAACCTTAAAAAATGCACAAACCAAACTCTAAAAATCTCACATGTAACCTACAACCTATAAAACACTCCATAACTACATACAAGACAAGAAAACTTGTAAACCCTAGAAAACACAAACCATCAACATCAAACAAGACTAAACCCATAATCAACACCAAATCAACGCATCAACGTATAAATGGAATAGTCATTATGACACTTGCACACGACACCTATAAAAATCGCAATACTGAAGAAAGAAAGGGACAAAAACTAGAGAGTATCTTTGATCCCAACAACAAGGCTCTAATACCATGACAAAGAAAGTAAAAATGTGACAGCATGAGGATCTACGTGGGATAACGCGAACATCAACTGAGTTGCACTTGGTCACATGATGAGGTTTCATGGGGGAGTTGACATCAACCATGAAATGTGCATGCAAAGATAAGGAAAGGGTCACAACATCTCATTCACTCTCATAGATCTAAAAAGAAAGGGTACAAATAGGGGGTGTTATGTAACCCCCAGTGCATGTAATCATACCTCCTCAAGTGAAGAAGGAGAGTTGCATTCCTAAAATGGAAATAACTCCCATATGACACATTGACGCGCATTAACGCATATGATGTAATGGAATCTATCATAACCCACTACAACAGCTAAGACATATGACCTCACCTAAGTGATCACCAAAATAACTTGTTCTAATCATGCCATTTAGGGATAGGTCAAGAAGGATCAAGGATCTGACTAAATGGTTTAGGCATGTATCTTCTAAACTCATCCTTGGTCAAGGGATGATAATAAGTAGGTCGGTTCTTACTATTATTAGTTTTTGTTCAATATTAAAGACATTTCTATTTGAAGGAGCCATAAGAGAAAGGGTATCTGAGACCCTGTCATCCATGGCGTTCTTGTTCTTTTCCTTTTGGAGGATTTATATTTGATTGGTTATTTGAGCTTTAGGAGGATCCTTCTCAAATTCCCTCATGAGGTAATATTGTCGTTTAGCTTGTTCAAAAGCTTTATCCAAGGAGATAGGAGAAAAAGCCCTGACCTTATATTGAAGGTGAGGTTCTAAGAATCAAAGGAAAAGTTGGAAAAGGCTATATCATTCACCATATTGTGTTATGCCTTAGTAGATAGGGTCTTCCAACATTTAATGAATGCTTGAGCTGTTTCATTCTCATGTTGTCGATAATTAATGAAAGCATTGATGTTATTTTTAGGAAAATCATGATATTGGAATTCATTAACTAGGGTCATTACTAGAGATTCTAGATCCACTATGGAGTTAAGGGGTAAAGTGTGATACCAATCCTATGTGCACCGGCCTATCACCCAACACGTGCAGGCACCGAGCCTTTCCTTTTTGCGAGTCTTGTGAGAATGCATCATCTTACGATAGATAGTTAAATAGAAAAGAACCATGCATCTTTCTGGGAACCTAGGACGAGTTATCACTCTACTGCATCCATAAAAGAGAAATAACTAACATATGGAAATGGTTCATACATATAGAAAATGCACAAGGATTATACTCATGAACACATATATGATTCAGAAAAAAGCCTTATATTCATATTAACATGTTCAATAACCACATTACATCCCTTGAGGTCATAACTGACCCTCATATAAAAATGCATAGCCAAGTCATGCATTCAAACTATACTATGTTCATCATATTACAGAGATGAATACAGACCCATCCCTCTAAATGTGCCATCACTCCTATGTTTTCCTAATCCCAACCCATATAATCCTCCATAAGATCTCTACAGAGCTCTGCCTCCTTTCAAGTACCTCCGCTCTCTTAGGATGACTCCATGCACATGTATATCCCTCTTTTCTTTTGCTATCCACGCACCTCAATATATACCTTTCCTGCCTTCACCGCCATGCCTTTTGAGGTAATAAATCGGTCACCAAGTGTCCAAGTGGTCCTTCTATGGAGTAGGCCTCATTTTATCCGAGCTCTCCACTCTGTGCAATGATGTTTTTCTAGAACCTTCCATTAAATGCATGGAATATTCCCTTTTTTATCCTTCATTCACCAGGCTGGCACGTTATCTTCTCCACATGCTAGAAGGGTCACACTTCTCTTGTGTGTTGCATGGGGCGCCAAATCTAGATAAGTCCAAAACCTATCTTACCTTGAGCGCATGTGCGTTGTGTGTTCTGCAAAATCCTACTAGAACCTTTCCCTGCACGCCTTCAACCCCGCGCACCCTTGTTCAACTAGGTCCCGTGTGCCCACGCACCTTCTTGTACTTGGCCAATATTATGGGCCCCAACATCACCCCACACTACGCTTGTTCTCCATCCTCAGAAACACTCTTCAAAGAATAAAGAATGGCGGGCTCTTATAATGGGTGGAAATAAAGAATAAGGGAATGAAGAATTGGGAGAAAGAATGAAAGAATGGGGAACTTTTTTATTGCTAGAGGAGGAGAGGGAAATCCTTCCCTAGTTCTACCTCTAACTTGCCCCAAGCATTGACCTTGTATGAGCTTACTGACAGAGGTCACCCACCAGAGCGCTCACCTCCTCAAAACTCAACTCCTCTCCTTCGGTGCTCATGGTGTCAACAACACTTTCCAATTGCTTCCCCAAATCTTCAAGCACATCCATCCTGCAAGTGATCTGTGGGTATAGTTACTTAAAGCGACTTTTGATCAAGCCTCATAGGGTCTCGATTACTTACGACTTTTTCTCCACCTTGGCCAGGATCTTATCTCTCTCTGCTCTATTCCCCTTATTTTTCTCTTGGAACTCCTTGAGTTTCGTTTCATGGGTGGCAACCAAGATACTTGCCACTCTATCCCTATCCGCGCTGTTGTCATACACAACTTCAATGACTAGCATGATGACCTTTACTTCTACAATGAACTTGGTGTATCGAGCCATAATCTTGACAACCTTCATCTTGTTCTCTTTTTTTTTGGCGTGCCTGCGCCTCTTCTACAGATTCTAAAGCAAATGGTCACCTCTCCATTGTGAGAATTCAAGTTAGATCCTCTAGATATTACAAGGCTGATTCATAATTTTGGTTGGGTGGTGCTAAATTGGGATGCTTCAGGACAATGGCATCTGTGATCATTTCCACCTTCTTTGAGAGCTCGCACACCTTAGCTTTTTCTTCCTTTAGTTCCTGCCTCAATTGAGTGCGATCAGCTCCTCTTGCTTCAGCTCCTTGCTCTTCTCCACGAGCTCCTTCTTTTTCTTCTCCAGTTCCTCCTCTAGGAATCTCACTCTATCATTTCTCCTGAATAGTCTAGCCTCAATTTTGACTGAAACCTTGTTAAGCGCGTTAAAGACCTATTCATCTGATAGCTGCTGAGTGTTCACCAACGGATTTATCCCTTTGGTTTTTGGTACCTTCATTGGCGCTCTCTAACATACCTCAAATTCTGGTTCATCCACGTGGGACTCAAACACCCAAGATAACATCTTTCTTATCCGTGGGTACGTGGCTTCTTCATTAAACAATGACATAACTAGGAGTTAATCTGTAGGCATGGTGCTTTGGAAGCTTGCACGTAGTACCTTGCAAGGATCATCAATGTATCCCATTCCTTGTCTTTTTGCTACCACTACACCTTTCCCACCTATTTGCGCAGCTTTTGGGAAGCTTACTACCAATGTGGGATCTCCACCCATATTGCCATACTCCTTCCCAATGTTATATTCTTCTATCTCCTTTATAATCTCATCCGCGCTCCGCTCTAACTCTTGTTCTACCAACTTCTTCATGATACCTGCCACTTCTCTCTCTGTGGGTTTCTTTACTTCCTCCTTGGTGAGGCCTGGGGTTCGTTGATTCTTGGTGCTTACTTCTTCGCTCACCCCCTTGCCTTGAGCCTCAGCATCTTCCGCGTAATTATTCTCCTCATCTTCCTTGTTATACTCCTCTTCATCTCATTCTTCCTTAGAATCATGCACATCATATACTAGATGATCTTCATCTCCTTCAGGCTCGTCATCATCCTTGTAGCTGATGTAGGAATCTAAGCTCTCTGTCTCTTCTGAGTTTTCCTCATTTGTCATCTTCTGCTTCTTCCTTATTAAAGGTTCAAGTATAAGAGATCCTTCCTTTTCTTTTTCTTCCCTAGGTGATGTCTTCCTTGGTGATTCCTCATGGGTGAGGTGCTCTTCATGCTCCAACGCTTCTTCTTCAGGGGTTTTCACCTTGAAAGGGGAATTATTTCTCTGCACATAACTGCTAGGCTTCATGACTGCTTCAGGTGTGCCCACGGATTGTGTGGTTTGCACACTTGGTGATTTCTTCTCATGCCCCTCTTCTCTTTCTCTCTTCTTCGACACAACCTTATTTCTTTGTGTGGGGTCTTTTGGAATGGAGACATCATTCTCCTGATATGTGCCTTTCTCGAACTTTGGCCTTATACGAAGATATATCCTTGCTGTAGCCCTTGCAACAATGGGTAGCATTATTGGTTTCATCATTTGAACCACGCGAGAGACATACTTTTCCACGTATGTGCACGTTTTAGGGTACACGAGCTTTCGACACAGTTCGTGGTGGTGTTGGTCCACCTCACTAAGGTTGAACCATAGTCTTTTGGCTTCCTTTAACATGTTGACTCCATCTTAGAAGTATTACATGCTGAAGGAGAAGGAAAGCTTGCACAATGGACCCTTAGTCCCATTTGTCAAAGTAAATCTACCAATGCATAAATGTTGGTACACTGAAAATTCTGCTTCTCCAACCACGAGCGCGAGCAATTTCTTTGGGATCCTCCACTTTGCCTCGAATGCATCACACATCCGTTTATACCACTTCTCTAGGCTCGCCTTGTGACTGGCCATTATGGTTTCACAAGTGTATTTTTCAAATCTCTTTGTGGGTGAGGGATCCTCTTCTAAATACTCCCAAACCAACTTTTCCGGCCCATCTGGCACTCCAATATATGAAAAGACAATGGTGAGGAGGACGTTACCGAATAATGTCTTTTCTCCCTCTTGCACACTGCTTATGATCTCATCCACAATGAAGGTGGACAAGTTATAAATGGTTTCCTTTGATATCCTCCAGCATACATTTAGCCATGTCTTGTTCACTTACGTCCATTGTTCCTAATCATTAAACTTGGTCACCAAGTGCACGACCATCCTCATAATAGGGTTTGGAATCTCTACGATGTCAAAATATCGTGAACCCTTATACTCATACGCTACTACAGTCTCCTTGATAACCTCCTTGTCATTAGATCATCATCTATACTTTCTCCTTCGCAAACAAGGCCTGTGGACTTGGATATCAGCTGCGGTGTTATGCACATCTTGTGCCCCATAAAATAAAAGTGATCCTTATGCACGCACAACATCAACCATTGATAAAGATGCTTAGGCTTGCCAAAGTAAGGTAACTCATACTATTGCAATAATCCTACCTTCTCCAATTTGACCTTCACCTCGTCACTATATATGGGAATCCCATATGGTTTCCTTTTGTTAGCTGGTAGGACCAACTATAGTACCATTTCCTTCTCAGTTGTGCTTGTGCAATGGTTATAATCGCCCATAGTCATTTTTCTTAGATGCGATACCCATTCCTTTCCTAGCAATACTCCATCTGGGTATTGCATTTGTGCATACCATTCTTTGTTGGAGCTCATGATGGTAGCAGTTTGCTTTCATTTTCCCTTGCCCTTTGGTTTCTTCGGTGAAATGATTGCCTTTTTGGGTGCCATGCTTTCTATCGGGATAAACTACGAACTCCTTACTCTACTCTGCTACTCTGCTACACTCCAAACTCAACTCCAAAGCTCAGCTCTTGGAGTGAATCCTTCTATTTCCATGTTGTAGTTGCCAAGCCATGACTAGGAAAATCTTCCATAAGACGATGCACCATAAACAACCTTTCCTCACGCCTGTGTACTCCTTCCTTCTAGTTTACAAATCCTCTCTAGTCACACACTTAGATTTCTCAGATTCTTCTTCCTTTACACAAATTTCTCTAGATGCCCTACTTTGCAAGAGTGCTTCAATTTCATAATAGCAAGATAGAAAATGACTTTCCCGACCTTGTATTTATAGTTTTTGCTTCCCTCTGGAAATAAATTCTATACCACCTACCAATGTACTTTAACATTAAATGTAACTTTTTCCACCAATCCGACTTTAAGCACCCTTACCCACGTGCTACATCACGCGCGAAAAATCCTTTACAACCTTCTGGCGCGCAAAAATCTAATCTGACTGAAGACTCTTACGTGCATGTCTACAGTGCCAAAGGAACTTCTTCTGTCCTTTATTCAATTTTCTCTCTCGCCTACCTCTTGTTATTACTGTGCTCTTCATCCTTTATACGTGGTCTTTGTTACGACCTTCTTGACACCATGATTAATTATCCACCATTTCCTCATGCACTTTCTCAACCTTACGCGCTTCCTTCTACTGGGCCACTAAATTTGTATTACATGCCTATACTTTTCTTTGCATTACTCCACCCCATACTAAAACAGATACGCGGTCCTCTGTGCATACACAACCTTTGAAAAATAAATGAGGTTACCGGGACACAAGGCACAAAATGAAACAAAAATAAAGGAATAAGCAACGAGAAAAGGAAACGCAATAAAAGAAAAGCTTAAAGGGAAATTCTAAGCTAACTAGCAATACTGCCTTATTACAAACACCAAAAAGAATTATTTATAATAGGGCTTCAACCTACTCCCATTGAAATGACCTGGTAATCTCGTCCCATCTAGTGCTTGTAACTGACAAGCACCTAAATCAAGAATGTATGAGATGATGTAGGATCCAAACCAATGGACTTTCAACTTCCCAAGATGGCGCAGATACTTGGAATCATACAACAACACCATCTGCCCAATCTCAAATTGCTTATTTTTTATATGACGATCATGCCATGCATTTTGTCTTGTTTTTTCTATCTTTTGACTCCATCTAGCTAGTGATCACCTTTTGTATAATTGCATCAACTTATTAATCCCTTCTTCCAATGCTTGTTCATCAGCTAACCCTTCTGCGTGTGCTATACACAACGATGGTAACATGAATTGAACTTGCAAAACAACCTCAACGCCAAACACCAATTAAAATGGTGTGGCCTTGTTCAACATGTTGTAGGTTGTCCTGTACGCCCATAGAATGACTAATAATTGTCATCCCAATCTTGTCTTCAAACGTCATAGATCTTAGTCAAAGTGTGACTTAGTATTTTGTTAAATGCCTTAGTAGTTCCATTAGCTTGAGGGTGATAATGGGTAGTCTTGTAATGGGCCACCATAAATTCTGCTAACATAATTCTGACCATTTCATTGAGAAAGTGTGTACCTCTATCACTTGTTAAACTTAAAGGACAACCATACCTGCTGATTATGTTCTTCCATAAAAATCTAGCAGCTGTTGTTGTGGTATAATATGTTGTAGGCGCTGCCTCTACCCATCGTGTCAAGTAGTTAGTACAAGTAATGATACACCATGAACTAGTCCTTTGTGTGGCTGGTGAAATTGGCTCTACAAAGTCAGTTGCCTATTTTTCAAATGGATTAGTGTGGCTATTGGTCACAAAGGAATTTCATCCCTTTTTGTAGGTTTGCCAAGGTGTTGGAAATGGTCAAGGGCTTGCAAAACTCAATACAATCCTAGTAGATGGTTTCCCACCAAAGCCCTGCTAATAAAATCTTCCACACGGGAGAATTTCCTGCATAGTGTCATCCTGCAATCCCACCATGTGATTCCTCCATAATTTCCATGCGCTCATGTTTCAATATGCAATGGCGCAGAACCTCATCACGACCTAACTTATACAAGTCTCCACTAATCAATATGTAGGGTGCAGTATGTATTGCTAATTTTTTTCTCTCCAAAGCCTTCATTCCTTCTGGTGTTACACCTATTTTTAAGAACATTGTGATATCTTCCAAGTCTGAGGGCGCATGCAAGAACTTAAATAGTTGTGCATTCGGCATGGTATCCTCAATGCTTTGCACGTCCTCCCCTAAGTTGATCCTTGATAAGTGGTTACGTCCTGAATTGCTTTTTCCTAGTTTTACAACCACTGTGAACTCAAATTCTTGAAATAATAAGACCGAACGACATATGTGCCCTTTCAGAACAAGCTTGTTGACTAAGTATTTCAATACCATGTGGTCCGTGTAGAATATAAATGGTGTTTGCAACAGATACTTCATGAACTTGTGCAACATGTAGATCATAGACAATGCTTCGCGCTCAGTAGTTGTGTCGTTTTGTTTGGCTGGTGTCAACTTTCTACTGGAAAATGATAAGGGATGATCAACATTTCCCTCACCAGGTTGTGCTAGTATTGTTCCCATAGCTGTCCCTGAGGCATCAACATGCACATGGAAAGACTTATCCCAAGAAGGAAAACATATCGTGACAAACCTATCCTTTAAAGTGTCAAATTCCTTATGCTGCGCCTCTCCCCAATGAAAGACAATCTTATGTTTTAGCAATTCCTCCAAGGGTGTGGCGATCTTGGCATACCACTTCATGAATTTCCTGTAATACCCTGAATGCCCAAGGAATCCACACACTGCGCTTTGACTAGTAGGCTCCCCTAATCCCACAATAACTGCAACTTTGGCTAGATCTACTAGTAAGCCTTCTTTGAATATAATGTGTCCTAACAGGATTCTAAATGGAGTAGCAAAGAAACATTTCTTAATGTTGAGGGATATCCTTAATTTCTGAAATATCTCAAACATAAACCTCAAATTGTCACAATGGTCTTTCACTAATCCATACATAGTCCAGTCATCCAAGTAAACTTGAAGAAACTTATGGATGAAGTCTTAAAATGCTTGTACCACGATGCACGAGAACAAAATAGGAACATTCTTCAATCCAAAAGGCATAACCATGTAGGCAAAACTTCCTCATTCAGTGGCGAAAGTTGTCTTTCTATGATCTTCCTTTGCAATCTTTACTTGGTGATACCCTGAGAACCCATCCATGAAAGAGTAGATCTTGCACCTGGCTACTCTCTCCAAAATTTCTTCAGTAAAGGGAGTTGGAAAAGGATCGATGACACATACTGCATTCAGATCCATGTAGTCAACACATATTCTTATCCTCCCATCCTTCTTGATATTGATGACCATTAGGCTTATCCACTCTAATTCTTCTATTGTTTCAATGATACCAGATGCTATCATTTTGTCTATTTATTCCTCGACCCGTTACCTCAAATTTGGATTCATCTATTAAGGCCTCTTCCCAATTAGGTACGCACCTTCCTTTAACCTGATCTTCATCTCCCATAAGGAATGGTGAACGCCTTTGAGTTCATGATACCTGTGAGGGGATAAATCCTGGTACTCGTGCAATAGATAAATGACCTTTGAAACTTCTTTTTCCGACCAATAATCCCCAATGATAGTTTCCTTAGGTTTTTTCTCTGTCCCAATGTTAACCTTATTTTCTTTCAAGGGCTCATGGTAGGCGCGTGCTTTCTCATTAGCACTATCTACGACTTCGCGCGTAACTTCATAATGGTTAGCATCCAAATTTTCCATCTCTTTGTTGTCTACAACATAGACCATCTTTCCTTTTTCTTTTTCCATGCATGCACGCTCAAGCTGTACTTGCTTACGATTATTTTTCATTGAGGCACATCTCCAAATAAGGCTTACCCACTCTAGTAGCCTATCCTCTGTCATAGTACTATCTCCCATTGTAAGGCACTAGATTACTTGCAACGTCTTATCCACTGATGGCTTTGTACTCCTATACTCGAAAGCTTGAACGAGATCAGCCACCAACTCCTACCAATTACCTATTTCATGACGCATTTCCGAATGAATATACCAAGCGTGTACAACTTATTAAGGTGGAATACAACTTATGCACCTATAATGAAGGCGGTAAAGATTCTACACTTCCCATCCAAGCCTTCTCGTATGCTTGGATATGAAATGAGGTAGTCTCTTTACCATGGTAGTCTTGTATGATAGTGGGCACGTTGCTTCTCGAGCACCTTACAAAGAATGTGATTCTAACGTCGCATTATTCTATGAGGCTCTCCCGATGTGTAGCCCACCAACACTTTTCAGTTCCGAGTAGGTTATAATTGAGCATTCCCCTTCTCTCATGCTTGTTTTTCCACTGAGCCTCCATTTCTAGCAAGAAAAATTCAGGATATGCTCCTCCAGAGTAACTTGGCAACTTCTTCCCTCCTAGGCACTTGACTGAGCACGCCTTTGTTACCCTTGTTACAGATCCTCTCAACTTTCACCCAATCAACTCATAAGTCCCATGCGCCCAATTGTCACATGTCATTTTAGTGGTATCACTCAAGGATTGAGCATCTTCAAACTGGATGACTCCCTCCGTGGAATGAATTATCTTAGGATCTTTGATGGAGTACACATAGATTCTGTCAAGGACTTCTTCTCCTAAGGACTCAATATAGGGCACTGAATTTGCATCTGTTAAAGGGATAATCACCCTTTCTTCCTTGTTCTCAAATCTGATATACCCTTTGTTAAATTGCAAGTCAACATTGTTCTTGTAACACCATGGGTGCCCAAGTAACACTGGAAAGTTTTCTGCCTCAGAGAGCATCAAGACTTCAAAGTCTCTAGTGAATTTGGCCCCTTAAATGGTGATAATACATCCTTCAGGACTCCAATGGGCATTTCCTTAGTCTTGTTTGTCATATACAATACATTCGAAGATGGTTGTAATGCGAGCCTTCCCATTTGATGCCAAACATCTAAGGTAAGAATATTAACCTCTTCTTCCGTGTCGATGAGGATGTTACTCAGAAGCCATCCATTGATAACCACATTCAAAGTAATCTCCTTATCATAGTCAAGGCTGTGAGGAGGAAGGTTTGCGTGCAAAACCCGCCTTTCATGCTCTATCCCGGTGCGTGGTACCTTCTCCCTCAACCATTCTCTCAGCAAGGGAATACTATTCTCTTGCCTTAAAATCCTACATACTTCCTTGACCTCATCTAGGTCATCCTTTGGAGACTCGGCACTCTTCCTTTACTCCAACAACTTTGATTTCTCCTTTAGATATTGGATCTCCCCTTGCAAACTTCAAATCATATCCATAGTCTCTTGATCTACCTCCTTTCGATGAGTAGGGTCCAGATACTTTCCATGTACCACTTCCTTTCTTAAAACTAGTGTCCCTTGTCTTGGCACCTCCCTGGCGCATGCGGCCTTTGCTCGCGTCCTCACTAGTAAAGGTTCTAGACTTGACTCATGCACTACTCTTGGCATCTACTGTGAATCGACCTTCTTAATGCTGACCATCCCAATGCCTTTGTCCTTTCACTTCTATGGGTTCATATGATCATATAGCTTTGTACACTCCTTGTACTTATGTTTCTTTCCACACCATGAGCATTATAACACATCAAGACACTCACGTTTGTAATGCTCTGTAGATCCACAATTATAAAAATTTCCTCATGGGAACTCATTTCGTCCTCCACCGCAGTTAATCTGACCACGAAATCTTCCGTGAAAACCTCTTCCATGCGCTCCTCCTTATGCATGCCCTTGATAGCGACGATCATCATCCTTAGAACTACTTGCAAGACTAGTCTGGTGCACACCAAGATCAATATCATCATGGATCTGATCAATCAGTATGCAATCCTTAGTATCATGGGTTGTAGAGGTACAAATATTGCAATATCAAGAAACATTCTTGTAGATTATGCGTTGTAGTAGAGGGCATCTACTGACATCATGATACCCAAGGAAAATCTCACAATCTACCACCATAGTGTGTACTGACCTTTGACGGAAACTATCCTTTACATGCCCCTCCACCTCATAGTCTGTACACAAAAGCCCACTACAAACCTCATGTGCCGAGTTTACAGAAAACGTTTCCAACTGTTTGGCTATTGCAGTAATTTGGGCCTCTAGAAAAGGAATAACACCAGTATCAACACTCCAAATAGCTTCACTACGTAGGGCAGCTTCTAATGCCTCGCACATGTTTGTGAAAGTCTTGTGTGACAAAGCCCTTCTAAACGGTGTTATCAATCCTCCGAAAAACCATTGAGCATGTTGAGAAGGATGAATGTCATAGGATAGTTTAGACAAGAGAGTCTTGAAATGCGCATCATACTCCCACACACTCTCTGACATTCCCTGCTAGATCTCCTTCAGAGCATTGATGCTCTTCTGCTCAAACTCTGGGATATGAAACTTTGCTAAAAAGGTGTTCTTCAATGCGGTGTATTCTACCACCGTCTGATGGGGGTCATACTTACGATACCAACTATGCGCGCGCCCCTGTAATGTCATTGTAAATTGACTTGCTTTCTGCTCTGGGGTAGTGATCCATTTTGCATGCCATAGTAATTCACACTTATGCACATGCTCTGTAGCATCTTCAATACCCCTATATTCTGGTAAGTGCAAAGACATCTCATTGAATAATTGTGGAGGTGGTTGAGGTCCTTATCCTCCAGATCTAGAGCCTTGGTTTCCTCTATTGTTTCCTCCTCCACTAGATCGATTGGATCCACCAAGTCCTATTCCCCCTGACCCACTAGATCCACCTCATGTCATTGAAAAATGGTTGGAAGTGGTCACGCCAAGTGTTCCCAACGTCCCATTGAACTATGCGTCGATGGTTTGTGATATTGTCCCACTACTAGTTATGTGTCCCGTGCCACTCCCAGACTCGATACCCAAACCTTGTGTACTTGCACCTTGTCTAAAAATTCCTCCAAATAACGGAATGGATTACGCAACCATGAATGTTCCAAATGAAAAATTATATCTCCTCAGCGTAGATCGGTTACTCCCACCGATACCGACTGGGTTAACAATACTTCTCCTTTGATCTAGAAAACCAAGTGCCAGGGGTTGGTCGCCAGGTGGGTTCAGATGCATGCCGATGGCTCTCCTTTCTCCATGTGACGAAATATCATCAAAATATGAAGGGGATTCTATCCCTTGCTTTCCAAGATGGGGTAGCATAAACTGATTAGGTTTCATGTCCTCTGTGTGAACCTCAAATCTTTCCCGCAAAGTCTACGTCCATAGATCCATCACAATTACAACCTCATGTTGTCTAGTCATCTCCCTTTCATGAGCTTCACTATACTTGAGTCGTCTCTCCTCCCTCTCCTTCTCAGTCACAATGTCCGCCATCTTCCTCCACCACAGCTTCCTCTCCCAACGCTTAGAGAAGCTTAATCGCCCATGGAAAATGCCTCTAAACTTAAGGTAATGACCAAGATCTTCATAACCAGAGGGATAACACATAAAAACAATCCTATGGGATTTCTCAGAAACTTGAACTCAAAAAATTCTGGGTAAGAATACCTAGAAATGACATATTCTAGAGTATAACTGGGAAACACTCCTTTCCACCAGTGATCAACAACACGTGTCTAAGTTAGATCTACATCCTGCAACCTTTGATAATAATCATATTGGGTCCATACCCATGTTCTATAGTACCAGCTTGATCTGGATACATATTTTGAAATCTATTCATATAGTTCAACTGGGAAACAAAAAAAGAGTTCTTCATATAACTCATGGTATAGGTTATCTTCTACCTATCTACACGCATCAACCTCAGGTACAGTGTTGAATCTTTGAGCAAACTCGTCCTCCATGCTCTTGAGCCATGGTTCAACACTTTTGAAGGGACAAAGACACATGCCATTTCTTACAACAACTTCGAAAAGAGGTCCCGACAATGGAAACAAGATGTAGTCATTTTCATACCCTTAGACCAATAATCTAATTCCATACACGTTGGCTTATCACCTAACGAGCGTTGGGCGCTCACGCGAGGCATGTGCGGGCAGTGAGCCTCTCCTTTATTCGAGTCTTTTGAGAATACATCATCTTATGACAGATAGTTAAATAGAAAAGAACCATGCATCTTTATGGGAACCTAGGATGAGTTATCACTCTACTGCATCCATATAAGAGAAATAACTAACAACATATGGAAATGGTTCATACATATAGGAAATGCACAAGGATTATACTCATGAACACATATATGATTCAGAATAGAGCCATATATTCATGTTAACATGTTCAATAACCACATTACATCCCTTGATGTCATAACTGACCCTCATATAACAATGCAGAGCCAAGTCATGCATTAGAACTACACTATGTTCATCATATTAGGGAGATGAATACAAAACCATCCCTCTAAATGTGTCATCATTCCTATGTTTTCCTAATCCCAACCCATAGGATCCTCTATAAGATCTCTGCCTCCTTTCCAATACCTCTGCTCTCTTAGGATGACTCCATCCATATATCTATCCCTCTTTTCTTTTGCTATCTATGCACCTCAATATATAGCTTTCCTGCCTTCACCGCCATGCCTATTGAGGTAACAGATCGGTCACCAAGTGTCTAAGTGGTCCTTCCATAGAGCAGGTCTCCTTTGATCTGAGCTCTCTACTATGTGCAATGATGTTCTTCTGGAACCTTCCATTGCATGCATGGAATATTCCCTTTTTTGATCCTTTAGTCGCTAGGTTAGCACCTTATCCGCTCCGCATGCTAGAAGGGTCACACTTCTCTCGTGTGTGGCCTGGGATGCTAAATCTGGATAATTCCAAAACCCATCTTGCCTTGCATGTGCATGCATAGTGTGTTCTAAAAAATCCTGCTAGAACCTTTCCCTGCACTCCTTCAACCCCGTGCACCCTTGTTCAACTAGGTCTTGTGTGCCCACATGCCTTCTTATACTTGGCCAATAGTTTGGGGCCCAACACCAACACATCCCCAGTAAGAGTTTTAGCTAAGAGTTTAGTGGCAGCGTAAGAGTTGAATTATTTCCATTATTTATAGAGATTTCCAAAGGCTTTGATTTGCAAAGTGGGATCAGTAGATTCGTCATATAAAATAGAATGGGCAATGCCTCCAATATCCATGCTAGCAATGTAGGGCGCAAGAGGATCTTGTTGAACTAAAATGGAACAACTAGTGGTAGTAAAAGATAGTTAATGTAATCTAGGAGGACATAAACGCAACAAATAAATGTACTAAGACAACATGTAAATAAAATAAGTAATAACAGTAATGCAAATAAAAACCCTAATGTGCAAGAAGAGAGAGGAAAGAACTCAACTGATAACTAATGACTGTCAGACAGTGTGACAAAGGTGACTAGAAGAACAGGACCACGAATGATTATGTAGGGATGTTGAAAAAGGATGGAGTTGGAGGATCTAGCTGGACTGAAGCACTTGAAGGAGGTCTGGGGCGTATGCAGGCACCCTAGTCAGTAGTCTGTGTGCCCTGGTCTTTGCAAAAGATCTAAATCTGGTCTTCACAGGACTGAAAGGTAATCTACAATGTTCGCTTCCCGTGACATTAATTCTGTTGTATTGTTTCGAGTGTCACCAATGAATCAAGATGGAAGAAAGACCTGCAAGGCACAAAAACAAACATTAAACCCTAAAAAAGAGAAATGCATATGAAGGGGTCAGATTGTCCTCAACTGCCACAATGGTGGACTTAGTAACTGAGCAGTACACTACATTTTAGACCTGATGTATTTCTATGTGTAAGTTTGTGTTAACATGCCCTAGGTTGCTCTTGTTCCAGTCACACTTTATGAAGTAGCGAGCAATAATTATGTGTAGAAAATGTAATAGAATGTGTGCATGGATTAGAATAGAATCCCTCCCCCTATGAAGTGTGATGCCGATGTCCTAGCCTTGTGCCTTGATGATGGAGCTATGTGGATGCAAGTGATATCATATGCAATATATAGATGTAACTCTAGATGGAATGATAGTAGTAAGTGATGCTAGGTCCCTCATTATGGTCTCATAATTTTATATTTATAGGGGTTTCTTGGTCTAATTTTGTAATTAACCTTGAAAAATCTGACCATAAGAAAGATAAAGATCTGAAATGGCTAGAAAGATCCAAAAAAGAGGTTAGAAAACTCTAGAAGGATCGGGGTGCCCCTGGTAGGACCAGAGCACCCACGGGTGCCCCAGTACAAATCTGGGTGGCCCAACCGAGGCTAAAATAACATGAGATGAAAAAATTTGACTGGGCATAAGGGTGCAAAAGGTTCGTAATGATGAAATAAAATAAAATAAAGTGGCCAAAAGACGAGGGTTAATTAGTAATTTTTCCCTCAAGAACCTTCTAAATAGTAGTATGAGATCAAGATAAATAAACGTCTAAAGTACATGATTTTGTGACTACATTTTTCCCCCACTTTATGTTGGTGAGCGGAAAGATCAGTAACATAAAGTAGATTGATATGCGTACCTGATACCAATGTAGAATGATGAAGAAGGTGTGTCGAAGGACTAGACAAAGCATGGAATGATAAAAAGATGGAGGAGCATGGAAACCAAAGATTAAAAATGCGTAAATAAAAAGTGACGATAGTGAACCTAGGGAAAAACGTGTGTGTAGTGTACCTTCATGGTTAATAAAACATGTGTGATGTTGTGGAGTGTTGGTGTTGCTTATTGTTGGTGCTACTACTTGTTTCCCCCATTGGACTGTTTGTTTCTCATATGGTTGGACCTGTAAGGAGAAAATGATCAAGTAGTCACATATGTATGTATGTACATGTAAAAATGCCATCTAAAAGACACATGTGTATGTAAATGTAAAATACGCAAATGTAAATGGAACATGTGCATGTGATTCATGTTGAGAGAGAAAGTGTAGAAGGATATCTTGTAATACGATTTTTTGGGGCGATCTCATGCCATAGGCCGAATAAGTGTAGGATGGAAATTCTTTTTGTCCTCTACGCTCTAACTGCTTCCCTGAATGTGTGTAGAGATGTCTGTACGTCCTATTTTTTTGGGCGATCCGATGAAATTGGCCGAAGTAGTGTAGAGAGGAACACCCACTATAATATTCAAGCCTGTAACTGCTTCCCAGAATGCTAAGGACAACATGTCCTATGAAATCCGTTGTGTATGGGGTTTGTAGACTAGTTTGAACCCACTAGCTGTATGTAACCCATAATGCCAAGGGAAGAAAGTACATTGAATTGAACCAGTGTAAATACATTGTGTTAGTATGTAAAAACCCCCAAATGATGCCCCCCTCTTTGGGGGTGCATGTGACGTCGATGATAGGAGAATGCAACCCCAAAAGAGGGCCAACCACATGTACACTGTAACTTTAAAAAGTTCTTGGTAGAAAGCAAGGCATGTACAAACAAGAAGGCTAGCCAAAAACAAGTGTAAACATGCATGCATGTAGAAAACAATGTATAAGCTATGCAAACTGTGTGTAAGCTACTAAAAAAAGTAATGTAAACAAGTAATAAGAAAAGTAAGCCGTACATAGCGAGCTGCAAACATGGGACATCACTCATGATTTCGCAAAACACACAAGGCCATAATGGCCGCAAACACCAGACAAGTGTGCACACCAAACATAGGGAAAGGTCTGCAAATAATAGCAAACATTGGCAGACAATGTAGCAAACAAGTATGGAAACAAATATCCTTGCATAAAAAAAGTTACACATGCAGCACCCGTTAGCATGTTAGAAAAATAACCTATATGTCAAAAGCGTGTGTAAAAAACTAAAGTGTTAAGACAAAATAAAACAATAACACCTAAAAGAGACAAATGTGTGGATGCCCCCAATGACCAATGTAGGAAGGGTAGAAGGAAAGCATCCATGTCGCGTGTAAGAGACCTATATCTACGATCACAACTAGAAAAAGGCATGAACATGCATGTTTGGATGGTATAGATAAATGACATACAAGTAATCAAACTATCATGTGTAATGAAGTGATCATAAACAATAAAAGTAAGCAAGAATATAAGCAACCATAATATGCAACATGCTGTGGATGGATGGAATGGAATTCAAAATGGAGTGATAGGAGCTGCGTGCCCCCTAAGTGGATGGAAATGTATGCAATGAGGTTCATTTTGTTTTCCCACTCAACAATCAAGAATGAACCATAAATTGGAGTGTGTCATCAGGAAATGGTCGAGGTGTGTCTGTTGTGTTTAATGTGTTTTGAATGAATGTGTAGGTGTAGTGAGGAGATGCAACCTAGCGACGATGTGTGCATGAACCTTATAGCCAAAGCGTATATCATGACTAGATGAATGTAAGAGTGATGATTTAGCCTAAACGTATATCACTATAAGATGAGTGGATGAGTGATGATTTAGCACTAAGTGTATATCACGACAAAATGTAACGAGGGTGTAGTGATGTAACCTAACGTGTAGACTACTAAAAAATGATAGAATATGTGATGATTTATCCTAAAGGGTATGTCACTATGAGATGAATAATGGGGAGTGGTGATGTAACCTAAGGTGTATACCACTACAAAATATAGAATAGGTGATGATTTAGCCTAAAGTGTATGCCACTACGATATGAATAGTGGGGAGTGGTGATGTAACCTAAGGCGTATACCACTATGAAAAAGATAGAATAGGTGACGAGTTAACCTAAAGTGTATGTCACTAACCTAGGAGTGTTGCATGGTGAAAGGTCGAGTAGTAAATGTGTCATGTCCATTTTATTTGTAGACCCTTGGCTGTTGAGTATGCACCGAGGAAATAAAGTGCGTCATCGGATAATGAGTACAATGCATAAAAGATAATGTAGTAATGATAAAATCTGACCATGTGATGAGTGGAATATGCATGTACATGATGTGTAAAATGCAATGTGAAAAGTGTAAGATGTGTAAAATGTAATGTATAGGGTGTTGTATAGTGTATGTATATAAGCTAGTAATGTAGGATGTAAGAGGATGCAATACTAGAATCATATATAAGGAAGACTAGGATAACATGTAGAATGTGTGTGAAAATGTGTAGTGTAATATGTATGGTATGTAGATAAATGAATAATGCAGTATGTAAGACTAGTAGTGTAGGATGTAAGATGCATAGACAAGGGTATATGCATGATGACAACTAGCATGATGTATGATGTATAAATGTCAAAATGTTTTAGACTATATTTAGAATGTATGATGTATGATGTGTAAGGTGCAATGTAATGTGTAATGCCTATAGTGAAGTGTGTGGAGTTCATGTGTAGTAATCCCTCAATAGTCAAATGTGAACCATAACACTAGAGTGTGTCATCGGGTAATGATGCTAGAATGTATGATGAGTATGTCTAATGAGAGGATATGAATGTATAAGGATGGGAAATATGATAACTATGCTAAGACGAGGTGGGGGTGAAGTGTCATGCCCCCCAAGTGTATATAAGAAGATCATGTGAATTCATCAAGAAGATCGTCATCCTCCGGGTCATAATAAAATGGGTAAGCATTAGTGACCTGATAAGAGACATTGTCTAGTTGACCGTGTAGTGAGCCATTGAGGCCTAAGTTGTACATGCACATAGCATATTCCTCATCATAAATGGAAGATAAGGGAAACCATGTGCATACCAATGGATAAAATTTGGTGTATATCCTAAGAAGTATGTATTGCAGATGAAGACACAACCAAAGGGCATATGAAAGGAAATGTCAGTATGACTAGGATCTAATGTGCCTCTAATATAAGTAAGCCATGATTCCCCTAGTGTGAGTGGTGAAGATTTATGTCTGCGTGTGAGAAGGATCATGAGATAAAATATGTGAAGACCATAAGAAACAGTGATGATGACATACCCATAATAAAGATGAGGAGCATATTGTGTATGGTGAAGGTCCTCTAAACTAAGGCCTACACGAGGCAAGCCCTCATGTGTAAATATTGTGACATCACATGTAGGGTCAAATGGAATGTGTTCCTAATATGAACTATTCATGAAGAGCGTGCAAGTGAATGGTGGACGTGCTAAGGTAGGTGGTGCATGAGAAGGTGGATGTGATAGAGTAATGTCTATAGGCTGGAAAGGTCCCTGATAAGGAGTCATAACAATAGTAGTAATAGGTTGTATAGAAGGAACCACATCTATCACACAAATGGTACCATCAAGTGGTGGTAGGTGGGGTTGTCCTTCGATAGGTTGCGACTCATTAGTAACATCTGTACGTGGAATGGGAAGTTTAGTATTAGGAGTGTGATCGCAATAATGGAATGGGTCGTGGTCACAAAATATGGTATATTCCATGTTATCATGTAAATTTGACACAATGATGTACAATGGAGGCGACTATTTGTAATGGCATGAAGCCATGGCCTACCGAGGAGGCAATTGTAGGAGACTAGGAAGTCAACAAAGAAGACAATGTGGATAGTCTTTGGACCAAAAATAATGGGAAATGTGATGTGACCAAGACACGGTCCGGATGATCCATCATAAACACACAATGAAATAATAGATGGGCTAACATCACGAGTGGAGAGGCCTAAAACTTCAAGGAATGACATAGGACATACTTTAAGCTCAGATCCATTATCAATGAGAGTGTGCTTAACAACAACATTATGAATGCGAGATATGATATACAAAGGTGGGTCATTATCAAAAGTGTGAACATCAACATGAAGGTTAGACATGAAAACTAAGTGTGGAGAAAATGAATCAACAAAGGCTTGATAAACCGAGTCAGGATGCATGTCAAGATGAATACGAGTGGTAGCAAGAAAATGTTGTACCCTACGCAATAGATCAGTATTTACAAGCAAGTAATCATTTATTGAGATATTCATGATGACTCAACCCTAGGGATGAAGAAGGTGGAAACGTGAATGAATGCGTTAGGTTCACCAAAATGATTAACTAAAATGGACCAACTAGTGGTAGTAAAAGATAGTTAATTTAATCTAGGAGGACATATAAATTTAACAAATAAATGTACTAAGACAACTTGTAAATAAAATAAGTAATAAAATTAATGGAAATATAAACCCTAATGTGCAAGAAAAGAGAGGAAAGAACTCAACTGATAACTGATTACTGTCGGACAATGTCGCAGAGGTGACTGGAAGAATTAAGAGTAGGAACGACTGTGTAGGGATGCTTAAAAGGATGGATCTGGAGGATCTAGCTAGTCTGGAGTGCCTGGAGGAGGCCTAGGGAACCTGTGGGTGCCTTGGTCAGCAATCTAGGTGCCATGGTCTACGTAAAATATCTGAATCTGGTCTTCATGGGGCCGAAAGGTAATTTGCAATGTTCGATGCCTGTCGCATTAATTCTGCTATATTGTGTTGAGTGTCGCCAATGATTCAATATGGAAGAAAGACCTACAAGACCCCAAAGAAAACATCAAACCCTAAAAGAGATAAATGCATATGAAGGGGTCAAACTGTCCTCAACTTCCACAATGGTAGAATTACTAACTAAACGTTGCACTGCATCTAAGACCCGATGTAGTTCTATGTGCAAGTGTGTGTGAACATGCCCTAGGTTTATCTTGTGCCAGTTGCATTTTGTAAAATAACGAGTAATAAATATGCGTATAAAATGTAATAGAATGTGTGCATGGAATATAATAGAATCCCTCCCCCTATGAAGTGTGATGCAGATGTCCTAGCTTTGTGCCTTGATGATGAAGCTATGTGGATGCAAGTGATCTCTAATGCAATAGATGGATGTAACTCTAGATGGAGTGATAGTAGTAAGCGATGCTAGGTCCCTCATTATGGTCTCATAACTTTATATTTATAGGGTTCTCTTGGTCTAATTTCATAATTAACCCCGAAAAGGCTGACCAAAAGAAAGATAAAGATTGAAAATAGCTAGAAAGAGCCTAAAAAGAGGTAGGAAAACTTTAGAAGGATCAGGGTGCCCCTAGTGGGACTGGGGGGCCCACAGGCGCCCTAATACAAATCTGGGTGCCCAACTAAGGCTAAAATAATGTGAGATTACAGAATCTAACTAGGCATAAGGGTGTAAGAGGTTCGTAATGACGAAATAAAATAAAATAAAGTGGCCGAAGGAAAAAAATTAATCAATACTTTTTTCCCTCAAGAACCTTCTAAGTAGTAGTATGAGACTGGGGTAAATAAATGTCTAAAGTACATGATTTTGTGACTACATTGGACTGTCTTGAAGACTTTTTTGTGGATTGGAGGTTGGGCAATAGGCACCACATTTGGTCCATTAGGTAGGGGCGGGGGAATTGTAACCCCTAGAGCCCGCGTTAAGACAGTTAACCATTTGGACCATGTTGGTTTGCATTTGGATGAGCTAGGCTGTAGTGGTGGTTTTTGTTGACTCATTTTTTTATAAGATGAAGGATCAGATTAGTGGGGTCAAATCAAGAGGCATTTTCAAATGAGCCTACCATAGTTTCCTTCCAACTATCCACCATATTGTCAAGTATCTTGGATACAAAATCAAGAAGATGCTTATGGATTACTGACTCAGGTTCCCCCTTGTATTGAGGAAACTTATCAAGGAATTTTTGAATCTCAGGCAGAAGATCAGAAATGTATTCAATCTAAATCTCTTCCTCTTTATCACCTAAGACATTATTGTTACGAGTGTTATATGTTTTTCTATTAAATCCTATCACACAACAATCTGAGTAGAAAGGAAAGCTTAGATTTTAGACGATTAGTTTCTAAAAATGATTATTAATCAGGGTTGGAGAGCCCCAGGCCAAGATAATTCATGATGGAGTGTTGATTTGACCCAGAAGAAGATCAAAAAAATAGGATATCAATGCAATTGACCCTGTAAAAAGGGATACACCGAGGCCAAAGGCATTTATGACGAGGTTGGGATGAAACAAACATGATTGACCCTATACAAAAATGACATAGGGGATGATGGTGTATGGAAAGGTTGATTTTTAAGGGTTTTTAGAGTTTTTAAGGACTCAAAACAAGATAAAAATACAAATGGTTGATTTTAATGAGTTGTGCTCGATCAGAAGATAAAAAATAAGATTTCACACTAGGTTTACCAAGGGTGTATGACAGGAAAAAATGTGTTTAGACACCATGTACTCTTATCATCTATTCAACTAGGGTATTGAGGTAACGAGTGAAGGACACACTAATACCGACACACAATAGATAAAATTAAAAAGGTGTACATGGACTGCTAAGATCACATACCCTAAGGGAAGTAACCCTTACACTAGGACAACCTAAGGTTTCTAAGGCCCTAGGTTGAAGAAGAGGAAGGAAATCTATGGAGGTATCGACAGTATGGGGGTAATGAAAGATAAAATGAATATGCAAAGCCTATGCTAATCAAAGTAAAACATGTAACATTAAATAAAGAACTAAAATACAATATCGTAACCTAGCATGTGCATAAAATACTAAGCTAACATAAAGTAAATAGTGAGTGTAGGGGAATACTCTATAAAAAATGATAAGAAGGATTCAACCACTTACATGTTGAGGGGAGGTCGCTGATGCATTTATCACCCAAAGGAGCATACATAAAGAGAGATCAAATTTCGGGTGGAGAAAGGGAAACAATCTAGTTCTAGCTCACTATAGGTGACCCAAAAGTGCAAACAAACCAATCCAATTAAGAAGAATATCCAAGCCAAGAGTTAAGATCAAGAAATCTAAAAGTTGAGCGAGAAAATGGAAGTTGACATAAGAGAGCAAAGCTAGTGGTGAGTTCCTTTATAAATTTGTGATGATCTTCTAATGAAAATGTGTGTTGGGGCATTTATACTGACTCCATCTCACGTGGGCGAAGGCATCGACCATGGATTTGAAATGGCACCTATGCAATTGCCCACAAGTGACGGTGTCGAATAGGGAGGGGAGTGAAAAAAGGTGTGTGTATGTGGCATGGGAAGTGAATATAATGCTAGGTAAACACAATGTGGTCAAGAGCAAGCAAGATGAGAGGCAAAAATAAAGCCATGAATAAGACCAAAAGTTTTTCTCTCTCCATGTATCATCTCTAACCCAATGGTTACATGAATAACCATACCCATATCCTGGAATGAGCCCCTTGAAGCACCCGTTCACAAAAAAAGATGCATTAGTGACCTATAACCTAAAAAGAGAATTGTTAAAAACAAATATGGAAATAGAAAGTGTGAAAAATTAGGTTTATACAACATCCCCATTACTAGGAATTGAACTAGGTTGATCTGATGGATTACTCAATGAACTATTTCCAGAGGTTATTTCTCTAGGTTTCTTGGCATTTTGTTTAGTTCTCTTAATTTCATTCATCTCTTAGTTTTGTTATATGAAAAACATTTGGGTCTGTTTTGTTTTATTTGTTCCGCAAGTATCTTTACGGAAATTATATTTTAATTTTTCATGCCATTCTTTATTACTTTTCTTTTTAATTTTAAACACTATTTTTCTTTTATGTTGTGTTGTTTGTTAATATATTCACTGTAATAAGTTGTGGCAATAATATTGTAAAATTTGACTCGTATTTTATATCTCTTTTAATTTTCCATTTGCGAAAGTTTTTTTTATTGCACTTGCATATCTGTAATTGAAAAGATGATTTCCATCGAAACATTTATTTGAATAAAAAAAATGGATAATATTTTTTGCACGCCTTTATTTTTAAGTGATTTCATATTTTCTCGATTAATTATAGTTTGAAGCACTATTTTTGTTTTGTGAGGTGTTGTTTCTTAATATATTATCTATCAAAAACTTATGTTGCTAGTACCATTATAACATTTGCCTCATATTTTTGCTTTTTAGATTTTAAATTTTACCGCCAAACTATATATGTGAAGCTAAGAAACACTATATGGTTGCAATTGTATGTCAAAGCGAAGAATCATTACGCGCTGAAGGGTCTTGCATCTTATTTTTCCACATCGATATGCCCCTATTTGGGTAGTAGATTGTTCTGCACATAGGTTGTTAAAATGGCTCGCCGAAAAGAATTTTCCCTTACACTATGTCGTCTTGCATAGTTTTCTAATTAGTGAAAACTTGCATTCTAAAATGGTTTTTTCCTTTCCATATGATTGTCATCTTAGTTTATGGTTATTGTTCTCGTTTTGTTTCATAACATATAGCATACATTGTTTGCTTATTTTTGCATGGTTGGTTTTCTATTTATTTTCTTTATTAGTTACTGAAAATGAAAACACGAAGTTTTGTTGGAATAACATTGACAACACCAAATTTTCATAGAAAAGATGAATTTAGATGGTATTTTGTTGTTACCGTGTTGCATTGCAGACAAAGTAGACCTCTAAAACCAGAAATTACAACAATGTTGAAGGCTCAACTTGGTGTGTCAGATAAATATGTGATTTACCTATTAAAATTACACACTATTGGCCCCCACTCTAAAGGACTTGCCTTGGCTTATGAATCCATGGAAGATGCAAAAAAATATGATTCTCCCCCTAAATTAAAGAAAACAGGCATTCTGATCGAAAACTTGAAATATGCAAAGGAACAAAAAAATGTTCCTATTGTACTAGACCTCTTGAAGGATGCTACAAACTCAAATTTGATGGGTCTGCTAAGTAGAAGGAGAGGTCTTCTGGGGGGAGGTCTCGTGCATGATCATTTTGTTAAATTTTTGGTGGTGTTTGCTGGTCCTCTATGTAATCATTCCAATAATCATGCGGAAGCTAGAGCCATGCTATGGGGCATCAAAATGTGCCTCAATTTGAAAATAAAATCCCTCAACATTGAAGGTGATTCTTTATGTGTTGTCAACGCTCTTAAGGATCAAAAGTAATTGTGGATAGAGACTCATCAACGTAATCAAGGAAGTTAGGGTGTTGATGGAATCATTTGACATAGTGGACATTCAATATGTTTTCAGGTCAGGTAATAAACCTATTGATGCGCTTACCAATCATGGCAATAACATGCCATATTTGATGATGTGGCCAGGAAAACATATATCTTGGCAAAACATTTTAAAATTAATTAATGATTATTTGACCTTGGAGATAGTGTAGTGATGACAACCGAGCTTCTCATGCTCAGGACTTCAAAAAGATCTTTTATTTTTCAGGTTTGGATATTCTTTATGTGTATTTGTAATTAGTTAAGTAGGTTGGCATTATTGATTCCATCTTGATTTCTCCTAAAGAGAGATAACACGGCTGGTTTAGGATGGGTGGTGATAGGGTCCAAACTGAGCCAAAATATTTCCTCCATTTGAAAAATGACTCCAACCTTTGGAGATTGCTGCATAGAGGAGGGTTTTTGAGGTATATTTGGCATCTAAAAGGTAACAATCCTATTCTTTATGAGGAATTTGGAAATGCTTGGGTTAAAGGGACATTTAATCTTAGGGGGGTTGAAATTAGGGTTTATGAGGAGTCCATAGTTGAGGTTACTGGGCTTACTATGGAAGATTGTAAAATCTTTAAAGATAATACTAGAAGGAAACATGGATTAACTACCTTCTTTTGGCTTTGTGAATGTATTATCTTGTTTGATGATGGTATATCTTGCACTTGTCTCCTTGATCGTTAGGCTAATGTTTTCCTTGTTGTGATGGAGTAATTGATATTAAAAGGAAAATTTAGGAAGATTTTCTTGTATCATCCGTCTATCCTAAATTACCTTCGAAGGGACCAGGCTATGAGTCTTGATTTTTTCCTCTATAGGTCCCTGATTTCCTCTATAGCTTATTTCAAGAACAAGAAAATTGATGTTCCTTTACATCACGGTTTGATGTTTCTTCTGGTTCAAAATGGTAAAACCCTTATCCCTCCTAAACTAGTGATTACTAGTGACACCGAGTCTGACCATGAAACCTTGACATTGGCCATGAAATAAATGAAGAAAAAGAAAGGGTTATACACCTCAGAAGGGATTACTGACGTCCTCAGTAATTTGAAAAAATGGATCCCTAAAAAGCGTGATGGTTCTGGTTACACAAAGAAGGATTTTGTGGATTGGGAAGCAAGGTTAATGAGAGCAGAGTCAATAATTTATACCATTCTTATATTCAAAAAGAATTTGGTCAAGGAGGTTAGAGAATGCCATCAAAAAATAGAACTTCCGATGCAACCTAGAATTCACCAATACAGGCCTAGGCACATTGGCACATCACTCAGCCTAGACTAAGCGCTCATCCAAAGCATGCAAAGGTACTTGGTCCATCTTTAGGGTTGATGTTGGAGGATGTTAGCATGATGAAGACTTAAAAAATTCAGTTCTATGACTAATATATCATTCTACAATGCATGTTTAGATCTAGATCTAGAGAATAACTAACTTAAAAGATAACCATTATGAAATCAAGCATGCAATACTGAACTATAACCATGATAATTCCTTAATTTAGTCCATAGTATCCATTATATTAAATTTGGTAATACAAAAATATAATAACAATAGTATACACTCATGCACATATCAGATTTGGCAACATAATCTTACTATAACACAGTTCTCACACACACTCTATGCTACACAACTCACAACATATTTATAAGGGTGGGGACTTGCCCTTCACCGCTTATCCAATCCCAAAATAGGTCACATGCTATTATTAGCCACACGTCATTACAAAAATAGCCACACATGCAAGTGCGCTAATAATAGACCGCTTTTAGTTAACTGACAATAGTAGATCTATTCGCGGCCTGTATCCATACAAAGTGCTTCATATTTGATCATCCAAAAATAGCCAAGGTGTGCCAAAAAATTCTCTAATTGATTTGTGTGCTCTGCACGCTATCTCCAAAAATAGATCCTCATCATGAAAATGGCTAAGTCCCGAACCTATTTTCGTGCTACGTGCGCGATCCTTTCCGATACTCTCGCACCTTTGAATGTGATTTTCTGTCTTGTATGAACCTTTTGTATTTCCTTCACTAAGTGCCAGATTCTAATTGACCAACATTACCCCACACTAATTGCATTACCGCCCCGATAATGGTCGTCTCCAAAATTAATCAAAGAATGTGAATAGAAGGATAATTTTTTTTTTGATGAATAAAAGAATGTCTTTACCCTGCAATATCTTCTACTTCAATCTAAAGAATCAATTCTGGATATTCTTCTTTTATTTCTGCCTATAAAGTCTGCTAATCATTGAGTGTGGCATTTTCCTTCTCTGGAATATCCACTGCAATTGACTCTAACTCATCCTTTGTAATCTCTCCTTTCTCATTATGCAAGACCAACATAATGTTGGACATGGTAGTCATTATCCCTTCTAACAAGTCCATATTTTGTGTGATGAGTTTTCCAAGCTCATCTAGCCTTTCCTTATGTGGTTCTTTAGCTATTACAAGGGCCTCATGCTTCTGTTTGACAAGTGCTAGTTGTTCTGCACAACCCAATGTTTCATCTTTCATGGCCTTTAGGACCTTATTGTCTTCCAAAATGGTCCTGGTCCTTATAACAGCTTCTGGTGCTGTACAAATATTCAGCGCTTGATCTAACTTCTTTAGTTCCTCCTGCAAGCTCTGAAGAAACCCATCATCTGATGCAATCTCCCACATCACTGAAGCCTTTTCCCACTCTGATTCCTGTGCTGGATCCTTTGGCACTGACATGCAAAGAGGTTCATCTTCAAGCACTAAGTCCAGTAATGTACTTACATAATGTATTGCCGAGGGAAACATCTTGGGTACCTTTGACTCTAAGTGTGGCCTAGCCTTCACGATATTATCCCAAATATCCTCTACCATTTTGATAAAAATAGCATTCTTCTTCTGTGCTAAGTCTTTTTCTTACTTTAGGTATGCTATTTCCTCATCCTTAGTCTTGATCTCCTCCCTCAGCACCCTAATTGTTGTGGATTTATCCATATTCCGCCATGCAACCTCTGTCGAGACTTTCACCAAAGCATTTCTCACTTTTTCATCTAACATAATAGTAGGATTTACTGTTATGTGCCTGGCCTAAGGTGTCTTCTTTAACCTCCTTGAAACACACGACTCTTCACATACATCAAAATCTGGTTCATCCATGTGTGTGTGCATTGACCATGACAATTGCTTCCTTGTGTGCACGGTTGCCATATCTTCACCCATCAACTCCCAGCTATATAAATTATTTTGTGTTATTGTGCTTTGGAAATGGGTTCGAACAATTTTACCTATGTCCTCGGCATAGCCCATGACTAGTGGAAGATATTCTCCACTTGTTCTTTTTTATCTAGGCTACTTAGGAACTTGGGCTTTAAGATTTGGAACTTGTGCTATTGTGCCTTGAGTAGTCTCAGTTGCTATCTCATCTACCTCCTTTCCTCTTTCCTCTCCATCCTTCATATCTTCATCTTCTGGTTCATCCTTGTTCTCTGGAGGTGTTGGGGAATTGGGCACGCTTTCCTCAGACTCTTCTGCTTCCTCATTCAGCTTCAATTTCCTTCTTCTTTTCTTAGTTGTCTCCTTTGTGGAAAGAGTCGAGGTGATCTGCACACTGATTCCAGAGTAGAAGCTAGGATCCTTATTCTCTTGAATACCCTTTTAAAATGAAGCTCTCCCTGGACTGCATCTAAGTCCTCATCATCTCCCTCTTATGGTTGAGGTGGTGTAGTCACCCGCTCAACTTCTTCCTTATTCAGAGGCTTTCTTCTACCTCTATGCTCTAAACCACCACTATCTTCATTCTCTTCTTCTTCATATCTACTTGAATTGTTTATGTGGGCTTAGGCATTGGAAAATATTTCATTGTATGCCTACCTTTTGGCGGCCCTGGGAGTGAAAACTCATTCTCCACATACTTAGTGTTCTCTAGCTTGGGTTTGAGTTGTAGGCACACAAGCACTTCTCTGGTGTCCCCAACTACCAAGCTTATAGGCTTCATGCTTATAATATCTAAGATAATCCTCTCAATGTAGGAATTGCACCATGGATATACATATTTCTTTCTTAGAGTGTGGTAGTCACAATCTACCTTGTATGCATTGAAGGTCAGGCATCACGAATCTGAAAACCGGTGAACTAATGAAATACCTTACTGTGAAGGCATATGACAGTTTGCACCATAGGCTCCAAGCCATGTCCTTCATCGTAAATCATGTGATACAAAAATGTTGGTAGACTACAAACTGAACTGCCTTACCCACCACCGAAGGCAACTCTTTGGGTATACGCCTCTCTTCTTCAAATGCTACGCGGAGTCTATTATACCACATCTCCACCCTTTACTTGAATGGTCAGATCATTGATCCGTCACACAAGTACTTACCAAATCTTTCTGCAGGTGACTTGTGTTCAGTGGGGTACTCCCAAATCTTCTCCTTTGGTCCATCAGACACCCCAATCTCCATAAACACTAAAAACAATAACGCGACGCCCAAACTTATCCTGTCACCTTTCCAAACTTCTTCAATGATTTTATTTGCTATTTGATCTACAATATTGTAGACCACTCCTTTAGACATCTTCTTTGCGACGTGCAACCACATTGTGTTTACCTATGACCATGTTCCTTGGTCATTCAGCTTTGTTACAAGATGTGAAGCTGCTTGCACTACTAGGCACTTCTTCAATTTGTCAATGTCCATGCCGTGTGGGCCTTTGGTATACCCCAGATGATTTTTGGTCTCCAGGATCGCAGCCTTATCAGTCAAATCACTATCCAAATCCACTCCTGAGGCCCTTAGTCTTATCATTGTTGAAATCAAAGCAACTATGATTCTAACCCTCCATCCTACGAAGCAGAAATTCTCATGGAATCTACTCATCTACCACCGATACAATGGTTCATACTTTCTCCAAAGTATGTTAGCTTGTACAACTGGTAGACTCCATTCTACTTCAATAACTTCTCACCAGCATCATCGTACACTGGCATATCTTCTACTATGTTCTTGTTCATTTTTGTGCTTAGCAACGCATCAAGCTCCTTCTTATTATCTGATGTTCGATGGTTGTAATCATTGATTTTACATTGACAGATGTGCGAATCCCATTCTTGTCCCACAATCACACCCTCTAGATATTACATTTATGAGAAATTAATCTTGGGAGCAATTTCTTCTTCCACTTCAACCTTCTTCCCTTTTTCTCCTGTTGCGGGTGCTTTCTTCGGTGCCATCTGAAAAATCTCTTTTTTCTTCCCTCTGTAATTAAGAAAGTTGAAACCCTAGTTTAAATCTCTATACCCTAGTGGAAATCACGTGCCCTAGCTCATTTCTAATGCATCTTCTTCGCTCAAACCCTTCACCTATGGGAACGCAAGCTTTTCCTTCACATAAACCTTCTCTCCACGTCTGGTTTAGAACTCTTCGCACCTCAACACTACTGTTTGGTTCATTCGCACTTAGCCCTTTTTAAATTCTCTCAATTGCAATGGAAAAAATGAACTCGCATCCCGTCCTTATATAGAATTTCAAAAAGTTAGTGCATTTATTTCTCCTCCACCTACCAACAATCCTTTCATTAATCGACCCTTTACATTCTTTCCATGTAGTACATCTTCGCGCCCAAGCTATAACTTTCTAGCACACCCTCCTACCTTTTGGCTGCAGACTTCTCTTCAACGCGCTTCCATGTGCCTGAGTACCTCATCACTGTGCCTTCCACTGGTATTCTTCACGACCTTTTATTACCTCACGTTACACTTGTTTCTTCATTCCTCTCTATCTATGGTCTTTGTGTCCAGAAGAAATCTCTTTTTATTTTAATATTCCAACCTTGAATATCACCTGTAGATAATTCCTTTCATGTGTACTTATTTTGATCAGTCTTGTACCTAGATATCAACAACCTACCCCACACTAAGGGTATATGTAATCCTCTACACATAAAAAATATTCAAATAGTAATTAGCTTCTAGCGCATAAACATGCTTATTACACAAACACACCAACTAAATTGACAAAGCATAGCAACAAAGAAGGAAACCTAATCTAAATGACAACACTGCCTTATTATAAATACCAAGAAGACTTATTTATAGTAGAGCTTCAACCTACTCCCATTGAAGTAACCTGATAACCGTATTCCATCAAGTGCCTCTAATTGACAAGCACTTGATTCGAGTATGTGAGTGATAACATACGGCCCCAACCAATGTACCTTGAGTTTTCCTAGATGGTGTAAAAATTTAGAATCATAAAGGAGCACCTTCTATTCTACCTCAATCTTTTTATTCCTGATATGCCTGTTATGGCATGATTTCTTTTTAGCCTTCTCTTGTTTTTGTCTTTAACGTGTTATGGCTTATCGCTCATCCAGCTTAAGTAACTTTTCAATCCGTTCTTCTAATGCTTGCTCATCAAATAGACCTCGAGCGCACATAATACACAAAGAAGGTAACATAAATTCCATAGGAAGAACTACTTCTTTGCCAAACACTAACTGAAATGGTGTGGCTTTGTTCAACCTTTTATATGTTGTTCGATATGCCCAAAGTACTGAAAATACATTATCATCCCAATCCTTTCTTCCAACATCACAGATTTTTGTCAATGTCTGGCTCAAAATTTTGTTGAAAGCCTCAACAGTTCCATTTTCCTGAGGATGATAGGGTGTAGTCTTATGGTGTGCAATCATGAATTCATCCAATAAAATTTTGATTGTCTCATTAAGAAAATGTGTGCCCCTATAACTGGTCAAACTTAATGGACATCCATACCTTGTAATAATATTTTTCCCATAGAAACTTAGCTGTCGTAGTTGCTGTACAATCATTTGTAGATGTTTCTTCTACCCACCTTGTCAGAGAATCTATGCAAGTTATGATGTAGCACGATCCAGTTTTGCACGTAGTTGGTGAAATAGGACCCACAAAATCTATAGCCCATTTATCAAATGGTTTTACACTAATAATAGGTCATAGAGACATTTCATCTCATTGACCGAGTTTTCCAAGACGTTGAAAATGATCACAAGCGTTACAAAATTCCTTACAATATTTATACAGGGTATCCGACCATAATCCATCGAGTAGAATCTTGTGCACAGTGGCATCACCTGCATAGTGGCCACTTGCAATACCACCGTGAGCTTCTTCCATAATATTTGTGCACTCAAGTTCTAGTACACAATGACGTAATACTTCATCCCGACCTAACTTGTATAGGTCACCGCTAATCAACATATAGGGGCTGCACATATAGCAAGTTGTTTCTTCTCCAAGGATTTCATTCCTTCTGGTGTCATACCTATTCGTATAAAGACAACAATGTCCTCTAGTTGTAATGGCACATGTTGTAACCTATATAACTGTGTATTTGAAATGGTATCTTCAATTACCTATGCTTCTTATCTTGACTGTATTCTGGTTAAATGGTTTGGTCCAAAATTACTTTTCCCTAGTTTTACTACAACTGTGAAATCAAATTCTTGAAATAAGAGTACCCCCTTGTAGAACAGGCTTGTTTACCAAATACTTCAATGCCATGTGATATGTATAAAATATGAATGGTGTAGCTAGCAGGTACTGTCGGAATTTATATAGCGCATAGAGAATTGAAAAAGCTTCGCACTCTGTAGTTGTGTAATTCTATTCAATAGGAGTCTTCTTTCTACTAGCAAAACATATAGGATGATCTATAACACCTGTTGTAAATATCTCCCCCCCGGGTAGATATAGACAAACAGAAGAATATGGAAATCAAAGAAACTCAGAGCCCAATTTTTACTGCATCACCACTAACCGAAGGCGCAGGTAAGAGGCGCACGATAGAAGGTGTTGACATGAAAATGGATGCGCCCTTGGCACAGGTAAGAGGCACACGACAGAAGGTGTCAACACAAAAATAGATACGCCCTTGGCGCTGGTAAGAGGCGCACGACAGAAGTTGTCGACACAAAAATGGATGCGCCCTTGGTGCAGGTAAGAGGCGCACGACAGAAGGTGTCGACACGAAAATGGATGCACCCTTGGCACAGGTAAGAGGCACATGAAAGAAGGTGTCAACATGAAAATGGATGCGCCCTTGGTGCATGTAAGAGGTGCATGACAGAAGGTGTCAACATGAAAATGGATGCGCCCTTGGCACAGGTAAGAGGCGCATGACAGAAGGTGTCGACACAAAAATGGATGCGCCCTTGGCATAGGTAAGAGGTGCACGACAGAAGGTGTCGATATGAAAATGGATGCACCCTTGGCGTAGGTAAGAGGCACACGACAAAAGGTGTTGACACGAAAATGGATGCGCCCTTGGCGCAGGTAGGAGAGTGTCGACATGGGAGAAGTCGCGCCTTGGCGCACGTAAAGGGCACATGACATAGAATGTCGACATGACAAAATTCATGCCTTGGCAGATGTAAGGGTATGTCGACATGAATATGGATGTGCCTATGGCGCACCTTCAGGAGGCGTAACATTCTGAGCGCTGATAGGAAGCAAACCCTGACCCAGATATTCAAACGGCCATAACTTTTCACAGGGAGCTCAGATTCATGCAAGGTTGGACTTTTTGGAAAGCTTACAAGGTCCTCTATCCTCTTTGATTGGGTGGGAACAAGTTCTTAAAAATGAAAAATACAGTTCACCACTTTTTAAGTTTGCTAGGGTTCTCACCTACCACCATAATGAGATAAATTAAATGCAACCTGGAGGTGGTTGGGGTAGATTTTGGATTTCCTCTCTCTTCCCTCTGTCATTCTTCCTATAAATTGTAATGAGGGGCTTATTTCTAAAGGTTGGAAATTCTTGTTTTGCCCCTCCCTTCTTCTCTTTGGCAGGTGAATTTGTGGAGTTCAAACCTCCCATTAAAAACTATAATGCAACTTTTCCTCTTGGCATTTTGTAGTGTGTTGTATCAATCTTTGGAACAAATAATGCATGTCTATGGATGATTCTCAACACTCTCTGTGTTGGTTTGCATCCTCTTGATCTTTCACTGTAAATCTGGTTATCTGTGCATGATCTTGCATTACATTTTTATGGTTTGTGTTTATTAGCAAGATAGATGTTCTTCATTCCTCGGTGCATCACCTTTGTAGTTTAGGTTTTATTTTATGCATCTTCTTACCCTATCTCCTTGGAAAGTTAGTTTAGGTTTTGAGTAAACCCTTTGCATTTTTACGTGTGCATCTGAACAGAGGAATAGGAACCGGCCTTCATCCGGAGAGATTTTCCATTTTTGCAAGGTCCCACACTTGGGAAAAGCTCCATGTTATGCAATCGCACTGAGAGTCTCAACCCATCGAGTTGCAGACATTTAGGGGTGCTGTGATTCGCCATCAAAAACACCTTCTCCAGGTTGAGCCAACATCGCACCAATGGCTGTGCCAAAGGCATCCACATGTACATGAAATGGTTGGTCCCATGAAGGAAAATGTAGAATAGGTGCGGTAGTAAGTTTCTCCTTTAATGTCTCGAATGCGTGTTGCTGTAGTTCTCCCCACCAGAATGTACCTTTCCCTTTTAGTAACTCTTCCAATGGTGCAACAAATTTGGCGTATCCTCTGATAAATTTTCTGTAATATCCTATATGACACAAAAATATGTGCACCTCACTTTGACTGTAGGCTCTTTTAGGCCTTTAATAACTGTAACCTTGGCTGGATCAACCAACAAACCTTCCTTGCAGATTATGTGTCCTAACAGTATTCCAAATGGTGTAGCAAATATGCACTTCTTTATGTTCAAAGAGATACTCAACTGTCTACATCTTTCAAACATTAAGCGCAGATTTTCACAATGATCCTTAACTAATCCATACACCGTCCAATCATCCAAATAAACCTGTAAGAAGTTGTGAATAAATTCCTTGAACGCTTAAACAACTATGCGTGAAAATACAGCAGGCACATTTTTTAGGCCAAAAGGCATTACAATATAGGCGAAGCTACCCCATTCAACAGTCAAAGTAGTATTTTCCTGATCCTCCTGGGTAATCCAAACCTGATGATACCCAAATAACCCATCTATAAATGAATAGATTTCCCCCCCTGTAACACCTTTTAATATTTCCTCAGTGAATGGCATAGGAAAGGGATCAGTCGCACATACAACATTCAACTCCATGTACTCCATGCAAATCCCAATCTGTCCATCCTTCTTGATACTGATCACCATTGGACTAACCCATTTTGAATCGTTAAGGGGATTGATAATCCTAGACTTCAACATTTTATCAATCTCTTCTTTGACCTTTTTGCGCAAGTTGGGGTTCATCCTGTAGGGTATCTTTCTAATTGGGTGCACACCCTCTTTAAGATTTATCTTCATATCCCCTAATGAATCATGGATGCCTTTAAGTTCATGGTACCCCTTAGGGGATAAGTCTTAATAATACCTTAGTAATTCTATAATTTTTTCCACTTCAGAGTCTAACCAATAGTCTCCAATTATGGCTTCCTTCAACATTTGATCCAATATTCACCTTCTTTGTCTTCTGTTATCCTGTAAAATTGACAAGGGCAATTTTACCGATAACCATACCGAAAATTTTGTTTCGATCCCTCGTTAGGGATCCTCCGCATTCAGAATATTGTAAAATCCCTTCCCGGGAAATTCAGTTTTTGAACTTAGTCTTTTTTGAGCCTTTTTTGGCTGGGCGCATGGTTTTTCCTTGCAACATCAATTTTTGATGCGCCTTTGGCGCATGGTTTTCCATGTTAGCACGCTTCTCGGTGCGCCAAAGGCGCATGTATTTTCCTTGTTACACCACGTTTTGGTGCGCCCAAGGGCGCACATAAATTCATGTCGACAACTCGTCTGATGCGCCAAAGTCACACCCATTCTCCTGTTGTCAGTTACTTCCATGCGCCAAAGGGCGCATGCTTTCCTCTGTCGACAGTCGTTTTCGCGCGCCTTTTCAAATAGTGGGTGGCGCATTTATGACAAAGTTTTGTTATATATAACTAGTGCCCGCCCTGTCATTTTCATTGTCCATTTTGACAAGCACGTGATCGCTCTGGATTTGTCAGCCTCTGCCCTGTCGCTTTCGTCATTGCTCTGTGGACCCACTCGCCACAGGAATTTTCGATATATTTTCGAGGTAGGTGGTTCTTCCCCTGGTTCCCTGTTTTTGAAAGCTTTCACGTTCTTTGGTCTGTGTTTTCTCTCCGGTTTCGAGTGTGTATTTCAACTTAGCGGGTCTGTTTGTCATCAAGCTTGCATGTGTCTGAGCTCTTTCCCCCGTGCTAGTCCTGTTCATTTTCTTCTGTTGGGCTTGCTCTCCCTCCCTCTGTCCGGATGTGCTGGAAAAGGGGTCGTCTTTGTAGCTAGCTTGGTCTGTTTACAAGGTTTTTGGAAAACCTTACTTGTCCAAGCAATTTTTGAAGTGGAAGAGAAAGAAAGAGAGAGGTTTGAGAGCTTATTTCACAAGGCGCACCGGCGCGCCTTGTAACAATCAAGACAGTCGAGCCCCTCGGCGCACCTATCCGACTTGCAACATACTCAAAGATCCGTGTCATGGCGCACCCTTGCCATCCTGATTCGGGTGGAAGATTGAGTGCGCCCATAAGCGCACCCCTTTTGCATGCTCCAAATGATTAATCCCGTGCTTCCTCCTATAAGCCTTGGCGCACCCTTTACCCATGTTGCGTCCCATGTTCCACGCGCCAATGAGCGCACCCAGTTTCGATGCAACAAAAGCCTTTTTCGCGCAAGTATAAAGATTACATAGGCGCTGGCAGCACCCTCCGCTGCAGTAACATGATGTTGTGTAAACCCTTCATGCGCCGCGCCATAAGCCTTTGGCGCACCCATTCGTCCATGTTACACAATCGCATCCATGCGCCAAAGGGCGCACCAAACCCCAATGTAACATACTCATTTCCATGTGCGCCCTGTTATAAAATGCAACCTGCTTCATCCATCTGCCCATGCGCCAAAGTTGGCGCCAAGTATAACCTCTGTAGCATTCCTTTTCCTGTGCGCCTTGTCTATTCAGCCTGTTAGTATACATTTTCCATGCGCCCTGCGCCCCGAGCCTTAAAAGTTCTAACTCTTTCTTCTGCTAGCTTTCCAATGGAAGATCAAATGACTAATTCAAGCTTCTTGGATTGGGTTTCACTCCTTCTACGTGCAGATCATCAGATAAGCCTTGAAGAACACATGTCTACGTCAAGCAAGAGACCCACCAAACCAAGAGGAAAAGCTAAGCTAACAGAAGAAGAAATGAAATACAAATATCAGAGGGTCAGGATGCCCGAATCACAGGCAGAATGCAATATGGATGTCAGAGATTCTGAACTGGGCCACATTGACATGGACGAATTCTGGGTGAGGACTCAGAAAGTAACAAGGAGTCCATGGATGGATAAATTGATAGGTAGTTGCCCTGCACTTCACCGGTGGGATTCCAGTCAGCATGCTGTTAATAACGAGTTCATGATGGTGTTGCCCAATCCTTACAACAAAGACACAAGATGTGTCGAGAATAGTAAGGGCGAGGTAGTCATAAACCTCACTGCCCCGTCATTTTGAGTTGATTCTTGGCATCCCTCACCACCGAAACTACGTGGCTGTTAGCCAACAGGAATGTGTCAAGGCCTGGGAGGACAATGAAGACCTACTGCATGCAATTAATGAATGAAGTCTACCTCAAGAATAAGAAGGTAGTGACCCGGTGGCCTCAAACTATCCACCGGAGTGATTTCTCAGAGGAACTCAGTGATACCATCACTTTCCTGAGCAGAGTCTTCGGGCTTTCAGACGCCCACTACTTCCATAAATGGATGCTGCGGTACCTGGAGATGATGAACAAGAATTTTCCCGATCAGAGCTTTCTGCTGGGGGGAAATAATAAGTAGCGCCATTTCTGAGCAGCTATAACAGTTTGCCACAACAGGAGTGTTTCATATGAACTCCTATGTAGTGTACGCTGCAGCGTCTGAAAGGGACTATCCGAGGGCTGAACCGAAGTGGAAGTATGGCCTCAGGCCAAGATATTTGATTATTACCCAGAGCTAAGGCTGGAGAATAGCATCCAACATTTTTCAAAAGTTAACGATGCATTCTTCTATCAGGTTATATGCCTGCTGAGACCAAACATGACTCATGGCTGCACGATTAAGAATACATAGTTTCTGTCTGTGGAAAAATGGGGGGCCCTGTTCACCCAATTTCCCACGTTCACCTATCTGAGGGCTGTTAACTTCTTGGGAGAGCCAACCAGGCTACCAAGGTATGCTGGGCCTAAGCTAATTCTACTAGAACTGTCAAGGTAACTGGTCACATACCATGAGAAGTGCCTCAGAAGAGAAAGAAGGGTGGAACACCTTTCCCCCTCAAAGTGGGCCGATACACATGCTCCACCCACCATAAGGCAAAGGAAATGTTCGCCGAACTGGAGCTACTCAATTTGAAGCATGACTTCCCAGCCAGGCCTACCTTCAACCCAAGAAGCTGCTTGCCAAAAGCGAAGCTTGATCCTATCCATGTCCCTCAAATTGAGGACATTTACATTGACGTTCATCCATGAGGTGGCACTCAGGAGACAGGATCACTCCCACTTAGCATTGGCAGAAATTATTCAGTATGGAGTGGCCATCGTCCCCGAAGGCTTCCAGACTTCAGAAGATGAAGTAGATAAGGTGTATAATAACACAGATGGGGACAATTGGCCCTTCCCGGCCATTGATAGGAAGCAAGGCTCCTCAAACAATTGAGGAGAGGGTCAAGGAGACTATGCGGAGAACGGAGCATCTGGTGCCGTATGAATGGACTGATCTACCTCGGCGTAGATTTCATAACTTCCCCTTTGGGCAACGCACCTCCAAGGTCAAAGAAGCAGCTAAAAGGCAAAGGTGCAGAAGGTGAACCTAGCACCATTCAGGAGGAAGCCCCTGAAAGTCCTCTTCCCTCAGAGCCTGAACAAGTCATAACTCTTGGAGAGAAGGAATTGACAGAGGATAGTCCTATACGCCCATCCACCCAGGATGTCGGCGTCGCTACAACTACAGAGGTCCCTTCTATCCCTTCTTCTTCTCTTCCTCCCCTTCCTCAGTGTCAAGCAACCACTCCTTTGGTTGTGTCCTCTCCCCCTTCTTCTACCCTTTCCCCTGCCTCTTCATCCATCTTCTCCTCTCTCGCTGATTTGTCTTCCTCCATTTCTTCCCTCATTTCCGGGCTCCCTTCCCTTCCTATGTCTTCTGCAGCTGCGGTTTCCCTTCCTCCCGTGGACATTTCTTCGGCTATTCTTTCAATGCCGCCGCCGCGTGTCTCCACGTTCTTCCCCTCTTCTACCGTTGCTGCCTCCCCCTCTGTCTCTGGTCCTTCTTTAATAGGACCAGCTTGGATCTCTCAGCAGCTGAGCCAACCAAAGAGGAAAGTCCCCATCGCTCCGATGGACTTTTCGGTCATTCCGGCTAAAGGAGCAAAGAAGCACAAGCCGGTTACACGCTTCTCAAAGAGCGCTGCAGGTGAGAGAGTCATGGAAATAGCTTACCCCGATCCCACCAAAGAGAAAGAAGATCTGTCTCCGGCAGATTTCACAGTGACCCAAGTCACAATGGGGACATCCTCTGAAAGTCTCCAGGGGGAAGCTCGTTCCGCAGTTGATGCACTTTGTGAAAAGCTTCAAGAAGCCAAAGGAAGAGAAAAGGCTACTGAAGGAGCAGAATAAATACCTGCTTCAAGCCTTACAGAAGATGGGAAGTGCACCTCCCACAACTGCCGCCGAGACTCCTGAGCTGCTCAGTCAGGAGAAGATCAATGAATATTCAAAGATCGGCGAGCAGGGTATGGCTGTTTCTGCTTGGAGGAGCCAGATCCTCAAGGATAGTGAAAAGGTAATCGCCGAGTATATCAGTTTATACCTGAACATCGAGAAGGCGAATAAGGAACTCCAAGCATTAGCAAGTCCGATATCAGAAGAGTTAGAAAATGCTAGACTCCAACACGAGGCCTTCCAACAAATGTTCGACTGTTCAGTCGAAGATTTGGTCAAGTTCGGAGTATTCGGTCATCCAAGGACCCTCAACAAGACTATGTCCACTCTGGACTATCAGGATAGATCAGCTCGAATTTGTGTTAGAAAAGATAGACAAGGTGAAGGAAGAGGCCCTGGATGCGATGCATCAAATGGAGAAAATTGTTCTATCCATGACTCCAGGGTTGCTCACTCCTTCCCTCACCTTGAGATCAGCTGATGATACTATCCGGATTTTCAAGGAGTTAGCTTCTCAAGGGACAGGGCCAGAAGTCACGTTTCGACACTCGAATCCATCAACAACCTACTGGCCTGTAGGGACTTCATCGGGTTCCTGATCGAGGCGGAGAAAGATTATTCCAAACTCCCCGAAAAGCTAATAGAAGAGCGGGAAACTTGCGAAGCAATCAGTGAACGGCACAAGGATCCATCACAGGATCAATTCGGGCCAATGATCAGCAAGTTCTTGGAATACCGCGCTCAGTTCCACATATCATCACCTGAGCAGCATCAGAAACAGGCAACCCCTTTTCGGCCGCAGGATGATGATGATGAGTAGCTTCTTCTTCTTCTTCTTCTTCTTCTTCTCCTCTCTATTCTCCGACTTTCTTTTCGCAATATCTCAAGTATGTTGGTACAAACGATGACATCATCCATGTTGCATCATGGGATGATGTCATCCACTCAAAGATGTAAAAGTCAACATGACTTTAGATATTTTGTAAATATCTTGTAAGATAAGTGGTTGGCTCCATTTTGCCTTCTCTCTCCTCATCTTCTATAAATACAAGAATACTTGTTGTATTCAGGAGGTGAACATTTTTCAGATAGAAATAGAAGTGAGGAGAGAAAGACTTTGAGCTTTCTTGTAACAGATAAAGAACAGTAATACAATTATTCAGACTTTGTGCTCAATAGCTGTGTTATACATTAGATCTTTCTTACGTTAGATCTGTATGTGTTTAATCTGTTGGATTCATATCTACTTTTCCGTCATTTGTTTATCAGTATTGCTTTGTTTATTTATGCAAGTAGGTTTGGCTCTGTTTACTACCAAGCCCAAAGCATAGATCTTCTGACCCTTCCGCTTTGGAACTCATTTCTTTTCTTCCTTCGGATCTGTTCTTTCTCTTCTCCCTCTTTTATTCCTTTCTCTTCGCAGCCTAGAACACTCTACTGGGATGAGATCCCAACCCCCGAAGGCAGAATCTGTGAGACTTGCATAGGTTCCTGCTAGTAGAAGTAGCAATAAACCAGTTTCGCTTTGCTGTCTCAAAGAGGGGCTAAGCCCTGCACACTGTTGGCTCGTCTATCCATAGATCTGTCCACGCGACAGATTTTCGGACCAACAATCTTGATAGGGTCTCTTTCTAACTTATGCACCCTCTTTAATCTTCTTTGTCCTCATCTCCCCTAATGATTCATTCACACCTTTAAGTTCATGGTACCCATAGGGTAAGTGGCTTGGTAATACCCTTAGTAACACTATGTGCCAAGAGTATGGCCAATAGTCCCCGATTTGGCTTCCTTGGCTCAGCTTACTGATCCAATTATTCTTAGTTTTCTTCATAGGTTCATGATAGGCGCATGTGGTCTTATCTCTGTCCAACATCCACTACCCGTTGAAGTTACAGACCATATTTTCTACTTCTTCTCCATTAAGTAGACCATTTTTCATTTTTCTTTCTCAAGGAAAGCGCATGTTGAAGTGAGTGTTGCATCGGCCTCAGATTTCTTCAACAAGATGCTCTCCTAAAGGCCCCTTCATCTAGAAATAACTCCTAAAGGAGTTATTCAGCCTTAGCACTATCTTCCATAGTTAACCCGAGGCTTTATGAACTTTCAAATGCTTCTACCACCGAAAAGATTTATAGAGAAGAAGTCAAAAGTCTTGGAGCCATTCCTATGAAATTAAATCGTGCCAATTTCAAGTAGTCTCTTTATGGAGTTGTGCACATACATACCAAGCACGCGCATGCATCCTTGTAAAGTGGAATAAAACTTGTGCACCCATAGTGAAAGGTGGTAAAGCTTCCTGCCCTTTTGTCCAAAGTCTCTCACACTTCTGAATGTGGTGTGGAATATGTTGATTACCATGATAAGTATAGATTTGAGTAGGTTCATTGCTCCTAAAGAAACCTAGTAGAAAGAGTGATCCTAATTTCATTCCATAATCTAAGATTATCCTTGTGAACCACCCACCAGCGTGCCACTGGCCTACGTAGTGTATATGCTAGCATATTTTTTCTTTCTATATGGCTATATCCACTGTTCTTCAATGGAGTGTAAGAGATTTATACCATAGGATCTCCTTCTGGGTAGTGTAACAAGGTACTGAGTTGTTACATATGTCTAGGTTGACATAACAGAGGTTTATCTACCTCTAGGAAATATGCTGCTTTACTTTGCACATCCTACCAACTCATAGTTTTATGCCATGAGCTCAATTATCACAAGCAAACACTTGTAGTTTATTGTCACTAATAGACTATGCATCCTCTGACTGAATTATTCCTTCTTTAGTATGTGGCTCAAGTATTTTGGATTCCAAATGGATGCATACATAAATTCTATTCAGATCTTCTTCACTTAAGGGCTCAACATAGGGCACAGTATTTGCCATCTGTTAAAGGGATAATAACTCTTTGCTCCTTGTTTTCAAAACTAATATAGCCCTTGTTGAACCAAAGATTAGCATTATTTGTCATAGCACTAAGGATTGACCCAATAGAACTGTTGAAGTTATTAACTCTGCCAGTGCTAAAACCTTAAAGTACTCATAGTTAGAACTTGGCCCCTTATATAGCAATGGATGCAATCCTTCAAAACTCTCACATGCGGAGTGGCCTTAGTCCGATTAGCCATGAATAATATATTAGAGGATGGTCTGTAATGGGGGTCTTCCCATTTGTACCCATGCATCTAAGATAAGAACATGGGAATTCAGTTACCTGTATCAATCATTATATTACTCAATAACCAACTGTCCATAATTGCATTCAGAGTTATTTCCTTGTCATAATCTAGGCTATCAGTGGGGAGATTCTAGCATGCAGGATATTCTATCCAGTCTCAATACTTACATGCGTGAATGTGTTCCCCTTTAACCAATCCCCTAATAATGGAATGATATTTTCTTAGCGTAACATTTTACACACTTACCTCTTAAGTCATCTATATCATGTTGGACCATCTCTGATACTTTCTTTTTCCCCATCTTACGTGATTATCTCTTTTGAAGTATTGTATCTCACCCTGAAGATTCCTAAGTAACTTCCATGGTTTCCTGACAAAGACCTCCTTGGATGATGGGTAGGATCTTGGGTAACCGTGCATGTAGAACCTCCTCAGTTAGTGATGGTATAGCTTCTGTTGCAATGATTCTCTAGCACATGTCGCCTCAGTGCGGGTCATGATCTTCACTTGCAACGCCTCAGACTTTACTACTCCAACTTAGGCATCCACGGTGATTTTCAATAGTGACGTTGTATCATAACCATTCATGCGCCTTTGTTTTCTTGTTTATAATACTTACTAAGATGCTCATATGGAACTCCGAGCACTCCTCATAGCTATGGTTCTTTCCACAAAAATAACATGTATTATTCTGAGGACATTGACACCTGTAGTGATCAAACAGATTCGCATGTATAACATGTTCCAATGAGGGAACTCACTTCTTCCACTACCACGGCCTCATCCTCCAAATCCACTGTGGTATCCTCGACATCTGAGCCATGACCTCCTTCACAAACACCCTTCATTACAATTGTAGGTTTACCTGATTACCATTCGTGAGTCCTAATGACTCGCTTCTTTCCCTTAGAGTTATCTTAAACTCCTATCTTTCATACACCAATATCTATAGCATAATGGATCTTACCAATCAGCCGAAAGTCATTTGTGTCATGAGTCATGGACCTGTAGATTTTACATTAGCTTGAAACGTTCTTCATTATCATGCAACGTTGTAATAATGGGCTAAAGTGTCCTAAGCTAGTATCATGGTTTAAAGCTGGCATATCTCACAATCCAATAGAAATGATTAAATACTGATCTGTGAGGACAGAATTCTTGGAGAGAGCTCAAAGAAGCTTCACAATTTATGCACCAAATCCCTGTATGCATCATGTGAGGTGTGCTTAGATTTCTCAATAGTTCAATTGTCCATATGGTTTTCCATAGCTATGATCTATGCTTCTAAAAATGGGCTCACCCCAGTATCTATGCTTCTTAACTACCTCAGTATCATGTAAGTATTGTATGCTTCAAGTTTTGCTTCCATGTGCAGATCATTTGTGTATGTCTTATGTGTATAATGCCCTCCTAAAAGGGGTAATTAGGCCCCCAACAAACCACTATGCATGTTGGCTTGCATGTATATCATAATAAAGATTAGATAACATCATTTTCAACCATGGGAATCATACTCTCTAACACTCTTCAGTAGTTCCTTTCTTAATATCCTTGATTGCACTTATACTCTTCTGCTCAAACTCAGGGATGTGAAACTCTTTAAGAAATGTGCATCTTATAAAGCTATATAGTCTACACAATTCTGATCAGGGTCAAATTTTCTAGTATCCAACTGTGTGCATGCCCCTTGTAATGTAGTAGCGAATTGGCTTGCCCTACACTCAAAAGTCATGATATCCTTTTTTGCATGCCATAGTATTTCACACATATGCACATGTTCAACAACATATTTTATGCCTCTATATTCTGGAAGATGAAGAGACATCTCCATGTAAATATTCTAGGGTTGGTGTGGACCTTGCCCACCTGATCTAGAACCTCTTGTGTTTCCTCTACCTCTAGAACCACCAAATCCACCTGAACTAGAGCTACCTATGCCTCCTGATCCTGAACCTGTAGCTGGAGTTGGACCAGAAGATGTGCTTCCCTGTGTCCCAATAATAGAACTAAACTGTACCCCTGACAGTCTGTGAAGGATTACCACTTCCCTAAAGATAGTCCAAAAATTTGTGTGCCTGAATTATATGAAGAAGATACACAAGAAAAGGTACTCCCATATAACAATGAAGTCAATTTGCATTGCCATAATTGCACCTCTTATAAGACTCACTCCTACTCTCCCACTTACTTGAATTAACTTGTTGATTGTTTGTTGTACTAGATGTTGGAAAACCAAGTGTAAGGGCAAGGTTTCTAGGTGGATTCAAATGCGCACCCACGGCCTAGGTTCGTCTCTGCTGGCACACTTCTACATGAGGCCGAGGAGGGTTCCCTATCATGTTTTCCCAAATGGGGGAGTTCTTAAGGATTAGGTTCCATGTCTTCTTCGTGAACTTCAACTCCTTCCCAAACTATCTTTCTACACAATGTCACTTTGTTTTGCAACCTCCCGTTACTTCTCTACCTCCCTCTCATGCACCTCATTATACTTAAGCCACCTTTCATCTCTCTACCTTTCTGCCACTAGGTCTGTCCATCTTTCACCAAACCTTGCCCCCGCTCCATTGGTTTGCTCCTGCCCCCGCATGTGGTGGGGTTTAGTTAGCCATTGGTTTACTCTCCAAATTCAAAGTTACCATCAGGATCTTGATCGCCAGTGGAATGCCTTGTAGGTAAGTTCCCCTTGGATATCGTAAAAACTAGAATTTAGACTACCTCTAGACATGAATAAGTGGAAATTGAGTACTCTAAGATATAACTGTTCAAAACACCACAGAACCATGTATCCACAGCTGCGATTCCAATTCAGATCAGCATCATAAAGGGCTTGAAATTCTTCCTATGTCAAGACAAGTGCGTGATATCTCCAATTTATTTTAGAAGCATATACAATCAGCCACTCGTACAACTCTACTAGAAAGATAGTGCAAAAAAGCTCTAATATAAACTGTCATATAGATTCTATTCCATGCCCACACGCATGGGCGTTACAACTCAAATCCAGTGTTAAACTATCATGTGTATTATTCTTCCAGATCAGTGTATCCACTCTTCAACACCTTGCTAAGGTCAATCTGATATGTCTTCATTATGCAAACCATCCTGAAAACAACTAGAAAAAGAGGTCCCAGCAATGGAACTAATGGTGTAGCCTAGAATTCAGCAATACAAGCCTAGGCGCACTGGACACATCACTCAGCCTAGACTAAGCACTCACCTGAAGCACACAAAGGTACTAGGACCCTCTTTAGGGTTGCTATTACAAGATGTTTTAGCATGATGAAGACTTTAATTACATTCAGATATATGGACTAATATATTCATTCTACAGTGCTTATTCAGATCTAGATCTAGATACATAAAAGAATTAACATATAACCATAATGGAATCAAGCATGCAATATCTGAATTATAACCATGATAACACCTTGTTTCAATCCACAATCTCCATTATATTAAATTGTAGTAAATACATTGAAGCTTCCTTACAATAACAGTAGTATCCACTCATGTGCAGTAGTCAGATCTAGCAACATAATCTCACTATAACACTAGTTCTCACACCTATATATATGCTCTCTCTACTACACATTTCAATACATATTTATAAGGGTGGGAATTTTCCCTTCACCACTTATCTAAACCCAAAATAGGTTGTATGATATTATTAGCCACACGCCGTTACAAAAATAGGCTTACATGCAAGTGCTAACAATAGATCTCTCTTAGTCAACTGATCAGTAGTCACCATTCTATCTCTTAGCCTACATCCATGCAAAGTGCTTTGTAACCGATCATCCAAAAATAGTCTAGTGCATGTGTGCACGTAAGTATCCAAGCAAGTTTGAGTTGCTCCACACGCTATCTCCAAAAATAGATCCTCATCGTGAAAATGGCTAAGTCCCGAACCTGTTTCCGTGCTACACGCACGATCCTTTTCGATACTCTCATGCCTTTTAATGCGATCTTCTCTCGTGTGTGAACATTCTATATTTCCTTCACTAATTTCTATATTATGGTTGACCAACAAGTTCAGAAGAAGAGAATTGGGGGTCTGCAGGCTGATTTTGTTATGTAAGAGTAATAGATATCCATCCTCCAGGATCAAGTGGCCAAAGTTGAAAGTAACAAGCAGAATATGAGGCTCGTCTTTACCAACTCCAATAGTAAAGACACCATGGATTTTGGGACTGGAGGAAGACTTGATACTGAGATTGAGGACACCCAAATTGAGGACAAGGTTGAAAAAAGGCCAAAGCGGGTGATTATCAAGGTTGTTGGTACGAAGGATAACATGCCAAGTACCAAAACCCGTAGTAAGGATCTCAACACAAATAATAATTAATGATGAGCCTTTTTCTGTCCTTTTATTATTTTTTTCCATTCTGATTTCCTGTTACTATCTAGTTGTTTCTCTGTTTTTTATATACAAAAATGTAATATTTAATACTTCAGACTGTGTGGAGTTTGGCTTCACTCTTGTGGTGGCCCTCCTGCAAAGTTGTTTTGACTTTTCCTCCTTCATGTTTTGGTGGTTTTTTGTATAACCTAGCTTCTCTATATGTAAAAGGTATTTTAGTCCCTTCAAAACCAAACTTTTTTATCTTATCCAAATAAAAAGTGCCAAGAAAATCTTACAAGGAAGCAATTCAAAAAATTTCATTATAAATAAGAATGGACAATTTCTCCTTCTCCATATTTTCCATGACACATCATGTTTTGTCTTTGTTATAAACTATCATTTATAAGCTTTTATATGGAAAAAATAATGTGTACGTATGTATTGTTCAGAAAGATACTTTTGCCTAAAATATTGTATGTTCTGAATGTTTTTCCATCGTTCATGCTAACATATATTGCACTTGAAAGAATATGGTCTTTGTGTCATCTCTTCTTTTGATTGATACAGGGCTGCATAGTTAACAAATATGTAAAAAAATTAGCATGTCTTTTGAAATACTTCGTTTATTTTGGTATTCATTTTTACTTTTGTAACTTGGCCATCTTCAATATTTTGTCATATTCAAAGCCTTTTAATTGCTGCAATACCTTTTTATTTTCTCTGACTCTTTCTTGTAATGACATTCTTAAAATTTTGATTGTAATTATATTTTACATATGCATTATGAGTCTCCTCTTGTTTAAGTTTCATATTTCATAACGAATTATTTATATAACTTTTAAAATGGATATATGCAAATGAACTTAATTAATATGAAAAAAAAGTTACGTGAGAGCAATTCAAAATTTCTTGATGAGAATTCGAATCTATAGTTTCCATTTTAATCAAAATTGTCATTGAAAATAAGAATGTATTTTTACAAGTGATTCATACAAAATATGTGGTTTCAAATATTATAGTCTTGGTGTTGCATGTTTTCCTTCATTTATATACATTTACGTATATGAAAAATATGTAACATAATAACACATTTTTTTTTTTTTCTAATAATCGCTAGATATTGATTTCCACATATACTTTTCTAACTTTTCCTCCAAATTCAAAACCATTTACCTATTGTTATTTCTTTTTTCATGGCATTCTAAAAAATTCCAATGTTTGTAGGCCTTTTGGATTTATGCATTATGAGTCTCCTCTTGTTTAAGTTTCATATTTCATAACGAATTATTTATATAACCTTTTAAAATGGATAATGCAAATGAACGTAATTATTGACAAAAGTTACGTGAGAGCAATTCAAAATTTCTTGATGAGAATTCGAATCTATAGTTTCCATTTTAATCAAAATTGTCATTGAAAATAAGAATGTATTTTTACAAGTGATTCATACAAAATATGTGGTTTCAAATATTATAGTCTTGGTGTTGCATGTTTCCTTCATTTATATACATTTACGTATATGAAAAATATGTAACAGTAATAACACATTTTTTTTTCTAATAATCGCTAGATATTGATTTCCACATATACTTTTCTAACTTTTCCTTCACATTCACAACCATTTACTTGTTATTTATTTTTTCATGGCATTCTAAAAATTTTCTATGTTTGTAGGCCTTTTGGATTTATGCATTATGAGTCTCATCTTTTTTATTCTTTCTATTATATGACATATTTTTTATACATTTCTAACAATATAAATTTCTATTCTATTATTTGAATATTCCAATTAAGTATTATACTATTTATAGTTTATTGTCTCTAAGTATGGTATTTTATAACAAACAACTTAAGCAATGAACTTTCAACCAAAATTTTCATTGAGAATAAGAATCTATTCTTTGATGCCTATGCTTGAACAAAAAGTGCATTCAAATATTATACTCTTTGTGTTTCATTTTTTCTTCATTTATATAGATTTTCATAGTTGACACATGTCTACAAACAATGACACATTTTTCCTTATAATCACTAGATGTTCATTTTGATATATTATTTTGTAACTTTTACTTTTTGAAGTTCATTTGTTGGTGTTTTTGAAGTTAATTTACTTTTTGAAGTTCATTTTGATATATTCACCACATTTTAGTTATTTTTATTTTTGACATTATAAAAAATGTCAATATTTGTAGGTGTTTTTGATATTTGCATTATGAGCCTCTTGTTTCTTATGATTTTTGTAACACAATCTATATTTTTTGCAATTTTAACAATAAAAAATTATATTCTATTATTTGAAAATTCTAATCAATTATTATATTTTTTATACTTTTATACTTAGACAAAACTTTAAAAAAATTAACTCTTCTATCACATTTGTATTTGGTTGACAAACATTTACATAATATCTCGTGCATTTTAATTGTTGCTTTTATGTTTCACTTATTGGTTTTACAAAGTAGGTTGATATACAATACCCCTTAATTTTAATTTCTTCTTAAATAATAAATTGAAGTTTTTATATCAAAATGCTTAATTTTTTACATAGATATCATGGAAAACAATCTGTACTTCAATAATAAGGCATTTTTCATAGACCTTTTATCTTTTATGCTTTGTATATGTGCCATTAATACTTTGTCTATTGATAACTTTAATGTATCTTCATCTGGAATCCGTAAATATTATTTAGAAATTGTACCAACAATATTTTACAAAATTACAAAAAGATTTAACTGATGACATCATAAATTTATAGAAAATCAAACAAGCACTAACAACCATTTGGCGTTATCCTCACATATCATATTTACAAAACTCATGTTTCCGTCCGCTTCACCTTCCTTCTTGCTCCGCAATGTCCTTTCCCAAATTTCCCTAAAAAAAATATTAGGTTCCACGATCACCCTTCCTTATCCTCCATCCTTTCCCTTTCGGCATTCATATTGCTTAGACAAGTTGGCCACCTTTTTTTTGTGCCTTTTTATGGTATCCACATGATATTACCATGCCCACTATCAAACTTGTGGAATATATTAGATAAACCATCACCATTCCAGATGTTGTCAAGTTATAAAAAAGTTTTCATTATCATAGTAATGTAAATAAAATGTTTACTTAGCCAACTTGATTATTGTTACTACATTGCAATTTAAGGAAGCAGGTCATGATTTTTCTATTCATGTGTCAAGCTCTATTTTAGCGTCTTTGTGATGAAATGCATGAAAAATTCAAAGATTCCCTTGAATTTATATGGGCAATCCTTATCCAACACTCACAAACTAGTAGGGCTCATGTCTCTCCACCAATCAAAAAATTAATAATGTTTAGCACTTTTGGTATTGATTTCTTGATTGGACGATAACATGGCCCTACCAGGTTTGTGATTAATAGATAAGGTCATTCATTTATATGTGCAAAAAATTCATGTGTATTTAATATATATAGATTGTTTAAAGATGTACAAATTCACGGTAAATTTAAGTTAAACTAGTTTGATGCATATGCACATTTAGTTTTCTCTATCACATATTTTTTAATAAAGATGTTAATTATTTTATATAGGATTATACTAAGACTTTCATCTAATAGTGTTCTTATATTTATTATCATATTTTTGATACAAACAAATTTAAATAAATCCTTACTTTTCTATTTTTTAACCTGGGTTGATCATTTTCCTTTCAATATTAGGTGATTTTTTATTTTTTCTACATCTTTTCAAATTCTTAATAAAAGATTATGTATTGCACTTATTATTAAAATTACATATATATTCTTTTCTAAACTGAAGACATTTTAATAATTGTTAACCACATAATGATTATTAGCAAGTCTTGAAAAAACACATTGTGTTTTTCAATAATTTGAAAAACAATGTGTTTTCCACATAAATAATTGTATAACCAAAAGTGTATTTCATGGTTTTTTAGAGCCAAGCTCCTACTTGTTCTTTATAGTTTTTTCCATACAAACAAGTAAGTTGTATAATGATTTATTTTGTGTGGCCCTTTTGTTTGTAATATTGCATTATGTGATTAATGATACCAACTCCATGTAATATTTGCTAGGATGGTAAGGAAGAATAAATGGGAAAGCATGTACAATATTTCTGTCACATAGATAAGAGAGGATAGAAGTCAATTCTTGGGTGAAGAATCGGAATAGGCCCCAATTGGGGATGAACTTAACATCGCCCTTTGTTCAACCGTCACACTTGGAAGAGTTGGGACCTTTGTAAAGGGAGAAGGTTCCCTTGAAAGTAATGAGATTACTTTCGTCTGCACTAAACACAACGTCTTTGATAAAGTTGATTACAATGAATATACAATGAAGAAATATTCCTGCTTCGTACCTTGTGTAATACTATTTTTTGTAAATATTTTTCATAAACATTTGTATGTCACATTTGATGTCAACTTAAATGGAATATAATAATACTTTTAATCACAACTATTGATGTACATATGGTCATGAGGATAATTGGAATAAACTGCCAATACGTAAAAGAGAGAGGATGCATCAAAAGAAAAGGGGATGTCAATGCCACTTCATCATGAAGGTGATATATGGGAGACCAACAATCACAATTATAATATACAATTATTTGTTTCATTGTGATGCAGATGGTGAGTGTTGTCATGGCATAAATGACACTACCAGTGAGCCTCATGTTTCTATTTCCCCACACTTATCAAGCAACTATAAAAGTGACATTGCGAGTCTTTTGTTGATGGGTGTTCCCATAGACACAATATATCAGAAACATATAGAGGATTCCTTCTTAGCGGATATGTTGAACAAGGACCAATTCCTAACAAGAAAGGATGTACTCAATGCATGGAAAATAGTGTGCTCCAAGTGGTCTCAAAAGCACGTCGATGATGCCATGAACTTGAACTTATGCCATGCAAAAGAGAGACCTATTTTTATTCTATCAACGAATGACTGGAAATACCATTCCACTCATTATGGGGTTATAAACACCATAGATATGTGAGATAATGGTAGAATATTAACACAATTCCATAACCTCAATCGATTCAACATTAGCCACAAATAAGTATGGCGTAAGTAATCCAAATGAAGTTCGTAAAGACTCATTCTTTCTGTAGCATTAATACTCTTCCCTTTCTATTATATTGCAATCAATGTTGACCTTTGATGTCATTTTTTTGTAGTACCAATTATGCACCTTGCTTATTTTTGATGAGGAAGAGACTGAGGTTCCAGTAGCATGAGCTGTTTCATCAAGGAATAAGATTGAAGACATCTACATGTGGTTGGCAGAGCTCCAAAAATGAGAGAAAATTCTTCAAGTTGATTGGAAGATCAATGCTTTCATTACGAATGATGCATCGGTTGAAATTAAATCCATTAGGTATGTTAAATTTCTATAGCATATTTCAATCATGTGAAACACTTAACTTGCTGAGTGGAAACTTATAATTCTTATTCTTATTTTTTACAGGAGTGTTTTTTGATGTCGTGTACCTATATGCCTATGGCATGTGCACAGGGCATGGTTGAAAATTGTATACAAGTATACAAACAAGTAGTTGAGGTGGAGGATTTTTGAGAGATTGGGTATTATCATGTATGGTATGAAGATGAATGAATATTACACCTTCCAAATAATTCAAAATTTCATTTGATGAATTCAAAGAGGAAATCCAATTTATCGAGTAGTTCAAGAAGACTTGGTGTGATATTGAAGGGTGTGTTAGTGAGTAAGAGTCTTCAAGTGTTTTTTTGTTAATTTTCTGCATAGAAGATTACACAGGAATTATATTGTTATTTATTTTTCATTTGTTTGACTTGATAGCCGTGTGGATAAAGAAATTTACAAATTTGACTCACGTGAATCAGGAAACAAATGCATTTATTGAGACTTACCATTGTTATCTAAAGACTAGATACTTGTGCGGTAGACATAAAAAATGTACTTTTTGGTTGAACCATTTGATTTACACATTTGTTTAGAGGGTGAAACCATTTTATCGACACAATATGAAGTTGTAACAATCCAGTTTCTTGACCAAATGCAAAACAGAAAGATAACTATTGAGAGTGTTTGAGAGGGAAAAATAAATTTTAGATACAAAGTGCATTGTACTTCATCCTAATGGACATGTATTGAGGGTGAGGAGTCAAACGACCAAAAACACTTGGTATTTGGTCAGGAAATGTGGTGCCTTCCACTTATGTGAATGTTCATGGGATATGAAAATAAACACATGTAAGCATGTGTTGAAGGCATTAGAGGTTCGTGCATACACCTATATCTTTATGCTTTCTATTTTCATACTTGTTACTAACAATTCTATTTTTAGGTTAGAGGTCGCTAATGCATCTATATCTGGAATGGGTTGTTGATAAACGAATACTTATCAAAGATCACACAAGGATTCCATGCAGGATAGAAGGCCCAGAACCAAGGGCGCGGAAGGACATGAAGGACCCACGCATGGAAGGAAAGTTCAACTTTCAAGACTTAGTCGATTTTGAGCATGAAGACCTATTTTTAGAAGATGACGTGTGGAACACACCAACGATGTAGAGACATGCCTGCCATGCATTGTATATCTTTAGAGGAGTGGAGCGAAGCATTTTGTATGGAGACGAGCTAAGAATAGAATTGACACTTCAGTTAATTGCAAGAGGACTATAGATAGCACACTTGCATGTGTGGCTATCAGTAGCATGCGACCTATTTCTGGAATAGATAAACGGTGAAGGACATGTCCCCACCCTATATATATGATGTTAGGTACATAGTAGAGGTGTGTAATTGTAACAGAGAATATACAGTATGTGTGTAAGTGTAGTGGATATATGGAGGTATAGAGATATACGCATATGACTAAATTACTGTATCAGATCCATACGTGCATTGGTATAGATTGACAATACTGTAAGGAGCTTATGTATTTATTAATAGATGGAAGATATTGGTTGAATTTAAGTGTCATTCTATGTGTAGTTGAGTAGTACATGTTATTAATTCAATCATGATTACTATTTAAGCTTGTTCTTTCATAGATCCGAGGGTAGCATACATTATAGAATGATGGATTAGTTATGAATCTATATGTTTCTTCCTTCATCATGCTAACATCCTACTACAAAAACCCTAAAGAGGGACCTGGTATCTTTGCGTGCTTTGAGTGAATGCTCAGTCAAGGTTGAGTGATGTGCTAACATGAATAGGGTGTTATATGGTAAATTCTAGGTTGCACAATTGGTTCCGTTGTCGGGACCTCTTTTTTAGTTTTTTTCAGGATGGTTTGCGATGAAGACATACCGGTTAACTCTAGCAAGTGTTGAGGAATGGATACACGATCTAGAGGAAGAATATGCATGGCAGTTCAGTAGTAGATTTGATTTTAACACACACACTTGTGTAGAACAAAATCTGTATGACAACTTATTTAAGAGCTTTTTTGCTATCTTTCCAATACAACTATACGAGTGGCTTACTACTTATGCATCTCAGTGGAACTGGAGGTATAATGCACTTTTTTGGAGACATGAAGAATTTCAGGCCCTTTATGATGCTAATCTGATTTGGACTCGCATTGTGGATACGTGGTTCCATGGTGTTCTAAACAATTATATTCTAGAATATTCAATTTTGACATACTCTTTCCCGGAGGTAGCTGAATTCTAGCTTTTGTGGTATCTAAGAGGAACATAATTGAGAGGTATTCCGTTGACGATTAAGATCTTGATGGTAACTTTAAACTTGGAGAGTAAGCCGATGGCTAACTAAACTTCACCACGCATGAGGGAAGGAACATGTTTAGTTTAAGATGACAGACCTAGTGGCAGAGAGGCAGAGAGAGGAAAGGAGGATTAATTATAATGAGATGTGTGCAAGGGAGATAGAGAAGTAGCGTTCCATTACAGAAAGTATGGTGTGGAGGAGAGAGATGGCTCGTGAAGGATTTATAGCTCACATAGAAGACATGGAGCCAAAGCATCAGGAACTCCCCCATCTTGGAAAGCATGATAGAGATCCCCCCTCAGCCTCACACAAAAGTGTGCCAGCAGGGACTACCTGGACCATGGGCGTGCATCTTAATCCACCTAGTGACCTAGCCCTTGCGCTTGGTTTTTTAGTATCTAGTACGACAAGTAACTAGCAAACTAACTTGGGAAGTAGGAGAGCAGGAGTAAGTCAGGGATCAAGTACATCAATGGCAGGATAGATGACTTTAGTGTCATTTGGAGGAAAATTCTTAGGTGCATCATCCACATAGAATGTGAGTGCATAGAATGTTTGATTCACCTCTTGAAGTGGAACTACCTCATAGACTGTAGGGGTTTAGTATAGTAATACTGTTGGAGCACATGGGAGTACATATACAGGTGGAGGATCAACAAGTATAAGTGGTTCTAGTTTTGGTGGATCTAGTGGTTCTCAGGGTAGAGGGAACACAAGAGGTTCTGGATCAGGAGGTCAAGGTCCGTACCAACCACATAATATCTATATGGAGATGTCTCTTCATCTCCCGAAATATAGAGGTATAGAGGATGCTTCTGAACATGTGCATATGCATGAAATCTTATGGCACGCTAAAGGGATCATGACTACTAAGCGTAAGGCAAGTCAATTCGCCACTACATTATAGGGGCGTACACACAACTAGTATAGGAAGTTTGACCTTGATCAAACTTGCGTGGATTATGTAACATTGAGGGATGCTTTCTTGAAAGAGTTCCATATCCCTGAGTTTGAGCAAAAGAGTATAAGTGTGCTCAAGGATATCAAGTAAGGCACTACTGAGAGTGTACGTGAGTATGATGTTCATTTTAAGAGACTTCTATCTAAGCTATCTTATGATATTCACATTAGTCAGTATGCATAGTGGTTCATTGCATGATTGATTACACCTTTTAGAAGGGCACTGTCACATAAGACATACACTGATCCTCGTGAAGCACTAGAAGTAGATTTGCGTGCTGAGGCAGTTGGGAGTATTGACACTGGCCTTAGTCCATTCCTAGAGGCACAGATTGCAGCTATGGCAAAGCAGTTAGAGAAGCTATCAACAAATTTAGCCCATGAAACATGCTCAAGAATTTGGTGTACAGATTGTGAAGTGGAAGGTCACACCAAGGATAGTTTCCCTCACAAATGTGTATGATCATTACTATTGGACTGTGAGATTTGCCATTTGAATCGTGATGCTAGTCACTGTCCTTTGTTACAACGCGTGATAAAGAAGAATGTATCTTGCTTTTGTAAAATTTATAGGTCCATGACCCATGATATTGATGATTATCGGTTGATTGGTCAGATCCAGGATGCTATAGACATTGGGGTACAACAGAAAAGTGTAATAGATAATTCTAAGGGTAAGAATGAGCACCAGGATTGGGATCCTAATCAAATGTGCTATGATAGGAATGAGGGGCGTTTTGAAGGAGGTCATGGAAGGGGACGTGGATATCATGGTGGATATGGAGGAAGAGGCCATGGTGGAGGAAGAGGTGAGTTCCCTCGTGGAACATGTTATAATTGTGGATCTCCTAACCACTATAGGTGCGAATGTCCTCAGAATATTGCATGTTATTTCTGCAGAAAGAACCATAGCTATGAAGAGTTCCTGGATTTATATGAGTATCTAAGTAAGCAACATAAGTAAGAAAAAAAAGGTGTTGGGATGGTTACAATCCAGCACGTGGTAGAAGATCAATGGATGCCCAATATAGTAGAAGGACCTGAGGCATTGACAGTAAAGATCACTACACGTACTGAAGAAACATGCACGAGAGAGGCATTGCACCAGAAGCCTACGATCACCAAGGAGGAGGTTTTGCATGAAAGGTACCCAGATCCTTCTCATTAGAAGGAAGTTTACCAGGATACCATGGAAGTGCTAAGGAATCTTCAGGGTGAGATACAATACGTAAAGGAGCAGAAGAAAACATCAGAGATAGTCCAAATTGATATCGATGATTTGCGAGAGGTGTGCAAGATGTTGTGCTAGGAGAACATTATTCCACTATTAGGAAGTTGGTTAAAATGGAATGCTCTGCATGCAAATCTTGAGACTAGATGACATATTTTGCATGAAAATATTCCCCCTGATAGCATTGACTATGACAAAGAAATTACTCTAAATGCTGTTGTGGATGGGTGGCTGTTGAAAAATATATTGATCGATATAGGTGTGAAAGTAAATGTGCTTACATTAGATGCATGGGTACAAATGGGGAGGCCTCCATTGCATCCATCATCTAATGTGTTATTTATGGAAAACCAGATTAAGGCCACTCCCATAGGAGTTTTGAAATATGCATCTATAACTATACAAGGGGCCAATTTCACTGGGGGTTTTGAGGTATTAGCACTTGTAGAAGCAGACAATTTTCCAGCCCTACTTGGACTCCCATGGTGTTATGCGAATAATGCTGACTTGAGATTCAATAAGGGGTATATCAGCTTTGAAAACAAGGAGGAAAGGGTTGTGATACCTTTGACAGATGGAAAGTCTACACCATATGTTGAGCCTCTAAGGTGAGGAGGACTTAAACAAAGTTTATTTACGCACTATTCAGGATCCAGAGGTTAATGAGCCATCAAAAGGAGGCATCCTACAGTGGGAGGATTCTTATTCTATTAGTGATACTACAAGTATTGCTTATGACAATTGGGCTCATGGTACATATGAATTAGTAGGAGGCGAGGTGAAAAGTGTGATTACGCATAAGAATGGACTTTGTTTGATTCGATGAATAGGTAACACCATACCTTGGTATACAGGGGAAAATATCTTCCTACATTTTTTAAGGCCATGGAAACACAGTGGACAGATCGAATTAAGAGAAGAGATATGTTAGTATATACACTGCATGGGACAACAACGCGCTGGTGGGTAGTCCACAGAGATAATCTTATAAACTAGGAGGATTTTGGAGTCACTTTGTCTACTAGGTTTATAAGGAACAATGCACCTATGCAAATATTCAATTACCATGGTGATCAACCTATTCATCATCACATTTAGCAATGTGAGAGACTCTGGATATCAGGATAGAAGGCATTACCACCTTCACTCTAGGTGCATTGACTGTATTCTACTCTACAAGGATGTGCACCTGCATGGTATATATATAAAGAACTACATCGAGAGACTAGAAACTAGCAAGATTTGACTGCAAGAATGATCCATACTTTTGACTACTTCTTGACTAAACCTCCTATAAAAGGGGCATTAAAATTTGTCAAGTGCTTAACTATGGGAGATAGTGCAAAAGCAGAAGAGCATATTCAAGATTTATTCGGTGAGGTAGAGTTCAGAGCATGTTTTGAAAAGGAACAAGAAATGAACTCCATACTACTTGAACATGCTTTCCTTAAGAAAGAGAAAGGAAATATGGTTTAGGTTGTGGATGACGAGGAAGTTGAGAACCTAGATATTGAACATTCACAAGGGGTGCACGAGGTCTTGGATAGTGCATACAAGGATATGCGCGCTTACCACGAACCCATGAAGAAAAAGAAGATGAATATAGGTTCAGAGGTTGATCCTAAGGAGGCCATAATTGGAGACTACTAGTCAGACTCGGAGGTAGCAAAGATCATTGAGTTACTTAGGGATTATCAGGACTTATTCCCTCAAGGGTATCATGAACTTAAAGGCATGCATGAATTAGTTGGGGAAATGAATATCAAACTTAAGGATAGTGTACAACTAGTTAGAAAGATACCTTACAGAATGAATCCTAATTTGCATGAAAATTTAAAAGAATAAATTGATAAAATGTTGAAATATGGAATTATCAAGCCCCTTAATGAGTTTGAATGGGTTAGCCCAATGGTGATCAATATCAAGAAGGACTGACAAATTAGAATATGTGTGGACTATCGAGAGCTGAATGTTACATGTGTCACAGATCCATTCCCTACGCCATTCACTGAGGAAATACTAGAAGTAGTTGCAGGGTGTAAAATTTATTCCTTCACAGATGGGTTTTTTGGGTATCATCAGGGTAGGATTGCTCAAGAAGATCAAGAAAAGAAAACATTTACTACTGAATGGGGTAGTTTTTCCTATACTGTGATGCCTTTTGGATTGAAAAACACACCTACTATATTATCACGCATAGTTGTTCAGTCATTCAAATATTTTATTCACAACTTCTTACAGGTCTACCTGGATGATTGGACAATATATGGGCTTATGAAATATCATTGTGACAATCTGTGCTTAATGTTTGAATGGTGCAAACAATTGAGTATCTCTTTGAACATCAAGAAGTGCATATTTTCTACACCATTTGGAATACTGTTAGGACGTATAATCTGCAAGGAAGGTTTGCTGGTTGATCCAGCCAAGGTTGCAGTCATTTTATGCCTGGAAGCGCCTACCAGTCAAACTGAGGTGCGTGAATTTTTAGGTCATACAGGATATTATAGAAAATTTATCAAAGGGTATGCCAAAATTGTTGCACCCTTGGAAAAATTACTAAAAGGGAAAGGTACATTTTATTGGGGAGAACCGCAACAATGTGCATTTGATATATTAAAAGAGAAACTTACTACTACGCCATTCTACACTTTCCCTCATGGGATAAACAATTTCATGTGCATGTGGATGCTTCTAGCATGGACATTGGCATTGTGTTAGCTCAACCTGGCAAAGGTATTATCGATCATCCAATCTATTTTTCTAGTAGGAAGCTGACTCTTATTGAACAAATTATATAACTACAGAGCGCAAAGCTTTGTCAATGATCTATGCTTGCACAAGTTTTGATATTACTTGTTAGCAACACCATTGGTTTTTTATACAGATCACATGACATTGAAGTACTTGGTAAACAAGCCCATATTACAGGGGTGCATATGTAGATGGGTGCTCCTATTTCAAGAGTTTGACTTCACAGTTGTGGTGAAGCTAGGGAAAAGCAATTATGGACCAGACCATTTATATAGAATCAATTCAGGAGAGGATGCACAGAAAATTGAAGAAACAATTCTGGATGCATAGTTATATAGGTTACAATGTGCACCCATGGAATTAAAAGACATTACTATCTTTCTACGAACATGTATGACACCAGAAGGAATGAAAGCATTAGAAAAGAAGCAACTTGTTATACGCGTGACACCATTTATGTTAATCAGTGGTAACCTTTACAAGCTAGGTAGAGATGAATTATTACGCTGTTGTGTATTAGAGCATGAGCATATGTATATCATGGAAGAATCTCATGGTGGTATTGTAAGAGGCCATTATGCAGGTGATGTGACTGCATGGAAGATCCTACTTGCTGGATTATGGTGGGAGACATCTTATAAGGACTGTAAAGAATATTGTAAGGCATGTGATCATTGTAAGTGCCTAGGAAAACCAGGGTAAAGAGATGAGATGCCTTTGAGACCGATTACTAGTGCCAAACCATTTGAGAAATGGGCCATTGATTTTGTAGGACCTATTTCGCCAGCTGCACGTAGGACTGGATTGCACTATATCATTACTTGCACAGATTATCTCACATGATGGGCAGAAGCAACACCTACCAAGGATTGTACGACAACTACAATAGCTAGGTTTCTATGGGAGAGTGTTCTTACAAGATATGGATGTCCCTTAAGCTTGAAAAGTGATAGAGGTACACACTTTTTGAATGAGACAACCAGGATCCTATTAGATGAGTTTATGGTTGCACATCATAAAACTACACCCTACCATCCTTAGGAAAATGGAACTATTGAGGTCTTCAACAAGACTTTGAGCCTAAATTTGAAAAAAAATTGTGATGTTGGAAGAAAGGAGTGGGATGACAAAGTATCAGCTATTAGTTGGGCATATATAACAACTTACAAGAGATTGAATAAAGCCACACCATTTCAGTTGGTGTTTGGCACGGAAGCTATTCTTCCTATAGAATTTATGTTACCTTCTTTGCACATTGCACATGCTGGAAGTCTAGCTGGAGGTTTAGCTGATGAGAAGGCTTTAGGAAAGTGTATCGAAAATATGATTCAAATGGATGAGCACTGAGCCATAGCAAGATGGAGTCAGAAGCAAGAAAAGGCCAAGCAGAAGGTATGACATGACATAAATATAAGGGATAAGAAGTTTGAGATTGGAAAAATGGTACTTCTCTATGACTCAAAGTTCTTGCGCCATCCAAGGAAGCTCAAAGTACATTGGTTGGGGCCGTATGTCATCACTTCTATACTTGAATCAGGTGCTAGCCAGTTAGAAGCACTTGATGGAACACGACTACCTGATTACTTTAACAGGAGTAGGCTGAAGCCCTACTATAAATAAGTCTTCTTGGTTTTTGTAATAAGGTAGTATTGCCATTTAGCTTAGGTTTTCAATTATGTATTTCCTTCATTGTCTATATGCTTTGTCAATTTAGATGTTTTTTTGTGTAATAAGCGTGCTTGCACACATTAAGCTAATTACTATATGAAGAATGTTTATGTGCAGAGGATTACACATACCTTTCGTGTGGGGTGGTTATATTTATCCAAGAAAAAGACTGTGGGAATTGAAAGGTGAAAGGAATAAGTTGCTATGGGTGTGCTTTAAGTCAAAAGAAGATTGCTTCTCAAAAGTGACCAAGGATGGAGATGTATGAAAGAACAGTATAATGTGAGGTAAGTGGAGGCCATGATAGCTACCATGAGAAGGTACAGTAATGAGGTACTCAGGTGTAAGGGTGCACGCTGAAGAGAATTTTGTGACCAGAGGGTAGGAAGGTGTGCTAGAAGGTTATAGCTGGGGCATGAAGATGTATCGCACTGAACGAATGGATTTGGTCAATGAATGAGGGGGTATTTGGTAGGTGAAGAAGCAATAAATGCATCAAAATTTGAAAAAATTATATACGAATGGTATGCGGATTCATTTTTACCGTACGACTAAGAGTATTTGAGGAAAGAGCTAAGTGAGAAGAGCCGAGTGATCGAGTTAAGGTGCAAAGGGTATGAAACCAAGCATGACAACCTGATCTGTGCGACAAGAAGTTTGCATCCCCGGTGGTGAAGGGTTTGAGCAAAGCAGGGGGACAAAAAAGAGTTAGGTTACGAAGTTTCCACCAAGGGCATGATTGAATCGAGCTAGGGTTTGATTCACAAAGTTGTAGAGTTAAAGAGGAGACATTTGCAAGGTAAAAATGACACCTAAGAAGGAATCTATAACAGTAAAAAGAAAGAAGAAGGTGGTTGTTGAGGACAAAGAGATGGCACCCGAAAGCCATTTTTTAGAAATGTAATATCCAAAAGGAGTCATCGTTAGCTAGGAATGGGATTCACACATCAGAAAGAGCAAAGTAAGTGAATACAATCACAGGACTTCGGAGAACAAGAAGGAGCTCAATTTCTTGCTCACTGCTAGGACGAACAAGCACACGATGGATGATATGCCAGGTTATGACGATGGAGGTGATAAGATTCTGAAGAGAATTGGGGTTTACTAATTATATGGGCTTCCATATTTCAGGAAGTATGAGCCCGTGTATCAGTGGCTCATGAGAAAGGTGCACGAGGACTTCTTCTACTTTGCAGGATGCAGAGTTAGAATCTCATCTAAGCTTATCTCATCAATTACATGTTTGAAGGCCACATGAGAGGACATAAAATGTGATCTCGAAGATAAATTCGTGATTTTAAAGACTAGATAGGAGTTGGGGTACCTGAAGGGTCCACGCAGAATGGATATAGACAAATTGAAGAACTATCCAGTTGTGTATGCTGCAACACACCTTTTTACCAAGTTGAATGATCAGGAGCGGTGGTCATAGGTAAATACTATGTGGTTACATGTGGTGCATAAAATGTCAAAAGGGACAATCTACAACATTGTAGGCTATATTGTAGAGAAAATAGTCGAAGAAGTGTGCATAGGAGGGAAGATCAACTTTAGGGCTGTTATACTATCACTAGTATTCATGGAGATTAGAGTACCAGATGGACTGAAGGAAAAAGTATGGGAATAACCCATGGAGAACAAGTCACCAGCTGAAAGATTCAGCAAGTACCTATGTAAAGGGGCCATGATAGATGACGTAAAGCAAAGGGCGGAGAAATGGTATGACAGGCTCTACGCGGCATTTGGGGAAGAGTTACACATCTCAAAGGACCTACCAGCAGTGGTAGGGAAACAAGTCCAATTTGTTGTATATCAATATTTCTACATCATGCGCTTCCTAATGAAAGATGGAGTATGAAGCCCTTGGTGTAAATTTCCTTATGCATTCACTATAAGGTATTTCAAAGCATCTATTAATAGATTTACAGACATGCGCTGACTAGTATTGAATGCAGATAAGGTAGACTGCGACTACCATACATTGAGGAAGAAGTATGTGTATCTTGTCAGAAGTGCTTATATAGAGAGGATCATTTAAGACATGTTGAATATCAAGCCAATAAGTCTGGCTATAGTAGATTTTGGGGCAACATTGGTATATCTCCAGCTAAAGCTAAAAATGGAGAATAACAAGTATGTGGAAGGTGAGTTCGCACTTCTAGCACCACCAAAGGGAAAGCATACAATGGAGAACATCCCAGCACCTAAGCCCATAGAGCCAATTAAAGTGGAGGATGAGGAGCGCAAAGATAGTGGTGGTTTGGAGCATAGAGGTAGGAGACATCCTATAAATAAGGGTGAAGCTGAATGCACCATTACACCACATCAACCACAAGAGGGGGATGATGAGGACTTGAATGCAGTCCAAGGGGAGAACATGTTTAAGAGGGTGTTTAGGAGAACAAGGACCCAAGGTGCTACTCCAACCACTGTGTGCAAATCACCCAGAATCTCTCCACAGAAGGAGGCAACTATGCAAAGAAGGAGGAAAATGAAGTTAAATGAGGAGGCGAAAGAGTCAGAGGAGAGCGCACCTAATTCTCCTACACTTCTAGAGAACATAGAAGAATAGGGTGAGGAATTAAAGAAAAAAGAAGAGGATGAGAAAATACTTGAGGAGACAGCTGCAGAGAATGTTCAGGACATGGAGACATAAGTCCCAAATTTGTAAGCTAAAGTTACTAAGCATAAAATGTTTAGAAGAACAAGTGGAGAGCAGATTCCGCCAGCCATGGGGTATGTAGAGGACACGGGAAAAATTATCCGTGCCTGATTCCAAAGCACGATAACACATAAGGATTTATTCGGCTGGGAGCTAATGGATGAGGATATGGCAACTGTGCACAATCAAAATCAACTATCATGGTCAATGCACTCCCACATGGATGAGCCTAACTTTGATGTGTGTGGAGAGTCATGTGTTTCAAGATGACTGAAGAAGGCACCCTAAGCTAGACACATGATAGTAAAGCCTACTATCATGTCAGATGAGTAGGTCAGCAATGTATTGGTGAAGGATTACGCTGAGGTGGCTAGAAGAAACATGGACAAAGCTGCAACGATTAGAGCACTGCGCGAGGAGTTGAAGAAAAAGGATGCAAAGATAGTGCACATAACGCAAGAGAGGGACTTTGCACAGAAGAAAAATTAGGTATTCATCAACATCGTAGAGGAGATTGGGGAAAATTTCATTAGAGAAAGGCCCCACTTGGAGGCCACGGTACCATAGACGTTTCCTTCAGCGATACACTATGTGAGAAATTTGGTGGAATTGGTACTTGAAGATGAAACTCTATGCATGTCAATGCTAAGAAGCTCAGAGCAAGATTATGAATGAGAGAAATCATTAGTGATGTGAAAAATTACATCTTATGAAGGGCTGTTATAAGCGTTATAAGAAGTATTGAAGAAAGCAGACCAGGCTTTAAACATATGCATAGCTCCAGAGGCGTTTAACAACATCAAGACCCTAGAAGAGAACAATGAGGTCCAGAAAGTGATGAAGGATGAGACATTAGCCCGCGCAGAAATATTTTCAATGATTAAGCAAAAGTCCAAGGCCCTGAAAACAACACAAGAGCCACACAAGACTTGGCTAGAAGAGCTTGGGAAGCTAATTACGCAGAAGATGGATCTTTTATAAGGGAGAATGACATCTATTTCCAACCTTTTGTTGGTTATACAAAATGAGAAAGGAGATATTGCGAGGGATGAGTTGGAATCCATTACTGTGGAAATCCCAGAAAAAGCAAAATAAGCACTCACTGAATGACATGTTTTAGAGGCTGAAATAAAGGAGGAGTACCCAGATTTGATACTTCAAACTGATACAGAGGAGGTTGTCTCATAACCTCATAGAAATTCTTTATTTATCTACATTTTTTTAATTCTTATTCTTTCCATTCTTTACTTCAATTTTTGGAGATACCCAGTGTTGAGATGAAAATGAGATTAGTGTGGGGTAATGTTGATCAAAGAATACTTGTTAAAGATCACACAAGGAGTCTGCGTGGGATAGAAGGCCTGAAACTAAGGGCGCAGAAGGACAAGAAGGACCCGTGCATGGAAGGCAAGTTCAGATTTTAGGACTTAGCTGATTTTGAGCATGAAGACGTATTCTTAGAAGATGGCATGCAAAACACACCAACGATGCAGAGACATGCGCGTCATGTATTGTCTATCTTTGGAGGAGCAGATCGAAGCGTTTTACATGGAGACGAGCTAAGAATAGAATTTACACTACACTTCAATTAACTGCAAGAGGACTATAGATAACACACTTGCATGTGTGGTTATGCCTATAAATGGCATGTGGCTATTAATAACATGCGGCCTATTTCTGGAATAGATAAGCGGTGAAGGGAAAGTCCCCACCATATATATATATATGATGTTAGGTACATAATAGAGGTGTGTAAGTGTCATAGAGAATATACAATGTGTGTGTGTGTGTAAGTGTAATGGATATATGGAGGTGTAGAGATATATGCATATGACTAAATTACTGTATCAGATCCATACACACATTGGAAAAGTGACAAGCGAGCGTGGGAATCTACAGGTAACTCTTCCGCGTTCTTGACCTCCCGAGGTCGTGCTGAGACAGCCGGTGGGGATGGAATATTCGTGGGATGCAGACAGACTAGTTAGGCAATCTAATGTCTTCGACACGCACTAGTGGAATTTGTGAATCTAAGGCAAAGAAGGCCCTTCTAACCTGGACTGGTGTGATAGATCGATCGGCAAGGATGACTGCTCGAAGGCTCCAATCAATATCGAGCTCTGGTGTGATTCGATCTATGGGTTGTGGAATACGTGGGAAATGACCTGGGATAGTTTCGTGTATGTCTCCAGATAAGGTCATATGGTGGATGGTGGAAACAATTGACTCTACGGACGATTCTCTGGCCTAGTCCAGAATTCTCTAGCTTCGTTAGCCGCTATATCTAGTAAGGACAATTGTTCGATGATGATGGGTGGAAGTGGAGTGGATTGGAATACTAGTGTGCGTAGGCCAATGTTTATATCCGATTGACTTATGGATTCGTTAGGCTGTGGGACTTGTGGGTCACAACCGTAGACTCTTGGTTGTTGCGGTTCTGTTATGGTCATATACGAAATCAAGTCCTGATTCCTAGTATCCAGTAATCATATGCTTTCTCAGCTTCTATGTTTAGGACCAACAACTGCGTGATTTTCTCAGAATATCTCACAGGCGTTCGTGCAACCTGGATCCTTAAACTAGTATCTATGTCTGTGAGATTGTCTCCTGCACCTGGCTGTGGGACCAAAGGATCACAACCAAAGGTTTGTTCTCTTTCGAACCCTTCTACAGTCATGCGAATGTTTGCCTAGGGTAATCTGTAGTTTGGTTGATTTGACCAAAACGTGTGTGCTTGGTCGTCTTCTATATTTAACCCTCTCAACTGAGAACTGATCAGTTGTAAATCTGTTGTTGTTTGGAAGACTTGTATTCTGAGATTTTGGTCTATGTCAACTATTGCTGTGACGAGGTTTGGTTGAGGCACGATTGGCTCAAATATGTATTCTCTGGGCTCCTGAGGTCCCGTGATTGTCATACGAAAATGAAATGTAAATCTAACTTATAACAGAGCAAATTCTAACTACATAGAATAAACCTAAAACATATGTAACTTCTACTGTTCTGAGAAATATCTTAAGAATTTTAGTAAAGCAGCTATTTAAACGTATCTAGAAATAACAACTAAATAACAATTTAAAACAAACAAGATAACCGAGTGTAGTTATTTGTCTGTGCATTTTGTAGATTTATTCTAAATAATGCAATAACTCATCTAATCTATCTGCAAGATTCTCGATCCTACCTCAGAAGTGAGGAGTGAATCATAGTTTCTCAGAAACTATCAATCCTCACAGCTTCCCTGGCAATATCGAGAATTGAATTTACTAAAATGAAGCAATTATCTACTCTATTTGATATGATTCTAACTAGAACTTTGAAAGTTAAAACCTGGATTCCGCAGAACAGTGGCGAATCCGATGGTGTGTGTGATCTTGTCCCCTCAGTATGATCTCCTCGTTCTTTCGTGTTCACGTGGATCCAGAAAAGCATGTAATGCTAGCATCGACAGGAGTAGATATTGGGACAAGGACAGCTCAGAATGCAGACTGAAAATGCGAGTAGGAGAGGGATAGCGCAAGAGTACAGAGCTTGGCTTATGCGATTCCTAGCGGGATTTTACTGCGAGTCATGCAACATGAAGCGACCAGAACCTGAAACTATCCTGTTTGAAGAGCAAAACCTGCAACTTTAATGGCTTCCTAAGCTATTCTATTCCAATGGATTGGATAAAACAACAACACTGTTTGCACAAGCTGGATATGTGGCTTACCAACAGCTGGATAATGCTAAATAAGCATGCAAATGAATTAAACTATGGCTCTAAACAACAAAAGACTGAACTATGAAAATGAGAAATTGAGAGCAAAAATCAGGCTTGGTTGGATAAAACAACAACACTGCTTGCACAAGCTGGATATGTGGCTTACCAACAACTGAATAAGACTAACCAAGCATGCAAATGAACTAAAGCAAGTACTCTAAGAAAAATTATAGCTAAATCTAATGCAAAGAGAAATTCAGAGACAAACTTCAGGCCATTTGTTTGTGCACAAACCATTTATTTATAGCTTTCATTCACCCAAAGATCAAAACCAAACTGAACTCTAAAAACCATAAACAATGGCCAAACACTATTCCAGGGGACCAAAAACATAAATGCATGCCCAAGTCGGCAAGGAAAGCTGGTGAAACGTTGATCTTTTACGTGAGTCACGTCAAAATGCTTTCTAGAAAATGCGTGCAGGACCGCCGCCCTGATCAGGGCGGCGGTTACAGGACCGCCGCCCTGCAGGGCGGCGGTTTCGTCACTGAAGATCAAAAGGCCAAGGAAAGAGGGAAAAAGGGGAAAACAAAGGGCGCAGGGGCTAAGCGGGGCATGCGGGATGTTAACGCATACTCCGAGGGATTTTCGGATCCCGAACACCTTGCGAAGAGACCTGTATCATCATTGGGGAGCTTGTTACACTGTTCCGGCAGTACAGTACCTTACAATTTTGGGTACGTACATATTGCCCCCTCGGAGAAGCGTTTTAGCCATGAAGAGGCATAAAACGGTGGGTCCGAGTATGGCAGTCCCGAAATGGGAAGTTTGGAAGTTATACCTTACACGTCCGTGTGTTGAAATGACGCCATCCAAAATTCCCGCTACCTGCAAAATGAAAAGAGAACTCAAGTGCAGATAGATACAATAGTTTGGAAAATAAACGCTAAAATAATAGGGAATGAGAATGTACCATTCGTGTGGGGATAGGGACTTACCTCCATCAGCGCTCCAAACCTGCGAAAAAGTCTTTTAAAACGAATCAGGGTGCTATATATATGAAAGTGGGCCCATTTTCCTATTCATTTGCGTGAGTTGATTTGATTGTTTTTGAGCTCTGGGACCCACGGTGACGGTTTCTTGCGTGAGTATAGTCAAAACGTCCACAGCGAGATCGTGATCATGCCTCCACGTGCGGAACACCGCCCCGCTAGATCACAGGTTGGTTTTCTTTAATTTTGTGTTTTTCCCCCCTTAAATTTGAAATGCTAAATTTGTTGTAATGGGGGGGTCATTTTTGAAAATGTTAGTGTTAAAAGGTCCATCTAGGGGGGGCGCCTACTGGGTAGGCTCCATTTTTAGGTTAAATGGTCTTTTTTTGCTTGTTTTTAGGCTTTTTAGATTAAAACCCGCGTGGGTTTTCGGACCACGACCGCCGCCCTGGCCAGGGCGGCGGTTACATGACCGCCGCCCTGTTCAGGGTGGTGGTTACATGACCGCCGCCTTTAAGGCGGCGGTTACAAAACCGCCTCCCTGCTCAGGGCGGCGGTTTTGCACAGAATGCAAAAGGAACTATTATGTGAGATTGCACTTGTATTTTTAGCCTTTCTACGTGTTTTTATGACTCTCTCGATGTTGTTCGGATATTAACTTGCTCTGTTTTGTGTGTTTTTGGGTGTATGCAGGTGAGAGAGGAGTACATTAGATGGAGCAGAGAGAGAGAGTGTGATTGGCTCTCAGGGGTACTGGATGCCCTCTCACAGGACGAGGAGGACACACTACAGAGGGCCGGCATATTGCGTATATCGCGTGTGCCCCACGTTGCACCATCTAGTCACATCCTTTGTGACCTATTTTCTTATTGGGATGCAGATCGGAACACCTTCCGACTGCCAGGGGTCCGTGGTGAGTGGACCATCACCTTAGAGGATGTCTACCGCATTCTGGGGGTCCCGATCATCGGGAGGTGACTTACACTAGAGACAGCAGGCTCCCGGGCACAGATTGCACAGTGGGCAGCATATATGGGAGATGCAGTCATCTCCATGGGGTCGAAGAAGGGGGTGAGAGTTCGATCCATTCCTTCTTTGCCTATCCCCGTATTTCGACAGGCCATCATGGGGATCCTTGCCTCGAGATTGATCAGGGACAAGGGAGGGGACACACTGTTATATTGCTGGGCCCCCATCATTGCACAGATAGAGGGGCATGGCCGGATATACGCCTGGGGTGCAGATATTCTGGGGACCACCTACCATGATCTATATAGGGTGGTCTGTTTACAGGGTCAGTCATTGAGCCACCCAACTCTAGTCATGAGTTGGGTGTATGAGCATTTTGTCCCTTATGGCAGGGGTGTGGAGGTGGCAGATCCTGGGGCTGTGAGGGCAGCCAGATGGACGGACATGTCGGTGCTCAGAGCACCTCATCAGCCAGTTGCCTCCCTTACTACTGCAGACATGGAGGCGACACCGTACCGGCTTATGGCCGGCATATGGGGTGAGGAGACTCTTACCCTGATCTCCTGCTCCACCACAGGGCAGCTCATTGATCGAGTGGGACGAGTAGAGGTACATCCTTTCGGCCGGGTTCCTCAGCAGTTTGGTCTTCCATATGCGGGTATGCTTCCCCCAGTGGCACCAGTTTACAGATCAGTTCGCGAGGCCAGAGGGGGACCTAGAGGCCGAGGTTGGACAGTGATCACTCCTGGCATTCCTATTGCAGCCAGGAGGATAGTTCGCGCTAGAGGGAGAGCCGGTGCGCCTCGGGCACCTTTGCTTCAGATTGCTGCGGGTCCTGCTCATAGCAGCGATGACCCCATAGATATTGACTCCGACTCCGAGGAGTTTTCAGAGGGAGGGACAGAGGAGGAGACCGAGGACAGCGATCCTGAGTGGCATGACACTCAGGATATTATGCAGGCAGAGAGGGCTGAGCAGAGCGCAGAGAAGGACACTCTAGTTTCAGAGGAGCCACTCTCTCAGGGCCATGGTGGAGAGGATGAGTCAGTTGCAGGGCAACATGTTGCCCCTGCCACAGGAGCAGCCCCTCAGTCGGCAGCGGCATCCGCGGCAGGTGCCGGTCCCAGCGACCCATCTTGGATGCCTGGGGATCCGAGTAAGTTACCCTTTCTCCCTTTTAATGTTTATTTGTAGGCTCTCCTTAGTTGCTATTGTTGTATCTTTTAGCCTCTTGCTTGGTTTCTGATTCATTTTTCTCCTTTGTTTGCAGAGACTGTTGACGAGTGGCGGGATTTGATCCGCAGGGTATGTACCGATTCCCTGATGATCCCCATGGATAGGACTCGTGCGGAGCTATCCGTAGATGCCGGGGAGCCCTCAGCAGCTGGTAGGCATACTGATGTCTTCGCTCCCATTTGGCACGTGGCCAGGATGGTGTCGACCCTCCGTACAGAGTTAGCGGGCTACAGGACGGCTGAGCGCCTCATGAGGAGCCATTCTCGTGGTGAGACCATGGCTGCCCCTCGGGACCCTGAGCCCTCCGTACATTCAGAGCGCCGGCGTAGCCGGAGTCCTAGGCGTGGGCGTGCACCTTCGGAGGGGTCGCGTAGGGACTGAGAGGCCTCTTGGCCCTTGTGTACTTTGTATTATATATTCTTTGTATATCATGGGCTCTTTGAGCGTTTTGACCATGCTTAGAGCATGATGGCATTGTATATAAACATTGATTATTTATATATATGCATTCGTTTTTGGATCAAAAGCTTGGCACTCATGTTTTCCTTTCTATTTCTAGTTTCCTTGTGTATACTACGATGTATGTTTATATGCTTTTTAGAATGTATGCAATGGAGAACAGATGATGCAAATGTTTGCTTTCTTTTTGTGTTTCATGATGCTGATACATGATATTGCAGATATATTGTGATTTTGAATCTTAGCTTCTGTGAGCAATTTGGATACCTCATGTTTGTTTTGCAAAGTGATGAATATAATCAGTATGATGAACAGATTAAATTGCCCCATTCCTAACTCCACGCAACTAGTAAGATGCGAGGGCTCATCACCGAGAGTCAAGAAGGGCGCAAGTTATGAGGTGTAGCTGAAATGATAGTGATGAAAGACAGACAAAGCTTTGGCGGAACCAAATTGGAAGCTACAAGCTTACTCTACCCGAATGACTTCATAGTTTAGAATGCACTTGTTTTGCGGTTTATCCAGACTTAGACCCGTAGATGGCCACATAGTAGACAAGATCTGGGTTTTTAGGATTTTAATTCTTTTGGAATTTTGAACATCTGATTCATCCGTTTTGGACTCAAAGTTTGAATTGTTTGTTTGTGACCTTTAACGCTTGCTTTGTCAAGAGGACCCCCTGTACTTTGCCCCATGCTACTAGTAAGAAGCGTGGGTTTATCACCGTGGGCAAGGCATAGGCGAGTAAGGGCATTTCCATCCTTTCCCAACCCTACGTCACTAGTAAGAGACGCAAGCTCATTGCCGAAGGTTGGTGGGGCAAGGAAATGTGTAAAGTTAAAATTTTCTGTTTAATCAGTTGTCGACTCGCTTATTTGAGTAAAATGTTATTATGTGCTTATTTCCAAAGAGATGTATATATGGGATAGATGTGACACCATGAAGCTTCTAGAACAGACCATAGGCAAGACACCTATCCTAAGAAGAAATCAAAGCGAGAATAAACTTGCAGATCTTGGTATGGTTACCGTTAAGACTTTGTCATGTTTGACTTTATTTGATAAAAGATTCCGAGATGATTCGATGATATATGAAAATGGAGAGGTACGATTAAAGAGTTTATGCCAACAACATCATGAGTTTGTAATGAATTGCTTTGAGAATAGATTCCTTGATCACAATTTGTGTAAGAAACAAGTGGACAAAATGATCTTAATCTATATGAAGATGCAATGTAGATAAATATACAAGTAGTGCTAGTTGCTTATGCGTAGAATCACTTGAGGTGCAGGGAATTGACTGTTTCGCCAAATTCCTCACCTTCTAGCATACATAAGAGGTAAGCACCATTTCCGTAGTCCTTCATGACTTGGTATGGGCCCAACCATTTGGGCCGGAATTTCCTTCCTTCGCCGGTCTTCTTGTCGATCCGGCTGTCTAGCCTTAGAACTAGATCACCTTCATATATATCGCGTTCATAGACCTTCTTGTTGTACTGCCGGCACATTCGGTCAGCATAAGCTCTATGCCGCTGCTCAGCATCTAACCTAGTTTCATCTAGGCTTTCTAGTTGAGAAAGACGTGCTTCTCTGTAAGCGTCTTCATCCAGAATCCCTTGTAATGAAATGCGGAGACTGGGTATTTCGACCTCAAGTGGGAGAACTGCTTCTGCCCCAAATACTAGCGAGAAAGGAGTTGCTCCCGTTGGTGTTCTTATTGAGGTTCGGTGGGCCCACAAGGCCGGATATAACTTCAAATGCCAATCTCGTTTGTTTTCTTTCACCGTTTTAAGGAGAATGGCTTTCAGTGTCTTGTTTGTCGCTTCAGCCTGTCCGTTGGCTTGGGGATAATACAAGGAAGCCGTATGATGGCTTATCTTAAATTTATTGCATAGTTCACGAACCTCTTCATTCTTAAAAGAAGTTCCATTATCAGAGATAATGATTTGCGGGATACCGTACCTGCAAATGATTTGGTTCAAAATAAACTTGGCGATCACAGAACCAGGTACAGTAGTGAGAGGCATGGCCTCCACCCATTTGGTAAAATATTCAGTGGCCGTGATTATAAAATTATGGCCATCTGTGGATGAGGGAGAGAATTTCCCTATTAAGTCTAGACCCCATGTAGAAAAGGGCCATGGAGTAGCGATTGGTTGTAGAGCTTGTGCTGGCATGTGGATCTCATGGGAGAATTCTTGGCACTTACGACACCTACGTACAAACTCTATTGCGTCATGTTCTAGAGTGGGCCAGAAATAGCCCATTCGATGTATTTTTCGAGCAGTGGCGTGGCCACCGAAGTGGCCTCCACATATTCCGCTGTGAGATTCATGGAGAATCTTCTTGGATTCCTTCGTGTCGACACATCTTAGGAGCATTCCATCGAATGCTTTTCGATAGAGCACTTGCTCTATAATGACGTATTTAGCTACGATTATGCGTAACCGCCTTCTTTGTTGCGGTGTAACTCCTTCTGGGTACGTATGGTCCATGATATAATTAATGATATCAGTGTACCAAAGACACTCAGAGATAGAGGGTCGGGCTTCGATGTAGTATACGCACTCATCTGGAAAGTCTAAATCTACTAAATCGCCTCCGTCTAATGGGTTGTCAGCTAACCAATCCGCGATGATTTGTCCCTTACCTGACTTCTGATTTACAAATGTTAATTCGAATTCTCCCATTAAGGTTATAAAACGTCCAGCCTTTTTAGACAATGACCCTTGTGTGAGGAAAGTCCGTAAATGGTCTGTTTTTACCATGACCTTCGTTTCTTGATTCAGCATATAATGTCTTAGGCGTTTAGTAGCAAAGACTATGGCAAGGCATTCTCGTTCTGCCTGTGTATAGCGTGTTTCATAGTCGAGCAGCATTTGGCTGATGAAATAAATCACGCGTTCTCTCTTGTCATCGTCTTCTTGGGCCAACATACAGGCCAGCGAGACATTGGTAGCTCGTGAATATAGAATTAACGGGTGATCTAACTTAGGTGGCATTAGCGTAGGTGGTGATAAAAGGAAACGCTTAACTGCATCAAAGGCTTCATTGCAATCTTCGGTCCAATCAATGCTATAGTCCTTCTTGAGTAAATTGTTGATTGGATGAACGAAAAAGCTTAAGTCTGGGATAAATCTTCGGATTGCACCCAGTTTTCTGAGAAATGATCTGATTCCAGATTCATCTGAAGGTGGAACCATTTCGAGGATAGCCCGAATTTTGGTTGGGTCAACATCTATCCCTCGTGACGATATGATATAACCTAGGAGCTTCCCTCCCGTTACACCAAAGACGCATTTCTCTGGGTTTAGTGTGACTCTGTATTCTATTAGACGTGAAAGAATGACGCGGAGTACTTCGGGATGGTCACAACGCTTCTTGGCCTTAGCCAATAAGTCATCTACGTAAGATTCCATGATTTTATGAATTAGATCGTGAAATATGTATGTCATGGCCCGCTGGTACGTAGCACCGGCGTTCTTGAGACCGAATGGCATAACAACATAGCAATAGGTTCCCCAAGGAGTTATAAACGTGGTTTTAGCTTGATCTTGCTCAGATATTCTGATTTGATTGTATCCCGAGAATCCATCCATGAGAGACAAAAGTTCAAAACCAGCTGTTGCATCAACAATAACATCAATGGATGGTAATGGGAAGTCGTCCTTAGGACATGCTTTGTTGATATCTCGAAAATCTATGCAGATGCGTATCTTTCCATTCTTCTTGAGAACGGGAACGATGTTAGATACCCATTGGGAGTAGTCGACTGGCTTGATGAATCCTACCTGAAGGAGTTTTATTACCTCCTCCTTTACCATGAGAGCTACCTTGGGCTTCATGGGTCTTGATTTTTGTTTAATTGGCTTTGCATCTGATTTAGTGATGAGGTTGTGCACCGCAATGTGGGGTGCGACTCCTGTCATCTCCTTATAATTAAATGCAAATGCCTTCTGATGTTCTTTGAGGATCTGAGTATGTATTTCTACTTCTTCTGGGGTTAACGAAGAACCTAGTTTCAATATTCTTGGTTCATCTTCTGTCCCGATGTTGACATCGATTGTCTCTTCGATCAAAGAGGCGTTACCCTCTTCGAACTCAGGTGGTGCTGGAGGTAAATCCAAATCATCCCCATTTTCTACTGCGTATATGCTAGGTTCCATTTGTGAGGGGAGATCCATCATGGGATTCCCGAAATAGGAAGACGAATGTGGAATTAAGGACAAATCTAGCATATGATAGGAGAGATGTAATGCCGCATAGGCGTTTAAGTAATCCAAGGTAGCCACATCACTATCAATACGGTCTAAGATGGTAGATTTACTTTCACTTGAAAGGGGATTTGTCGTTATTTTTACCAATGGTTCATCACGAATGGACACCGTGAACTGGGTATCTTCTAACTCATTACTTGGAGTAAAACGTGATGCTGAAGTTGCTATTGAATCGGCGAGAAGATTTTTCTCTCGCGGGATTGCTTCAATGGATATGAAGTTAAATGCCTTGCTTAAATTTAATACGGCTTCTTTGTAAAGCTGCAAGTGTTCGGCTTTAGTTTCATATACTTCAGAAACTTGGTTTGTCACTAATTGCGAGTCTCCCAAGACTCTGATGTTATCAATACCAATTCTTTTGGCTAAGGTGAGGCCAAGGAGGAGGGCTTCGTACTCAGCGCCGTTGTTTGTGCATTCAAAGTTTAACTTAAAGGTGAATGGGAGGACTTTCTCCTCGGGTGAAGTAATAATTATACCTGCCCCCACTCCATAACAGCATTTAGCTCCATCGAAATGGAGAGTCCAATACTTAGTCGGGAGTATAGATGTTGGGGTATTTGCTGCGTTTACACACTCTACTTCTACCATACAGAGGTCTTCTGCTGGAAGGGAACCAACACCTAGGGAATATCCTATGCCTACTGAATCAAATGGTAAGAACATTGGTGAATCTTGTTCTATCAACTCAACGATTTTCGCAGTAGTCCCTAATGATACTGTTTCTTTAGTTTTATCTTTGGGGGTTGGGATTGTTTTGGCTATGCTGATAGTTTCAAGATCCGTCGTAGGTACCAACTTTTCCTCTGGTTTTGGGTCAGTGGGTTTATTAAGTTGGTTTGTTGGAAGTTCAAATTCTGAGTGCACCCCTGGTCTTTTCTTTAAATCAGCTAGGTGCAAATCGAAAGGTTTTGGATCGCCTTTGGCTACAAATACCTTTCCTAGATGCAAGAATCTTACTTCTTGAAATAAAGTAGAAGGGATTGCCTTCATTCGGTGTATCCATGGTCGGCCGAGTATCATATTATAATTAGTTTCCCGATCTATAATATAAAACTCAGTCAGGATTGTTTTGGGCCCTAAGGTGACCGGCAGCGTTATAGTTCCTATCGAAGTGGCTTTAAGGCTATCATAGCCTCTCAATGTATTTCGAGTGGTGGAACAGTTTGTTTCCCCATATCCAAGTTTTTGGAGGAAAGAGAAAGGGACTATGTTAACTGCGGCCCCATCGTCAACCATTGCCCGTTTTACATAGTTATTATAAACCCATACTTGTAAGTGTAAGGCTGGGTCACCTCGGCGTGCGATCTCAGCATCTGTGGGCATTTTACTTATTTCGAATATGAATTCGACATCCTTGTCCGGCTGCCCCGGAGGGTGGATATCAAAATCTACATGATTTACTTGTGTTTCAGGAGGTGGAGTGATGTTAATTAGATGACCTAGACCTAATGATTCTAAAAGAGCAGCTCTATGAGGAGGAGAGTTCTTTAGTAAATCCAAGAATGAAATGTGCGAGAAGGTTTTTGTTAGGTCACTAATTAAATCATAGGAACCTACAGGTTTTTCTACTATTTGTTGACTCTTATCTATTTCTGGCAGATGACTTGGGCTCTGTTGAGAGAAATATTCTCGTGTTCTTGTTATAGCTTTGATAGGTAGTTCAGCGTCTAGCTCTACCAAACTGACTATCTTGGGTCTCGACTGACTTCCCAACTGTGGCACAACTGATGGATTTAGTGAAGTCGAGGCTTCATGATCATTGTTTCCCGGCATTGCACCTTTGTTTGTTCCAGCTGGATTCAGCCTATTGCTATCATGATTTGGGAGCAGATCGTTAAAGATCTTGAGGGGAGCATTCTGAGGGGAAACTGCCCCTGCGAGCGTATTTGGTTGTGATGACACGGGATCTGCCAAAAACAAATCTGTGAAGAACTGTCTTTGTTCTTCTGGCAAACGTTGCATGAATTTATTGTAGTCACGGCACGTTCTAGTATCATGACCCTGAATTTTGTGGAAACCACAATAAGAATTGGGGTTGTAATTCCTGTTTTGTTGGTTTGGTGTATATTGTGGCCTAAAATTCTGATCAAACTGTTGCCTATTAGGATTAAAATTTTGCATTTGTTGTTTCTGGCTTTGGTTTTGATAACCAAATGAGTTTTTTCCTGGCCCTTGTATAGGATTTCACCATTGTTGTTGTTGTGGATGGTTAAAATCCACTGTATTGATTGTCGGGGTAAAGTTATTGTTTCGTTGGTTGTTTGTTTGTGATGGAGTATTGACAACATTTACCTTCTTGGGCTGGTCGGTTACTCCATCCGTTGTTACACCCCGATTTTTGTTAAGGATTTTGGGTCCTTGATTAACGTTTGTGGTAGTGGGATAATTTGTAGCGTTTTGATTGGGGGTGATTAACCTCCCATTTGCACCATATGTTTTACGGCCACTATCTATTGCTGCTTGGTCTATTCGAAGAGCGCTCTCAAGTACTTCATCGTAAGTTCTTAGTGGGAACTTCTGGACTTCTTCCTTCACCTCTTTGCTGAGAGAATGAAGGAATAAATCACATAGTTCCATCTGATCCATGTTTGGAGCACCTGTTGAAGAATAAAAAACTGTACGCCACCTCTGGATGAAATGGGCGACAGATTCGTTGTGTTCTTGTTTGATGTGCAAGAATTCCCTGATTCCTATTCTCAACAGTTTGTTCATGTCGAATGCCTTAATGAACTCTGATATGAGCTATTTAAATGAATGGATGGAGGCTTCAGGTATTCTATAATACCAGTCGAGAGCAATGCCTTCCAAGGTTTTGGGGAATATTTTAGCAACAACCCCATCCTAAGGGAGTAATTCTCGTATGGCTGTAGCGTAAGCCTTGATATGCATGTTTGGATCTCCCTCGCCTTTGAACTTGGGTAAATCGGGAAGGGGTCTTGGAAGCATGATGCTTCGTATGGTGAAATCTAAGGGCTCTTTTAAATATTCTGAGTAAGTCCCTATCGCATATGTTTCAACCATTGATGGTGGTTGCTGAGGGAGTGGTGGTGGGATGGGTTGTTGATATGGTGCAACGTATGCATTGGTAGGGGCATAGGGAAGTCCCTGTGTTTGAGAAAACATGCCGGGAGAGGAGAACATATCTCCTTGCGGTGATTTGGAGTACATGTTTAAGTATGATGGGGTATTGTCTAGTAATGGATTGTTTGATACTAGACCGGGAGGAATAGTGTTAGAGATGACAGGCCTTGTTGGCGTTTGTTGTGGATAGTGAGGCGGCATGCCTAATGTGCCTACTCCTGTGAGGAGATCTACTTGGCCAGGGTGGTATGGAGGATTGGAACTTCCTGCTTGTATGAACGGAGAATTTTGACTTGCTTGAGCAAGTTCTAACCCTCTCACTTTTTCTACTAACGTTGAAATGACTTCATTTGGTGAAGTCACGGTGCTTTTCCTGAGCGGTGTTTGTTGTATACCCTGGTGTTGTATAGGCATGTGATATCCTGTCATGAACTGATCGCTATCTTGCCAAGTTTCTCTGAGAGTATTTCCTATATGCAGTGGCATAGAGGTATTTTCTTGAAAAGAGACCTCGGGTTGTATTTGTAAACCTCCTATAGGTGGGTACATACCCCGAGAATGTTGTTCACTCCTAGGATAACGTATTGACTGTTCATCATCTAAGACCAGATATGGGTCTGATTGTCTACTAATTTGTGGTCTAAGTAGCATATGAGGAGATGAACCAGATTCTCCGGTAAACGTCATATTGTTCGAACCTGAAGGCTCTGTTTGTTGCGTTCGAGGGGGTTGATCTAACTCCCCCATTTGAAAAGACGAGTTATATCTGTTTCTTGGGGTTTGTGTTGACAACTGATTAGTTGAATAGTTGTCGCCCCATACTGAGAGTGAGGGTGATGATTGTCTATTCAGTTGGGCGTAGTATGCCTCAAGACCCAAGAGGGGTCTGCCATATTCATCGAATCCCGACATATTCGGGGGGTATATGAATACCCGCAGAATAATGGGAAGGAGCGAAGGTGATTTGTGAAAGAACACGTGATACTATGACTCCGAACGAGAAAGTAGGAAGTTTACGTCAGCTTCACTAATTTTGTTTGCTTCACGTCGGGTTCACCAATTTTGTACGCCGGAAAAGCGACAAGCGAGCGTGGGAATCTACAGGTAACTCTTCCGCATACCCGACCTCCCGAGGTCGTGCCGAGACAGCCGGTGGGGATGGAATATTCGTGGGATGCAGACAAACTAGTTAGGCAATCTAATGTCTTCGACACGCACTAGTGGAATTTGCGAATCTAAGGCAAAGAAGGCCCTTCTAACTTGGACTGGTGTGATAGATCGATCGGCAAGGATGACTGCTCGAAGGCTCCAATCAATATCGAGCTCTGGCGTGATTCGATCTATGGGTTGTGGAATACGTGGGAAATGACCTGGGATAGTTTCGTGTATGTCTCCAGATAAGGTCATATGGTGGATGGTGGAAACAATTGACTCTACGGACGATTCTCTGGCCTAGTCCAGAATTCTCTAGCTTCGTTAGCCGCTATATCTAGTAAGGACAATTGTTCGATGATGATGGGTGGAAGTGGAGTGGATTGGAATACTAGTGTGCGTAGGCCAATGTTTATATCCGATTGACTTATGGATTCGTTAGGCTGTGGGACTTGTGGGTCACAACCGTAGACTCTTGGTTGTTGCGGTTCTGTTATGGTCATATACGAAATCAAGTCCTGATTCCTAGTATCCAGTAATCATATGCTTTCTCAGCTTCTATGTTTAGGACCAACAACTGCGTGATTTTCTCAAAATATCTCACAGGCGTTCATGCAACCTGGATCCTTAAACTAGTATCTATGTCTGTGAGAGTGTCTCCTGCACCTGGCTGTGGGACCAAAGGATCACAACCAAAGGTTTGTTCTCTTTCGAACCCTTCTACAGTCATGCGAATGTTTTCCTAGGGTAATCTGTAGTTTGGTTGATTTGACCAAAACGTGTGTGCTTGGTCGTCTTCTATATTTAACCCTCTCAACTGAGAACTGATCAGTTGTAAATCTGTTGTTGTTTGGAAGACTTGTATTCTGAGATTTTGGTCTATGTCAACTATTGCTGTGACGAGGTTTGGTTGAGGCACGATTGGCTCAAATATGTATTCCCTGGGCTCCTGAGGTCCCGTGATTGTCATACGAAAATGAAATGTAAATCTAACTTATAACAGAGCAAATTCTAACTACATAGAATAAACCTAAAACATATGTAACTTCTACTGTTCTGAGAAATATCTTAAGAATTTTAGTAAAGCAGCTATTTAAACGTATCTAGAAATAACAACTAAATAACAATTTAAAACAAACAAGATAACCGAGTGTAGTTATTTGTCTGTGCGTTTTGTAGATTTATTCTAAATAATGTAATAACTCATCTAATCTATTTGCAAGATTCTCGATCCTACCTCAGAAGTGAGGAGTGAATCATAGTTTCTCAGAAACTATCAATCCTCACAGCTTCCCTGACAATATCGAGAATTGAATTTACTGAAATGAAGCAATTATCTACTCTATTTGATATGATTCTAACTAGAACTTTGAAAGTTAAAACCTGGATTCCGCAGAACAGTGGCGAATCCGATGGTGTGTGTGATCTTGTCCCCTCAGTATGATCTCCTCGTTCTTTCATGTTCACGTGGATCCAGAAAAGCGTGTAATGCTAGCATCGACAGAAATAGATATTGGGACAAGGACAGCTCAGAATGCAGACTGAAAATGTGAGTAGGAGAGGGATAGCGCAAGAGTACAGAGCTTGGCTTATGAAATTCCTAGTGGGATTTTACTGCGAGTCATGCAACATGAAGTGACCAGAACCTTGAAACTACCCTGTTTGAAGAGCAAAACCTGCAACTTTAATGGCTTCCTAAGCTATTCTATTCCAATGGATTGGATAAAACAACAACACTGTTTGCACAAGCTGGATATGTGGCTTACCAACAGCTGGATAATACTAACAAAGGATTAAAGCTATGGCTCTAAATGAACTATGGAAAATTAGGAAAAAAAGATAGGCTTGGTTGGATAAAACAACAACACTGCTCTGGATATGTGGCTTACCAACAGCTGAATAAGACTAACCAAGCATGCAAATGAACTAAAGCAAGTACTCTAAGCAAAATTATAGCTAAATCTAATGCAAAGAGAAATTCAGAGACAAACTTCAGGCCATTTGTTTGTGCACAAACCATTTATTTATAGCTTTCATTCACCCAAAGATCAAAACCAAACTGAACTCTAAAAACCATAAACAATGGCCAAACACTATTCCAGGGGACCAAAAACGTAAATGCATGCCCAAGTCGGCAAGGAAAGTTGGTGAAATGTTGATCTTTTACGTGAGTCGCGTCAAAATGCTTTCTGGAAAACGCGTGCAGGACCACCGCTCTGAGCAGGGCGGCGGTTACAGGACTGCCACCCTGATCAGGGCGGCGGTCACGAGACCACCGCCCTGCAGGGCGGCGGTTTCGTCACTGAAGATCAAAAGGCCAAGGAAAGAGGGAAAAAGGGGAAAACAAAGGGTGTGGGGGCTAAGCGGGGCATGCGGGATGTTAACGCATACTTCGAGGGCTTTTCCGGATCCTGAACACCTTGCGAAGAGACCTGTATCATCATTGGGGAGCTTGTTACACTATTCCGGCAGTACAGTACCTTACAATTTTGGGTACGTACAGTGTCTTTCTCATGACCTTACTATTCTAGCTTACACGATCTCTGATTCTCATGACACCTTGCACATTCCCCTTTGCATTTTCCTCCTTTGTGGATGTCATCACCTGTGCGTGATTGCGTCAGTCCAAATTCAAAAACCATGTCGATGCCTTTTCCTGCAGGTGATGGTGTCGGTATAAATACCCTAATTCTCATCTTCACATTATAAGAATTCATATCATAATATTTAAAAATTACACAAAGGAACTTACCATTAAATTTTATCTCTTGCGTCAACTTACACCTACTCACTTAGCTTCTAGATTTATTACATCTTGACTCTTGGCTTTGAGATTTTTCTTACTTGGATTGGTTTTCTTGCACTATTGGGTTAACTATAATGAGTTGAGACTAGTTTGTTTCCCCTTCTCCACATAAATTTTTTTCTCTCTTGGTGTATGATCCTTTGGGAGTTAGATTCATCAACGAACGCCCCCCAATAGGTAAGTGCTCTAACTCACATTGTCATTTTGTATAGAGTAGTTTCCTATATTTGTTGCATACTTTATGTTAGCTTAGTATTTTATGGACATGCTAGGTTAGTATATTGTCTTTAATTTTTTTTTTCATGTTAGATTCTTTCCTTAGGTTAGCATAAACTTTACATGTTTACTTTCTTTATTATTCCTCCATAATATTGATACCTCCATAGGGTTCCTTCCTCTTCTTCAACCTAAGGCCTTGGAAACATAAATTTTTTATAGTGTAAGGGTTACTTCCCTTAGGGTATGTGATCATAGTGGTCCCTGTACACCCTTTAATTTTATCCGTGTGTGTGTTGGTCTTGGTGTGTCCTTTACTTGTTGTCTCGAATACCCTGGTTGAACGAATGATAAGAGTGCATAGTGTTTAGACACAATTTTTTCTATCACACATCCTTGGTGAACCCGACATGAATCTTATTTTGTCCCTTTTAATCGAGCATAGCTTTTTAAAAGCACCTATTTCATTTTTGTCTTATTTTAAGTCTTTAAAATATAATAAACCCTAAAAATCCATTTTCTCAGATTCCATCAACCCCTGTGTCATTTATGTACAGGGCCGATCCTATCTATCTTGACCAATCCTCATGACATATGCCTTCATCCCATGTGAGACACTTTTTACAAGGCTGGTTGTGTTGATAGCTCATTTTCTAAACTTTTTCTGGGTCAGATCAACACTTCATGGATTATCTTGGCCTAGGGCTCTTGAATTTTGGTGACTAGTCATTTTTCAGAAATTAATCACCCATAATCTAGCTTTCCTTTCTATTTAGACTATTGTGTGGTAAGAGGTAACAAGAAAAAGTATAATACTCACAACAATAATATCCTAGTTAAGGAAGAGGAAGAGATTTAGATTGAGGACATCTCCAATCTTCCACCTGAAATACAAAAATACCTTGATAAGTTTCCTCAATACAAAGGGGAATTTGAGTTAGTAATTCATAAACACTTCTTTGACTTTATCTCCAAGAAATTTGACAATAAGGTGGATAATGGGAATACTACTATGATAGGATCATCTGGGACTACCTCTGGCTTTGATCCTACTAATCTTATCCTACAACTCATAGACAAGATGAGTCAACAACAAACCACCACTATAGCCCAACTCCTTTAAATGCAAACCAATATGGTCTAAATGTTCAACCATCCTAACTTGGGTTTTGGGGGTGCAATTCCCTCGTCCTTGCCTAATGTACCTAATGGGGCACCTATTTCCCAACCTCACATTCACAACAAAGTCCTGAGGGTATTCCGACAAGAGCCACTAGGACCTTACAATGCTAGTATGGACATTAGAGGTATCCCCCCTTCTATTTCATATGACGGGTCATCCGATCCTACTTTAAACATTACGACCTTTGGAAATATTTATAAAGAATGGATCAAAATCAATTCTTATTTTTCTAGTAAGCTCTTAGCTAAGAATATTACTAGAGATTCCTTGGATTCGTATCACACTTTACCCCCTAACTCCATAGTGGAGCTAGAATCTTTAGTAAAAAAAAAGTTAATGAATTCCAATATGATGATTTACCTGAAAATAACATCAATTATTTCATCAATTGCAAACAAAATGAAAATGAATCAGCTCAAGTATTCATCAAACATTCAAAAACCTTATCTACCTACGTAAAACACAATATGCTGAATGATATCCTTTCTCAACTCTTTCTTCGAGCCTTAGAACTTCGCCTTTAGTATAAGGTTAGGTATTTTTTTCCAACTTCATTGGATGAGTCTTTCAAACAAGCCAAAAGACAATATTATCTCATGAGGGAATTTGAGAAGGCTCCCCCCTAAAACTCAAGTTACTAAACATATACAAATCCTTCAAAAATTAAAGAACAAGAATGCCACAAACGATGGGGTATCAAATACCCTTTCTCTTGTGGATTCTACAAATAGGAATGTCTTTAGTATCAATCCAAAAGGTAACAATAATAAGAATCAATCTATCTATTATTATCCATTAACTAAGGATGAGTTGAGAAAGTGTATTCCTAAACCATTTATTTAAATCCTTGATCCTTCTCGACCTATTCAACAATGGCATGATGAGAAAAAGTTCTTTTGGTGGCACACGAATTGGGGCCATTTTCATGAGAATTATCTTGCCCTTTGCATGGCTGCCATAAATTTCTTTTCACAACCTCAATTTGAACATGAGGCCATCTCTAGAGAGGTCTTGAATGAAGCAGTCAAGGATCGTGATGCTGAAAGAAAAAATGATAGTCATAATGCCCTTAATCAAGCTAATGAATAACTTAAATTTTTATCTGACCCTATGCCAAATCATAGTTCAAGAAAAATATCTAAGAAACCAAAAAATTTCACAACAATAGTGGTTGATCCTGACTATCCCCTACAAATATGGTGGCCATAAATGATGTGAGACATGTGATTGCATATATAGAGCCAAAATACCCTCCATCAGTTTAGCATGAGACTCACATAGTCATTTATCCTTGTGTATTCCAAAACTAGTCGCCTAAAGCCAAAATATCACCTTTTACAGATGCCATTAACCCCTGTGATAAAATTGCTACAGGGCCAAAGGCGTCCAAAACTATTTCTCCAACCATATACGCCTTCAGCCAAGTTGATGATGTCAAGCATAAGAAAAAATATATTTTTTGAAGTATCTCTAATCATTGCTCAGTTCGACCATGATGAGTGGGATCCTTTAGAAGAAATTTCTCAAATTCCTAGACTAATTCCCTTTCTAGATCTCATGAACATGTCACCTCACCATCACGAGCATCTTATGATTGTGCTATTTGACATGAACATACCCTTCCCTCCTATTTTGGGGCAGTATCCTATGTTGTATGGTTCTGAAGAAAGAATTCGTTAATAGTGTGAAGAACTTTCCATTTGTACAGATCAAACCACTGATGTCCAAACCTATATCCATTTTACTGTAACAACCATGATTTCAGATGAATTCTTGTTATGGAAAGATGATCCTCCACTCTTTAATTATGTACAAATCGATCAAAACACAGTCAAGTGTGTTCTGATTAATGAGGGTGCTGACACTTGTGTGGTTTTTTTAGACTTCATCAAAGCCCTGGAATAATCAATAAACAATCTCAAGCCTACATGTACTACTTGTCAAGGATATGATCATTGGCAGATGCCACCCATGGGTTGTATTTGGCTTCCTATCACTATCCATCATAGGATAGTGTGTGTGAAGGTCATGGTTTTCAAAATTCCTTTATCCTACAACATCCTCCTTGGTCGAGCTTGGACCTACCGCATGCACGCGATCACCTCTTCAACATATCAATGTGTTAAGTTAGCACAAGGGGGAAATCTTAAAAATCCACAGTGACTCAAATCCTTGGAATTATGATACTATATAATGAAAGGGGACGTATAAATTCCCAACCCTTCAAGAGATATGTCCAATCCTATTCCATGAGTATCAACATTTTTACTATCCCATTGAATCTCTCCACGGTAATGCGGGTCATCTATAGTTAGTTAGGTGCACGTATCCCAATATCTTGGATTATGATGATGATGAACTTGATGAGATTACCATTTGAATCAACACTTCTAACCTATCAGATCTCGTCATCTCAAAATTTCCTCCTAGCTTTCGACCTCGCAAGAAGGAGCCATCTATTCCCGTTACTATTTCAGGAACATTGTATGATGGAAAAGTGATATGCGAGCATGGGAATCTACAAGTAACTCTTCCTCGCACCCGACCTCCCGGGGTTGTGTAGAGATAGATGGTGTGGATGGAATACATGCGAGGTGTAGATAAGCTAGTTAGGTAATCTTATGTATGTAACACATAGTAATGGGATCTACAAATCTAAGGCAAAGAGGGCCCTCCTACCCTGAATCGGTGTGATAGATTGTTTAGCAAGGATAGCTGCTCGAAGGATCCAATCAATATTGAGCTCTGCCGTGATCCGATCTATGGGTTATGGGATATGTGGAAGATGACCTACGGGTGCTTCGTATATATCTGACGATAAGGTCATGAAAATGGAATGACTAAATATGTAGTGGATCTTTTGGTGCTTTATGGACGATTCTCTGGCCTAGTCCAGAAATCTTTAGGCTGATTAGCTTCTACGTTTAATAATGATAGTTGTGTGATGATTTCTGGTGGAAGTGGAGAGGATCTAAACACTAGTGTTCGCAAGCTGGTGTCAATATTTGATTGATTTGTAGGCCCATTGGGTTGTGGGACCTGTGGATCACAACCGTAAGTTTGTGGTTGTTGTGGACCTCCTATGGTCATGTGAAGAGTCAACCCGTGATTCTGAGTATCCAGTAAATGTATGCCTTATTGGCCTCTACATTTAGAACTAGAAGTTACATGATTTTCTTGGAGTACCTAATAGGTGTTCTGGCAACTTGGATACATAAGCTAGTGTCTATATCAATGAGTAGGTCTCCTATGTCTAGCTGTGGGACTAGTGGATCATAACCGAATGTTTGCTCTCTTTTAGGTCCTTCTACAGTCATACAAATATCTATCAAGGCAGTCTATAATTTGGCTGATTTGACCAAAATGTGTGTGCTTTGTCGTCTTCTATGTTTAATACTCTTAGCTGTGCATTGATTTCTTGTAGGTCTGCTATTGTTCGGAAGACCTGAATTCTGAGACTTTGGTCTATATCAGTTAATGCTACGACAAGATTGGGTTGAGGCATGATTGGATCAAAAATGTATTCCCTGGGCTCCCTAGGTCTCGTGATTGTCATGCAAGATCAATATAAACCTAACTGGAATGAAATATACTAATTATGCAAGATATATCTACACCATATATATATTCCTCTATTTTTGTATTTTTGATAGAATTTTTAAAATAATTGAAAGAGAAACTAATCTAATATATTCAGAAAATGAAAACTAATCTAATAACAAAATTAAAACAAACAAGGTAGCCCGGAGTAACTACTTGCCTGTGCAGTTGTGAGTTTATCCTAAATAACTAGATAGTTGATTAACCTAAATGAAAGATTCTCGATCCTACCTTAGAAGTGAGGAATGAATCATAGTTTCTGAGAAACTATCAATCCCCACAGCTTCCCTGTCAATATCGAAAATGAAACTTAACTGAAATGAAATATTTCACTACTTTATTTGATATGTTTTAACTAGAACTTAGACAGATAAAACCTGGAATTTGCAGAATAGTGGCGAATCTAGTAGTGTATGATTTTGTCCCCTCAGAATGATCTCCTTGTTCCTTTGTGTTCACGTGAATCAAGATGAGCGTTTATATGCTAGCATCAATAGAAAAAGGTATTTTGAACAATGACAGCTTTGGATATAGACCGAATATAATGCGAGTAGGAGAGGGATAGCACAAGTGATAGAGCTTGACGTATGTAATTCCTAGTAGGATTAATTGTGAGAATACAACACAAGTGTACCGAGAGATTCTAAAATCTACCTTCTGTGAAGAACACAACCTGTAACTCTAATGAATTCAATCTACAACTAACACTACTCTATTCTAAACTAATTTGTATGAACAACAATGAACAATACTGGAGCAAGAAGATCGAATGGCTTTTGATAGCAAAATAAAAACTAGCATGGATCCAAATATGAAAACAAAATGAGTTCTAAGCAAGAAATTGAAAGACTAAACAATGGAAATGAGAAGTTGAGGGGCCATTTTCTTGAAAACAAGCTGGCTATTTATAGATTTCACATTCACCCAAAGGTAATTCCTATTAGAACTCTTTTACCATTAAACAGTGAAGAAACACTATTTCAGGGAACATAAAACATTAATACGAGCTAAGGCGGTTGAGAAAAGCTGGTAAAAGTTGGAAAATTATGCAAATCGCAATCAAAAGAACATGTTGGAAAACACGTGAAGGACCACTACCCTGAGCAGGGCGGCGGTTATAGGACCGCCGCCTTGGCAGGGTGGCGGTTTCGTCACTAAAGGTCAAAAGGCTTAGAAAAATAAAGGCAGAGGATAAAGTGAAGCACAAGGAACTTGGATAAAGAATTTGGGATGCTAACATATACTTCGTGAGCTTCTCTGGATCCCGAACACCTCGCGAGGCAACCTTTATTATCATTGGGGCATGTGTAACATTATTCTGGTGGTACAGTACCCTACAATTTTGGGTATGTACATATTGCATCCTCAGAGAAGAATTTTAACCATGAAGAGGCATAAAATGGTGGGTCCGAGTATGGCGGTCCCAAAATGGGAAGCTATAAATTATACCTGACATGCCCGTGTGTCGAAATGTCGCCATTCGAGTTCCCGCTACCTGCAAAATGGAAAGAGGAGTCAAGTGTAGATAGATAAAATAAATCAAAAAATAAATACTAAATTAGTATGAAATGAGGACTTACCATTTACACGGGGATGAGAACTTACCTCTGTTGGCGCTCCAAACCTACGAAAGGGGCATTCAAAATGAGTCAAAACACCACATATATATAAAACATGGTTATTTTCCTATTCATTTGTGCATGTCGATTTGATAGTTTTTGAGCTCTGGGACCCACGGTGACTATTTTCAACGAGAGTATAGTTGAAACGTTTGTATCAAGATAGCAATCATGCCTCCGCGAGCGGAACCTCGACCTACGAGATCCCAGGTCATTTCTTCTTGATTTAACATTTTTGCACCCAAAATGTTAAAATAATGAAATCTTTGTGGTGGGGGGGTCATTTTTAGAAATGTCAGTTTTAAATGTGTCTCTTAGGGGGGATGCCTAATGGGTGGGATTTTGTTTTAGCTAAAATGGTCAATTTTTTGTGTTTTCAAGCATTTTTAGGGCATGCAACCCGTTTGTAGTCACGAGATAGGACCGCCGCCTTTTAAGGTGGTGGTTACGGAACCGCCACCCTGCTCAGGGTGGTGGTCCTCTATAGAGTGTTAAAACAACACTATTTTGAGTTTATTTTTGCATTTCTAGTATTCCTACTTGCTTTAATGATTTTTCCAATGCAATCTTGGCACTAACTTACTTCTTTTTACATGTTTTTGGATGTTTTGTAGAAGAAGGAAGAGTACATTATATGGAGCCAAGAGAGGGAATGTGATTGGCTTCCAACAATGTTAGATGCACTCTCTCAAGATAAGCAGGATACTCTCCAGGGGGTAGGTATATTGAGGATCGCACGGGTCCCCCATGTTGCACCTACCAGTCACATACTATTTGAATTATTTTCTTACTGGGATGTAGATTGGAACACCTTCCGATTTCCAGGTGTTAGGGGTGAGTGGACTATCACCCTAGAGGATGTGTACTACATTTTTGGAGTCCCGATTATTAGGAGGAGACTTTAATTTGATACAACAGTATCAAGAGCTCAGGTGACTTAGTGGGCCACCTATATGGGAGACACAGTTGTCTCCATTGGTTCGAAGAAGGGGGTGAAGGTCCGTTCAATTCCTAGCTTGCCCATCTGTCTGATCTGTTAGGCTATTATGGGCATCCTTGCTTCAAGATTGATTAGGGACAAGGAGGGGATACTTTTCTCTACTACTGGGCCCCCATCATTGCATAGATTGAGGCACATGATCGGATTTATTCCTGGGGAGTCAATATACTTGGGACCACCTATCATGACTTATACAGGGTGGTTCGATTACAGGGACAGTCGCTGAGCCATCCGACCTTAGTTATGAGCTGGGTCTATGAGTGCATTATCCCTTACGAGAGAGGTGTAGAGGTGGAGGATCCCGGGGCCATGAGGGTAGCTAGATGGATAGAGATGACAATGCTTAGAGCACCCCACCAGCTAGTTACTTCCCTGCCTATTGAGGATATGGAGGCCACACCTTATCAAGCCATGGCAGGGTTATGGGGTGAGGAGACATTTACTTTGATTTCCTGCTCTACTACAGGGTAGTTTGTGGATAGGATGGAGAAGGTAGAGACACACCCCTTTGATCGAGTGCCTCAACAGTTTGGCCTTGCTTACATTGACATGCTTCCCCCAGTGGTGCCAATGTTTAAATCAGTTCGGGAGGATAGGGGAGGTCCTAGAGGCCAGGGTTGGATTGTTGTTACTCCTGGCATCCCTATTGCAGCCAAAAGGGTGGTACGTGCTCGAGAGAGAGCTGGTGCTCCTCATCAACCTTTACTTTGGATTGCCGCTAGCCCTGCCCATAGCAGTGATAACCCCACTGATATAGACTCTGAGTCTGAGGATTTCATAGGGGGAGAGATGGAGGAGGAGACCGAGGACATGGAGATCAGTGAGTCGGATGGGGAAGAGGATAGAAATCCTGAGTGGCATGACACTCAAGAGATCCTACAGGCTGAGAGGGTAGAGTAGAGCACGGAGAGGGTGACTCTAGTCTCAGAGGAGTTACTTTCTCAGGACCTAGGTGGAGAGGACGAGTCCATGGCAGGACGCCATGTTGTCCCAGATGTAGGAGGGGGACACCAGTCAACGGTAGTATCCGTGACACGCGCGGATCCCAGAGATCCTTCTTGGAGGCCCGGAGATCCGAGTGAGTTGTCACTCTTCTTTTGATATTTATTTTAGCTAGAATTGCCATACTTGCTACCTCTCTTTTTGTTCATCATTGGTTTCACCTTTTGATTATTTTCTAATTTGTTTTCGCCTTTGCTTGCAGAGACTGCTGATGAGTGGCGAGACTTGATTCACCAGGTATGTACTGCCATGATGCTCCCCACGGAGAAGACTCGTGCTGAGCTATCCATGTATGCAGGGGAGCCTTCAGTAGCCGGTAGGCATACCGATGTTTTTTCCCCTGTTTGGCATGTGGCCAAGATGGTGAATTCCCTCCATGCCGAGGTAGCCGGGTATAGGGCCACAGAGCACTTGATGAGGAGGAGCTGCTCTCATAGCGAGACTACAACTACTGTTCGGGACCGCGAGCCCTCAGTACACTCAGAGCACTGGCATAGCCGGAGTCCTAGACGTGATCGTGTGCCTTCAGAGGGATCCCATAGGGATTGAGAGGCCACTTGGCTCTTTTTGTAGTGACATTTTTTAGGTTGTTTATACGAGTATTTTTGTACTTTTCGGGCTCATTGAGCATTTTGACCATGCCTAGTTGCATGATGGCATTGTATATGAAACCTAATTTGTATATATATATATATATATATATAGATCTTGACTCTTGGTATCTTGAATTTTGTGACTCATTTTCTAAATGTGTTTTTAGATGTTTTTTAGAATATTTTCTTTTCATGTTTCCAGAATGTATGCAATGGACAACAAATGATAGTAAATAGAATGTTTTACTCTATGTGTTTTTGCAGTGATGATATGAGATGATACTAACATATGGTAGTACTGAACTTTTGAACTCTTTGGGTAATGTTTGTAATTCTTTCTTATATTGGAAAAACGTGATGAATGCATAGTGAGAAAGAGATGAACTTGCCCCAATCCCAAATCCACGTAACTAGTAAGACGTGAGGGCTCAACACCAAGAATTAGGAAGGGCACAAGTTGTATGAGTTTGATTGAATGGAATAATGAGAGACAGAAAAACCAAGAATAAGAACCAAATTTGGACCTACACACCCACCCTACTCAGAACTACTACCAAGCATAGAAGGCCACTTACTTTTTAGTTTATCTAGACTTAGATTCATAAATGGAAACTTGGTTGACAAAATCTGGTTTTGAGGATTTGATCTCTTTGGAAATTGGCTGTTTGGATAGCTGCTTTCTCTTAACATAATTTGACTTGTGTATTTAGCATACCAAGATTTGTTAGTTTGTGTGACTGGACCTCCCACACCCTGCCTCATGCTACTAGTAAGAAACATGGGTTTGTCACCAAAGGAAAGATATAGGAAAGTAAGGGCACTTCTTTCCTTTACCAACCTCACATCACTGGTAAGAGATGTGGGCTTATCACCAAAGGTTGATGGGGCAAAGAAGTGTGTAAAATAAAATATTTTGTTTGCTTGGTGCTTTTGATTTCATTTGACATTTCTAATCTAAGGCTTTAGGATATCCTTTCATTCTAAGAGATTTTAAGAGGGATAGATGTGACACCAAGAAGCTTCCAGAATAGACCATAGGCAAGGACAACTTTACCTAGTAGAAAGAAAGAGAAAAGCCAAGTATGCAGGTCTTGATATGGTTTCCGTCAATGTTTGTCTATCAAAATTGATGAGAAGATTTTAAAATATTTGATGATGTTTGAAGAGATGTGATATGAATATTTTTGCCAATATCTTCAGAAATTTGTAACAGTTTTTTAAGACTAAGCTTCTGAACTATCATTTTTACGAAATGGACAGAATGAAGCAGCTAAAAGACTAATGCAATGTAGGTAGCTATAATGTACTAGCAATGACTTTGACATTTTATGCGTAAAACTTCTTAAGGTGTAAGGAATTGACAGTCTCACCAAATTCCTCACCTTCTAGTGTGCACAAGAGATATGCACAGTTTCTGTAGTCCTTCATGACTCGGTATGGGCCCAACCATTTGGGTCAGAACTTTCTTCCTTCACCAGTTTTCTTATCGATCTGGATGTCTAGTCTTAGAACTAGATCTCCTTCATATATTTCTTGCTCATAAACTTTTTTGTTATACTGCCAGCACATCCGGTCAGCATAGGCTTTGTGCCATTGTTCGGTGTTTAACCTGGCCTCGTCAAGGCTTTCTAGTTGAGAGAGGCGTGCCTCCCTGTAAGCTTCTTCATCTAGGATCCCTTGTAATGAGATGTAAAGACTGGGTATTTCAACCTCATGTGGGAGAACTCCTTCTTCTCCGAATACCAATGAGAAAGGAGTTGCTCATGTTGGTGTTCTTATTGAGGTTCGGTGGGCCCACAAGGATGGATATAATTTTAAATGCCAATCTTGTTTGTTTTCCTTTACTATTTTGAGGAGAATAGATTTCAACATTTTGTTTGTCACTTCAGCCTGCCCATTGGCTTGAGAGTAGTAAAGAGAGGTTGTGTGATGGTTTATCTTGAACTTGCTACATAACTCACGAACCTCGTCATTCTTAAAGGACATGCCATTATATGAGATAATGACTTGTCGGACACCATACCTGTAGATAATTTGGTTCAAAATGAATTTTACAATCACCAAACCTTGTACAGTGGTGAGAGGCATGGCCTCCACCCATTTGGTAAAATATTCCATGGCTGTGATTATAAAAATATGGCCATCGGTTGATGAGGGAGAGAATTTCCCTATTAAGTCTAGACCCCAAGTGGAGAAGAGCCACAAAGTCGTTATTGGTTGCAGGGATTGTGCTGGCATGTGAATCTTGTAAAATAATTCTTGACATTTGTGGCACTTACGTACAAATTCCACTACATCATGTTCGAGAGTGGGCCAAAAATATCCCATCCAATGTATTTTGCGAGCGGTGGCGTGACCACCGAAGTGGCCCCCACATATCCCACTATGGGATTCATGAAGAATCCTTTTGGATTCTTCTATGTCGACACATCTTAGAAGCATGTCGTCGAAGGCTCTGCGATAGAGCACTTGGTCTAAAACAACATATTTAGCGGTAATAATGTGTAACTACCTTCTTTGTTGTGACGTGGCACTTTCCAGGTATGTATGGTCCATGATAAAATTGATGATATCAATATACCAGGGACATGTAGAAATGAGGGGTCTGGTTTTGAAAAAGTATACACATTCATCGGGGAAGTCTAGATCTACCAGCTCATTTCCATCTAGTGGATTATTAGCTAATTAGTTTGTAATGATTTGTCTTTTAATAGATTTTTGGTTTATGAATGTTAACTCAAATTCTCCCATTAGGGTTATGAAATGGCCAACCTTTTTAGATAAAGATCCTTGTGTGAGAAATGTTTGTAAATTGTTTGTCTTTACAATGACCCTTGTTTTCTTGTTTAACATGTAATGTCTCAAACGTTTTGTTGCAAAAATTATGGCAAGGCATTCTCTCTCTACCTGTGTGTAACGTGTTTCATAATCAAGCAACGTTTGGCTAATGAAATAGATCACGTGTTCTCATTTATCATCATCTTCTTGAGCCATCATACAGGCCAACGAGACATGAGTGGATCATGAGTATAAGATCAAAGGGCGGTTTGGCTTGGGAGGTATTAATGTGGGTGGTGACAAAAAAAAGTGCTTAATTGCTTCGAAGGCCTCGTTGCAATCTTCAATCCAATCGATACTATAATCTTTCTTGATTAGATTATTGATTGGATGAATGGAAAAGCTTAAATCTGGGATGAACCTTCAGATTACACTGAGTTTCCCAAGAAACGACCTGATTCCAGACTCGTCTGAAGGTGGGATTATTTTGAGAACAACTTGTATTTTGGTCGGATCAACATCAATCCCTCTTGAAGATATAATGTATCCTAGAAGTTTTCCTCCTATTACACCAAAAATGCACTTCTTTGGGTTTAATGTGACACCATACTGAATTAGTTGTGAGAGGATGATACGGAGTACTTCTAAATGATCACAACGTTTCTTGGCCTTGGCCAACAAGTCATCCACATATGATTCCACAATTTTTTGGATAAGATCATGGAATATATAAGTCATTTCCCGCTGATATGTAGCACCGACGTTCTTAAGACCAAATGACATGACAACATAACAATAAGTTTCCCAGGGAGTTATAAATGTGGTTTTGGCTTGATCTTGTTTAGATATTTTAATCTGATTGTACCCTGAGAACCCATCCATGAGGGATAGCAGTTCAAATCCAGTTGTTGCATCAACGATAATGTCAATGGATGGTAATGGGAAATCATCCTTGGGACAAGCTTTGTTAATATCCCGAAAGTCTATACAAATGCGTATCTTCCCATTCTTTCTGAGGATGGGAATGATATTAGACACCCATTGTGAATAGTCAATGGGCTTCATGAATCCTACTTGGAGAAGTTTTACTACTTCCTGTTTTACCATGAGAGAAACTTTTGGCTTCATTGATATTGAATTCTGTTTAATTGGCTTCGCATCTGGTTTAGTGATGAGATTATGTACGGTAACTTGTGGTGCGATGCATGTCATTTCTTTATAATTAAATGCAAAAGAATTTTGATGTTTTTTGAGAATTTGGGTGTGTATTTCTATTTCTTCCGGAGTTAGTGAGGATCCCAACTTCAAAATTCTTGGTTCTTCCTCCATTCCAATGTTTATGTCAATGGTTTCTTCTATCAAAGAAGCGTTACCTTCTTCAAATTCAGGTGGGGCTGGAGGTAGTTCCAAGCTTTGTCCATTTTCTATCTCATAGATATCAAGATCCTTCTATGGAGGAGACTCTATCATGGGATTTCCAAAGTAGGAAGAGGAGTGTGGTATAGGGAAAGATCAACTATAGGGTGAGCAAGGTGTAGCTCTGCATAAGTGTTTAGATATTCAAGAGTGACTTTATCACTATCAACATGATGTAAGATAGAAGATTCATTCTCAGTTGTATGTGTTAGAAGAGGGTTTGTTGATATTTTCTTCACCAATGGTTTAGTATGAAGTGATACCTTGAAACTTGTATCTTCCAACTCATTACTTGGGGTAAAACGTGAAGTTGAGGTTGCTATTGAATCTGTGAGAAGGTTCTGTTCTCGTGGGATTGCCTCAATGGATATGAAGTCAAATCCTTTGCTTAGATCTAATACCACTGTTTTATAGAGTTGTAAGTGCTCAGCTCTAGTCTCATATACTTCAGAGACTTGGTTTGCAACTAATTGCAAGTCTCCTAACACTATGATGTTATTAACACCAATCCTTTTGGCTATGAGGAGGCCAAGGAGGAGGGCTTCGTACTTAGCATTGTTGTTTGTACATTCAAATTTTAATTTAAAAGCAAAAGGTAGGATCTTTCCCTCAGGAGAAGTAAAGATCACACCTACCCCGGCTCCATAGCGACATCTAGCTCCATCGAAGTGGAGAGTCCAATATTTACTAGAAAAATGGATGCTGGGACATTTTTTGCATCTGTTTCTTCTATTTTGGTTACATCTACCATGCAAAGTTCCTCTACTGGAAGAGAACCAACTCCTAGGGTACATCCCATACATGTGGAATCAAATGGTAAGAAAATTGGTAGATCTTGTTCCAGTAACTTGACAATTTTTGCAATAGTTCCTAATGACAATGTATCTACAACGTTAGCTTCATCCTTGAGGGTTGGGATGCCCTTGAATAGGTTCATAATTTCTAGCTCTGTTGTAGGTATTAATTTTTCTTCCGGTTTTGAGTTGATTGGTTTGTTAGGAGTTGAAACTCAGAGTGAATGCCTGGTCTTTTCTTCAGGTCTGCTAGGTGTATGTTGAATGATTTTTGGGTCACCTTTTGCTACAAATATCTTTCATAGGTGTAATAATCTTATTTCCTGGAATAATGTAGAAGGGATTGCTTTCATGCGATGTATCCATGGTCGACCGAGGATCATATTATAGTTGGTTTCCTGATCTATGATATAAAACTTGGTGAGGATTGTATTGGGTCCTCAGGTGACTAGTAGTATTATAGTCCTAATTGAAGTAGCTTTAAGGCTGTCATAACATCTTAGTTTATTTCTTGTTGTGGAACAATTTATTTCTCCATATCCTAGGTTTTGAAGGAAAGAGAAGGGAACAATTTTAACTGCTGCCCCATCGTCAACCATTACACATTTAACGTAATTATTTTAAACCCACACCTGTAAATGCAAGGTTGGATTGCCTCTACATGCAATTAAAGCATTTGTTGGCATTTTGTTTATGTCGAATATAAACTCGGTATCCCTATATGGCTGCCTTGAAGGGTGGATATCGAAGTCTATATGGTTTACTTGTATTTTGGGAGGCGGAGTGATGTTAATTAAATGACCTAGACCTAGTGCTTCTAAAAGAGCAGCCCTATGGGTAGGAGAATTTTTCAATAAGTCCAAAAAGGAGATGTGAGAGAAGGTCTTTGTTAAGTCATTAATTAAATCATAAGCACCTATGGGTTTTACCAATGTTTGTTGAATGTTATCTGGCTCTAGTGGATAGATTGGATTTGGTTAAGAAGAATATTCTCATGCTCTTGTTATGGCTTCTACGTGCACCTCAGTATCTAACTCCACTAGACCAACTATCTTGGTTTGTGGCTGATTTCCTAATTGTGGTGCGACATGTGGATTTAGTGAAGTTGAGGCTTCATGATCGTTATTTCTTGTCATTACACCTTTGTTTGTCCCATTTGGATTTAATTTATTATTGGTATTGTGATTTGGAAGTGGATCATTGATGATCTTAAGAGGTGCGTTTTGAGGGGAAACTGCACCTGTGAAAGTGTTTGGCATAGGTGTCATAGAATCTGTTAAGAACATATCTATGAAGAGTTGTCTTTATTTTTTTGGAAAATGTTGCATGAAATTATTGTAATCACAACAAGTCCTAGTGTCATGGCCTCAAATTTTGTGGAAACCACAATACGAGTTGGGATTATAATTCCTAGGTTGTTGGGTTGGCATGTGTTGTGGTCCAAAACTCTGGTTAAACTGTCTACTATTAGGATTAAAGTTTTGCGTTTGTTGCCTTTGGTTTTGGTTTTAATATCTAGTTGAGTTTTGACTTGGACCCTGTGTCTGGATCTGCCGTTGTTGTTGTTGTTGTTGTCATTGTTGGGGATGATTAAAATCCACCGCATTGATTGTTGGGGTAAAATTGTTATTTCATTGATTGTTAACTGGTGGTGGAACATTTACAATGTTTGCTTTTTTAGTTTGGTCAGTCACTCCATCTGTTGTCACTCCGCGGTTTTTGTTAAGGATTTTAGGTCCTTGATTGGCGTTTGTGGTAGTATGATAAGTCGTAGTGTTTTGGTTGGGGATGATTAACCTCCCATTTGTTCCATATGTCTTACGACTGCTATCTATTGCAGCTTGATCTATTCAGAGAGAGCTCTCGAGCACTTCATCATAGGTTCTTAGTGGGAACTTCTAGACTTCTTCCTTTATCTTTCTACTGAGAGAATGAAGGAATAAATCACATAGTTCCATCTGATCCATGTTTGGAGCGCTTGTTGAAGAATAGAGAACTGTACGCCATCTTTGGATGAAATGAGCAACAAATTCATTATGTTCTTGTTTAATATCTAAGAATTCCCTGATTCCTGTTCTCAACAATTTGTTCATGTCGAATACCTTGATGAAATCTGAAATGAGTTGTTTAAATGAATTTATTGAGGCTTCAGGTATTTTTTAATACCAATTGAGGGTGATACCCTCTAAATTTTTGGGGAATATTTTAGCAACAACTCCATCCCAAGGGATAAGTTCTCGAATGGCTATGGCATAGGCCTTAATATGTGCATTTGGGTCTCCCTCTCCTTTGTACTTGGGTAGATTAGGGAGAGGTCTTGGAAGCATGACACTTCGTATAGTGAAGTCTAAAGGTTCTTTCAAATATTTTGAATAAGTCCCTATTTCATAGGTTTTGACCATTGATGGTGCTTGCTGAGGGGGTGGAGGTGGAATGGGTTGTTGATATGGTGTAGCATATGTATTTGGAGGGGCATAAGGAAATCCCTGTGGTTGATCGAACATACCGGGAGAAGAGAACATATCTCCTTGTGGTGATTTGGAATACATGTTTAAATATGGAGGAGCATTGCTCAGGAATGGGTTGTTTTATACTAAACCGGGAGGTATTATATTCTCAACTGGAGCGGTGTTAGAAAATGCGGTTCTAGTTGGTGTTTGTTGTAAGTACTGAGGAGGCATACCCAACGTGCCTATTCCTATGAGGAGGTCTACTTGGCTGGGATGATGTGGAGGATTGGAAGTTCCTGATTGCATGAACTGTGGATTTTAATTTTCTTGAGCAAGTTCCAACCCTCTAACCTTCTCAACTAAGGTTGAGATGACCTCGTTTGGTGAAGACACAGTATTTTTCCTTAGTGGCGTTTGTTGTATATCTTGAGGTTGTATAGGCATATGGTACCTTGCTATGAATTATTTAGTGCCCTGCCAAGTTTCACCGAGGGCATTTCTTATAGGTAGAGGAATTGAGGTGTTTTCTTGGATCGAGACCTCGGTTTGTGCTTACAAACCTCCTATAGGTGGGTACATATTTTGAGAGTGTTGTTCACTCCTAGCATAATGTGCTAAGTATTCATCATCTAAAAACAGATATGGATCTGATTGTCTACTAATTTTTGGTCTAAGCAACACCTGAGGAGATGAACCAGACTCTCCAGTTAGTGTCATATTGTTTGAGCCTGAAGGCTCTGGTTATTGCGTTTGAATGAGCTGATCCAACTCCTCTTTTTAGAAAGAACTATATCTAGTCCTTTGAGGTGGAGTTTGTGTTGAAAATTGGTTAATTGAATAGTTGCCACCCCATGCTGAGAGTGAGAGTGATGGTTGTCTATTTAGTTGATCGTAGTATGCTTCAAGACCTAGGAGAGGTCTGCCATATGCATCATATCCTGACATATTTGGGGGGTATATGAATACCCGTAGAATAATGGGAAAGAGCGAATGTGGATAAAATAAAATAAAACAAAAAGAGGAATATTAGTTTAATTCACGTCAGGTTCACCAATTTTTTTGGTGAAGCTGATGTGAAGGCTAATGAGGTGGAAAAGATGAAAATTAAACTAATTGGAAGAACAAGTAGAAATAAGACTCAAAACTAGAAGGTAGGAAGTTTCACGTCGGGTTCACCAATTTTTTTTGATGGAAAAGTGACATGCGTGCATGGGAATTTCCAAGTAACTCTTCCTCGCACACGACCTCCTAGGGTCATGACAAGACAACCGGTGGGGATGGAATACACACAGGGTGTAGATAAGCTAGTTAGGTAATCTTATGTCTTCAACATGCAATAATGAGATATGTGAATATAAGGCAAAGAAGGCCCTCCTAACCTGAATCAGTGTGATAGATCATTCAACAAGGATAGCCTCTCGAAGGCTCCAATCAATATCAAGCTCTGTTGTGATCCGATCTATGGGTTGTGGGATACGTGGAAGATGACCTACGAGTGCTTCGTATATATCTCTCGATAAGGTCATGAAAATGGAATGACTAAATGTGTAGTGGATTTTTTGGTGCTTTATGGACGATTCTTTGGCCTAGTCCAAAAATATTTAGCCTGATTAGCTGTTACATTTAATAATGATAGTTGTGTGATGATGTCTAGTGGAAGTGGAGAGGATCTCAACACCAGTGTTCACAAGTTGGTGTCAATATTTGATTGATTTGTAGGCCTGTTGGGTTTTGGGACCTGTGGATCACAACCGTAAGTTTTTGGTTGTTATGGACCTCCTATAGTCATGTGAAGAGTCAACCCATGATTCCGAGTATCTAGTAATCGTATGCCTTTTCAGCCTCTACGTTTAGAACTAAAAGTTGCATGAATTTCTCAGAGTACCTAACAGGTGTTTTGGAAACTTGGATACGTAAGCTAGTGTCTATATCAACGAGTAGGTCTCCTATGTCTGGCTATGGGACTAGTGGATCAAAACTGAATGTTTTCTCTCTTTCAGGTCCTTCTACAGTCATACAGATATCTATCAAGGCAATCTATAATTTGGCTGATTTGACCAGAACATGTGTGCTTTGTCGTCTTCTATGTTTAATACTCTTAGCTGTGCACTGATTTATTGTAGGTTTGCTGTTGTTCGGAAGACCTGAATTCTGAGATTTTGGTCTATGGCAGTTAATGCTACGAAAAGATTGGGTTGAGGAACAATTGGCTCAAAAATGTATTCCCTGGGCTCCCTAGGTCCCGTGATTTCATACAAGATCAATATAAACCTAACTGAAACGAAATAAACTAATTATGTAAGATATATCTACAACATACATATATATTCCTCTATTTTTGTATTTTTGATAGAATTTTTAAAATAATTGAAAGAGCAACTAATCTAATATATTCATAAAATGACAACTAATCTAATAACAAAATTAAAACAAGAAAGGTAGCCCGGTGTAGCTACTTGCCTGTGCAGTTGTGAGTTTATCCTAAATAACTAGATAGCTGATTAACTTAATTGAAAGATTCTCGATCCTACCTCATAAGTGAGGAATGAATCATAGTTTCTGAGAAACTATCAATCCCCACAGCTTCCCTAGCAATATCGAAAATGAAACTTAACTGAAATGAAATATTTCACTACTTTATTTGATATGTTTTAACTAGAAATTAGATAGATAAAACCTAGAATTTGCATAACAGTGGCAAATCTAGTAGTGTATGATTTTGTCCCCTCAGAATGATCTTCTCGTTCGTTCGTGTTCACGTGAATCCAGAAGAGCATTTATATGCTAGCATCAACAGAAAAAAGCATTTTGAACAATGGTAGCTTTGGATATAGACCAAATATACTACAAGTAGGAGAGGGACAACACAAGTGATAGAGCTTAGCGTATGCAATTCCTAGTGAGATTTATTGTGGGAATACAACACAAGTGTACTGAGAGATTCTAGAATTTACCTTCTGTGAAGAACACAACCTGCAACTCTAATGAATTCAATCTACAACTGACACTACTCTGTTCTAAACTAATTTTTATGAACAACAATGAACAAGATTGGAGCAAATAGAAAAACAGGCTTCTGATAGCAAAGGAAAAACTAGCATCAATGCAAATATGAAAACAAAATGAGTTCTCAGCAAGAAATTGAAAGACTAAATAATGGAAATGAGAAGTTGAGGGGCCATTTTCTTGAAACAAAGCTGGCTATTTATAGATTTCACATTCACCCAAAGGTAATTCCTATTAGAACTCTTTTACCATAAAAAAATGAAGAAACACTATTCTAGTGAACATAAAACATTAATACGAGCTAAGGCGGTTGAGAAAAGATGGTAAAAGTTGAAAAATTACGTAAGTCATGATCAAAAGAACATGCTGGAAAACGTGTGAAGGACCACCACCCTAAGCAGAGTAGCAGTTATAGAACTGCCACCTTGGCAGGGTGCGGTTATGAGACCGCCGCCCTGTCAGGGTGGTGGTTTCATCACTGAAGTTCAAAAGGCTTAGAAAAAGAAAGGTAGAGGATAAAGCGAAGCACAAGGAAATTGGATAAAGCATTTGGGATGCTAACATATACTTTGTGAGCTTCTCTGGATCCCAAACACCTTAAGAGGTGACCTGTATCATCATTGGGGCATGTGTAACATCGTTCCGATGGTACAGTACCCTACAATTTTGGGTACGTACAAACACCTCGACCTCCAATTGAATAAAAGGTTTAACTTGAAACCAAATTTGATTTTTTCATGATAAACACCTCTACCCTTGACTATGATGATGGTTATGCTCTAGACCTTCCCTATTTGGCTAGTTACACCCAAATTCAGGATAATGAGATCCACTATTACCAAATCTCCCTCTAACACACACTCGTTTGTGATGTGAATGTCATTATTGTACAAGAATACTCCTCACGTTAGGAAAAGCTTCCTCCTAATAGATTAATGTTTAAGCCTAAGACAGCTCCACTGACCTCATCCTCTTCTCACGATACTACCAGATCACGTAACATACCTCCTCTCAAGGATGGGGAGTGTATATCTGGTTTCAACTATGAGGTTAATGACCTTATGGATGATTGAAGCACCAGATGTGCCAACATCATGCATCCTGAATCATGCCACTCATTCACACCCTTCCCTACCTGTTTCCCTTATGGCTCCTCCACCTTCTGGGGCAGAGTTATACTATTCATGGAATGAGGCTCTTGGGCATGATTTCTCTGACTGTAGAGCTTATAGGAAACACATGAAAAATATTGAAGCTAAGGTTAGGAGAGATCAAGCTCGAATGGCCACATGACCTTCTACCTCATCCCCATTATATTGTTTGCATCATGGTTATTTCTCTCATACTAATGCATACTATCGGGTCATGAGAAGTAAGTGCCTAGTTCCTAAGTCCTCTTCACGTTGAAATAAATACAGAGCTGAATATTCTAGAAGTTTTCCACCTTCCCCTATACCATCTAGACCACAACTTACATTTGGGCCTCAACCTTTCTCTGATCCCCATCCCACTCTTAATGATATTTAGATAGGCATCTTAGCTTAGTTGGAGGACCAAATTGATGACACTTTTTTTTCCACACAGATTGAGGATCATTGCTAGGTAGCCATCATATAACATGGTATCGAGAACCTCATGACTTGTGTGTGCATTCATATACTAAACTAGGTAGATGATATCATTACTGATACTCTAGATTTGTTCCCCCCTTGTGGCTAAGAATCTCCTTAAAATCACCTTGTGATTTAATAAAAATAGAATTAAGTCTAATTACAGAGTAAGTACTGTAGTAAATTATGTAAAATTGTTAATATATAGTAAGATGAAAGAAAATAAGTATGTAAAGTATGAAATCCTAAGTAAGGGAGGGAGATAAGGACACTTCATTGATTTCTGATTGAACATGAAGTGATCTTGGTAGGTGCGGATGATGAAAATATTGTAAACATGGTCGTCATTGGTCATTGTAAAATTTGGAACTCATGAACAAAACATGATATGGGTGCCAATGGAAGGGATGAGGCATATGGGGGATGGAGACTATTTCTAGGGCCTGGTAACTGTGAAAGAGCTTAGAATATGCTTTTTGTTTTGTCGTAAGGGACTCACAATTGTTCCCAATTTGTTGCTTGATATTCGCTCCTTGATTGCCGATGGTACTTGTAACCTTCAAGAAAGAGATTCACATGCACATACCCACAAACCACATCAAATATAAAAAGGAAAAATGTAGAATGGGGAGTCAGAATAACCCCTATGGTCACCTAAAAAAGTGAACTTACGACTGAGCGTTGCACTACATCTAAGACTCCATGTAGTTCTTGTGTGTGTGTAGAAATGATTCCCTGGGATGCGCTTGTGTAATTTACAGAATGATAGAGGGATATAGCTAGAATGTAGTAGTATAATAGTATATGTGGATGGTATAAAATATACTTCCCCTTCCTATGATGTGTATGCAACCCTCGTTCCTTGAATGAATGTTAGATGAATGCCTTTAGAGTGCTTTAGTGCCTTTGGAATGCAAGCTTAGGTGATGAAAGTAATTCTTAGTGCTTGGTCCTTCATTTTGAACACATAAATATGTATTTATATGATTCCCTTGTTTGAATTTTGTAATTGACAACTGGAAGGCTGACCTATAAGTGAAAAATATGCCCAAAAGATAAAAGAGACCCAAAAGGAGTAAGGTAGGAAATGGTCAAGGGCACCTATAAGGAACAAAAGCGCATGGGAGATAGTGTATGAAGCCATGAAATATAAATAAGTAAAGTTTTGACTAGGTTATAGGGTGTGCAAGACCAAAGAGGAAGCAAAAGACAAAGAAAAAATTCCAAAGATAGTTGTCAACCACTAGTTTTCTTACTTAGGAACCATATAAATGCTAGTATGCTTTTATGGCATAGAAATATACCCAAGTGTGTGATTTTGTGTCTATACCTTGATTTATTTTTGGCCTGGGCTCTCGCATTCGCTTGGGATCTCTAATAAATTTGGTCCAGATTATTAGAAATAATCTAACACAATATCATAAAAACATATAATATAAAATTCATCGGGACAATTTATTCATTGATAGAGAGTTACATATATAGATCAATTAACACCTACAATGGTGGATTCAAACATGATCTTCAATCCCTAAAATATCTCAAACTTATCCCTAAGATATCTCTAGCTAATCTCTAGGATATATTTCACACTGAAATAACTACGTGAGTTGTTCTCATAACTCACCAATAATAAAACTATTAAAACTATATTATTAATATGAGTTCTATAAACTCATTATTAATAATATTACAATTTATTTAATAATGTTACACAATATTTTGGTAACATTCACTCCCCTATTGTTAACATTATTAACTCCCAATATACACTCCCCTAATGTTGACATGGTAAAAAACATTCACACACTTATCTGCACTATGCTCACCCATGTGGCACACCCAACTTGGCTCATGACCTTGATCAAAAGAAAGGATCTCTCCTTAAACAGGTTTACCAAAAACCTTGATGTGAAAGGAACCATCAATTGTCCACCTCATGTGGTTTTCTAGATCTTCCACAAACCTTTTCAAGATCCACGAACTGACTTACATTGGTGTTTCTGATCTCCTGTAATGTTCTGACATCAAGAGAAAATATAGGAAATATCACTCACGCAGGAGATCACTTATGACAATAGTTGAACAAGAATGATTCATCTATTTTTATTTAGAGAAAGTAAACACATAACTGAAATAAAATGCCACAACAACATTGTGTGGCCCCGTCGCTTGTGGCTGATGAGAGGTCACTGATTGACCTCCTTCCTTCGTTGCCTCTTTCCTCCATGTAGATGATACTTATTTAGTAAAGAAAATCTTCAGAACTATAACCGTTGTCATCATTCATTGGTTCTTCCTTATCATAATATTTTTCTTCATCAACAGCCGTGACATTCTCTTGTAATTTCCCATCAAGTAGGTCTTGAGCTCTCATTTTACAGTTTATAACCATATGACCAGGTTGTTTACAATAGTAACAGATAAATTACTTTTTTGAATCCTTAGAAATTGATCCTTACTTTGAAGAATATTTAAATATTATTTTAACAAATGATTTGTCGTCTTTATTTTTCCATACAACATAGTTTCTTCTAGATCAATATTCTTATAGTCTTCATCTATCAATGAAGAAATTAGATCTTCTAGGCTAGGATTTATTTTTCTTAGTGTAAAAACCATGTTGGAATAACTAGCAAGCTAGCTATTTAGTAATACAAATTTTGCATCATCATCAAGCACATCTAATTTTATCCCTGCTAATTGATTTTAAATGGAGTGAAACTTACTTATGTGTTGCACCATGTTGTCACTTTCCTCCATCTCGAGTCCAAACAATTTCTGTTTGAGAGATACGGCTTCACTTCCTGTTTGGAATCCTAAAATCTTGTTCAATGTAGTCCATATGACATTTGAACTTTTTGATAAGTATATATGATGCAAGTAAGCATCAGATAATCTCATGCCAATAATTGTTATAGCTTTTTGATCCTTGCTTTCCCATTTGGTAGCTTCATCTACATCAGTTGGCTTTGGTATTTTACCATAGGCTATTTCCCACAATTCTTTATTAATTAACAATAATTAGGTTCGAACTTGCCATGTATGGAAATATTTACCTTAAAAATTTTCATTATGACTTAATTTTTCCATTATCTTTGTCGAACTCAGTCTAAAATCCACCCTTAAAAAAACTAAAAAAATGAAAATAAAATTTTATGAAATTTTATTTTTGATTGACAGCAAATAGCATATGATCAATGCAAAGAGCTTGAAAAAACACACATTTAAAAAAAAAATTCTTAATCTGAGTTACCAGCAAAAATTTATGGTAACTACAAATTTTAAATCTAGCATCTTTCCTAACCCCTTTCAAAAAATGGTTTTTTTTTCTAAATCCAAAAATGGAAAAAGATGGATAACTCACAATTTTTCGTTCCTGCGTATAGACAACTTCACCACTTCAAGATACTTGTTTTCCATGATTGGATGATTTGTCAGGGAACTCGCATCACAGATATGTACAAATAACCTCCCAGTCATGCATGTAGTATCAAAGACTTGGATCCTTCACAAATACGCATGGAATTATTGACTCTCATTACTGGTCACAAGAACCATGGTGCTCTGATACCAAATAATAAATTTGGTCCACATTATTATAAATAATCTAACACAATATCATAAAAACACGGAATATAAAATTCATCTGGAATAATTTATTCATTGATAGAGAGTTACATATACAGATCAATTAGCTCCTACAATTGTGGAGTCAAACATGATCTACAATCCCTACAATCTCTCAAACTTATCCCTAAGATATCTCTAGCTAATCTCTAGGATATCTCTCTCACTAAAATAACTGCGTGAGTTGTTTTCACAACTCACCAATAATAAAACTATTACAACTATATTATTAATATGAGTTCTATAAACTCATTATTAATAATATTACAATTCATTTAATAATGTTATACAATATTTTAGTAAAAAACTCATCCCCCTTGGGTTTTACCACATCTACACCCTTCTTATCCTTGTTTGGGCTCTTTGCCCTTCTTGGGTTTATCATTAATCTCTTTTTACTTGATATCTATTATTGGAGTATCAAGGTCTTGATTCTACCTCCCGTGGCTCCAATCCACCCTATCTTTCCTGAAGCGAATCATCGCGGTCTTGTGCATCCTCTCATAGCTATTTGACCTCACTTGGATTTATCTATCATCTCATCGAATTTCTTTCCTAATCATCATTATCATTCTTTCTAAGTACCATGAGTATTACCACATACATGCATGAGAAAGAAAGGAAAACGATAAGTAAAGCATCAAATTCACCACAACCACAATCATCGTATATATATATATATATATATATAATCAATTTAAAAACATAGACAAAATACATCATAATATCTCAAAATACATCATCAATATCTAGGTGGCTCAATCATCCTCACCTACAAATGACAAAACTAAAAAATAATCCCTCCCAAATCCACTTGTATATTGTACTAATCTACCCAATGATGAAAGTTTGACTAAAAATGGTGCCCTATTACCTTCACATTTCTAAAAAGACCAAATTGCTAATAATCTGTCTAATAAAATTATCTGTATCAACTTACCCATGGTCGAGCACCACCGCATGCTCCTTCTCGTCGATCTCGGCCTCCTCCTTGTACTCATGCCATCCCATCACAATAATTTCCAAATTTAGAATTCTATATCCTATTTCTCTTAATTCCAAAAATAGTAATAAGCAAATAACCTAAAAAGACCTACATAAACTTAATCTTTCTATTCAATTTCAGCGCGATAATCCTCAATATTTAAATATTTTTCATCTTCACTCTCGATCTCCACAATATCCACCATCGATTGTGTTGGGATCATGATATTCTCTCACTCCTTTAACATATTACACACCTTGTCCCGTTCTTTGGCTAAAAATTATGATTTTCGACCCTCCTTATTTCCAAATCCATGACATCCATCCCATGGGCCCCTAGCTAGGTGATTTATGTCTTATTTTATTGATGATACTCTAGTGTTTCTTTTTAGTTTTACTTGTATAGGGTTATAACAACATGGATTGTGCTCATATGTAGAAAGACGACCGAAACTATCAAGTACACATTAGTGGGTATATTTCATTTTAGCTAGTCATTTCTTTAATTTCAACATTACTTTCAGTTTTGGTGTTATGTATTGTTCTTTCCTCTCACTACCCCATGTTTTGTTATTGCGAAATGCGGTAATCAATGATTGGGGCATATGTATACACCTAAAAGATTATGCTTTCTATTTGCATAGTTGTTACTAACAATTCTCTTTTCAGGTTAGAGTTCACTAATGTATCTATCTTTGGAACTGGTGCCTTAAGGGGCTCATTACAGGATAGGGGTATGGTTATTCACGTAACCATTGAGTTAGGGATGATACATGGAGAGAGAGAGAAACTTTCAGTCCCATTTATGTAGTTCTTTTTCTCATATTCCTCTTATTTTGCTTCACATTCTCCCGGCATCTTGCTTGCTCATGACCTTACTTCTTTTGCCTTGCATGATCTCCACTTCTCATGATACCTTGCACATTCCCCTTCGTATTTTAATCCCTTTTCGACACCATCATTTGTGGGAGATTATATCAGTATAAATTTAAAAAACCTGCTGATGCTTTCACCTCAGGTGATTGTGTTGGTATAAATACCCCAATTCTCATCTTCACATCATAAGCATTCATATCATAAGATTTTAAAATTACACAAAGGAACTCACCATTAGCCTTGATCTCTTGTGCCAACTTGTACTTACTCTCTTAGATTCAAGATTTATTACATCTTGACTCTTGGCTTGGAGATTATTCTTTCTTGGATTGGTTTGTTTGCACTTTTGGGTCAACTATAGTGAGCTAGGACTGGATTGTTTCCCCTTCTCCACCTGAAAGTTTTTCTTTCTTGGTGTATGGTCCTTTAGGAGATAAATTCATCAGCGACCGCCCACAATAGGTAAGTTCTCTAACTCACTTTTTCATTTTTTATATAGTATTTTCCTACATTCGTTGCATACTTTATGTTATCCTAGTATTTTATGGACATGCTAGGTTAGCATATTATATTTCAGTTCTTTATTTCATGTTACATGGTTTCCTTAGGTTAGCATAAACTTTGCATTCTTCTTTTCTTTATTATTCACCCATAGTATTAATACCTCCATAGGGTCCCTTCATCTTCTTCAACCTAAGGCCTTGGAAACATTAGTTTGTCCTAGTGTAAGGGTTACTTCACTTGGGGTATGCGATCATAACGGTCCCTGTACCCCCTTTAATTCTATTTGTTTGTGTTTTGGTCTTGGTGTGTCCTTTACTTGTTGCCTCGAATACTGGTTGAACATGATAAGAGTGCATGGTGTCTAGACACATTTTTCCTGTCATACAATTCGTAGGTGATATTTTTTGGTGTCATATTTTAAGACACCAGAGGTGGAAGGTAATTCAAATACATTTGATTTATGTTTTTTTTTGTGCCTATATATATATATATAAATAATATTTTCCAAATAGTACTTTCAATTTATAAGCATAATTCATAAGGAAATCAACATCATTTTTTAATTGTGTTCCATTCATGTTTAGGCTCCAACACATATGTGGAGATAAACACTGTAAATGAGGACACATTCCTAGATGACCCCACCTCAACACATCAACAACCATTTCCACTAGATGGTAAGAGATTTTTTCTTATAGGATGGTTGAAAACCACAATATGTTTTTCAACTTGTATTATTAATGGTGTTTTGCTTTTTAGGGTTGTGTAGTGTACAAAGAAGACTGACTTTATGTTGCATTCATGTTTAGGTGGAAATTCCTATTCATGGTTAAACGATGTGAATGAGGGAAGTAGCAATTTTTTTCCAGTTTCTAGAAAAAAACCAACATGTTTGGATGGTATTGCACTTATTTTCCATACAATGTTTTTCAAAAGGTATTGTTAATTGTGTTTGTATTTATAGTGTCGTGTCTACTGGAGAAAGAAGACTAACTTTATGTTTCATTCATGTGTAGGTGAAAATATGTATTCACATTAAAATGTTAATAATGAGTACAGTAGCCAAGATTATCCCCTGTCTACACAACAAAAATCAACATGCTTGGACGGTATGAGGCTAGTTTTCAATTGAACAAAGAGGTTGAAAAACCCAGTGTATTTTTCAATCCGTATTTATTATATGTCATATAGCGTGTTATATGTCACATGTACTCTCAGAATAGTTAGTGGGTTGATGTTAGAAACCAATTCAAATTTTAGGCTAAACATGTGCAAAGACTTCTTGAAGTTAGTGTTGGATACACCGTCGTGCACAAAGGGAAAAATTGAGGTGTACATTACATATGTTGAGAGAGAGGTTTAGGACAAACATACATTGAATGAACTAGATTTTAATTTCATTGGAGATGTCAATGAGACAACCATCCCCACATGCATCCCTAGTTTAGTGCCAGTAGAAGACACCGCCACGGTGTGACTCAGAGGCCAACAATTGTAGAATATCTGAACAACCACACTGAAGACTATGAATGCTTCAAATTTCCTGACACCAATTGTGCAAAGAGGAGAGAAACACAACAAAGGGAACCTACAGGTAAAACCCTAAATTATTATCATAAATACGACTTCGCAAGAAACTTAAATATATGAGGCAAAGGCTAATATAATGATCTTTTTTTCTATAATGATAGGTTCTTGAATACGAATGAAACAAATCCTTGTCTCTATTTTTCTTTCAGTAACTTAGTGTGTATGTGAAGTGAGTATTGAATGTCCTTAAATACAATACATTATTATATTATATGTAGAGTTCAAAGCCTTAAATATTTTGTCTAATATGTAATGATATGTGTTGCAGATGTAGAGGATATGCAGAGAGATGTATTATAGGTAAGAGCATGTTGAGGTTTGGAAAGTAAATACATGGAATGTATATCAGTCTTAAAGGAAATTAAATGTATGGAGTGTATAAAAGTCCTAGAATTATTAAGATACATGAGAACATATTTTTCGGTGAAATACAGTTAAAGGGAAGAAATGGAAATTGACCAAAATCATTGAAATTGTCTTGGTATTTTATGCATTAGTTTTAGAGAAGGGATTTTGTTTGGAAAATGTGTGTGTTTTGGCATCAACAACTACAATGAAATTAGTATATTTCTCATAAGCATGAAAATACTTATCTAATAATTTATTATTGGTTAACAACTGTTATTCTAACTACTATAATGAATGTTGGAGCATAAGGTATAAAATTATCATTATTTAAAAAATCGAGGTGAAAAGGGTAGCCTTTCATAGATTTATAACTATGAATTTAATAATATATATTTAAAAAAAAAAATCATTGTTTTCAAAATATCTTCTTCTTCTTAATATTGATTCTTCTCTTCTCTTATAACTATATAAATCTTAACTCAAAGATTATTAGATTCCTTTTACATTTTCTTATGTTCTTAGGTGTTTTTATCGTGATACCATCAAATCCATTGTTATGTATTTGATTGATGGGCCTATTTATTTTAGTGAGAGACATTTTGTACCCCGCATAAAGTTGTATTTTTGTATGTAGATGGAAAAATGGATATGGAAATATCATCAATTAAAAAAATTGAAGCAAATTTTACACCTTAACCTAACTTAGACCTTTGGTATATATGTGGATGTGGATGTAAAACATTGAAAATTACATTTTAATATTTTCATAAATACATATAACTTTTGATAATGAAATATTTGAAGAAAAATGAATAAATATATAAAAATATAATTGTGTATAACATATTTAATGTTAAAGTTAATATATAAAATTTGAAAACTTAGAGAATACTTTAAAAAATAAAATTTTAAATATAAAAAGAGAGAGAGATAGAGAGAGAGAGAGAGTATATAATATTTAAAATGCTAAAATTTTAAATTAATGTTACACATTAATAGTAAATATTAAGAACTCAAATTATTTCTTTTATTTTCCATTTTATATTGAAGCTGAAGTGAAAAAGGAAGCCTTTCACAACTGTTTGTGTGGTATATGTCCTTTACAAGGCATCATATTCTAAGATGCGTAGGTAATGAGTGTAGTCCTAGATACATTAGAAGATGAACTATAATCTTGAAGATAAACTGCAAAATCATTTTATATTGAAAATAAAAGCATTATACATGTTGTCTATCTTTCACATAATGTTGAATCAAATGATATTTGGTGTTAATGTGCTTGGTTTAGTCATGAAATAATAAATTCTTGGCCATTGACCACTGTGATTGCTAATTTTGACTACTTCTTTGAATTCTAAGAGATTATTTTTGCTCCTAAGTGCATCAAATTTATTTTAGTTGATTTATCATAATCAAAATAACCTCCACATTTATTATTCAATACTTAGTAAATTTTAAATATGTTTTCAAGAAGTATTTGAGTCCAAAATTCTCTTTTCCCTTTAGATATTAAAGCACTTACTTTGCTACCACCCAATAACTTTCCTAAGGTTGTTGCATGAATTTAGAAATAACACCAACTATAAAATATTTTTTTATCTAGTTGTAATTACATATATCATAGTTTCGTTGATGTTTTTATACTTAGGTGCATCGACAATATTTGAATTATTATCATATGTTAGTTTTAAATTGTTATATGGGCATGCTAGGGGGGTTACACAATGTCATTCCAATATTTTTTAAAACTTCACCAATGTATTTCTGATATATGATGAATATATCATTTTATTTTTGAATCACTTCAATACCCAAATAGTAATAAAATATCTCAAATATGTCATTTTAAAGCATTCCATCAATTTTAATACAAATTTTTCAATGCACATGTCATTGTTTCCTATAAGGAGAAGATCATCTACATATAAAAATAAAAATACAACTATTTTGTTAACTATTTTGACAAATAAAATTTGTATCTTCAAATTCAAAACATTTAAAATTCATGTATATAAGGTTCTGAATGAGATTTTCATACCATGCTCTAGGGGTTTGTTTCAACCCATACAAATATTTTTCAACTTGTATACTTTATGCTTTTAGTTTATTGCAAATCCTTCGGGATGAGTCATGTACATTATTTCACTAACATTACCGTTTAGAAAAGTAGTTTTTAAATCCATTTGATGAAATTTCTACCCATTTTTAAAGCTAAAAAAATAAAATCTAAATAATAGTCCTTTTTGTTGTAGATGAAAAGGTATCATTATAATGTATCCCTTCCTTTCAAGAAAATTCCTTCCCGACAAGATATGTTTTGTTTTTATTAAGTGATCCATGTTCTATATAAATCTTGTAAAATATTTACTTATAACCAATTGATTTACATGTGTTTGGAGGATCAACCAAATTTTGAATCCCATTTATATTACAAGAGGATTTCTTTATCTATCTCCTTGTAAACATAAAATTAATATAGAAAATTTCTCGTGTTGACTCAAGTATTGATTTATGTTGGTTATTTCCTTTACAGTTTCACAAAAAACAACATATCTTACAATGTGATATTTATAATTCTGTTTAGCATATAAAATATATTCCTTTGAGGATTCCAAGCATTTTAAAATTATGCATTTTTTACTCTTTTGGTCCAATTTGTTCTTTTTTACCTTAGAATCAATGTGTAACAAGTTCGAATTCTGTCACTTGCTGCACTATTTTTTTACACAATGTTGAAAATCACACTGTATTTTTTGACATTGTTGAAAAAAACAGTGTGTTTTCAACATCAAATAAATTATAAAAAACCTAACTGTAGGTGCCCCTTCCACGTGGCATAAAATGGGTGGATGGGTATTTTATGGGTAGTGACTATTCTCCTGATAGAATGTGCCGACCCTACATCACGCCTCCTTAAAATACCACATAAAATTCATACATGCGTACTCCTGGGTGGGTCTCACGGTAACTTGTCAAGTCATGGGCAATTTTTTAATGTATCAATTTGAAATGGTTTAGTTGCATCTGCGAAGCTATAACTAGATCAGTGGGAATGCATACTACTAAACAACATGTCTCTAGTTTGAATCCCATCACTTGCTCTTGTAATAGATGGATATTTTTCATAACACCTCTAAGTGGTGAGATAATATATAGATAAATTGAATGGCTTAGGGTACACATTTACATAAATAGATAACCTTTTATTAGGGTTTTCACTTAATTGACTCTAAAATCCTTGTAAGGCTAATTAATATAAGTCATCCATTTGGAATAATGATTTTTTGGTAGGTGAAGGATGTATTCATGATATTTCTTTCTCCATTTGTGCATTTCAAGGAGTTATTTTTCTCTTGAAACTTTCAATGCAACACTTGATTCTCATTCAAATCTTCAAGATCTTGGAGATTACATTGATTTTCCTTATTTGTGTATCGAAGTCAAGTGAAGTAAAAGTATATAAGCCAAAATTTCATAGGAAACAACAAAATTAAGTTACTAAAAATGCTACATGAAATATAGAATAACAAATGGATGAGCATTTCAATCTAACAACTAGTTCTTGTCACAAAACTAGTACATTAATTGCTTTCTTAAATAGAGACAGATCCGTTTATTTTTTCAGTACAAGTTGTACATTGAAATTTTATTACAAAGTTATCTATTCATTTATCAGCATTGCCTTTAGGGGGAGAGACTGATACATTTTCTAAAGGTACCTCTTAGCCTCCATATACAAATTCTTCCATTCTTCCTTGTGACGTTCATGGATTTTAAGAACACAAGTAAAGTTGTTTAGTTGATTTTCAACCAGTATCTTGTTTGAGTCACAGATGGTATCCCAATTATTATTGATCAGTTCTAATCATTGGACATCAACCTCCAACTCCATCTTACTTGAGGAAAGGTCTCCAACCCTGTCAAACAATTTATCCAATGTAAGTCTCTCACACTTGATTTTGTAGAAGTCTACCTTCTTCGTCAAAAGTTATATGTGTAATTGTATTCCGAAGGGTGGGGAAGTCTCATATTATTTTTCAACACACACATCTTCAGGTGTAGGCCTCCCCACATAATTTTCGAACCCAAATGTGGAACTATCAAATGTTTCGTAGCATTTTGTCCCCTCTACATTTGTAGCCTTTCATTTTCTAGTATTATTTTCTCTGTTCGTCCAATGAAACCTACAATTATGCACCCAATTTATATCTGTTAGAATTTGTACATAATTGCAAAGAAAATAATGAACTTAAGTGACTATCAAGAAAATTGTTTCATAGATGGAATATATATGAAATTTTAGCATGCACATATAACCCAAAAATCATACATGAAAGAAGCATACAACTATTATAGTCACATAACAAGCATTAAAAACATTCTATGCATTATAAAAAATATTAAATAGATGAAATTATATCAACCATAAACCATAAACCATAATCCATAAGCATATAACATCTCGTTGGTTAACATAAACCATAAACCATAATCAATATATCAAGCACTCCAAATTAAATCATACACATCAAATAATAATACATAAACCCATTAAATAGTAGCAACATTATCATATATACATATAAATTAATCAAGGTCCTCATAATAAGCAATGATATGCAATAAATGAAATGTCACATAACAATCATATAAAACATTCTATGCATTATAAACAAAGCATAAATGGATGAAGCTATATCAACCATAATCAATATATCAAGCACACAAAATTAAACCATAAACATCAAATACTAATACATAAACAAATTAACTAGTAAAACATCATTGTTGATCAGAGTTTCTTACTTCCTATCCAGATTAGTGCACGAGAAATCAACAAACAAAAAACAACATCGAGTATGCAAGGGCTTAGTACCTTGGAGATGGTGATGGATGATATGGGCACGAAGTTGATGTTGAGCTCCTCAGTGTGATCCTAACAAACCTGTAGCTCATATACACTAGAGAAAGATTGATTAGAGATTTTATGCGGGGGCATCCTGAAAAACTAGATTCGGGAAGCGTTAACTTCCTCGGTGGCTATCAACCCCTGTGTGATAAGAAATAATGATAAAATACAAGATAAAAAACAACATGCAAGCTGATAAACAAAGGAACCTAACGATGCGGGTGTGTAGATGGTGCTATTAATATGATTTGAACACAACATGAAACAAGAACCATGCTACGTGAACTAACAAATCATGAGCAGAGTATCCTGGGGATTACAATTTCGTTACAAGGACATCATGAGGATATAAATGATAAACAAAAAGCTAAGAATTCAAGACAACATTTTCCCAAATTTTCTTACTTCTCTCCTCCGAAGGGGGAAAGCCCATATTTATAGCCTAAGGGTGAGGTTAGACTACAGGTTAAAATACATTCTGGGTTAAGGGAAGTAACCCTGATTAAAAGAGGTGATGTGATTCTGTGGGGCTCACAATTTGACTTATAGTAAAAAAGATAAGGATGGGATATGGAGTGGGAAAGGTGAATGACATGGTTAGGTGAAATAATAGATTTCATTCTTGAAATTAAGAGTGGAGTGTCGGATGGGTGTATTATTTCCCATGTTTTTCATTATTTTTGAGATATGACAATATTTATATTATTAAATGGGTATGTAGAACCCATTAATTAATTAAAACTATGAATTAATTAAAATGTAGATGGATGGGATTTAGAACAAAAGAAAAGTGGGAGGAGATGTAAATGTGGGATGAAGGAGAGGGGTTACACCCAAAAACAGGTGTCTACATTTTCACCTTTTTGTTGAGTGGTTTGTGATAGCAAGCCACGAGATAAAAACAAAAAGGGTTAGATGAAATATGTGTCTAAGGATGGATGAAGACATGACCAAAGGTAAGATGCCCTAGGGAAAAAAGGATCATAATATCTATGAAAAATATGGCGGTGACTCCAATATCACATCAGTAGAGGACAATTGCAATCTCAACAGAGACAGATGAAAATATTATACAGACCAGTGAGTGGGTGAAGACCACTGCAGTATGGATGTTAACCATGATGACCAATGGGTCATAGGAAAACATCGAAACAGGTGCAACTAAATGCGAAAAGTATGCACAATCCTTTGTTTGCAAGGAATTGTGGAAAAAAATCATGCGTCTATAAAAGGAACGAAGATGAAGATAATGATGCCTCAGCACAGGGCAAGAGAAGGAAAAAAATGAATTATATGCATCAAAAAGTACAAGGATGAAAAATGTTCCCCATGATAGGGCACGAAGATGACATAATGGGAGATGGATGTGTAAATAAAATGCACTAGGGGGATTAACCATAAATGTGCACATGATGAGCAGATAGGATAAAAGGGTGAGATAGAATGCCATAAAAGGGTGATAAATATGATGGTAATCATGTTTCATAGGAAAGATGCATTAGTGTTAACAAACTAAAAGGTTAAAAATAAAAAACATTCCCACTTGTTTGATAAGTAGGATAAGAAGTGAAGATACTTTAGGGACAAAACAACAACATAGGAATTATTCATGGAAGGGAACAAGATCAGATAAGTGTTGGCTATTATGGTATCCTCTAAGACAAAAATGTCCCAAGAAGATGGGATGAAAGATGTAGATGATAGATGATAGAGATAAGAGAAAGCAAACATGGTTGGAGTAGAGCGATCGTGGTGGAGGAGAGGAATCAAATAGTAGAGAAGGATGATAAGAGAGATGAAAAGATAGATGAAATCAAAAAAGAGAGAGAATGATAGTTAATAAGAAGGTAGTGGGAAAAGATAAGGGGGAAATAAATAGGTAAGGTACGATGGACCTGGAGAAAAAGAAAATAGAGAAAGAGAGTAGGAGAAGAAGGGAAGGAGAAATTTTAAACAAGAAGAAGACGAGATGAGAAGGGAAATGAGATTAGAAGGGAAGGTGAATGTACAGAGATGTACCATAGTAAATAAGCAACATAGATAATAAAGAGGAGAAATGGTGGAAGAAAGAAATGATGAGGGACAAAGAAGAAGACAATAAAATGATAGAAGAAGGGATGAAAGGGAGATGGAGATCAAAAACAAAGGGAGAGAAAGAATGGATCATGAAAGACATGACAGAACTGAGAAGGAGAATATGTGAATAATATGAGAGAAGGATGATAGGAATAGAAGGGTGGAAAGAAGAAGGAGATGAAGAAGTTAAAGAAGATGTGAGAGGAAGTAAAATAGAAAAGAGAAAGAAAGGAACCATGAGGAGCTAGGAGATTGTAAAGGAGATGAAAGAATGGAAAAGAACTGATGTATAGAGATGGAATAAGATAGGGGTGGTAGAGAAAAAGTTCAGTAATTGGAGAAATGGAAATAGGAGGGAAAGAAGAGATGATAGAGCCGAAATAGGAAGGGAATTGAATCCCAGTGTTAGGGGTAAGACCTAGGTAAAGAATATGAAACAAAATGCATGGAAATGCATGTGGATGATGAGATGATTAAAAACATGGGACAATGTTTGTGATTCAGGTTATCAATGTAGTAGTAGGACGAAAGTGTAAGGAGAAGAGGGGATGAAGATGATACAGTGGAAATGAGAGAAAACCAGGGGTAGAAAGGAGGAGAGGACAACAGATAAAATGATGCAAAGGTAGTATGTGATGAAGACAATAGAGATATTAAAGAAGGTGAAGGGAAGATGGAAAGGAAATACCAATGGAGGGATGTTGGGATAAATCCTCCGATAATGATTAGAGGGCACAAAATAAAAAAGGAAGAAAGAGAAAATAGAGGAGGAAAAAATGAGTGAACCGGTATGTATAGAATGGCGATAACCAAATTTTAGGAGAATTCCACTGATAATTTTTAGTGTGAAAATGGAAGATGACGATGACATAATGTTAGATGAATAATGATAATGACGAGAAAGTATGGTTATAGATATGGGGAAGTATTTTGGAAAATGGAGTGGAAAGAGTGAAGAAAGGAGGGATAATGAATGGTACAGAGAAGATTATGAGGAGAGAATGTAATGGATGAGGATGTGGATGAAGATGAAGGAAGTAAAGATAAAGGAATGAGAAATAGTAGGAAATGGTATGAATTGGTTAAGTTAGATTTCCAAATGAGGGATGATGGAGATGATATTTGAGGAAGTTTGAGATATTTTGTGTGAGGAAAAAAGAGGAGGGAAGAGGATGTGTTTATGGGGAATGAAGAGAAAATACGGATGGTGAGAATGTGGAGTAAAGGGGAAAGAAAAGAAGATATATCATTCTAAAGAGAGACTCTTAAGTAAGATCGCCATGCTGTAGGAATGGTTAAGTAGGATTGCCAAGACAAAGAAGAAGAAGAATGATGAAAAGACTGAGCGATGTATACCAAAATGGAACAAGAGATGAAAGGAGGTGATAAAAAGGAAACAAAGGAGTGTGACATGAGTAGATGGAGGAATGTATGTGGTGTAGGATGGAGAGTGTAAGGGGAATTTTTAATTAGGAGGCCTATGTTGTGCGAGTGATGATACCAGAGTGTTAAGCAAAAGTTATGGAGTAGAAAGATGTTTCTAGTGTTGAATGGAATAGAAAATAGTGGAGGAGTTTCTACACCGACATGATCTTAAGAAAGAGATGCATTGTGATTAAGAATCATGCATGAAATGGGTGGTTAAGTAGGATCGTCAAGCCAGAAGAAGAATGAAAGGTAAACATAATGATAGAATAAATGTCAGTAAAAGGACATTAAGAGAAAAACAAAAAAATAATGGCCCAGGTGGAGGACATGTGAAGTATTGAAGAAACAATAGAGAAGGACGAAGTGGGTGAGGAGAGTAGTGGAGAATGAGGTTGGGTGAATTTTAGGAGAAAATTGGGTTGATAAGGGGGACTAGGAGGAAGGAATAGTCAAAAGACATGATTATGAATGAGACCTTGTCTAGAATGACATGTCTACCTCGAGTAGGATTTCCATGCTGTGTGGGAAATTACGTGGACATGCCAAGCTGGGGATGAAAGGCATGTGATGATGAAGAAGATGATTTATGTGCTATATGACAAACAAAAATAAGAATGATGAGAAGGATAATGGGTGGATGATTGGAGAGAAGAGAAGGATGATGCAAGAGGATGGATGGAGAAAGATAACATTGGTCATGGTGGGGGATAAGAAGCTACCGGATAATGAATGCTACTTGAGAGATAGTCTCAAGTAGAATTCACAAACTGCAATGGAGATCAAGTAAAATTCCCAAACCGAAAAGTGTATCAAAGAGAGTGTGTAGAATCAGTAACATATTTCATGGATTTATGGATGATGTTAATAGGGAACATCCTTAAGAGTAAAAATATAGATGTAGATTTGATGATATGAAATTTGATTTCTAAAAACATAATTGTAATAAAATATGATTTTGTTGAGATGAGTATCACATAACCATAACAAGGGCCATGTAAGAAAGTTATGCTCTTAACTGGATAAGAAGTAAATAAGAAAAGACACTACTCAAAGCATTGCACTTGCAGCCGATAGCAAGTGCTAGTACATAACTAATGAGATTCAATTATACCAAAATACCAAGAGGGAGATATGGATGAAAGATTCTCATAATCTTAATATCAACATGACGAGGGATTTGAGATGTAGCCTGTATGCAGGAAGAAGGTTCTCCAAAGGTGGTGTTCCTTAAGTCTATGCTGCAACTCTGGGAAAGGGAAAGAACAATAATAGAAGAAATATGATCAATGCGGGAAGCTTTCTGAATGCCATAACAAAAGAGTAGCCATATTTTGAGGGTATGGTCTACTATATATATAACATGGATGGAAAAAATGATAGCCGTCCTTTGAGGGATCGATCTATTTATTTATTTTGCTTTTATTTTGATTTTAATTTGAATGATTTTTATTTTTATTCTACCTTTTGTGTTTTGTATGCATGGTTGTCCTTCGAGGGATCAATCTATTTTTGGATAACTTTGACCTCTTTTTTCATGCATGGATGTTATCTTCACATGGGGGAGATATGGGGATAGAAAATTAGACCACTTAAGAGGGGATAAGGACAGTATAGGAGACACCCCTATACTCTTTACATGACTATCATAGGAGAATGAGAGGGTGGTGATTGTAATGATAATGGGATTCTCACCAAATGGGAGAACTTATCCATAATGAATATGATATAAGTAGAGCTGTGGTACTCATATTCAAGGTCATATCAAAGTAGTGACGGTAGACCACATAATTCATATCATTACCATGATAAATGGAAGTAGATAATGGTGGAGAAATGGTCTAAAGATAAGACTATGCTCATAAGTGTGTGTACTAACAATAGAATGGTTGTAAGTGCAATGCGTTAAGGGGCTTGATCTCTGGTTTACCATCAAGAGAAGCTAAGCGATAAGCCCCATACCCATACTTATGTGTGATAATATATGGTCTGATCTAGTTGGGAGAAAAATTTCCCTACCGATTCCTTGATTAATGTTTCGTCCGAGATAAGATAAGAATTTTGGGAGGATGAGTGAAGGTAGAACTATGCGCTATCTTTTCAGGAAGTAAAAATATGCGTCTTTAACAAGATGAACACATGATCAAAAGGGTTGGCTTAAGAGGCACACAGTCATGGTCACAAAGGTGGATTTTGAATAAGATGGAATGGATTAAATAGAGCACCATGAGATAGATGAGATGGAATCTATGTGTTTCTTCTAAAAGTAAATAAACAAGAGAAATATGTGCGTCCCATCGAGACAAAACATGGCCACAAGGGTGGAATTTGGTGAAAAATATGGTCCTTACTGGAAATACTTTGATGAAAAATATAAATATAGTCTCTTAACGAAGAGACAAACATGGCCACCACAGTGGGCTTAAGATAAAAATAAATGGTCCTCTAAGGGATCAATGCAAATGGCCACAAAAGTGGGCTTAAAATGAGATGAAGATTCAAATGGGTTAGTTTAGATTGGATGTATTTGGATGAGGTAAATAAAACAATGTAAAGGATTAAAGTCTCCCAACGTGAAAGGATATTTATTTAGATATGAAATGTGTTATTCGGATTATATGCTTAAGGACAAGGGGAGGCTACTCCCTAGTGAAAGAGATTGTATCACTATAGGAAAATTAGATGTGGATGATTAGGTAGATGCGTTAGGGATCATAGGAAAATAATGTTAATGAATAAGGGAGGGCCTTTTGTATGAGTGAAAACATGCAAAGGAGAGATGTTAATGAAGGATAGAGGAGAACACTTCGAGAGACGTGGAATTAGTTGCAGTTAAAATGGTAAAGGGACAATCCTCAAAAAGGTCATATTTTTCAATGAGATTACAGATGACAGTTTGAAGAGCCTTACAACACTCAGTGCTATGACCCGGGGTACAATGGTAGGCACAAATAATGTGGGGATTAAACCACGACGGCTTCTTACTACATGGGTTAAATTCCTTGACAGGTGGAAGTGTAATGGCAAAAATTTGTAATAACTGTCGAAGGGTTTCCACATACATTTCAATTGATACATTAGTATATGTATTTGGTTGGGAATCCTTTGATGTAGATCTTGATGAAATTGGTTGGGGTGTGGTTGTATGAGCTATCTTAGAGGATTGCATCATGTCATTCCACAATTTTGATTTGAATCTCAAGGGAATGTTGGATGTTTTTTATTTTGTTTGGCGGAGTGATTGTGTTACCTTAGATGGAGATTGATGTTACCCTAAAATAGATGATGCATATTTGGTATTCATTTGAGATATGTCTATCTTCTTTTGGGGACACACAAGAGATCATGGAAGGGTACTAATGACCTTAGATTTGGATGACGAAGAAGCATTCTTGGAAGGGATGATACTAATATCAGTCAGAGGGTATAAAGGTTTTGTCGTAGTTGATATGGGTGGAATGATTAGTGTGTTCATGGTGACGTCTGATGAAGGTTGGTTTTTTGTGGAGGCATCTGTAGATGAGATGAGAGGGTTATTTGAAGTTGTTGTAAGTTGAGGTTCTGTCAGGGATTCTGTAAATGATGTGGAAGAAGAGGATGGTATGTTTGACATGATTAGAAGGGTGGAAAGAGGAATTGAGAGAGAATCAATAGATTGTATGATAGGTAAAGATAGATGTGGATGGGGGAGTGTTAGGAAACCCGATGGATGATGATGTAGAAAGATGAGTTATATTCATTGTGGATGGGGAAGTATATTCCCCCTGAGTGAGGAAATCATCTTCTTGAATGAGGTCATGCACGATGGTCTAAAAGTCCCTACACTTCTTAATGTCATGGCCCAAAACACGATGATAGGTGCAAATGCAATTGTGATTGAACCAGAGAGGTTTACTGCTATAAGGATCCCAATTTATAATGGGAGGAATCACAATCGTAGAATTTTGAATTAGATGTTGAAGGATGTCTACGTAGGATCCAATCGAGGTGTAAAAAAGAAGGTAATCTTATGAGTTTTAACATGATGTTTTGGCTTGGATTTAGACGTGGAAATATGGGATGTTGATGTATAAACTGGTATAGATGTTGAGGATGGAGATGAATTACATTGCGGTTTTAATGTTTTGGTTTTAGTTTTAGTCTTAGTTGATGATTCAGGGTCACATGAACCAGACTGAGGAGGTACTTGAATACATTTGATGGAGAATGAAGGATCCTCTTTAAAATATTCTTCACTTGGAGGTGACATGGTTGTGGAATTGTGTGAAGAATGAGGGGACACTCGCATTTGAATATATGATGTCAAAAGTGAAGATGTTGAAGTGGAGGGAATATACTGGTTTGGTTTGGGAAAGATGCATCCTTCCTTAATGAAGTCCTAAACAATGGCTTGAAATTCTCTGCAATGTCTGATATCATGTCCAGGGGTACGCTGATACATGCAAACAAGGTTGGAATTAAACCATGGTGGATTCTTACTACCGGGGTCAAAGGCCCTAATAGGTGGAACTGTGATGGCAGAAATTTGTAACAAATGTCGGAAGACCTTCATATATGATTCAATTGAAACATTCGAAGGTGTTTTGTTTGTGCAAAATCTCTTAGTTTTTGGAGGAGTGGATGTTTGAGATAGTTCAAAAGTTGAGGACAAAGTTTGAGTATGTTCATGTCTTAATGGTTGGAATCCAGTTGTGATTTTCATAGTGTTGGATAATTTTAGTTGAAGGGATTTGGGGTTGGATTGTTTAGAAGAAGTAATACTATTTTCCTGTATAACTGAATTTTGAGGCAATCTTTGAGAGGTTCCATCCTTGGGAGGAATGAAAATAATTTCTATCGAAGGATCTAGAGGTGGTACTAATATAGGCATATGAAGGAATATTTGTTCGTTGGAATCTAAGGAAGGTGAAAATTGATTTGGTTGTGTTGATGAGGTAGAAATATTATTTGTTATTGAATCCATTTGAAGTTCTTTCAAAGGTTTTTCATATGATATAGGTGGGGAGGACAATGTGGATGTGGTCTTAATGACTAATGTAGTAAGTCTCGGAACTGGGATTGGGTATATGGTTGGCATTATGGGTAAAATGGAATAGATGTGGATGATGTAGTGTATGAGGTATATTCAGATGTGGAATCAATGGTGGATGTTGGAAGAGGTGTCGAGGTGAACGTAGATAGGACCAAGGTTAGTGTGGGGGTGAGGGTTAATGGATTAAAGAAAGGGGGAGCTTCTGGTGAGGTGGATATGGTGATTGATGAAGAAGGTATATTTGTGGATGGAACTGAATTTATACCTGTAGTATATATAGTATTTATGGTGTGGGCATTAGGAACTTACGATGTAGAGATAGTGGTGGTTTGACTTATTGATGTGGGTGTATGGTTTGGAAATGGTTGTTTAAAAATATCTAGTGGTTGATTAGGTGAAGCATTTGTATTATCTACTTAAATATATCCTTGATTGATGAGTCTTTGGACTAAATCCTTGAAAATCTGACATCTCTCTATGTCGTTTCCTCGGACTTGATGGTATTTGCAGTAATGGTCCTCACGATACCACGTAGGTCTCGATCTAGATTCTTCAACTGGTTGGATAGGTGGCAGCTTGATAAAATGTTTTGTTATTAATTTGTCAAAGATGGTGCTCTATGATTCTCCTAGAGGAGTATAGGCAGGCATTGGCCGTGGGAATCGTTGTTGGGATATTGTAGTAGATGTCAATGTAGGAGATGATTTGACAATGATAGCGTTGGTAGTTGTCTTTGAATTATCATTTGATGTGGATGGTCTGAAAAATTATATTTTGGGCTTATTTGAATTTAATTTTAAAATCCCCTGTTCTAAGGCATGTGTCTCAAGCTTGTGAGCCATGGTGAAGGCTTCTTCAAAAGTGTGAAATGATTGGATTTGCAGAGTTGATGAAATATACTTCACGCAAGAGTGTGTAAAGAGCTCGATGAGGTCAGTTTGAGGAAGTGGAAAAGATAATTAGTTTATAATATTGCGCCATCGTGTGAAGAAATCTGCGATGGACTCATCTTCGAATTGTGGATGGTATAAAAATCATTGATGGTTAATTTTCGTGCACTATTAATGGATAAGTTCTCGAGAAATAATTGTGCCATCTGAGAAAATGAAAATATGGATTATTGGGGAATATTATTTGACCAATCTAAAATTGGGCCAACTAAAGACATGGGGAATTTATGGAGCATCATATCTTGGTCATGTGCGATGAGATAACATACATGTTTGAATGCTCAGATATATTGTTGATCGTCCTCCTTACTGTTAAATTTGGTGAACTTTGGAAATTACCAGTGTGGAGGATATGGTTTCATGGGCATGGATGGATGAATGGGTTTGTTACATATTTGTTCGTAAGACAATGTAACTTTGGACCCTAACGTAGCAGCCTCTAGGTTTCCTAACCGACCTATCAAGATTTGCATGTGATCATTAGGAAGCACTTGTTGAGAAATGAGAGGTGGTGGTTGAATTTTTGAATGGGTGGGTGTCTAAGGAACTTGGTATGGGTGAGTGTAAATTATGGATTGTGGTTGAGGTTGATAGAATGCGTGTTGGTGGGAAACATGGGCATGGTATGATTGTTGAGATTGTGCAGGTTGTTGAGGTACCTGTTGATTGGGGATATGAGTATAGATGGGTTGATAGATTGGAAGTGACACTACATGTTGCAAAGGTATCTGTTATCCACATTTCACTCCCTGGGAAAATATTGGATCAGCCACGGCCCTGTATATAAAGAACCTGAGAAAACTTGTTTAGATCTTGTAAATAGGTCACAGGTAGACTCAACAATGGAATAATAGGTTCATAAAAGAAGGGGTAGTACCGCAGAGGAACCATGAGCAAGAAGGGGAAAAAATTGTGAAGTTTCAAAGTTTTTTGGGATCGAAACCATTCAGGAAAGAGTCCAAAATTGGCTAAGTACAAAGTGCAAGCAGAGGTCACCAAGTGTCAACTTGACGCATCTCCAAGAGTTAGTCCAAAGGCGGAGACCTAAATGAGCGCAAGCTCTCCACATGGCCCAGATTCTAAAAGGATAAAAGGGACCGTTGAAAATTTCATAGACCTGCGGGGGCTGCCAAGTGTTAACTCGACACTCCTTTAAAGGAAAATTTTGAATTGGGCTTTCAAGCGACCGCGGTGCCTCTACGTGTCTAGTCTAAAAAAGGGTCACAGTCAGTTGAATAGTCAATGCATGGGGAAGACCAGTGAAGAGTTCCAAGTGTCAGAATGATGCTAATTCAAGGATCGAATTGAGAGAGGGTTTCCAAATGAGTGCCAGACTTTCGCGTGTCCTAGGTCAAGAAATATGACCCCACTGAGCAAAGGACTTAACCAAAATATATAAATTAGGAAGGTAGTGGAGGAAGCACCATGTGGCAAGCCTAAACTAGCAGCGCTAAAGCGAACCATCAGGGGGAAAGTTGGTTTTTTACCCATTATTATTCCAAAGGTGTAAAAGTTGCAAAATGGGCCGCAACTCCACCCAAAGGGAAAAGTTAGCATTTGAGCCCGAGTCAAGGTCAAAGTGGGGAGTCAGAGGAAAAGGTGAAAATTTTCCTTTTGTCAAAAGACACAAAGATAAGAATTGAACCGCATCTCCCCAACCAACCAAAGGGTGCCATGTGTCCAAGCGGAGCGTCAGGGCCGCCGGAGTTTTCTGAGTTTTGGTTTTTTTTTACGGAAAAGGGGGGAAAAGATAAATCATGGACTCACAAACCTGATTTTACCTAATCTGGCAGCCACGTGACCCGTATTAAAAAGGAGATCCATTTTTCAAACTATTTTCCCCCCATTTGTACGGACCCAATATAAACTTTGAAGGGGCATATCTTTCAACTCATGGCTCAAAATATTACAAATCTTACAATGTTGGAAGCGTCTCTACTTCCTCTACGCCATGGAAAGAAAAAAAATCAATTTTTCAAGCCTTGGTAGGTGAAAATGGAGAAACATATTCATGCCTTTAATGCAAGATCTTCTTACCTCAACAACTAGATCAGATTTGATCTGCTCCACCGCTTCTTCCTCCTTTGAGGTGCCGAATAAGGATTTGACGTAGTAAAGACAGGTTTGGAACAAATTTTATGGGAGACATTAAATAGTGGTGGTTTACCTTGGAGTTGTTTTCCCACTTCTTTCTTTTTCTCCCGTCTGTATCGAATCTATAAATACAGGCTCAGGACTCGTTGTAAAGGGTTGGACATTCTTTTGTTTTGTGGGCTCCCTTTTCCTTCTAGCAAAGGAATTCGTGGAGTTCAGGCCTTCCATAAAAATTATAGTATGTTCTTTCCTCCTGGCTATTTTGTAATGCATTGTATTAATCTGCAGAGCAATAAAACACGTTTGTGATCTATTCTAGATCATTTCTGTCTCTTCTGCTCTTATCTGGTCTTTCATTATAAATCTAGTTATCTTTGTTTGATTATTGTATGTATTTTGTTGGTTTTTTTCTATCAGTAAAACTAATGTTCATCATTCCTTCGGTGCATCACCTTGTAGTTTAGTAATTTCTTATTTCTTATATCCCTTTTTTATCCCTATCTCTTTGGAAAATTTTATATTAGGTATAGAGATATATCCTCTACAAGTTCTCACGTATGCACCTAAACAGAGGAATAGGAACCAACCTTTAATCTGGAGAGATTTTCCATTTGCAAGGTCCCACACCTTGGGGAAAGTTCAATGTTATGTAGATCACACCAAATAAATCTGCCTTAGAAAAGCATATCTATAGAACTCATTTGGGGGTGTTGTGATTTTGCACTAATAGTATCATTGGAGGAAGTTGAGAAGTAAGGGCATAGACTTATGATGTAAAAGGAATTTGTTGTTTGGATAAGGTATTTGACACATGGGATGGTTGAATGACAGTACCAGTGACAATTGGGGTTATCGTAGTGATAGGGATGGTAGTCACGATAGTCATGTTTATGTGAGGAAGATTGGGCGGAATAGGCGTGACCAGCTGGGTGGTCTGGTGTGCCGATGGGTTGGTGGAGGATGAAGCAAAATCATGTAAGGCCACGAACTGAGTAATTTCATAACTAGTACTATAAGGATAGACCTAATGAAGCGGTGGACCATCAAGAGGAAGGTGTATGTATCTTCTTAAGAGATAATTTTGAAGGACCACTAGGCTTTGATCTGACAGAAGGCGGAGTGGCAAGCCCAGATGGGATGGATTGGTCTAACATCGAAGCATGATTGACTGGTACCGGGTGAGATATATTGGTAATGAAATGGGTATTTATGGGGTCAGTGGGGAGAGACATGGATGATGAAGCCACTAAGATGATTATTGTCTGAGATGAAACATTATGTGAAGTGGGGTTGTGTTACATTTTATTTGTATTAGATTGAGTCTTTACAAGCATGAAAATAAAGTTGTTATTATACGAACCAAACAAGTGAGGCACACAACAATTTTTTTTATTATGATTAAAAAGAAAATGGTTGCAAGAGGACCTAGAAGGAGATGAACTATGTTTATTTTTGGGTAAGTTATGGCTGGGAAATGTCTAAAATGATTTTTTGTTGGGTGATTAAATCCCACTCAGTGAACTAGGTGCAAGGAATGTTTCAGTGTGTTGATTAATTTTTGGAGTTTCAGGCAGTGTGTGATGATAGGTGTAATGTAAAAAGTTAAACCCCTAGTTATACTATGTGATCAAGAAAAATGCATGGGGTTCGTTTTACTCCAAATTTGAAAGATGAAATTTGATGTTGACAATCACCAAAAAAATGAAATTACCATGCAGAAAAGAGGAAATAGGGAAAACTAGAGAATACATGTATATCACTTTTACTTTTTATCTGACAACAAGTTGAGGAAAACAAGGTGTATGCTCCAAACAATCAGGAAACAGGTTGTAAAGTGAGAAATGATAATAGATGCTAAAGAAACAATGGAGAACACTTTTCCCCATTAGTGGATTGTACTTGATAAGGATAGATTTTGGAAGCAATCACCAACCAGCGGCCAAGGAACGTCTGGGTACCCTTGAATTACACTACGCACAATTTTGATTGAGATCGGTGGATGAGATTTTAGGCATGTTTAATTAGTTTAGTAATTGTCTTTGAGAGTGTTATTATGTACCTGCAAAAGTGAAGAAGGCAATTAGCGAACACAGTTGACAAAATAAAAAATAAATTCTAAGCCTTGTCGTTTAGATGTTAACAACAAAGGTTATTGACAGAAATAATAACAAATAATTATTCTCGTTAACAACCATAACAAAAATAAATAATAACAAAATAAATCTCCTAATATAATTGTACCACCTAGGAATTTTAAGTAACAAAGCTTAATTAAAATAATAAATTAGCTTCATCTAATTAGCTTATGAATTCTAATTAACAAGTCATAACTAATGAATTCATAATAAAACAATTATCCTAGTAGTTCTAAGTAACAAAGTGTAACTAATCAACTAGGAAATAAAATGATTATCCTATGAACAATTATCTTAGGAATTGAGTTAACAAATTGTAATGAGCTAACTAGTGAAGAACACAATTATCTATGGATAATTATTTAACGAACAATAACACAATGACTATAGGAATTTAACAAATTGTATTTAATTAACTAGTAAATGAAACAATTGATCTATGAACGTTTAATGAATAAATCACAAATATGTAACTAACAATAAACGATTATCCTAAATTATCCACTTAACAAAGCCTAGCTAAATAATTAATAACAAAATAAATGGATGTGATGCGTCAGAAAGATGGTGTTTGTGTCGAAAGTTCAATGATGTGTGGTGTGTGGTCGAGCTCTATGGCATTCACATAGGCTGGTAAAAATCAAAGGGAGATGTGAAAGATGTAGTGTGGATTAAAACGTGAGAGGCCAGAGATAGTTGGTATGGGACATTGATGGAAGTTTGGAGTGAAGGAGTGGGATAGGCCGTGGAAAGGGAGTTGACTTACAAGGAAGAAGGGGAACTGTGTAGGATGGTCTGAGGTGTGAGAGAGGAAAGGGGAGTTCTTGGTGAGGAGAGAACGAAAATGGATCGATGAGGAGGGAGGAAGTAGTTGGGGGGAGAGATGGATTGGATTTTGGCGTGGGTGGTGACGGTGCTACATGTAGTGTCTATAAATCGGTTCCAAAGAATTGTAACGATTTGCGGTAAAGAAACCTGGCTATCCCTGAAGCTTGCATGATTCTACAGTAAATAAATGTGGCGTAGGTAATTATACATCGACTAATAGAAAGGGAGTTATAGTGAGTTAGCAACTAAGACGGAAACAATGGGAAGCGCCAAGCATCAGAATCTTGAACTGCACGGATACTCACGTGATTTATATGGTAAATCGAGGTGAACTGCGGATGTAGTTGGCTATATAAACATAGGTCGTAACATGTATGATGACACCATCAACATCCCAGAAACCCTAAACACAAAAATAGATGGGTGGTTATGGCGTGATAAACACTACTGATAAATGTGTTCAAAATAATAGACTGCCCCCAAAACTTACGTGAGTTTGAAATGGAGCTAGAAATCTCTTGGCAATTCGTGGATGATAAAGAGGTGGTAGATGGGTGGAAGCTGAGATGAGTGGAGAGAAGTAGTGGGCCGGTGGCATGGAGAACAAGTGGGAAGCAAGAAGATGCAGGGGACTGTGGGAGTGTGTTATCCTGTAAAATTGACAAGGGCAATTTTACCGATAACCATACCAAAAATTTGGTTTTGATCCCTCACTAGGGATCCCTTGCGTTCGGAACGTTGCAAAATCCCTTTCCGGGAAAATATGGTTTCCGAACTTAAGTCTTTTTGGTCTTTTTTGGCTAGGCGCATGGAATTACTATGTAACATCAACTTTTGGTGCGCCCCCTTTAAACCCTTTGGCGCATACTTTTCAGTGTCAACACGCCTTTTCATGTGCCAAAGTATGTTGAGTCTTCCCTGCATGCACCAAGGCGCATGCACCTTCATGTTAACACAACGTTTGTTGCACCCCTTTTTGGTGCACCAAAGGGCGCACATAATCTTTTGTCAACACACTTTTTGGTGTGCCAAAGGGCACACATAATCCCATGTCGACATCCCTTTCGGTGCGCCAAAGGCGCGCTTAATTTCATGCTGGAAAACGCTTTCATGCGCCAAAGGGCGCATGCTTTTCCATGTCGACAGCCACTTTCATGCGCCCTTTACAAAGTGGGTGGCACATTTATGACTAGCTCACCTATATATATAAAATTTGTGCGCCCAAAATGTCATTTTCACTAGTCGCAGAGCATGTGATTTCTTCTATCAGAGCTTGTCAACCCCTGCCCTGTTGTTTTCAGCACATTGTGGACCCGTTTGCAAGATTCTCTCTATTTATCCGGGTAAGTGCTCTTGTCCCTTCCATGCATTTTTTTGTTTTCGGTTCTTGGTGCGTTCGTGGTCTGGTTTGGGTTTGTGCCTAAAGTATTGAAATATCAAGATCCTCCTCCTTCTGCTATCTTCCCGTATCCCTCCCCCTCTGTCTAGATCTGCTGGTAGGAGAACCTGTCTAAAAACATGGTTTTGTCTCCTTTTTGATGAGCCGTTTCATTGCCCAAATAACCCTGCTAAAAACAAATGAAGAGAGAAATGGAGAAAAGATGACTGTTTTTCCCAATGGCGCACCAGCGCGTCTTGTTACACTATAAACAGTTGCACCACTTTGGCGCATTCGTCCCGCTCGCAACATAACTAAGACCCGCACCAATGGCGCACCCATTTTGACTGCTGCATCATTAACTTCTGCGCCCTTAGGGCGCGCCTCCTTCACATGCTGCAAGCGCTAAACTTGTGCCCCAATGGCACACCAACCTTCCTTACTACATCACATTTCCATGCGTCAATGGCGCACCCAGCATCTATGCAACACCGACTTTATCTGCGCCAAGTGTGAAGTTATAAAGGCGTAGGCACTTTCCTCATCACAACAACATCATGTTGTGTAAACCCTTTGTGCGCCGCGCCATATTCCCTTTGGCGCACAAAAAGTTCCTGTTACACAAACCTTACATGTGCCAAAGGGCGCACAAAATCCCAGTACAACATGAAAAGTCTATGCGCCAAAGGGCGCATCCTGTCTCTATGTAACACAATGTTTTCATGCGCCTTTTACAAAATGCAATCTGCAGTATACATGCGCCATGCACCTTTGGCGCCAGTTTAACCTTTGCAACACGCCTTTCCTATGCGCCTTACCTATTTAGCCCTGTAAGCTGCAATTTTCATGTGCCCTGCGCCTTGAGCCTAATAATAACTAACTCTTTCTTCTGTTGGCACTTCAATGGGAAATCAAATGACTGATTCAACCTTTCTACGTTGGGTTTCACTTCTTCTTCATGCAGATCAGCAACTGAGTTCGAAAGAACATATGTCTACATCCAGTAAGAGACCCATCAAATCCAAACGAAAGGCTAAACTTACAGAGGAAGAAATGAAATATAAATATCAGAGGGTCAGAATGCCCGAGTCCTAGGCCGAGTGCAGCATGGACGTCAGAGACTCAGAATTGGGGCATATCGATATGGAGGAATTCTAGGCTAGAACTCAGAAAGTTACAAGGAGTCCATGGATGGACAAATTGAACGGCAGTGCCCTGCACTTCACCGAAGGAATCCCCGTCATCGCCGTCAACAATGAATTTATGATGGTGGTTGCCCAGTGTTACAACAAGGACACAAGGTGTGTCGAAAACAACAAGGGCGAGGTAGTCATTAACCTCACTGCCCGTCATTTTGAGATAATACTCGGCATCCCTCACTACCGGAAATTTGTGGCCGTCAGCGAAGGGGAGTGCATTAAGGCCTGGGATGACAATGAGGATCAATGTATGCAACTAATGAACGAAGTCTATCTGAAGAACAAGAAGGTAATAACCCGGTGGCCCCAAATCATCCACCGCAGTGACTTCTCAGAAGAGCTCAGCAACACCATTACATTCCTGAGCAGATTCTTTGGGCTTTCTGATGCCCATTATTTTCATAAATGGATGTTGCGGTACATAGAAACCATGAACAAGAATATGCCTAATCAGCGCTTTTTCTGGGGAGAGATTATAAGCAGCACAATCTCTGAGCATCTACAACAATTCAGCACAACGGGGACATTTCATATGAACTCCTACGTGGTCTACGCTGCAGCATCAGAGAGAGACTATCCAGGCCTGACGCGGAGTGGAGTTTGGCCTCAGGTCAAAATATACGAGTATTATCCAGAATTTAGGCTGGAGAATAGCATCTCTCAATTCACCAAAATCAACAACACATTCTTCTACCACATCATCTGCCTGCTTAGGCCGAATATGACTTATGGTCGCATGACCAAAAGCATAGTGGCAGCCACCGAGAAATGGGGAGCCTTGTTCACCCAGTTTCCTACATTCACCTATCTAAGGGCTGCCAACTTTTTGGGAGAGCCAACCAGGCTACCGATGTATGCTGGACCTAAGCTGATTCTGCTGGAACTGTCAAGGCAGCTAATCACATACCACGAGAAATGCCTTAAAAGAAAGAAGGGTGGAACTCCGTTCCCCCTCACAGTAGGCCGATACACATGCTCTACCCACCACAAGGTGAAGGAAATGTTCGCAGAGCTGGAGTTACTCAATTTGAAACATGACTTCCCAGCCAGGCCTACCTTCGACCCAAGGAGCTGTCTACCAAGGGCGAAACTTGATCCAATCCATGTTCCTCAGATCGAGGATATTTACATTGACGTCCTCCATGAGGTGGAGCTCAGAAGGAAGGATCATTCTCGCCTAGCATTGGCAGAAATCATCCAATATGGGGTAGCCATTGTCCCCAAAGGCTTCCAAACTACGGAAGATGAAGTAGACAAGGTATATACTGACACAGATGGGGACGATTGGCCCTTTCCGGCCATTGATAGAACTAAGGCTCCTCAGACAATTGAGGAGAGGGTCAAGGAGACTTTGCGGAGGACAGAACATTGGTGCCGGATGAACGGCCTAATCTACCTCGGGGTTGATTTCACAACATCCCCATTGGGCAACGCACCTCCACGATCCAAAAAGTAGCCTAAAGGTAAAGGCAAAGGCATAGAAGGTGAATCCAGCACCATTCAGGAAGAAGCCCCTGAGAGTCCTCCTTCCGCAGCACCAGAACAGGTAATAACTCTGGATTCGCCAGAGAAAGAAGCAGAAGAAGATATTCCCATTGGCCCATCCACTCAGGATGTCGGCATTGTTACAACAACTGAGGGCCCTTTCGTCCCTTCTTCTTCTCTTCCTTCCCCTCCTCGAGCGACTCAAGCGACCATCCCTTTGGTCGTGTCCTCTTCCCCTTCTTCTACTGTTTCCCCCACCTCTTCATCTATCTTTTCTTCCCTCGTTGATCTGTCCTCCTCCATTTCTTCCCTCATCTCCGAGCTCCCTTCCCTTCCTATGTCTTCCGCAGCTGCAGTTTCCCTTCCTTCCGTGGGCACTTCTTCGGCTATTCTCTCAATGCCACCGCCACGTGTCTCCACGTTTTTCCCCTCTTCTTCTGCAGCTGCCCCCTCCTCTGTTTCCGGTCCTTCTTCCGTGGGTCCAGCTTGGATCTCTCAGCAGCTAAGTCAGCAAAAGAGGAAAGTTCCCATCGCTCCGATGGACTTTTCCGTAATCCCATCTAAGGGGGCGAAGAAGCAAAAGCCTGTCACGCGCTTCTCTCAAAGTGCTGCAGGAGAAAGAGTTATGGAAATCGCATACCCCAATCCCCTCAAAGAGAAAAAGGATCTGTCTCCTACAGATTTTACTGTGACCCAAGTCACAATGGGGACATCTTCCGAAAGTCTTCAGGGGGAGGCTCTTTCTGCAGTTGACGCCCTCTGCAAAAAGCTTCAGGAAATCAAGGAAGAGAAAAGGCAACTAAAGGAGCAAAACAAATATCTGCTCCAAGCCTTACAGAAGATGGGTAATGCGCCCCCTACAACTGCCGCCGAGACTTCTGAGCTTCTCAGCCAGGAGAAAATTAATGAGTATGCCAAAATCGGCGAGCAGGGTATGGCCGTTTCCGCTTGGAGGAGCCAAATCCTCAAAGACAGTGAAAAAGTGATCGCCGAGTTCTCTGACTTGTACCTGAACATCAGTAAGGCGAATAAAGAGCTCCAAGCGTTAGCAGGGCCCATATCAGAAGAGTTGGAACATGCCAGACTGCAACACGAGACCTTCCAACAAATGTTCGACTGTTCAGTCGAAGATCTGGTCAAGTTTGGCGTCTTCGGCCATCCAAGGGCCCTCAACAAAATCATGTCCACTCTGGACTACCGGGTGGATCAGCTAGAATTTATTCTAGAAAAGATTGACAAAGTCAAGGAAGAAGCCCTGGATGCGATGCACCAAATGGAACGAATTGTTCTTAATATGTCGCCAGGGTTACTTACTCCTTCCTTCACTTTAAGGAAAGCTGATGAAACCACCCGGATCTTCAAGGAGATCGCTTCTCAAGGAACGGGGCCAGAGGTCACATTTGACACAGAATCTATCAACAACCTGCTGGCCTGTAGGGACTTCATCGGGTTCCTCATTGAGGCGGAAAAGGACTATTCCAAACTCCCAGAGAAGCTCGTAGATGAGCGGGAGACTTGTGAGGCGATAAGTGATAGGCACAAGGATCCTTCCCAGGATCAACTAGGGCCAATAATCAACAAGTTCATGGAATACCGCTCTCAGTTCCATATCTCGTCACCTGAGGAGCAACAAAAGCAGTCCACCCCCTTTCGGCCGCAAGATGATGATGACGAATAGCTGCTGCTTCTTCTTCTTCTTCTTCTTCTTCTTCTCTTTCTCTTCTCCTTCTTTCTTTTTGGAAATATCTGGAGTATGTTGATACAAATGATGATGTCATCCATGTTGCATCATGGGATGATGTCATCCATCAAATAGTAAAAAGTCAACATGACTTTTAGATATTTTGTAAATATCTTTGTAAATAGTTGTTGGCTCCTTTTGCCTTCTTTTCTCTTCTTCTTCTATAAATACTCCAATACTTGTAGTATTGTGGGATGGATGGATATCTTTTAGATGAGAAATAGAAGTGAAGAAAAAAGACTTTGAGCTTTCTTGTAACAGAAGAAAACAGTAATACAAATATTGAGACTTTGTGCTGAATAGCTGTGTTATGCATCAGACCTTTCTTATGTTAGATCTGTATGTGTTTATTCTGTTAGATTCATATCTACTTTTTTGTCATTTATTCACCATCAGTATTGCTTTGTTTGTTTATGCAAGTAGGTTTGGCTCTGTTTACTACCAACCCCAAAACATAAATCTTCTGACCTTTCTGCTTTGGAATTCATTTCTTTTCTTCCTTCGGACCTGCTCTTTCTTCATTCCCTTTTCCTTTCCTTTCTTTTCGCAGTCGGAAACACCCCTACTGGGATGAGATCCCAAACCCCCGAAGGCAGAATCTGTGAGACTTGCATAGATTCCTGCTGGTAGAATAGCAATAAACCAGTTTCGCTTTGCTGACTCAAAGAGGGGCTATGCCCTACACACTGTTGGTTCTTCTATCCATAGATCTGTCACGCGACAGATTTTCAGACCAACAGTTTTTGGTGACTCCGCTGGGGAACGAACAGATCTATCGGATCTTTGATAGTGATAGAATAGAAAATCAAAAAATCAGAAAATCACTATCTATTTGTAAATCTGAACTTTTTGTTAAAAATCCAAAAAATTTGCAAAAGTGCTCTGAATTGAAAATTTTCTTCTGAGATCCATAGATCTGGCCTAGTTGGAGACCTTTAGTTCGCTGATTTTTTTATAAAAATTAGTATTTTGCCGTAGATCTGAGTTTTTGAGTTTTTGCTAAAAGTTTGAAACCCTTTGAAAAAAGTCAAAACCAGATCCGAAAATCAGCCTGCTAATCTTCTCTGTCATCTTATCCTCGTTGTTATTTGTCATTAACCGCAATCGGTTTTCTGAAGAGGATAGTTTTTAAATATTTAGAAAAGTATTTGCTGCTGGTTTTTGACAAAAAACCAGAAAATCAGCAAGTACAGCCAAAAAGAAAGTTTGAATCTGCGCCATAACGTTACAGATCTGGAAGGTACACTGGCTGGTGAACCTTTTACGCGCAGCAGGAGAGCCCGTGGAGAAGCTGATCCTACTTTCGATCTGCTTCAAAGGCATAATTTCAGCATAACACCGGCACGCTTTTCAGCGCTAAGCTCGGCTGACCGGTCATCCAGGAGTGTCTCGCCTTCTCGAAGGAAGAATCTTTCGCAAGGGGCATCCACATCCCTTTGTAGTGCCTTGTTACTCAGTGGAACCGTGCTTCCAGCTCGTGTTCTCTTTCTGGATTTTCAAATGGCAGTACCATGGGGAAACGCGATGGGTCCTTTGGCTTTACCACATCCAGTTCACGCACTCCCTCACGGAAACCGAAAGAATTTTCCCAAATTCGATGGGAGCGGAAATCAGAGCACGGATTCCCACATATCTGCATTCATCATGTCATGCAGTATCTTGGTTGTAACTCACGAGGATGTGTCAGTTCACCTTTTTCTGGAAACTCTACAAGGACCTGCGGCTGAATGGTTTCAGCATTTACCAGCCGGATCTATTACCAGTTGGGCCACCTTGCGGGATGCTTTCGAAGACAGATACAAGCCTTCAGAGGATGCATTTGCATTATTATCATAGATCACTCACCTGAAGAAAGAGGCAAATGAGACCATGCGTGATTTTATCGCCCGGTTCAATGCACTAATCAACCGTGTCCCTGTTGCCATGCTTCCAACACCGGAGAATCAAAAGTGTTTCTTCGTAAACGCTATGAGCTCAAAAGTTAGTTTCTTGCTCCTTCAGGAACGAGTTGCCACCTTGATTCTCGCCCAAGCCGCTGCTATTCGCATAGAAGATAATTTGATAATATCTGGCGAATTGAAAAAGGAATCAGCCAAGCCTAAATCTTTGGGCCCTTCGCCCACTACTTCGTCTGATCCAGCCTTTCAAAAGATGGCAAATGACTTGCTTGCATTAAAGAAGCAGTTGGCCCAGGCCTCCCCCAGTTCCTCATACTGGGATATTCCGCGGAGGAATTTCGTTCCTAACAATGTTTCGCAAAGGCTGCGCTTACCCGCAACCGCTCCGCGGTTAGCACTTGAGACTCCTCCAGTCAACGCTCTGGCCAAAATCGAAGAAGAAGAGCAGTATTATGAAGAACCTTCGTCTCAAGGTGAAGATGATCAAGATGTCGGTGAACCGACTGGCGACTCTACTATCGGGTATATGGAATTTGATGAGGAAGAATCTGATGAAGAAGAGGGTACCCAGGGATATGCAAGTGGACAGTCATACGCTGTTTTTACTCGCTCGCAAGGAAAAGAAGCAGAAGTTGCTGCCCATGTCCAGCAGGAGAAGGCCGTGTCAAACGCGCCTCCGATCATTGCTAAAAGAGGTAATCCTCTTCCTACTCAACTCCCTGGCAAATCTTTTACAAGGAAACCTTTTCCCCCTATCTCTCCTCCAAATCAATCCTCTCACGTTCCTACCAAGGCCAGTAATCCTATTCCATCATCGCGAGGTGAGGGACTCATTCCTTCACCAACGCAACCCTTGGCCGCATTTGATATCATAGATCATGCAAAAAAGACCAAGATCCAAATGTCTGAAGCCGAGTATCTTCAGTCAAATCCCGAACAGCTTGTGAGATTGACCAAGTATATTCAAAGTCAAGCTGTTGTATCTAATCAGGTTTCCCCAAAAGGAATCCTTTCCACTCCCCCTGAATCTCACATAAATGTTGCTTCAACATCTGCGTCAGGCAAGATAGAGCCTTTCTATCTTTCCCTCCTAATCAATGGACACAAGCTGAGTAACTGCATCATTGATTCCGGGGCTTCTGATAATGTCATGCCAGCAAAGGTCGCCCATGCTCTGGGCCTCACTCTTACCAAGCCTTTCGGCAGATGTTATTCCTTGGAAACCAAGCAGGTTCCGTTGGTTGGCCAAATTAAAGACGCGCAATTTGCATTTGCGGCATTCCCAGATAAAAGAGTAAAGATGACAGTCCTCGTTGCTGACATTCCGGCAGCCTATGGAATTTTGCTGGGAAGAAGTTTTTGCAGCGAAGTTGGTGGGGAAATTCATATGGACTGGTCTAAAGCTAGAATTCCAGTCAAAGGTGTAATGCAGACTTTGGAGTCGGAATCACAAAAAAAGTACTTGGTTACTAGCTCTGAAGATCCCAAAGCTCAAATCCTTTTTGAATCATCAGGGATGGGGAACTATTTCTTGTCTACCGAGACGGACAAAACGGGTGTCCTCATTCAGGAAAAAGATCTTAATGAGATCTGGACCTTGCAGTTTGATGGCAGTTGCGCAACTAGTGGATGTGGCGCTGGGGCCGTGCTGATATCTCCCGAAGAGGAAGTCATTCCTCTCTCTTTCAAGTTGCAGTTTTTCAACACAAACAATACTGCTGAGTATGAATCTCTGTTACTCAGTATGCAAGCCGCAAAAGAAAGAGGAATTAAAAATCTAAAAGTACAAGGTGATGCAGAGTTGGTTGTAAACCAAGTCAAGAGGATATATCAAGTAAAAAATGAAAGGCTCAGGCATTACCGTAATGCGGTGTGGGACAACATCAAAGAGTTCGATGCTTTTTCAATTGAATCCATTCCAAGAGCTCAAAATGACATGGCTGATTCATTGGCTGTTTCAGCATCTCTCATGCTCCCTCACCCAGGTTTGAAAACAAACAAATACACCATTGAGGTGGTTTTCCGCCCGAGCGTGCCAGACAATTCTCAGCATTGGCAGGTGTTCAACGACGATAATCAACTCATTGCCTTTCTAGAGAAGGCGGAAAATTTTAAAGAATTGCACTTTGAAGGATCTACTTCCACTTGCCGTGAATCAGTCACCAATCAAGGTGATGAATCCGAAGGGAATGACGGCATATGTCAGCTCAAAGGGAATAAAATCCCAAAGGGCCTGGTTTCTCTGGAGCGGTTGTTCGACAGGCATGACCGTTTTGTGAAAAAGAAGAGGCGAGATGACCCTGACTCATCCCCAGAAACCGAACCGGTCAATATAGGTTCGATGGAGCACCCGCAATTTGTGAACATTGGCAAATGTTGCACACCAGAGGAGAAACGGAAATTTGTCAAGTTGCTAAAAAAATATATGGATGTGTTGGCATGGTCCTATGCCGATCTAAAATCTTTCAAGCCAAAGGACGTTCAGCATGACATCCCGTTGAAAGAAGATGTCAAAGCCTTTCGCCAGAAGCAGAGGCACTATAATCCTAAGATTTCGGGGACTATCCAGGCTGAAATTCAGAAGATGCTGGATGCAAGAATCATCTTTCCTATCCACCACAGTACTTGGGTAGCAAATATTGTGCCAGTGCGCAAGAAAAATGGTGAGATACGCATATGCGTAGACTTTCGCAATTTGAACCAGGCTTCCTTGAAAGACAACTACCCACTTCCGATAATGGATCAAGTTCTGCAAGCAGTAACTGGATCAGAGATGTTGTCCATGCTTGATGGTTTTTCAGGCTATAATCAGATTGAAGTTTCAGCTGAAGATCAGTTTAAAACAGCATTCACTACTCCCTGGGGTACATTTGCCTACAGCAGGATGCCTTTTGGCCTAACTAATGCTGGCGCCACTTTTCAGTGGGAAATGGATTTTGCATTCAAAGGTATGATGGGGAAAGTCATTGTGGTTTATTTAGATGACTTAACCATGTTCTCTAAACAACGAAATGATCATTGTGATCATTTGGAGCAAGTGTTGGCCAGGTGCCGAGAACATGGGATTTCCCTAAACCCAAAAAAGTCTGTTTTTGGAGTCACGGAAGGGAAGTTGCTAGGGCATGTGGTTAGCAAAGAAGGAACAAAGATAGATACCGAAAGAGTTAAGGCTATTCAAAGCCTTACTCTGCCTACAAGCAAGACTGGTGTTCATTCTTTCTTTGGAAAGGTGAACTTTCTCAGGCGTTTTGTTCCTGACTTTGCTGAGAAGACCCGTCACATATTGAACATGATGAAGGGGTCACCAACTTTCAGATGGAGCGAAGAGGGGAAAAGGTCATTTGAAGAAATAAAAGCTTCCGTTGCTCATGCACCAGTCTTGGTATGTCCCGATTTCTCCAAGGACTTCATCATGTACAGTTACGCATCTGAGCATACTGTGTCCGCAATCTTGATGCAAAAGAACTCGGAGGATGTTGAATCTCCGATCGCGTTCATGAGTTCTCCCCTCAAGCCTCACGAACTAAAAATGACTCAACTGGAAAAGCATGCCTTTGCCGTTGTCAAAGCAGTGAAGAATTTCAGGTATTACATTCTAAACTCGCATACGGTGGTGCTGGTCCCTGACACGGTGGTGAAATCAATTCTAACTCAGCAGGAGTTAGGAAGCTTGCGAGGAAATTGGATCGCAAAGGTCCAGGAGTATGACCTGGATATTAAACCAACCAAGCTGGTAAGGGGCAAGGGCCTGTGTCAGCTAATGGCTGAAAACAAAGATTCAGAAAACCCTGATGAAAGGGGTGCCTACACCGATGAAGCACAGGACCGGCAGGAAGAGCCTGATTCTCTGCCTCTGGTTCTATTTGTTGCAACTAGTGATGAATGGTACTCCGACATCGCTTTCTTCCTCACCTACGGCGAATGCCCAATGCACCTAACTGCAAAGGAGAAGCGCACTATAAAGCTCAGAGTAGCTAAATATGTCATCTGGGATGACGGTTTATATAAACGTGGGATAGATGGCATCTTTTTGCGATGTCTTGACAAACCTCAGCAGGTAAAAATACTGGAAAGTTTTCACAATTCAGCCTGTGGGGGGCATTTCTCTTCCTCCGTGACAGCACACAAGATCATTCGAGCCAGGTACTATTGGCCGACGCTCTTCCAAGATACAGCCACCTGGGTGGCAAAGTGTGAACCCTGCCAGCAATTCGTCGGCAAGCCCAAGTTGGCTGCCTTTCCCCTAAGGCCGGTCATTATCAATGAACCATTCAGACAATGGGGAATTGATTTTATTGGTGCACTCAATCCTCAATCGAGTGCTAGACATAGCTATGTCCTTACAGCAATGGATTACTTCACCAAGTGGGTGGAAGCCATACCTGTCAAGCATGCCACTTCTGAGGTGGTTTGCAATTTCATTAAAGAAAATATCATTGTCAGGTTTGGCGTTCCAAACAAAATCGTTGCTGATAATGCTTCTAACTTCTCCTCACGGGAAGTTATTAGTTTTTGCTATGAATATGGGATAACTTTGGCTCACGCCTCAGACTATTACCCTCAGGGAAATGGTCAGGCGGAATCCAGTAACAAGAACTTGGTGACCATCATACGGAAGTTAGTAGATGAGAATCAGCGAATGTGGCACAAGTCTTTGTACGATGCTTTGTGGGCCGATCGTATTACTCCCAAGAGATCTCTCGGCATGTCACCTTTTCAAGTGTTATATGGCACTGATGCCGAACTCCCCATTTCTGCGGAACTTCCTGCTCTGCGCTTGGCACGAGCTATCGAAGATGAAACTTTCCAAAATTCTCTAGAAAAGAGAATCATGTATCTGGCAGAACTTGAAGAAAAGAGAGTAAGGGTGGTCGACAGGATCACTGAACATCAGAATCAAGTTAAGAGGCTGTTTGATAAGAAGGCCAAGCAGAGGGATTTTCAAGTGGGAGATCTCGTCCTTTTGTGGGACAAGCGGAGAGAGCCAAAGGGCATGCACGGAAAGTTTGATTCCCTGTGGAGAGGGCCCTTCAAGATCAAGCAACTCAATGGAGAGAATAGCTTCTATCTCTCATATCTGGATGGAACCGAGCTCCCGCTTCCCTATAGCGGGCAACATTTGAAGATCTTCAGGAAGTAGAGCTTGCTCTCTTCTTTGTACAGTTTGCTTTAGTTGTGTGTTTGCTTTCGTCGTGTGTTTGCTTTCAGTTTGTTGTGTGTTTCCTTTGTTCTCCCTCTGGTCGCCCTTGTTTTTGACTCTGTTACCCAATGGATAGGCACATGAGATCTGGGATTCTCTACCCCCGAGTTTGCTCAGGGATAGTCCCCAGAAAGAGCCAGCTGTTATCCCGTAAAATTGACAAGGGCAATTTTACCGATAACCATACCAAAAATTTTGTTTTGATCCCTCGCTAGGGATCCCTTGCGTTCGGAACGTTGCAAAATCCCTTTCCGGGAAAATCTGGTTTCCGAACTTAAGTCTTTTTGGTCTTTTTTGACTGGGTGCATGGAATTACTATGTAACATCAACTTTTGGTGCGCCCCCTTTAAACCCTTTGGCGCATACTTTTCAGTGTCAACACGCCTTTTCGTGCGCCAAAGTATGTTGAGTCTTCCCTGCGTGCACCAAGGCGCATGCGCCTTCGTGTTAACACAACGTTTGTTGTGCCCCTTTTTGGTGCGCCAAAGGGCGCACATAATCTTTTGTCAACACACTTTTTGGTGCGCCAAAGGGCGCACATAATCCCATGTCGACATAGCTTTCGGTGCGCCAAAGGCGCGCTTAATTTCATGCTGGAAAACGCTTTCATGCGCCAAAGGGCGCATGCTTTTCCATGTCGACAGCTACTTTCATGCGCCCTTTACAAAGTGGGTGGCGCATTTATGACTAGCTCAGCTATATATATATGTTTTTGCGCGCCCAAAATGTCATTTTCACTAGTCGCAGAGCACGTGATTTCTTTTCTCTGAGCTTGTCAGCCCCTGCCCTATCGTTTTCAGCACGTTGTGGACCCGTTTGCAAGATTCTCTCTATTTATCCAGGTAAGTGCTCTTGTCCCTTCCATGTGTTTTTTTGATTTTGGTTCTTGGTGTGCTTGGTGGTCTGGTTTTGGTTTGAAATGCCTGAAGTATTGAAATATCAAGATCCTCCTCCTTTTTGCTATCTTCTTTATCCCTCCCCCTCTGTCCAGATCTGCTGGTAGGAGGAGTTGTCTGAAAACATGGTTTTATCTCCTTTTGGATTGAACCGTTTCATTGCCCAAATAACCTTGCTAAAAATGAAATGAAGAGAGAAATGGAGAAAAGATGACTGTTTTTCCCAATGGCGCACCGACGCGTCTTGTTACACTATAAACAGTTGTGCCCCTTTGGCGCATTCGTCCCGCGCGCAACATAACTAAGACCCGCGCCAATGGCACACCCATTTTGACTGCTGCATCATTAACTTCTGCGCCCTTAGGGCGCGCCTCCTTCACATGCTGCAAGCGCTAAACTTGCGCCCCAATGGCGCGCCAACCTTCCTTGCTGCATCACATTTCCATGCGCCAATGGCGCACCCAGCATCTATACAACACCGGCTTTATCTGCGCCAAGTGTGAAGTTATAAAGGCACAGGTGCTTTCCTCATCACAGCAACATCATGTTGTGTAAACCCTTCGTGCACCGCGCCATATTCCCTTTGGCGCACGAAAAGTTTCTGTTACACAAACCTTACATGTGCTAAAGGGCGCACCAAATCCCAGTACAACATGAAAAGTCTATGCGCCAAAGGGCGCATCCTGTCTCTATGTAACACAATGTTTTCATGCGTCTTTTACAAAATGCAATCTGCAGTATACATGCGCCATGCGCCTTTGGCGCCAGTTTAACCTTTGCAACATGCCTTTCCTATGCGCCTTACCTATTTAGCCCTGTAAGCTGCAATTTTCATGCGCCCTGCGCCCTGAGCCTAATAATAACTAACTCTTTCTTCTGTTGGCACTTCAATGGGAAATCAAATGACTGATTCAACCTTTCTACGTTGGGTTTCACTTCTTCTTCATGCAGATCAGCAACTGAGTTCGAAAGAACATATGTCTACATCCAGTAAGAGACCCATCAAATCCAAAGGAAAGGCTAAACTTACAGAGGAAGAAATGAAATATAAATATCAGAGGGTCAGAATGCCCGAGTCCCAGGCCGAGTGCAGCATGGACGTCAGAGACTCAGAATTGGGGCATATTGATATGGAGGAATTCTGGGCCAGAACTCAGAAAGTTACAAGGAGTCCATGGATGGACAAATTGATCGGCAGTGCCCTGCACTTCGCCGGAGGAATCCCCGTCAGCACCGTCAACAATGAATTTATGATGGTGGTTGCCCAGTGTTACAACAAGGACACAAGGTGTGTCGAAAACAGCAAGGGCGAGGTAGTCATTAACCTCACTACCCGTCATTTTGAGATAATACTCGGCATCCCTCACCACTGGCACTTTGTGGCCGTCAGCCAAGCGGAGTGCATTAAGGCCTGGGATGACAATGAGGATCAATGTATGTAACTAATGAACGAAGTCTATCTGAAGAACAAGAAGGTAATAACCCAGTGGCCCCAAATCATCCACCGCAGTGACTTCTCAGAAGAGCTCAGCGACACCATTACATTCCTGAGCAGGGTCTTCGGGCTTTCTGATGCCCATTATTTCCATAAATGGATGCTGCGGTACTTAGAGACCATGAACAAGAATATGCCTGATCAGCGCTTTTGCTGGGGAGAAATTATAAGCAGCACAATCTCCGAACAGCTACAACAATTCAGCACAACGGGGACATTTCATATGAACTCCTACGTGGTCTACACTGTAGCATCAGAGAGGGACTATCCAGGCCTGACGAGGAGCAAAGTTTGGCCTCAGGTCAAAATATATGAGTATTATCTAGAATTGAGGCTGGAGAATAGCATCTCCCAATTCACCAAAATCAACGATGCATTCTTCTACCACATCATCTGCCTGCTCAGGCCGAATATGACTTATGGTTGCACGACCAAAAGCATAGTGGCAGCCACCGAGAAATGGGGAGCCTTGTTCACCCAGTTTCCTACATTCACCTACCTAAGGGCTGCCAACTTTTTGGGAGAGCCAACCAGGCTACTGAGGTATGTTGGACCTAAGCTGATTCTGCTGGAACTGTCAAGGCAGCTAATCACATACCACGAGAAATGCCTTAAAAGAAAGAAGGGTGGAACTCCTTTCCCCCTCACAGTAGGCCGATACACATGCTCTACCCACCACAAGGTGAAGGAAATGTTCGCAGAGATGGAGTTACTCAATTTGAAACATGACTTCCCAGCCAGGCCTACCTTCGACCCAAGGAGCTGTCTACCAAGGGTGAAACTTGATCCAATCCATGTTCCTCAGATCGAGGACATTTACATTGACGTCCTCCATGAGGTGGAGCTCAGAAGGAAGGATCATTCTCGCCTAGCATTGGTAGAAATCATCCAATATGGGGTAGCCATTGTCCCCAAAGCAGGGTTCATTTTAAGACACCCCTATAAAATTGAAGGTGGAAAATACCTGGCGAATATCCCCGTAACCAGTTTCGGCGAAAGGTGAATTTGACAGTATTCAAAAACAAAATTTTCACCTGGTTTTTCAAGGCTAAATCAGTGACGTGCGACAACAGTAATCCATAATGACGCACGTCACTGGCGCGACAATAGCTCCTGATGATGTGCGACACTGGAGCGACACTAGATCGTAATGACGCGCGTCAGTTGAATCTATCGATGCGTGACACTGTTATCTATTGATGCGCGACACAATCACAAAATGACGCGCGACATTGTCTGCTATTGACGCGTGACATTGTCCTCTATTGACGCGCGACATTGTCCTCTATTGACGTGCGACATTGTCCTCAATTGACGCGCGACATTGTCCTCTATTGACGCGCGACACTGCAAACAAATGACGCGCGACATTGTCCTCTATTGACGCGCGACATTGTCCTCAATTGACGCGCGACATTGACCTCTATTGACGCACGAAACTGTAAACAAATGACGCGTGACACTGTTTTCTATTGACGCGCGGACACTGTAATCAAATGACGCACGACACTATAAATAAATGACGCGCGACACTATAAAAAAAATGACGCGCGACAGAGCCTTCTATTGACGCACGACACTACTTCCTATTGACGCGTGTCATTAGAAGAAAATGACGCACGTCAATAGGGGGACAGTGACGCCCATTTTTAGGTTATAAATACCCTTATGCCGCTCATTTTCTTGTTTACATTTTCCCATTCTTGAATTTTTGCAGGTCTAAATCTTTGAGAAAGACGCATTTACAGCTATAATGTCAACTTCACATGCTTCCCAATTGCAAGTTCAGCAAGCAAAATGAAGAGAAACCAAGTCAATCGATTTCCAAGATAACCTATAGGAATCCCTTATGCCCTCACATCCATATGGCTTTAAGGATGTCTCCAGAATATCAAGCTATAATAGAAGAGTGTGGATTTACAGGGCTCGTTAATATGCCCCATTTCGAAACAGATCCGGATTATTTTGAATTACCTTTCTGTCATGCTACAATTCAGAGGACGGTATATTTTATGTGACTCTGAGCGATGGCCAAATGTTCCAATTCACTATTGAACCGAATGACATACATCGGTTTATGGGCCTTCCTATCAGAAATTTACCAACTGTTACAACCAAGGCAACACTCGTGGAAGAAAACAAGAAATTTCTCGAATCAAAGTACGGTTTCCATGTTGATTGTAAGTATAATTTGTTTTAATTCAAAAATTTTATTGTGTTTTTTATTCTGATACAATTTGCTGTTATAAATTGATAGTAATTTTCACTATTTCGCATTTGCAGCCCATGTCAATAAATCCAGGCGTGGTGTAGATACACAATCAATTGCACACCACTTTCTTGTTGCACTTATTGCATTTTTTCAAGCCAGAATTGTTATGCAGGGTCACCAAACAGATATACCAAATTGGGCCATTACATACATTTGTGCCACTATCTCATAACAAAAATTCGATTGGTGCACATTTCTATCCAAAAAAATAAGAGCTGACATATCAAATTCGAAAATCTCAGAAAAACCTTTCATTTACTCAACAAACTATCTCCTCAGCTTCTACTATGAGGCACTTTTAAATTTAAAAGCTAAAGAAATTCCTACTTGCTCTGATGAGGCTTTGATGAAATTCTCAATTCCATTTGCAGAACAACAGGTATAAACTATTTAGTTTGTAATTGTATTACAATTTTCTTCATTACAGTGCACAATTATTAAAACTTAAATTTTAATGTTTTACAGAGAAGATATCTTGAAGCGATTCCCAAAAAAAAAAAGATGTCGAGAGGAAGAGGCCAACTACACGCGGAGGCTTCGGGGGACTCCCAATCTGAAATGGAAGCTCACTCCTCTCCAGACCCTCAACAGTTTGAACTCGTTAAATGCCAGAGAAGTAATACATTCTCGTATATTAATTACAAATTCCAAAGTTGCAGATTTATTTTTCAATTTAAATTTTAGCAAAATGAATTGACAACATTTAATATTGATGAATAGCAGGGACTATGGAACCTTCTTCCCCAACTCACTCCGTACAGTCACATGCATTGATATCTTCTGAACAGCCACTGAGTACAACTCCTACAAGGCCACCCGTAGCACTGAAAAAAACAACCCCTCGACAACAAGGTACAACTTTTTCTATAGAACGTTTAATTTCATAGTTTTGACTTTATGAATTGTTTTAATATTTTTCATTTTTTCTTGTACTTTTCAGCACATGTCAGTCATGATCAAGCCATGGGGGGGCACTGACACCCACTCAACCATTAATTTTTAAAATGCCAACCAGAGGAACAGTGAAAAATACCATTGGTAAACGCATGCCTTTTGCTCCGGCCCCTAGTGAGACCCTAAACCTTGAATCCTCGTTTCGAATTCCAACTCTCTCACTTGGTGGCTTGCCCAGTGCAACGGGCATATCTATTTTGAACAATATAAATTTAGATGAAGATTATTTGGGCATTGATAGCAATGACCCAACTGGTTTTTTTGATACCCGCGAGATGATTCAAGGGCAGCAGGTATACTTCAGTCTTCAAATTTCAATTTTAATATGCTTTACAATTTTTAATTACATTATGATTTATCTAAATCTAAATCTTCAGTCTTCAAATTTATTTATCTAAATCTTGATTTATTTTTTCAAAAACAGGATCAGCCCACCCAAAGACAGAAACAAGGAGCAGTTGATCTTGGCCATGGTGAAAGCCCCCACACTTCTCCAGCAAGATCGTCTGCATCAGATTCAGATAGTGAAGAGTTTCCACCTTTTCCTTTGGAGAACTTAATTGGTAATGATTGTCAATCCCATGTCAGTGAGTTTATTATTCCTCAAATCCAACAGCTGATAGAATGGGAGAAAAGGGCTAAAATTCTTATCAATGAGATTATTAGTCGTTATGAAAATTATTGGCAACGGGATAGTTTATACGCTGCAGTCTAGAATCAACCTGCGAAGATGGATTCCTTACTTACCCAAGTAAGATGTGGGAATGTCACGTTTAATAACGACTATAAAGATGGCATTTTAGATAAGGCACTAAACAAATTGGAAAATATTAGTGCCGAGGCCCAGGCATATTTTAACAAATGGTCAAAGGACAAGGATTTGGTATCAATCACAAATGCCGAAAGAGATAGAGCGGTTGTAAGTACTATTACATTCTAACAATCATTCTTGTTAATTTGAAATTTTGAATTTACATTAATATTTTGAATTGACGTTACTCTTTTTGTGCAGTTGAAATATGAAAATTTGAAGATTCAGGCGAAGGTTTTGCAAGTTCACTTGGAAACAGCAAAGAACAGCTTATCCGTAGCAAAAAATTTAAAGCAAAATATAGTTTTGGTTAACAAACAAAAAAATACACTAAAGCGGATAATTAAAGAGCATGGTCTCGACCCTGACATCATGTTCAAAGCCAAAGCAGTTGCTGATCCAAATTTGTTATCGCATGGAGATGCAACAAATCAAGAAGAAAGAATTATAAAAAATCTGGACAGTGCTGCAGAAGATCTTATAAGTTCAGGGGTTATTTCTGGTGTTGGGGAAAGAGGTGCAGCCAGAGTGGAAGAAGCTGGTGGGGAAGAGGGAAGAGCAGAATTTTCTAAAGAAAAAGAGGGTTTTCAAAATTAGAAACTTTTATTATTGACTAAACTTTTAATATTGAATTTGAAAACTTCAACTATTGAGTTTGTACTATGCTATTTCAATTTAATTATATGGTGATTAGATGGTGATTATCATGAATTATATGTATGTTTCTTGTTTACTTGCATTGTCATGAATAGTATGTGGACGTAGATGATGAATGATGACAATTGATAATCAGTGATAGATGATGATGAAAGACTATGATCGATTTAATGTGTATAATGTAAAATTTAGTGCCTAAATATCTTGTGGGACTTTAATTATCTTGAAAATTATGTCATGGGACTTTAATTGTATCTGTGGGGTTATACTATATGAAAGTAGACTTAAGGTCTATAGTTGGTAAAAGGTAGATAGGTTAAGAATCTGTGTTTGTACTATTGATGTTACCTTGTCATAAGATTTGTGCATAGTAAGGAAGAGTATAACACATTGTTTCTATATGTCATTATGTGGTCTATCATGGTGTTGAGACAAGAATGTATTGCTACTACATGAAGATGTATTGTGTAATAGAGGTTATACTTCTGATTCATGCTCAAAGTTGGGAAAAATGAGTATCTACAAATGTTATAAAGTTGAGAAATCTCATATTGATGTTACCTTGTCATAAGATTTGTGCATAGTAAGGAAGAGTATAACACATTGTTTCTATATGTCATGTGGTCTATCATGGTGTTGAGACAAGAATGTATTGCTACCACAAGAAGATGTATTGTGGAATAGAGGTTATACTTCTGATTCATGCTCAAAGTAGGGAAAAATGAGTATCTACAAATGTTATAAAGTTGAGAAATCTCATATTGATGTTACCTTGTCATAAGATTTGTGCATAGTAAGGAAGAGTATAACACATTGTTTCTTAAAGGATTCTTAGAGGTCAATGCAAGGTTTGACAGTGGCTCCAGGAATGCGTTGATTCAAATGCTCATCTATCTTTGCATCATAAGGTTATTGCCTATAAAGGTTGTGAGTTAATGAAAGTGTGAAAGATGATGTGATATGTGTAAGGTAATTGGAAACAGTCTCTTCCAGTACAAGAAGATTCATGGTGTATGGTCAGGTTATCTAAGATGAGCTTTGTAACTTTGTTTGACCTGATGAGTGCAGTGGAAAAGTTTAAACAAAAAAAAGATCTTAAGAAAACTGATGGAACCAAGAAGGGGAAATTAATTGATGTTCCCAAACTTGATGCAAATCAAGTAGGAGGGAAGAATTCTGATCAATGTACTTTAATATTAACGGAGGGTGACTCAGCCAAGGCTCTTGTGGTTTGAATCAGGGAAATGTGAATATTGAATTTGGTAGTATTGTGACATGTTTCAACATCACTTTCCAATTTAATTTTTTGTTATTTTAGTTATCTTTATCCTATCAGGTGGCAGGAATATCTATTTTTTGGGAAGCTACCACTCACCAACAAATGGAGAATAAAGAGATAGTAAATAGAAAAAAAATCCTTGGTCTACAGGAAGATAAAATATATTAAAAATAAATTAATATAATTCTAAGAAATCAAGAAAGAATCATCACTGGTAAGAAATTAAACATAATTGCAAATATGCTAGGGTTTAGCTTACCTCTTGCGTATTAGATTGCTGTGAAATCATCAAGGGTAACGTGCTAGATCTTTGTTTCACATGACATTGTAGATGGAGGGGTGAGTTGCTTGACATTGTTAGTCCTGAGAAGTGCCAGCAACATCTTTAAATATATAGACCAACAATATCTTTAAATAAAAGTAAATATAAAGAATTAGACTTGTAATGTCTTTAATGATAACAAGAGTTGAAAAAATGTAAGGTAACAAACAATAAGATTATGTTGAAGAAGATACCTATTTAAAATTGAAATCATCACCGGTAATGTGCTAGATCTTTGTCTTAAAAAATTCAACACAAAAAATTGATTAGTAGATAGATGGGTGAGTTGCCTGACATTGTCAGTCCCGAGAAGTAACAGCTTCCTCAGACGGATGTCAACCCACGTTTTCAAAAAATAAAAATTTTGTATTTAACTAAATGTAAATACATACACCTGTAACATCTTTAATTATAACCAGAGCTGAAAAAATGAGCAGTAACAAACAATAAGATTAAGGGGAAAAAGATACCTGCTTAAAGTTGAAATCATCACTGCCACTGGTAATGATATAGATCTTTGTTTTAAAAAAATCCAACACGAGAAATGGATTAGTAGATAGATGGGTGAATTGCCTGACATTTTTAGTATATAGACCTGTAACATCTTTAATGATAAAGATAAAAGATAGATAAAGAAGATACCTACTTAAAGTTGAAACAATCCATTATCAATAGCTTCATCAAAGTCGATGTTGTCTTCTGTAGAATGTGACGAAGAGCCAATTACACTCTCAAGGTTGGGAATATTTGTACTTGTAGCTATATTATTTACATCTCTTTTTTCGCAAAAGGAATTCCAGTGAGCAATTGCTCTGTCAAAAAATGAATAGTAACAAAAAATAAGATTAAGGGGAAAAAGATACCTGCTTAAAGTTGAAATCATCACTACCACTGGTAATGAGCTAGATCTGTGTTTTAAAAAAATCCAACACGAGAAATGGATTAGTAGATAGATGGGTGAATTGCCTGACATTTTTAGTATATAGACCTGTAACATCTTTAATGATAAAGATAAAAGATAGATAAAGAAGATACCTACTTAAAGTTGAAACAATCCATTATCAATAGCTTCATCAAAGTCGATGTTGTCTTCTGTAGAATGTGACGAAGAGCCAATTACACTCTCAAGGTTGGGAATATTTGTACTTGTAGCTGTATTATTTACACCTCTTCTTTCGCAAAGGGAATTCCAGTGTGCAATTGCTCTGTCAAATGGAAAGGTTTCGAGGGAGTATCGTGAAACGTAACACCTCATGCAACTTTCCAGATTTTTATCCAACCTGTTTCTCAGTTTTGATTTTATAAATGACAATGCACTGAAAACTCTTTCATCCTCCACAGACCCCAAAATCATTGTCTGGCATAATTCATATAGTCTGAAATACTCACTGATATCTTCTTGTAAGATAGAACTTTGATAGATTCCTCTCCACAGCCTTGTAATAGCACCACTTTCAGAAGGCTGATCTAAATTCTTATATTGGTTCCTCATTGTTGTTGCAAAATTGGTTGACTGAAACTTTAATAAATCGGTATTCAGTATACCTTTGATTTCCGTACCCTTGAGCTCTGACGTCTTTGTAAATTGTTCCATTATTGTACGCATTGATTTATGGAAATGCTTACTGACAAAGTCTGCACGGCCACCTTCTGTATTCCAAAAATTCGGATTCATCACACCCATGGCTTCCAGAATTTTATCTTTACAGAAACGTTCCCTAATTTCTGATGACAAGGTTTCTGAAAATTTTTTAAGCTTTATTCTTGTATCAACTATCACAGACTCAAACAAATTACGTGTCACAGGAACATCTTCTCGTTCCGATCCTGTAATATCTTGACGTCTTTGCAAAATGTGCATTGGTATTTCCCTCCCATTAACAGAGATGCATAGGTGATCGTGGATATTAAATCTCAAAAAGGTGTTAGGATTTTTAAGATCTAATAAATCTCTCCAATTTTCAAAAACAGGTGCATCAAAACTATCCTGGGAACAATACAATATATCAAGACTTTGACATACCATTTTCCTCATCCGTATAAAATCCACAATATAGATCAATCTGCCCTGTGCATGCTTCATCAGTGTATTGATCTCCTTTAACATTGGAAGAATACCAACCAATGTAAGCAAAGTCTCCAAATCAGTTAAGCGGAACAACAGGTCCCTTGCCCTATCAACTTCATGATGGTATTTGTGCATGAAACCAACCAATGAAGGATACTCCTCACGAACTCTGCATGCTGGTTCATACAAAGAGATCCATCTAGTCTCCACATCCTTCAGAAGTTTTTTGCCGTCTGTAATTCCAATTGCAAATTTTTGGAACTCGAGAAAACGCTTTGGGCTGCTTGACATATAGGCATGAAGTTCTCTTATGAGGTCTTCTAATTTAGCAACATTTTCGTGGTTGCTTACCATTTTATACGCTAAATTCATTCTGTGAGCCATACAGTGAATTGGTAGCATATATGGGGCCACTGTTGTTTGTAATCTAACACACAGCCCTGTTCGGTGACCCTGCATGACAGATGCACCATCTGCTCCAACGCATACCAACTTCGTAGCAATTTCATAATCAGTCATACCAGCAACATCTTTCAAATGAGAAACAACTATTTTATATAGGTTTTCAGCATTGCAGTTTTCAACCATTTTCATAACACCCAACAGATGAGGAGTCCTTATATGATTTTCTAAAGTATATATGTGGATACATACCCATGCGGTGTTGTCGACTGCTGTCACTTCATCAATTGAAAGAGAGATAAAGTTTGCTTTTTTTACATTCTCTTTCAAATCTTCCTTCTCTATCATCGAGAGGCATTTTGCCATTTCCCATCCACTACTCTCAGACCAATGAGACTGAGGTACATTCAGCATTCCGTTAAATTGATACAAAACTTTGAAATCAAGGAAATCTGACATCGCCCTTCCTTTTTTAAGTATTTGAAAAAGAGTAGAGAATTGTATGAATTTTGCATGTAGATTTGTTTCTTTCATCTTACCAATATGCGATGTGATTGTTCCTCCCTTTTCCAACAGATGTCTGTGTTTTTTCTGCTCTGCCTCATATTCCGCTGCGTATCTGACATGCATGCACTCCTTTTCAGTTTTCCACCTATGTGTTTTGATTTTCTGGCCATCCGCCCCTGTTACAGTTAAATATTGTTTTCCACAATGTTTTTCTATTGTGTCCAGCTTCAGTTGCATTTTTTGTTGCTTTCCCAATTTCCACGTACATATTGTACATGTACATTCACATGGGATTTCTTCAGAATTAGATGATTGTACAGGTTCAATAAATGGAAATTTAGCTGCCCAATCAAACTTGTATGTCCTGCCAATGGTCCACATATTCTTGTTTGTTTTCAATGCTTTACTTTTTTGAGTAGAATTTTGAGCAATATCGCAATCACCTGGTTTCCTCTTTCTTGGACCAGAGTTTGATATTGATTTCTGTCTTCCATTTTGCTGAGTGTTTGTATCTGTGATATCTAGCTGCACTTCTGGTTGCACCCCAACAGGAACAATATCTTCAAGATCTGGCATATTATCGTAGGTTTCATTTGTTTGACTGTGATACTGTGCAGAATGCATGTCCACCTCAATAATGCCTTCCACACAGTCAGTATTCTGATTCTTTTTGGTGGCATCTATATGATTGGTATTTACATTATCTGTATCCGCAGGGTTTCCAAAATACTTGAAGAGTGATTTCTGAGATTTCTTACTTACTTTTAGGTTATTCGTATTCTTTGAGCTGGCACCTTCCATTATTCTGAAAAGAGTGCTGCGTCAGCAAAAGAACCAAGAAGCGACTCTGTCCAGTCTCTGAGGTCTTGTCGCACGTGAACTGTCTGATGTCACGTGTCAACACTTCCCAAGTCACGCGTCAACACTTCCTCTGTCGCGCGTCAACCCTTCCTCTGTCGCGCGTCACTTCTTAGCCCAAGTCACGCGTCAGTATAGCTCTTGTCGCGCGTCAATACAAATCTTGTCGCGCGTCAGTACAGCTCTTGTCGTGCGTCAATACAGCTCTTGTCGCGCGTCAATATTGCCCTTGTCACGCGTCAACACTGCATTTGTCGCGCGTCAACAATCACAGGATAACAGTAATATGAATCTCTGGTGCTCAAGGGTATGCGAGTTCAAATTTCACAGTATTGGTAATTTGGTAAGCTACTTGAGGTATACTACCCGGCGAATCACATAGGTTTTTATAGGAGATGTTTTCAAATGAAGGCGAAGCCGACCCCCCAAAAAAAATATACTTTATATTTTAGGCGAAGAGGACACCGACCCACTCCGAATAATTCTCCTTTTCAAATTTTCCTAAAATGAAATTTTCGCCATATTACGAATATTCGCCGCTAAAATTATCCCTGCCCCAAAGGCTTCCAAACTACGGAAGATGAAGTAGACAAGGTATATACTGACACAAATGGGGACAATTGGCCCTTTCCGGCCATTGATAGAACTAAGGCTCCTCAGACAATTGAGGAGAGGGTCAAGGAGACTTTGCGGAGGACAGAACATTGGTGTCGGATGAACAGCCTAATCTACCTCGGGGTTGATTTCACAACATCCTCATTGGGCAACGCACCTCCACGATCCAAAAAGTAGCCTAAAGGTAAAGGCAAAGGCATAGAAGGTGAATCCAGCACCATTCAGGAAGAAGCCCCTGAGAGTCCTCCTTCCGCAGCACCAGAACAGGTAATAACTCTGGATTCGCCAGAGAAAGAAGCAGAAGAAGATATTCCCATTGGCCCATCCACTCAGGATTTCGGCATTGTTACAACAACTGAGGTCCCTTCCGTCCCTTCTTCTTCTCTTCCTTCCCCTCCTCGAGTGACTCAAGCGACCATCCCTTTGGTCGTGTCCTCTTCCCCTTCTTCTACTGTTTCCCCCGCCTCTTCATCTATCGTTTCTTCCCTCGTTGATCTGTCCTCCTCCATTTCTTCCCTCATCTCCGAGCTCCCTTCCCTTCCTATGTCTTCCGCAGCTGCAGTTTCCCTTCCTTCCGTGGGCACTTCTTTGGCTATTCTCTCAATGCCGCCGCCACGTGTCTCCACGTTTTTCCCCTCTTCTTCTGCAGCTGCCCCCCTCCTTTGTTTCCAGTCCTTCTTCCGTGGGTCCAGCTTGGATCTCTCAGTAGCTAAGTCAGCAAAAGAGGAAAGTTCCCATTGCTCCGATGGACTTTTCCGTAATTCCATCTAAGGGGGCGAAGAAGCAAAAGCCTGTCACGTGCTTCTCTCAAAGTGCTGCAGTAGAAAGAGTTATGGAAATCACATACCCCAATCCCCTCAAAGAGAAAAAGGATCTGTCTCCTACAGATTTTACTGTGACCCAAGTCACAATGGGGACATCTTCTGAAAGTCTTCAGGGGGAGGCTCTTTCTGCAGTTGACGCCCTCTACAAAAAGCTTCAGGAAATCAAGGAAGAGAAAAGGCAACTGAAGGAGCAAAACAAATATCTTCTCCAAGCCTTACAGAAGATGGGTAATGCGCCCCCTACAACTGCCACCGAGACTTCTGAGCTTCTCAGCCAGGAGAAAATTAATGAGTATGCCAAAATCGGCGAGTAGGGTATGGCCGTTTCCACTTGGAGGAGCCAAATCCTCAAAGACAGTGAAAAAGTGATTGCCGAGTTCTCCGACTTGTACCTGAACATCAGTAAGGTGAATAAAGAGCTCCAAGCATTAGTAGGGCCCATATCAGAAGAGTTTGGAACATGCCAGACTGCAACACGAGACCTTCCGAACAAATGTTCGACTGTTCAGTCGAAGATCTGGTCAAGTTCAGCGTCTTCGGCCATCCAAGGGCCCTCAACAAAATCATGTCCACTCTGAACTACCGGGTGGATCAACTAGAATTTAATTCTAGAAAAGATTGACAAAGTCAAGGAAGAAGCCCTGGATGCGATGCACCAAATGGAACGAATTGTTCTTAATATGTCGCTAGGGTTACTTACTCCTTCCTTCACTTTAAGGAAAGTTGATGAAACTACCCAGATTTTCAAGGAGATCGCTTCTCAAGGAAAGGGGCCAGAGGTCACATTTGACATAGAATCTATCAACAACCTACTGGCCTGTAGGGACTTCATCAGGTTCCTCATTGAGGCGGAAAAGGACTATTCCAAACTCCCAGAGAAGCTCGTAGATGAGCGGGAGACTTGTGAGGCGATAAGTGATAGGCACAAGGATCCTTCCCAGGATCAACTAGCACCAATAATCAACAAGTTCATGGAATACAGCTCTCAATTCCATATCTCGTCACCTGAGGAGCAACAAAAGCAGCCCACCCCCTTTCGGTCGCAGGATGATGATGACGAATAGCTGCTGCTGCTTCTTCTTCTTCTTCTTCTTCTCTTTCTCTTCTCCGTCTTTCTTTTTTGGAAATATCTGGAGTATGTTGATACAAATGATGATGTCATCCATGTTGCATCATGGGATGATGTCATCCATCAAATAGTAAAAAGTCAACATGACTTTTAGATATTTTGTAAATATCTTTGTAAATAGTTGTTGGCTCCTTTTTACCTTCTTTTCTCTTCTTCTTCTATATATACTCCAATACTTGTAGTATTGTGGGATGGATGGATATCTTTCAGATGAGAAATAGGAGTGAAGAAAAAAGACTTTGAGCTTTCTTATAACAGAAGAAAACAGTAATACAAATATTGAGACTTTGTGCTGAATAACTGTGTTATGCATCAGACCTTTTTTATGTTAGATTTGTATGTGTTTATTCTGTTAGAGTCATATCTAATTTTTTGTCATTTATTCACCATCAGTATTGCTTTGTTTGTTTATGCAAGTAGGTTTGGCTCTGTTTACTACCAACCCCAAAACATAAATCTTCTGACCTTTCTACTTTGGAATTCATTTCTTTTCTTCCTTCGGACCTGCTCTTTCTTCATTCCCTTTTCCTTTCCTTTCTTTTCGCAGTCGGAAACACCCCTACTGGGATGAGATCCCAAATCCCCGAAGGCAGAATCTGTGAAACTTTCATAGATTCCTGCTGGTAGAATAGCAATAAACTAGTTTCGCTTTGCTGACTCAAAGAGGGGCTATGCCCTGCACACTGTTGGCTCGTCTATCCATAGATCTGTCCACGCGACAAATTTTCAGACCAACAGAGTGATGCGATGAGGATGAGCTATTGAGAGATGGGGAGATGTGTGGAAGTTGGAGGGGGAGATATGTGGACAACTAAGTCAGCCTATGTGGGGACATAGTGGAGCAAGGTGGACAATGGGTTAAGTCGGTGGGAATGGTTGAGTGGAGGGGTATTGAGGATTAGGTGGCTAAGGAGTAGTTGCAGGATAGATATGTGTGGGACGAGAGGAGTGGAGGGATTGAGTGGGCTTGGTGAGGAGAAGGGTAGGTCAGTTAGGGGGGATGGGGAGTGAAGTGGAGATGGGGTAGCATAGGGTAGGGTTAAGATGATTTTGTTTTTTTTTAATTTTTTTAATTATTATTATATATATGTGTGTGTTTTTAATAAATAGCAATATCAATAAAATTTTACACCTATTATAAATGACTCAACAACAAGCCTTATCAAACAAGAAATCTACTTACCCCAATCGCGACATAAACAACTACCTGTATGCACCACAATATATGGATGAAGATAATACCAAATATCCTACAAACGGGTAGGTCTATAAATGAAAAATGTGCAACCAATATCTAGATTGATGCGATGTTATACTTACAATAATATAAAACATAATAATGGTTATACGTACGACACCTATACAAAGTGAGCAAACAAAAACCTGACTAGAACTTGTATCTGGTCCCACCGGGCGTGCCAAACATTGATCGGAGTTTCTTGCTTCATGTCCAAATTAGTGCATGAGAAATCAACAAACACAAAAAAATGTTGAGTATGCAAGGGCTTAGTACCTTAGAGATGGTGATGGATGATACGGGTGAAAATTTGATGTCAAACTCCTCGGTGTGATCCCAAAAAACCTGTAACTCACATACACTAGAGAAAGATTGATTAGAGATTTTATGCGGGGGCTGCATGAAAAAGTAGATATGAGAAATGTTAACTTCCTCGGTGATTGTCAACCCCCGTGTCATAAGAAATAATGATAAAATACAAGATAAACAAACAACATGTAAGCTTATAAACAAAGGAACCTAGCGATGCGGGTGTGTAGATGGTGTTATTGATCTTATTCGAACACAATGTGCAACAAGAACCACGCTATGTGAACTAATGAAGAATGAGCAGAGTATCATGGGGATTACAGTGTCATTACAAGGACATCATGAGGATATAAATGATAAACAAAATGTTAAGAATTCAAAACAGCATTTTCCCAAATTTTCTCACTTCTCTCCTCTAAAGGGGGGAAAGCCCATATTTATAGTCTAATGGTTAGGTTAGACTACATGTTAGAAGATACTCAGGGTTAAGTGAAGTAACCCTGATTAAAAGAGGTGATGTGATTCAACAGGGCTCACAATTTGACTTATAGTAAAAAAAAATAAGGATGGGATATGGAGTGGGAAAGATGAATGTCATGGTTAGGTGAAATAATAGATTCCATTCTTGAAATTAAGAGTGGAGTGTTGGATGGGTGTATTATTGCCCATGTTTTACATTATTTTTGAGATATGACAATATTTGGATTATTAAATGGCTATGTAGAACCCATTAATTAATTAAAACTATGAATTAACTAAAATATAGATGGATGGGATTTAGAACAAAAGAAAAGCAGGAGGAGATGTAAATGCAGGATGACAGAGAGGGGTTACACCCAAAAATAGGTATCTATAATCAAGTGTCTATATATATGTAAAATAATCAGGGTCCTCATAATAAGAAATGCTATACAATAAATGTCATCATCTCCTTTGTTGTCTATTCGAGGTAAGAGAAATCAATGTCTCATAGAATTTACCATGCCTCTTAGCATTTTTGTGAATAGAAGGAGGGGTGATCCCAAGGGTGGGGGGTGTAGGATGTCCACATCTGAGTATGACGTACTCTCTCATTAGGGCATAGTACACCTATACCGGCTTTACATCATCCTTAAAGAAAACCATATAGTAATTAAGTCAACGTACAATAATCAATTAGTTAAACACATAAATAAATAATCTAGTACATATACTTGCATCTAGTGGAGGGGTGACACGTTTCATCTCTGAAACATTTGATATCACAAACCTTTTGACATACTCAGCCAAAGTGTCTACAAATGTGATAGGGTAGGCAATGGAGCAGTGGGAACAATAACCTTGGCAAGGCTAACTTTGACAGTCTATGGGGGAGTCGCATGCCATGACAACGCACATGATGACCAAGATCACAAAAAAATACTCTCCCATTAACTACATCATCAGACATAAGATGCACTTCGACCCCAATGGAAAAACCTAGAATAAAAACAATCTCGGCTGTAAGAATAATTATATCTTAAGTTTACTAACAAAAAATACTGAAAAAGAGTTGAATTACCAGTGAATTTATCTCCTCATTCCTCTCATCAGCACCCTCAACCATGCCATTAACCACATCCTCCCTCCTCTCCTCACCACCCTCACCCATGTTCCTCTCCTCAGGTCTCTTCTTTTCACCCTCTCCCTCCTTAATTAGCGAGAAAGATGCATCTCCACTACTCTTCTGCTCGACATCTCTTACCTCTCATGTAACTATCTTTCTGATAAGATTGGGACCGGTGGTATAAGAAGAAGGGAAAGTCTCTTTAGTAAAGACGACTTGGAACAACCGATACAACATTTTAAATGAATTAAGAACTAAATAAAACAACATATAATTGTCAAACTAATTCCAAATGTCTGTTACCTTTTCCTTTTTCCTTTTACTGAGAAACTTTCTATGTCTCTATAAAAGATTACTCAAGGGAATATCATCATCCTACACACACCCTCAAAGTGAAGAGTTAATCTACACACAATTAAACACAAACTAAACTAAATATACAAATTAAAGTCGAATGAATACGTATAATATCCTTTGCAGGGATGTCAACGTTCTCACTAGTTTCACCGCTCTATTCTCTCTCTTCCAGTTCATGAAATATTATTAAGCTAGTGATTTCCAACCACACCTAATACAAAAATAACATACTAGATTCTACTAATCATAAATTTACCTCATTGTCGAGTTTTAACAGGTCCTTTCTTTCCTTTTCTCTCAACCACCTCTCCTCCTAATCATATGTGTGCATTTCCTTTTCCACCTCTCTCTTCCCACTCTGGCTCAACTCCTCGAATCAAGTTTTTCCTTCCCTTTAGAAAAATCGATCGACAACCCATCTTCATTGCAAGTTGTAGCACTCCTCATGACATAAACCCAGTCACTCTCTATCCTCTCTGTGTATTTCCTAATTATATCAGGAGAGAGAGGTGGTTGAGTTAGAAAATATATGATTATTTCTCTCATGGTGATTAATAAATTACGTGTGGTGAATTATTATTAGTAAAATGTTAAAGATTGGTTATTTGGTTATATGGTAATAACCTATATTATATCGTAAGGTTTGATGGTTGTAACTAAACTCATGAAGAAACAAAAGAAGTTTCCTTGATAATAGGAAATCCTCTCCCTATATATATGGGTGCATATGTATTGTAAATTTTAAAGTGATTAATATATTGTCTATTATATTTGATTTATTTCTTCTTTGTGTTCGGCTCCCCTGTTGATTAAAACTTGCTTAGACTTTTTATTTGGTGTCAAAAAAGGAATATCAGAAACTGCTTGTGATGGAAGTTTAATTTATTAGTAGGGCCAGAAGTTGTTAGGTATTTCGCCCTTGTGAATGTGTTATGAAATGTGCAGTGTCGTACATCTTTTGAGTATGTTTATTATTTATTGTGTATCACTTTAATTACATGCTTTCGATGGAAGCTTGAGCGCAGACCTGGTATTTTCCATTTTCTGAGAGCCCTCTACCACATTATCTGAGGGATACTCAAATCTATTAAGATATTCTTCTCAACCAACTCACAAAACAACATTATATGTGATTGATCGATCCATGTGCCAAGTAGTTGAATCCGATATTTCTTACATCATTAATACAAATATGCGGATTTTTTTTGGCTCTCTATTCGAATGGATCTCGGTATGATACTTAGTAAAATACAAATACACACTCTCCTACTCCACTTGTCGCTCTATTTCCGACCATTCGCCATCAACGGAAAGAGAGAAATCTGGCACATATCAGCATCATCTTTTCCCTGTGAGGAATGCCATCCATTCAACAACAGTATATCCCACAACCTAACGATTCGATTGTACGTGGAAGAAAATGTCTAAAGTTGTGCAGGCATGAGTGTGAGCCCAACATCCACCAACAGAAAACTCAACCAAATGAGTCTACACAGCGGTCTGTAATGAATATATTAACAAAGGGCCGATCAATTACAGTTGGCTGTATATTGTCATCTTTGCAAAACCTGTGCAAATAAATGGAATCCACGTGTCTTGAAGAACAAAGATAGAAATAGTGGTGTCAAGCATATTAAAGCTCGTTTGTGAGTTATCTATCATTTATTCATTAGTGTTTACTTAAATATGGAGTACATGATGTTAGGAAAGTCATTTTAGTTGGAAAATTATAGTAAAATATCATTGTCTTGTGTAAACGTATCTTATTGAGTGTCTAGTCAAGCTTTAAAGGGCTTAATTGTTTGTATTTTGGGTCGTTAGAAATGTTATAGGTGATTTTAGAATATTTTAAAAGTCCAAAATAAGATTCATTTCATGTAGTTTTTATAATCTTCCAGTGTATCGTTAAGTCATCTGGTTAGTCATGGTAAAAAGTGTAAAAAAAATTGCCTTATGAATGTATTTTTGGTGGAATCCAACATTCAAGGCATTATATTTAGTCTCATTTTCACATCCGACTGAGTTAGCAGGTATCTACTAGATGCTGTAGGATACATGAAGGATGGAGGACATACACCATCCTCTCATCATTCATCAACGACGGGTCACACACTATGGTTTGGTGACATGTGTGTTTGCAGTGCGATTTCAATTTTTTCCAACCATGTTTTTTGATTTGCTATTTTTCATAATTCTTGTTGTTCCTGTGAGAAGCTAAGCTTGTTTTCCTATGTCGTATCCTGAGGAAAGATATGATGAGATCTCAAGTGGTACTGCACATCGTAATATGGTTTGGGGTAAACCATTTCAAAACCTCTTTTGTCTTAGTTTTTGGTCAACCAATAGAAAACCATATCTCTATCTTGGTTTGTGATAATCCAATAGAAAATCACACAATTCTCAGTTTCTGGTTATCTAATAGAAAACCATATTTGTCTTAGTTTGTGATCAACCAATAGAAAATCACACCATCATGAAAGCAGGTGCAGGTACTGAATTAATGTTTTCCCTATGTTCGAACTAAGGGGGGAATGTTAGGAAATCTATAGTTAGTTATCTCACGGTGATTAATAATTTATTTGTGGTAAATTATTATTAGTAAAATGTAAAATATTGGTTATTCGGTTATATGGTTATAACCTATATTATATTGTGAGGTTTGGTGGTTGTAACCAAACTCACGAAGAAACAAAAAAGGTTTCCTTAATAATAGGAAATCCTCTCCCTATATATATGCGTGCATATATTGTAGATTATAAAGTGATTAATATATTTTCTATTATATTTGGTTTATTTCTTCTCTGTGTTTGGCTCTTTGCTAATTAAAAATTACTCAGACTTTTTAGGTTGTTTACCTGGATATGATTATGACCGCGCTTATGTGGTTACGTAAATGGAAGATTATGTGACATCATACAATGGATGTTAAGTTTTTGGAGCTTCCAAAACTTAACACCCCCACTAATGCCACATGTTCCATGCTCATAAAAATACTAAAGGTGAACACCCACTTGTTCTGCTTTGTAGTCAAGAGGTGGTTGCTTGAAAGATATAGTTAGATAATTTTAATAAATCATAGGAAATCAAATAACACTAATCAATAAGAAATGACAAAATAAAGTGTTAAAATTCTTCACCTCCGTAAGTTTCATCAGAATATGAGGCAACATGCTCAAAAGGATCAAAAAATTGATCACCACAAGGACCATCTCTCCCTGGAGAAGGAGCATCTCCCTGTGACATAAAATTATAAAACTTTGATTTACACTTGTTTAAAATAACTTTGAAGAAACGTAAAAAACTTGCACAATACAAACTACTTACCGATGGCATGGCTGGCTCCAAGGTGAATTGTGGCAAACCCCTACGTGTCTTGGGATGTGAGGTTCCCTGTTTAAAAAGATAACAAGTGCAAAACTATTATCTAAACAAAAAAATAATATGTATTATGATATGAATTACAATAATTTTTCACAAGGTAGTATATTACCATCTCACTATTTTCACATCCTCTCAATGCATAAGTATAAATATTGAACTTGGGTGGGAAATCATCCAAATTCCTTGTCATGTCTAACTGCATTGCCATACCTTTCCCCACAGCTAAAGATTCTAATACAAGAAAAAATGAAACATATTTTACACATACTCTTTTATTTTTTTACATTCAGATTGAGATAATTATGCGTGATAAAAAAAGGTGATAGAGTTAATTTTACACATTGTTTTTCAACCTATTGAAAAACATAGTGTGTTTTTCAACATGTTGAAAAACATAATGTGTTATTCATGATTGTATAATAAACCATTTTTTTCAAGATTTTAACATGCCTTAATTTTTACAACGATTTTATATGAAAACTTTATCGTAAGTGCAATATATAATAATATAAGAATGACACATCATAACTATAAGAGTATATTATGAAAACAAGATTGACCATGCAAGTATAAAACCATACAATTATAATATTTGTTTACTTGTTAACTAGTACATAACATGTTTATGTGATACAAAGGGGATATAATTCATCAAAAAAAATTAGGAACACATTTTCAAAAGAATTGTCTTCCACTTTTACAAAATATATAGGGACTCGAGGTAGGAGAAAATGGACGGTGTAGGAATCACCACTACAATTGTTGTCACACTCATCAGAATCATAATGTGTTGTTTTCCACTCATCATACCTCCATTGTTCAAGTTCTTCCAAATAGTGGTCAACATCATCCCACAATGGAAGGATGTTTTCAGATAAATCAGGCCAATTTCCATATGGTGGTGGGTTTACTACAAGAGTGAACTCATGGTACAGTCCAAGGTAGTCTCTCCATCGAATTACATGGAGATTTTCTTCGATCCATCTTCCTGTGACGACATCTATACTTGTGATCCATGAGTCAATTATAAAAAAATCTACCATGTAAAACATAACAAGAATATCTATCACTTCCATATTTCTTCGTGACCATTCTCCATTTAAAATTTGGAATGTCAAATGTTTTTCCATATTTGGTGTAATTTAGAATGGTGGTGATGGCCTCACATAATTTTTGATAGTAATGTAGACATTGCGAACATTGGTGATGGCATCTGCATAATATTTTAAAAAATCCATAAAAGTAACATATTCATATATTAAAGTAATAGTTCAAACAATTAACATATTCATATTCATATATACAAACACTATTTTTCAAGACTTGTGAATTTAATCAATGAGTGAGACAACCTTGGGGCCAACATACTTAATATTATTATTATTATTATTATTATTATTATTATTATTATTATATGTTGGATTTATACATCAATCAATGTTTTTTTTTTTTTATTATTATTAAATGTTTATTTTATCGCATCAACACACATATTTATCTTTATTGTATATTAGATTCAAAACATCGACTAATACAATTATTTTTACTAGAAATATTGTATTTATCATATCAAACTTTATAATATATAAGTTTAAATAAAATAATAAAATAGTAATTAACTAATATCATCCCAATAGGGTTCTTAGGAGCAGTAAAGGAAAAGAAGTCATGGTGGTTGGTAGCTCCCCTACTGTTATTGATGTTAATGATCAGGACATTGTCCTGGAAAAAATAAAATTTCAAGTCAAGACTTTGAAAACACTAGAAGATAATGTGGATTTTCTTCTCAAATTCGACATTAAAAAATTAGTTGCTAAGTCCATCTCAAGCTTCAGAGAGGAGTTTAACACCCTTTCCACTAAATTCAAAACTCTTGAAGATAAACATAACAACTTCCTGACCATCCACAAGGCATTTCTTGACCTCCTACAAGTGCACATCCGACAGATCTGTGATGTTAGTGGAATACCAGCCTTTGCGTGGAAGAATAGGAAGCTCACCAAAAAGTTAAAAACCTCAAATTGGGATCCAAACATCACTGTTGCTTTGAATTTGTAAAATGCACTTAGAATTGTAATCAAAGTCTACAACAAATCCATCAATTAGTGTCTATGTTTCTTGTAGTTTGGTGCAGTTGTTGTAGTGTTGTTATGATGTTGTTGTAGTGTTACAGTTTTGTAGTTTTTATCATAAGTAGGGCTTCTTGTTGGCAGATGGCACCTGCCCTAGTACTTTTTTAGTTTCTTCTTTTAGTTTGGGTGTGGCCCCCTTCTTTTTGTTAGCCACTCTACTCTATATTGTCTATCTTTGCTATTGAGCCTATGGTTGTACTCTTGGGTAAGGTCCTTCCAGAACATTTTACCAATAAATAAAAAACTAATATCATCCCAATAATTAATAAATACACAAATACATTAATGACATATATCATACAAATTAACAATTAATGAGTCTAATAGCAATATTAAGTATTTATAGACTAAATAAAATATTTGATTAAATTTATTTTCTGGATACTTTTTCTTTCCATTCCACAATCACTAAATATTAGCCATGAAAAATCAATTAAAATCATAATGATGATCAACGCTTTTTCATTATATAATAATATTTTATCTATTAAAAAAACTTAATATTAAAAAAATTACATCCCATATTATCTACTTGGTTCCCTTAAAAAAATTATTAATCCAACACCTATTTAATATAATTAAATATAATAGTATTTTATATTCAAAATAATAAATCTTATATAAAATATTTCACATTTAAAAAAATCACATTACATACTTTGTATTTCACACTTTTACATAGAAATTGCTACAACATTACTGAATACAATTAAATGTATCTAATTTCAACTAAAATATCTTTAATTTAAACACACACGTACATAACACTTGTTATATATATAGTTTAACTTGTAATCTATCGATTTAACAAAAATAGAATTATGTTAAACCCTAATTATAGAGTAACTAAATGCAAACTATGATATATAGCTGCTAGATATAATTTGACACAAACAATAAGCTAATAAGATATGAAACCCTAAGTGCAATAGAGAGAGGAAAGGAATTAGTTGTTTTACGCTTTTCTTGGAGCTGATATGGATTGTGGAAATTGATGAAAAGAGGGGGAAAACCATCATAACTATGCACTGTTAAATATGATACTGTCGGATAAGGTCAGACTAGGGTGCCTTGATTGGGGTGAGGGCGCATGAGCGTCAGAGACCTATACTAGGCACTAGTGACTACACAAAAGCTCAAAATATGATTTCTGGAGTGTTGCAAGAGTGTCGTTGATATTTTTTTTTGATCTCCTATGTGTTGTACCTTGATCGTTGGACGTACCTAAAACTTGTAAAATAGATATTCACCTATAAAACCCACAAAAATACATCAAATCCAAAAAAGAAAGATGTAATATGGGGAGTCAGATTGACCCCGACGATCACCTGACTGAATGAACTTACAAATGAGCACTACAGTACATCTTAGACTCCATGTAGTTCTTGTAAGTGTGTCAAATTGTTCCCTAGGATCCCTTTTGCAAGATGCACTAGATAGCGGGCTAGATTTGTTAGGTAAGTGCAAATGTGTGTATGGAATAAAATGAACTTCTCCTTCCTATGTTGTGTATACATAAAATGTAGTCCCTTGTCCCTTATATGGATGCTATATGGATGCCTTTGAGTGCTTTGGATGCCTTAGGATGCAAGCTTAGGTGATAATAGTAATGTTTAGAGCCTGGTCCTTTATATTGATCACAACTATGTATTTATATGATTCCCTTGTTTGAATTTTTGTAATCGACAACTGGAAGGCTGACCCATAAGAAAATAAGATAACCAAAAGATAAAATAGGCCCAAAAAGAGTGAGTAAAGTGGAAAGAGTTCAAGGGCGCCAAGAGGGGATGAGGGTTCCTAGGCACTGACATCCTCGTTGGGCGTTGGCGTCTAAAGTCATAAACGATAAGAGAGTAAAGTTATATCTAGGATGTAGGGTGTGTAATACCAAATAGAAAACACGAAACAAAGCAACGAGGACAAAGAAAATCGTCAATTACTAGTTTTCTTGCTTAGGAATCATATGAATGCTAGTATGTGTTTAAGATGTAGACATGTACACAACTGTGTGATTTTGTGTTTATATTTACCCCCAATTTATGTTGTTGAGTGAATGCTCGATAACATAAAGTAGTTAGAATATGTGTACCTTTTGTTCCTATAGATTGTGATGGTGATAACGTGTTGAAGAGGCAAGTGAAGCGTGGGATGATGTAAAAAGTGAAGCGTGGAGAATAGGAAAGGAAAGTGACCCTAGCGGTGAAGCATATGAGATGATTTGTACATGTTATTGGGCTTGTATTATTGAAGTAGGGTTACTTATTATTGTGTATTAATGATGAACCTGCAAAAGAAGAGCAAAAGAGTAGTCAAAGTCATGTATTATGAAGACTCTGTAAAAGTATGTAAAAGTGTGTAAAAAGGAAACATACCTTGGAAACATGATGAGGAATCTAATTAACAACAAATGATGGCAACTTACTTGCAGAACCACACATTGGATTGTTGTTAGCATAACCATGGACAAAGCCTTGATTTGAAACTTAGGAGGCTGATGAAGGACCAAAATTTTGCTTCTTTCAATCGACATATGCCTTCTAGAATCCTAGAGAAGGCACACTACCTTGTGAGAACAATTCAAAATAGAAGATAATCATCAAAAGAGAATGATGAATCAATTATTTCCTTTCTTGATCTTAAAGCCTTGTCCATCTTCTTTGATGTATTGATAGATGTTCTACCTTCATCTCTTAAGACTTCAATGCTTATCAAGCATGTATGATGGTTTTCATTCCCTTGTATTCTCCTAACAATGAGTGGTTGTTCATCATGACTAGCTCTTGGCTTGCTTTCCCTTTTCTCAACCTTATCATCACCTTCTAATATATTGTTTGAGCTTGTATCTCCTATAACCATCTCTACCACCTTCTCAATGTTGATTTTCACCTTATATATCTTTTTTAATATGCCTTTTGAATGGTTGAGTCTTTTTGCTATTCATAGGAGGTTGATTATGAAAATACTGCTTTGCAAAGTGTCTAGGTTTATGATAATTGAAGAACCTAACTTGATTCTTATATATATATATGAACTAATATTTAAACCATAATTAGAACTCTCATGATCATAAAAATTTTTAGCAACATGTCCAATCTTGTTAAAACTATATAAAACTATCATACCTCTTTATTTTTTTGTTCTCCAAAACTAATTGTTTGGTTCTTCAAGGAAATATTGAGCGGTGTTACCTTTCTCTCTATAGTTGAAGCACACTGTATTATTTGTTCTCTCATCTCTGTTGTCTCTCCATGGGTGATCATTCATGAAATTATTTCTTCACTCCTTAGCTCTGTGTCCAAAATTATGACAAGAGAAGCAATACCCATTAAATGTTCTTTCATACCTGAAGGAAGTTGGTTGCCTAACAGATTTAGGCTTTCTTGAATTTTTCCCCTTAGTCATCTTCTTGTCCGATTGTATGCTTGAACTATCTTTATCCTCTTCACACTTCTTCATGGGTTCTTCTGTGAAGCGTAGTCTTGTTTTGTCACTTGTTTCCTTTTGTCTATCCAACATTCCATTCAAGTATTCAGAGCTCTTTTCCATCTTGTTATAAATCTTCAATCTCTTTTTTTCCTCTTCTAGTTCAATTCTCAGAGATATCAATTCTTCCTCATGTCTCATACATGTGTCTTCTTTGGCATTCAAATATTTTTTAACTGGTCAAGTTGTGAATTCAACTCAGTATTGAGTTTTAGGTGCTCTTCTTCTTTGAATTTAAGGGAGGTTGAGATCAACTCCAATTGGACTTCAAGCTCTTTGTTTTCATCTTCATATTTATGCTTCTTCCTTTTCTTAAGGAATTTGAGCTACTCTTCATACTCTTTCATCTTCATATTTAAGTTTTGGTTCTTTTTCCTTTGTTGTTTCAATTCATCCATGGTAAATATTAGTTCTGATTCAAGATTTACCTCAACTTCCTCTTCATCCTCACTAACACCTATCTCTTGAGCTTCTTCTAGGGATTACCTCAATAACCATACTTGTGTTTCAGGAAAGATCTAATCCAAGTTGTTAGACTTGATTCAAGAGACCCGGGCTATGATAAAAATTGTTAAAAAATTCTAGGCACTGAGAGGGGGGTGAATCAGTGCTTATTAAAATTTTATGGAACGTAGAGTTGGTCAATCTTACAACATTTAAATTACTTTAAATGTGATAAGAATGCATGTTCAATCATGAGAGATAGAGAGAGAAGTAAACACACATAGACACATGAGGAGATAAGATTTACTTTGGGAAACCCATCTTAGGAAAAAAACACACTAAAACAAAAGAATTATCTTGGACAACTGTCCTATAAAGTTACAATGATTTCATGGTTGAGCGTCAACTCAATGTGGAGCTACAACTCCAAAATTTAACCGAGCTGCTACTCAATCTTTTACAAGCTTCAACTTTTATGGAAGCTTCAACTCCCAAATTTAAATAACAATAACTGATCTTATGTAAGCTAGTACTTACAAGGAGACTTCAACCCCCTATAATTTAACCAAAAAAAAATATCTTCTATAATCTAATACTTACAAGGAGGCTTCAAACCCCTATATGCTACGTTGTAACTTATAATTTTAGAAAAAATCTAATCACTTTATTGTGTTGTCTTCGACAACTGATTATGACCACTTCTTCAGCTCACTTATCCTCTATTATCCTTTCTTAGTTTGTCATAGCTTCAGTATATTCCTAGCCTTATCACTTTCTCACAACGAGCACCAGTTATACACTCTTTTCAACAACAACCCTACATTCAATAACAACCTTCTCTTAGGATTCAACAATATTCACATGCTCAAAATTTGAAGCATGGCTCTTGACGTTTCATGTTTAATGAATCTTCACATGACTCATTCTTCCTACATACAAGTGCATATAGAAGGAATTTACAAAATTTCCTCATAAATTTGTCTTCTTTCATACGATATATTTAGTTACACCGTCTAGCATTCTTTCATGACTTTTGAGCTTCTCCATGAGCTCCTTTAATTTGAATATGAATGTTTCATGTTTCATGTTCCATGACTTTTGATCTTCTTCACTTCGAGTCATTTTGAATTGTTTCTCACATACTTGCCCAACTGAGACAAAATTATTTCATGATTTTCTCCTTTGTTTTGAGATGAATCAACCTTATTTCTATTACAACATCTTCACGACTCTTAGAAAGAGTTAAGTTCAAATTTTTAGGAAATTTCATTGGTGCAATCTTGAGATTCGATGAATTTTCCATTTTGTGACAAGCTTCAATAGTATCTATGCCTTTTTTATTTGGTATCATAAGCCATACATATGTCACCATCTAATTATCTATGGAGATTGCCAACATTTGTATAGTTATCCATGTCACTTCCTCCACGTGTCACCTTGTGATAAGTTATAGGGGTCTTGGATCAACTTACATATTACATGTTGACCTGCGCACTACATTTTTCCTTTAGAATTTCGTGGACCCAAAAATATTTTAACCTTGGCTCATTTAGGAGATTTCACGTCACCTAGAGCCATCTCTAAAAAATATGGTGGAATAATTCCACATGTACAACTTCAGTCGTTAGATCATCACCAAGTGGCACCCTCTACTCGTTCCACCTGTTTCTACCTTTTGCTGATGTATCTTTTGACTCATGTGTGTACCATTTGTAAAATACTATCCAATAATAAAGCTCTTTTCAAGATTTTCTTAACCTCCACTGACCACTATGAGAAAGAAACTAAAGAGGATGCTCCACACCCTTCGCACTTGTCATATTTTTCCACATGTATTATTAAATTTTCAACCTTGTATGGACCTGAAAAATCTATCAACCTTGGTTAATTCTATGGACCTCACGTCCATTGGGTACATCTGCCTAAAAAAATACCAGAAATTTTCCACATGTCCATTATTATTGCCTTTGATTTGTGCAGTGTGTCCCTTTTTATTCTATGTGTCTTTTGGGTTTTGGGAGTGGGGATGCACAAAGCATATTAACTTATGTTGACGTGCCTTTTATCTACCTCATCACATAGACCCAAAATATAATCAAATCTTGCTCATCTGACTGACAAAATTTTGAATGGCCATGTCTTCCTCCAGAGAGCTTAAAATTACACAAAGTTGGACTCGTTGGAAATATCTTCTTGATTTATCAAGAACACATACCTCCACCATTGTCAAAATCTCTTACACATGCTGAAATAAACATTCCAAACCTTTAGTGTATGGAATTCTCAGTTATTCACTCTGGGATATACAAACACTTACACAACTTTCTCAAAACACTTCGTGAGCATGTAGGAGATATCACGAGCTATCTGGAACACCAAATATTTCTTCATGAAAACCCCATCACACTCATGTACCTACGAGTTTTTTCTAAAACTATCCTTTTATGTACTAGGAAAAATCTCACTCTTCATTCACATTGTTTCTCCATCGTTTACAAGCTTGGAACAATCTCGTACTTGTATAAAATCACACACCATGGCCTGCTAGCACTAAAAAACACTCCTCACACATGTGAAACACCTTTTACATTCATACCAAACATTACAAACTCATACCATGCACTACCAATTAACCTTCACTATCACCGATAAGGCACTACCAATCAACCTTCATGCCTCGAACTGAGCTTCACTTCACCATTCACACATTTTCCATCAATCCCACTTGACATCAATGACAACACCAATGAACAAGGTTCAACAATACAGATAAAAATTATATCAAAGCATGTATGTATCGATGGAAAGTAGTGTGCTAGAAAGTAGAAGTAGTAAATAATGAAACAATAACATCGGTAATGTGTGAGAATAGGAAATGTAGATTCCCCCAGGAGCCTTGGTGGGAATGGTAAAAGGTACATTGCCTAATATCATTTCCACATGTAAGAACCTTTAAGATCTGCATGCAACACTAGATACCAAGTGAATGCGCATGTGTATATAGAAATATAATGACATAATGAGTATCTGGTTCAATATTAACTAAAGTGCAACGTGTAGGTAGAATAAGATAGCAAAAGTAAGTGCCACCAAGATATGAAAATACAATGAGTGAGTGGAATGGAATGGTATGAAATGTTAGAGTGTTATAAGAGCAACATGCCCCCTAGTAGATGTGTATGATATGAGGTTCATTTATAAAAGACCCCTCAACAATCAAGAATGAACCATAGAACAATATTGTGTTAACGGGAAATGGTTCAGAAGAGAGATGTTAGAAAGATGTATCCTGAAGCATAGAGCGTGAAGTGTGAAAGAGGTGAGGTTCATTTCAGATTTAGACCCTCAGAAGTCGAGTATGAATCATGTAACTAGAGTGCATAGTGATGCTTAGAAATAGGAAGTATGAAGCACAAAGTGTAATATTAGAAATGGTAGACAATTGATGGTGCTAGGAGGGGGGAAAGTAAGCATGATGCCCCCAAGTGTATTATGTGTACAATAATAAAGTAAAATCATCTAGAAGATCATCATTTTCAGGATCAAAGCCAATTGGATTTAGGTCTGAAAATTGATAAACAATAGTATGGGGATGATCATATAAAGATCCTTTAAGGCATAAATTGTACATGCCTATAGCATATTATTCATCAGTGAAAGGTGGTTGCAGAAAATCATGTGTATACCAGTGTGTAAGATTTTTGAGTATAGCCAAGAAATGAATCATTGCAACTAGAAATGTGGCCAAAAGGACCTGGAAATGTGATACTAGTGTGATTAGAATCCAATGTTCCACCAATGTAGTCAAGCTAAGACTGCCCACATGTAAGTGGCAAGGAATAAGGAGTGTGTGTAAGGAATTTTGATAAATGGAAGAACTGGAGGACATAAGAAGCAGTAACAAAGACACATTCATTATAAAGGTGAGGAAAATGAGGTAGTGGACAAAGATCATATAATGTGAATCTAAGCCGAGCTAAGCCATCATTCATCTAAACAATGTTAGAGAAAGCAGGATCAAACAGAATATAAAGCCCACAAGAGTTCTGCATGAAAAAGTGCATGTGAAAGGAATAGTAGTGTCAAGGCAGAGTGAGATGAGGAAGGTGGTATGAAATCTAATATATGGGCATACCCCTAAAAATGTATCATAGCATAAGTAGGAGGGGGTTTCTTGAATTGATATTCACCAGAGCCAATAACAAAAAAAGTATCGTTGAAGTAGGAATCATCTATCTCTATATGAGTAAAGTTAATATTGTGTAACATGTCATCATCGATCTTTACGACATCAACCTCTCATTAGTGTTGGCATTGTCATATTGAATAGCAATACCAAGGACATTGGTAGGAATGGAGCTAGATGTAGGAGCAAGAGGATTCTCGACGAGCGGAATAGTGGTAGCTATGGGAGTAGACAAGGTTATTGAAATGGTATCAATAGTATGAGTGGGAATGGATGGTATGTTGGTAGAGGTGGAAGAAGTCAGTAAAGAATTAAATTGACCAACATCATATGTACCAATATTGCTATATGAAATAGGTTGCAATGGAGGAACATGCATAACAATAACAAGTCTATGCGGAAAACTTGAATGGATTAGGGTCAACAACAATGGTATGTTCATATCCATCATGTAAGAATTTAACGCACCGATGAAGTGTAGAAATGACAACATGCATGGCATGAATCTTTGGTATACCTAGCAAGAGATTAAAATGAAATGAGGCATCGATAATGAAGAATATTGTGGGAATAATCTTAGGCCCAACTTACATAGGTAAAGTGATAGTACCTATACATGTACGAGTAGTGGAATTGTATCCACAAATGAGAGTAGAGTTTTTAGTAATTAGATTATTAGTAAGTCTAGTTTTCCTGAGAATGGAGTGAGCACATATGTTTATATCTACATGCTTGATACAAATAGTGTTAATGGTAGTGATGATAAGAAAAGGTAAAAATGGATTCTCAACAATAGATGGAGGTATATCCTCATCACTAAATGATATAACATGTGGCAGATTTTTTGGGGACTAAATAAGATGTGTAAAGCCCACCAATGAACTAGTGTTTTCAATGTGAATAGAAAGAAGGGAGACCTCTAATGTATGACGAAAATTAGGTGCACTACGCAAGAGATCATAAAAATAATTTTTTACAGGTATGTTCTTGAGATGCTAAATGATGTCATAACCCTTAGATGTGGTGGTGGGAACTGTAAAAGTAATGAGGGTGCGACAGAGCATGGTGGAGCCATAGGAAGATGAGTGCAGCGAGTGCTGACTACATTGATGGTTGAATCAACCATATGAGTATTGAAGCGGGGAGGATGCTGAGTATGAATTTGTGTAAAATGAGTAGCTGTAGTAACCATGCTAGAAACCTTAAGAATATTGATCTATGAATTTAGAAGAAGGAGAAATATTTTGATGGATTCTCATAAGGCAGGGTTAGAGCAAGTGAGTTTACAAATGATTTATCAAAAAATAGAATTATGATAAACTCTAATTACAGAGTAGTTGAATGTATACTATGATATACAAATACTAGATATAATTTGACACTTGTAATAAGCTAATAATATATGAAACCCTAAGTGCAAGAGAGAGAGGAAATGACTTAGATTTTTTGTGTTTTTCCTGGAATTGATCTAGACTAGGGAAACTGATGAATAGAGGGGGAAAACCATCGTAACTGTGCACTATTAAATTTAGGATTTTTGGATAAGGCCAGACTAGGGTGCCTAGACTAGGGCAAGGTTGCATGGGTGTCATAGACCTCTATTGGGCTCTAGTGATTGCACAAAATCTCAAAATCTAATTTATGGAGTGTTGCAAGAGTGTTGTTGATTTTCGTTGTTAGTCACTTGTGTGTCACATCGTGATCGTTGGACGTAACTGTAACCTACAAAATAGATGTTCACCTATAAAACCCACAAAACTGCATCAAATCTAAAAAATAAAGATGCAATATGGGGATTCAGACTGGCCTCAGCAGTCACTTGACTGAGTGAACTTACGACCGAGCACTGCACTACATATTAGACTCCATGTAGTTCTTGTGATTGTGCGAAATTATTCCCTAGGAATCCCTTGTGCAAGATGCACTAGATAACAGGCTATATTTCCTAGATAAATGAAAATGTGTGAATGGAATAAAATTAACTTCCCCTTCCTATGTTTTGTATGCAGAAAATAACGTCCCTTGTCCCTTGTATGGATGCTAAATGGATGCCTTTGAGTGCTTCTTATGCCTTTATATACAAACTTAGGTGATAGTAGTAATTATTAAAGCTTGGCTCTTTATTTTGATCACATAACTATGTATTTATATGACTCCCTTGTTTGAATTTTGTAATTGACAACTGGGAGGCCCACCCATAAGAAAATAAGAATCCCAAAAGATAAAAGAGGCCCAAAAAAATGAGTAAGGTGGAAAGAGGTCAGGGGTGCGTAGAGGGGATGGGGGCACCTTGACGCCGACTTCTTGGCCGGGCACTGGTGTCTAATTGGGTTGAAGGGTGTGTAAGACCAAATATAAAACAAGAAACAAAGAAAAGAGGCCAAAGACAACCGTAAATTAATAGTTTTTTTTCTTAGGAATCATATGAATGCTAATATGTGTTTATGACCTAGAAATGTACCCAAGTGCATGATTTTGTGTCTACATCTATTGTATTAAACGATATTCTTATTTTATAGAACTATGAGACACCCATTCTTGACTCTAACCATATACATTAAATAAAGAAAAATATAACAAATGTATGTAATGTTATAATATGTTCAGTAATACACAGTTACATGCCTTATAGAAACAATTAAGGAATCACAAGCCAATTGTTTGGGTGCTTGGAGCTAAGGAAATTTTGAGGAAAACTTATGTCTTAAAATGAATTTCATATGCATGAAAGGTATCAAAAGAGACTCACTGTGTCTATAAGTAATGGAGGTGGAAATCCCACCAAAACAAAAGAACATAGATATCTCTATGCACATATCAAATCTATTTTATTTTTTTTAAATTAGGTTTTTTTCACTTCATCTTTCTTTTAAATATTATTATGTAGATAGCTAATTTATAATCCCAAACAATTATGTAAAATTGCCTCTAAATACATGTCTTACTACCTAAATTTGGCTATACCTCTTCAATACATCTTGGAATTGCTTCTGCGACTCTAAAAATCCTCATCTCGTAATTTTAATCCATTGTATCGACTAAACTACGAGTATCAACAACTGTTGTCTTCGTTAATATCTTACTTCCTAAAATTATATGAAGTGACCATTTTTTGTAATAAAAATTGGTTTGAAAAAGACATTACCAAAACCAATATAAAGTTAGGTTTGTTAAACAATACTAGATCTCCTTCTACAAAAATGTTGTAAATATATAATAATAACACTTGTATACCCATTTAATAATTTAAATGGAATTTTCCACTATTTAGACCATACTCTATTTCTAGAACTATTTTTCTCGTATTTCGTAAGGTCCATGGGAAATCCTTCGAGAAGAAATATATTAATATGACTTTTAATTTAAACTAATATAGATTTATATGTCAATGATTGGTAATACATCTATTATGCTTATATCCACCCTTAGTATCAACAAAACTGTATTCAATAAAAAAAATCATATTGTTTATTACACTTGCTTGTACTACTTTCACATCACCTATTGTACACAAACATGGAGCCTTGCATGTTTTATCTAATGCACATTCCATTGTGAAAAATTGTCACAATCTGCAAGCTAAGATGTTACAATTAGAGTAAGGTAGGTCTAGGAAATCTCATGATATGGATTTCAATACTTTACTTATAATAAATTAGAACTAAAGGAGGATTATTGTCCTTCTCCTATGTGCATTTTTTTGTTATTATTATTTTATGAAGGTAAATTTTATCTAGAACAACATTTCTCTACTTCCACGAAGCATGTCTTGTTTATTCCTACAATGATAAATGATAAACTCCTTAGGAAGATATTCCCATAATGTTTTAAAGGTTATGTCCTAAGGTATTTCTACAACTTACATATTTAATATATCAGGTCCTTGAATCCATTTTTAGATCAATTCTATATATACATTCCAATGGATATTGTTGAGAAAGTATCATGTGATCAATTGTTAAAAACTTAAATAACACTCTACTGAGATTATTAGTACATATGTGTTGCAGAATACAATTTTTACTAAGACGAACAATCTACTTGTGAATAATGAGCTTAAACATTTATTCAAACATAGTTTATTTACTCCTTTGCAAGATTCTATCTTACTTTCAAACTTTCTATCCTTCAATGAATTATGTCAACCATTAATGATGTATAACTATAAATTTTGGAAATGAAAAACCTCAAATATGTTCGTAGTACATAATATGCAATGCATACTAAGTTTTAAGGAAAATAAAATTTTAAATATAAATTATGTAATGAGAAAAAAAGAAAAAATTAAATTTACGGTTATATCTATCAAAAAATAAAATGACATATGAGGTCTGTTTTCTGTTCTCTCTATTCCGCAAGTGTTGAAAAACAATGTGTTTTTCAACATGTGGAAAACACACTATTTTTCAACATGTTGAAAAACACACTTTGTATTTAATTTATATTTTTGTAATCAACTTTTTTGTTTTGCATGGAGAAGCAGATCATGTTATGTTTTCTATACAATACAGTGGAGTTTCAATTTGCATTTTACTCCTAAAATAGATTTCTCTGAACCCTATATCATGTTGTAACTACATTGACAATATCTATTACAAGTCAATGAAAATTTAAATACAATAAACAAACTTATTTATCAGTTTAATATATATAAAAAATCCAATTGTGAATAGAGTTATTGATATAAGGAGTTTTTAACTTTGATTTGAATCTTTGATCTTGATGATGTATCACAAAGTATAGCCTTAATCATCCATGAAAATGTTTTTATGCAATTTCTTTCAAAAATTAAGTTCATAAAAACTTTCTAATTCTTATTTTTTTATTTGGTAAATTCTCCTTCCTATGTAACCTTCCATTTAGTTGAATTGTAACTGGCCTAAGCCTCGTTCATTGGGGTACACCACACCCAGTGAGATGGTTTTAACTCAAGTTCAACAATGTTTCCTAGATTCCGAATCTCAGGGTTCTGCTATTGAAGGCCTGAACCATTTTTTAAGTGCGTGCAACCAAATTGACATTCCTATTTTATTTTATTTTATTTTCGGTTGGGCAGGGTTATGGGATGATAGAAACAACTGCAATAAGAGCATCCAAAGACACCCAAGAGGAGAGCATACACTATGGAATAGCCAGCATGTTGTCCCCAAATATTGATGCAAAGATTGTGGATCCCGATTATGGCCTTGCTCTCCCTCCAAATCATAGAGGATACTTGTGGCTTCGTGGCCTAACAATTATGAAAGGTGTGGATTTTTTTTATTGTCTTGCTCATTTTAAAAAAAAAATTAGAGTATGTTATATCCTCTTCCTCCTAATATTCACATAGTACTTGCTTTGGTCGTATCAGTAGGATGCGGTAGTTTTCCCAATTTCAACACTGAACATTAACATGTTTTTGAAATGTTAAAAGTCTTCATAATTTATCATTGCTTTGACCTTGTGGTATTCTTGTTGACTCAGTTCCAAATATTCCACACTCAAGAAAATAAAGCTAAAAATAATATTAAAATATGTAAAATTCCCCTTCCTCTCTCATTCTAACATCTAATTTTTTGTTTTTCAGTATTCAAAAGAGTAAACAATGATGTGTAACATGGAAAAATTATTTTTTTGGCTATGCAGATGCTTTAAGTCAATGTTTAGGTGATTTTGGTTGAGTTTTAAACTTTTTATTGGTTCAATATAATGTATTAACCACATATACTTATGCCATTGGACTTGCTCAACATTACTGTTTTCATTTAGAAATACAGTAACATAAATCTGTTGAAAATCCAGAATGCATGAGAATTTTTGTAGGTTGTAAGATATGTTTCCATGTGTGGATGTCGAGAGTGGGTGTAGGTGCAAATTAGGTGCATGTGAAACAGGGGTTTTAACTTAAGGATTCAATGATTCAGCAGTCACATATTTTGAATGTGAATAAAATGCAAAAGGATAATTGGAAATTTAGATTAGAAGTTGCAAACCATAATAAAAAATTATGTATGGGTGACTTCAATCACATATAATATGATATGGAGTATTCAATAACATATGATGTATCGCTTTATCTATTAAAATGTCTATCACTTAAATACGGTTAGTTATTTTCAGCTAAACGATTTGTATCTAGTTGACAAGTCTTTTTTTTCTGTAAACATTTGGATTCCTATACATTGATTTAGATTTTAGAATGTATAGAATGGTGCCAAGCTAAATTACTATGTGGTAGTAAGAATGGAAACCAAATTAACCCACATGCTGTGAAGCTTGGATGTTTCGAGGATGGAAGTTCTTGCAAATGTAAATTATGGATAAATATCATTTGCTATACATTGCTGAAGATTTACTTGAATAGACGATTAGAATATTTATAACTCTTCCCTTTTGATTTCAGGTTACTTCAACAATCCAGAAGCTACTAGTTCAGTTATGGACGGAAGTTGTTGGCTCCGTACAGGCGATCTCTGCTACATTGATATTGAAGGCTATGTCTTTCTAGTAGACACAGCTGAAATAGTTGATAAAATACAAAGACCATCAGATATAAACTTGATACGGTTCAATAGGATTGAATTCTTAGCATGTAATTCTTCAGATACTTCGACAACCAATTTTTCTTTCTTAAGTCTACATTTATGATGTTTTAATTTTTCTGTGCATGATATTATAGGTTTCTCCAGTAGAATTAGAAGCACTCCTGCTTTCTCATCCTGAGATTGTTGATGTCGTTGTGATATCGTAAGTAACAAATGATTTTGCATGCTCACTTTTAGCATGTAATTTCTACAATACCCACCTCTCAAAGACAGAAATAAATGCTGATAAATGATGCACCTTCTTTCATTGAGAGGATTCAAAATTTTGGACTTGTACCATCGAAAAAATTCTTGAGCACAACATAATTTAACTCTAATTTATATGTTGTATCACATGGATTGTTGATATTTTTATGCTTGGATGCAGGTTTCTAGAAAAAGAAGACGGCCAGGTTCTAATGGCATACATAGTAAGGAAACAAGGCATCACACTGTTTGAAGCTAGTGTCATTGGTTTTGTTGCTAAGTAGGTATGTGGTTCTAATTTATTTGAATCTTCAGCACAACTAATTGAGTTTTCAACTTATAATTATTGTTGTAAATTTTAAGGGCTCTCATCAAACCTAAGTGTTGTGAAATCATAAGTAGTTTTATATGTATCATTTCAGGTGGCACCACACAAGAAAGTTCGCAGGGTGGCTTTTGTGAGTGGAATTCCAAAAAATGCGTCGGGAAAGATATTAAGGAAGGATTTGATCAAACTATCCACATCAAGTCATTGAATTTTCTGAGTGATAGGACCCAGATACCTTTTTGAAGATGTAACTAGAATTAGTGTCGTAAAAAAGTGGTTGTAGTCACTGCAAGCAGGTTAAATTCCTGCATTTAGGTATTCTTGATGATGAAGATTGCGAACTTAGAGTTTTCTAATAAGTAATTCTTGCTAGGAAAATATAGACAACATTTACTCTATGTTGTTCGTTTGGACATGAAACATAATTTTCTGTAGCTGGTCCATCATACAAAGAAGGAGAGAGTTGCTCCTGTCTAATTATGGCCTGGACAGATTTTATATAATCAATACCATGACTAGGTCTATCATCCATTTCATATAAACATTAGAGGTAACACATTCAAATGAAATAGTTGGATTTGTCTATATGGGGAAACATGACATTGTGTAGTGCCCAAATTCTAGTCACAATCAAGTTGTGATTGAATGACCTGAAGAGTGGATTTGGAAAATAATTTGGAGTAATTACAGACATGAATTACGAACATGACATAAATGTAATGGAAATGAGGTTATTTAAAAGACAGTATATATTGCACAAGGCCAAGATATGTAATGGTTATGGTTAAGACATGTAATGGCAATGAGTTTATTCAAAAGGGAATATATCTTGCAGAAGGAAAAGTAGAGACAAAAATATTTAAAATATAATTGCTCAATGTACCCAATCGTCCTTGTAGTACATACAATGAATCTTATGCACAAAGGGCATGCACATTTTATGTTATCCTCAAGTCATCTTCGTCGTGATCAGTGTTGAGTTTACTTCATTCATTCATTTACATCTACTACAAAAGATAGAAACAATGCAAATGTTGATGAAAGATTATACCAATAATGTAGTGTTTTGTCTGCAAAAGTTGGCATCTGTTGCAGTAGAGGATACAAATTTTGTGTAGTGGCTTTGGTGTGAAAATTCAAGAATGAATTAAGATTTTTGAATCATCAAAGAAATTATGAGTAGCACTAAAGAGGCATATACAACTTGAGATAGTAAGACATGCAAAAAGAAATGGAATTCTTAGAGGTTTGGACACTAGGAGAAGCCTACAAGTATGTGTTCAAGATTGAAGAAAATATCAAACATAAAGATTATAAAGAAATTCTTCTTATCAATGGATTAATTTTATCAAGACATTAAATTGTTCAACTACACCTCATCCTAAATCATACAAAAAGAATTCGTTGAATTAGGGCATAACCATCTATTGGTGTTTGCATGTTCCTTATATACATGATAAAGGTGTTTCAAGGTATAGTTGTTACATGACATGCCACTACTTGAAATTCTATGTTTTTATTAAACAACCTTACATGTGGAAGGACCACAACGTCTATGAGGCAAGGCTTAAAAATGGTATCATATCTCTACTAAAAAACCAAAGGTAACCTTGGGTACTAAATTCTCTTTTAATTAATGTCAAATAGAAAGGTGGGTGGTAAACTTAAGAAGATTGTGTCACTATGCTCAAACTCCAAATACATCATTGCAACCTCTCAATCTCCTATAAATATTTAGATGGTATAATGGATCAAAGGTAAGTATAGTGCATTGACATTTTCACATTGCTCACAAATGTTTTGTTTTATTATCTGAGAAAACATTCAGGAGACTTGATCCTAGAAGCCTTTTTCCAAACATTTCTTTGTATTGATGCTCATGTTTCAAGAATGATGACAGAAATGTCATAATCATGTTCTGATTTCAAGAATGAATAGAACCAAACACTTAACCTTACGTCAGCACCATAAAAGCTCAATTGCATTATAATAAAAATGGATGGGACATGAAAACTTTGTATTGAATGCAATGTGCACTAAACAAGATGAATGGTGAAAATAGGTACACCATTTTCCAAATCAATGACCTGAAAAATAGATATATATATATTAATAACCCTATTCATGGTTATATATATTGAAAAAAAAATGACAGATGAGGTTTGTTTTGTGTTCACTTTGTTTTGCAATGTTAGAAAACACAATGTGTTTTTCAACATGTGGAAAACACGTTGTTTTTCAACATGTTGAAAAACACTCTTTGTATTTAAACATGAATAGTTGCCACAGAATAACACACTATTCCAAACGTTTTCTTTTATTGCGAGATGGACATGTAAATATTCTCATGGAGCTAGGAGCCAAACGAGATTTACTTTAAAGATCACTGAATCCCAAACAAAAATTTTCAGGTAGTGAGTACAAGGACGAATGGGTATTTTTTTAATATTTTTTTTCTTCCACCCTGCAACCTAGAATAAGAGCCCATGAAATAGACAACGACAAAGTTGTGGAAGAATATAAAACAAAATAAAAATGTGACAGGAATGCTCAGAATTAGTTTTTTCAAATGTCGTAGTATGTACCCATAATTTTGGGTTTTATTAAATCTATAACTTAAAAAACTATCCCACCTCTTTCTGAAAAGTATTACAGTGTAAGAAGCAAGGCGAAAACTAGATCACATGTAAATATTTATTTAATTTTTTTGGTAGTACAACGTAAGAAACAGGGCAAAAAATGAGACCATGGAAAAGAAACAAGGTTTTTTACTGTGGCGCTTGCGGGTGTCCCCTGCCTGCGTCCTTTTCCTACATCTTCTGCACGCATCTACGCTTGGTCTAGTATGATTTTTATGCAAGCATTCAACTAATTCTTAGCCCAAAATACGACCCCAGATGGTTGAAGAATGCGTGATAAAATCAACCCAAACTTGTTGCAGTCGTTGCAGAATGCACCATTTGGGTATCTCTCCCACCCACTGTATGTCTGCTCCAGCGAAGGGGGGGAATAATGAAACTTTGGAGCAGATCATTTTAAAACTATGGCGTGATTTTCAATGGGTTTTATGATTCAAACGTGGCGTGGATTTTAATAATATCCAAACGTGGCCGAGTTTCCAAATAACATGGCACTCATTTCCCTGGTTGCCTTTTCCGAGGCTCCATATCATCCCTCGAGTGAGGACATGGGTGGCATGCATGAGGTATCATTTTATGGGACATGGTTATGAAATGCATTCTATCCTCCATGCTTTATTATTTATTATCAAAACATTCTAGTTCATGGGGTTCCTGATGGGTGACACGTACCCATCGTGATGTGGGAAGTTTTCACCAGTTTATGACAAGTGGTGCCCATCAATTCTTCCACAATACAAACCCATTTTGGTTAATCCAACATGCATCACGAATGAGAAGTTGAAGTGTTATAAATACAACATCATCCCTTTAAGGGTTAATACCTATAAATGTTTTCTCTTGTGTGAGATAAGCTCTCTAGCTCAGTGGCTTAGTTTTCCATATCACTAAGCTTTATGTGATGTGTGTATTGCAAGCGGAAATTTCCATAGTTCCCTGAACTATGTAGGTGGCTTTGTGAAATGGATGGGACGTAATGTAATGTAATGTAAGGTGATGCAAGTAGTGGGACCAGATATGTGCTAAGGTATCTTGGTTTGAGCTCGTCGAATCATAATATAGCTCATTTGCAAGGTAATAAAATGCAATGTAAAGTGGCCCGGGTTAACATATGAGCTTAAATTAATGGGAATAATACCAAATTCACTATATGTAAGGGTAGAGTCATGGCTACGAAAATGCACATCAGTTAGCATATAATTACAAATATAAGTGTAGAGTTAAGGGTAGAGTCATGGTTACGTCTATGCGCACCAATCAGCATATGACCATGCACAACTAAGATTGGTGTGAGCTAGGAGGTGGAAAGAGTATAGGGCATTTGACGGCCTTCGACTAGGCTGGAAAGATAAATGAAGAACATTATTCATAAAATTAGCACTATCGTAAACTCAATCAACATGCATTTATCATTTGTCATGTTCATGTCTTTAATGCAGGCAAGAGGGCCCATGCCCTTAAGAAGTATGGTGGTCTTAAGACTGTCATTGTGGACCTTGTAAATCATAATCCTCCGTACAGAGTGTGAGAAATATGTGAATTATAATCTACCGTGGTCTTAAGAATGTCACCGATTGTACCTGTAACCTACAAAATAGATAACTAGCTACACATGACTAAAAACAACATCAAACCTAATAAATAAGATGCAGAATGGGGAGTCGGAATAACCACAACAGTCACTTAAAGAGTGATCTTATGACCAAGTGTTGTACTACATCTCAAACTCCACGTAGTTCTTTGTGAATGTGTGTGTGATTATGCCCTAGGTTTCCCTTGTGAAAATTGCACTATGATAGCAGGCTAGATCTAGAATGATCCAAGTATGAAAATGTATGGGATGGAATAGAATAAACTTCCCCTCATATGTTGTGTATGCATAAGTGATGCATCCCTTCTCCCATGAGTGAGTGTGTTATATGGATGCTTTGTAATGATCTTTGTGCCTTAGGATGAAATCATAGGTGATAGTACATAATATTAGTATTTGGCCCCTGATTTAGAAGAAGTAACTAAGCATATATATGATTCCCTTGTTTCAATTTCGTAATTGATAACTGAATTTTTGAACCAAAGTGTTAAAAGATGACCAAGAAGTAAAAGGGAACCAAAAGGGGTAAGAGAAGGAATGTAAAGAAAGTCAGGAGCATCAAGGAGGGACAGGAGTGCCTGGCGCTACTGTCCTAATTTGGTACTAGTGTCCACAGCCATAAATGATAAATCAATCAAGTTCCAGAAAGGCTGTAAGATGTGTGAGGACAATAAAAGTGCAAGAGATAAAACAAAAGACCCAAAATAAGTTGTCAACCACTAGTTTCTTGCTTAGGAATCATATGTACATTAGTATGATTTATAAACTAGAAATGTACCCAAGTGCATAGATTTTGTGTCTTCATTTTTCCCCACATAATGTTGGTTAGTGAATAATCGATAGCATAAAGTATATAGAATATGTGTACCTTGTAATCACGTAGAGAGTGTGGCTGATAGCGTGATAAATAGACAAGTGAAGCATGAAGTGATTGAAATGTCAAGCGTGGAGACTAAGAAGGGGATGTAGATCTTAGGGGTGAAGTGAATGCGTAGTTTCATATGTTTTTTGGATCTTTTTATTGTTTATTTGAGTTGTTTCTTGTTGTGTATAAGGACAGACCTGTAAAAGAAGAACAAAAAAGTAGTCAAAGTAGTGTATATGAAACATCAGAGTAATATGTGTATAAGTAGAAAGTGTGTAAAGGAAAGTGTGCACTTGATGTGTGAGAGAGTATGAGATAGGAAAATTTTCATGTTGCGGAGATCCTAGATTTGGATGCTTTGTTGCTAATGGTGGGGTTTTTTGGCGATCTCACACCAAGAGTGAGTTTTTTGGGCAATATCGTGCTAAGGATGATTTTTTTGGGCGATCTCACACCAAGAATGATTTTTTTTTGGGAGATCTCATGCCAAGATAAGAGTTGGGGAGAGAGGTCTGGTTTTTCTCTCCATCCATGACACTTCCTAATAAACACAACTGTAGAAGGTACATCCCTGATTTTTTCATGTTCCTATTGTAACTGATAGAATGCATTATGTAATTGGAGGCAAGTGCTTAGTACTAGATATCTATGTTGTAAACTGGTGGAGATTGTGTTGAACTGAGAAATTATTTGTTTTTACCCCCAGGACACTAGCACTCAGAAGGGACACAAATGCCCACCATTATTGTCCAGTACTGAGCGCTAGTGTCTACTCTATGTCTTAGGTCCAAATAAGATTCTGGACCAATCTATAGTTGTATGCTTGTGCCAATGTTGCATTGTGTTGTGTTGTACTATAGCTCTGAGCTGTTGTAGGGGTGATTTATTCACCCAATAGATGCACCCATCATTTGGGGTGCATGTTACAACTATAGGAGAGGGCGGCCCAAAAGAGAGGACTTGAAGCTGATATACATATCTAAAAGTGGATACTTGTAGGGGGTAGGGAATGTGCATGGTAGAAACCAAGGAACATGTAAACAAGATAGGCTAGTAAAAAGGGCTAGTATAAAAGTGCTAGCACACAATGGAAGACAATGTAGCAAACAAGTATGAAGACAAGAAGTACCATGAAAAGTGAGTTGCATACAAGGGACATCGCTCACAATGTCACAAGAAAATCAGGTCCGAAGCAGCCTTAAATAAACAAATTAACAAGCATGACATAGGGCATAGCCCGCAAATAATAACAAGCAATAGTAAGAAAAAAGTGATAGATAACCATGGTTGTATAGATCCTACAAGTAAATGCTACACATGGAGCACTCATTAGCATCCTAGAAAGATAAGTAGTATATCAAAGCATGAATAGATCAGTGAAAAGTAAGTGGTAGTAACAAGGATTAATTAATGTAACAATAGAACTTGTAATGTGTAAAGTGAGAGAGTAGCAAAGGTATATGCCCCCAGGAGCCTCGGAGGGACTGGTAAAAGAGAACCATCGAGCATAATGCATCGTGTAAAAATATGTGGAAGTCTTGCATTCAACTCAAGACACTAAGTGAACACGTATGTGTATATAGAAAAATATAATGACATACTAAGAATCCAAATAGCATAGTAAGAAAAGTGTAACATGTAAGTAGTATAAGCTAATAAGAGTAAATGCAATCAAGATATGCAAATGCTAAATGAGTGTCATGGTGTGGTGTGATATGCAAGATGCGTAGATGGTCAGAGAAGCATTGACACCTAGTGTATGTGTGTGTGATGAGGCTCATTTATAATTTTTTCCCTCAACAATAAAGAGTAAAATATAAAACAAGAGTACGTCATGAGGTAATAAAGGTACAATGTGTGTACCGAATATGTGAGAGTGCTAGGAAATATGTATTATGAAACATAGAACGTAACATGTAGAAAAATTAGATGATGTGAGGTTCATGGAAGAAGTGTGCACTTTACAGTCAAGTGTGAACTGTACCACTAGAGTGCATCATCGTGTAATGATGGTACAATGTGTGCATGAGATATGTGAGAATGTTAGGAAATATGTATCGTGCAACACAATGTAATGTGTAGTAAGAGTGGATGACGTGAGGTTCATCGAATAAGTGTGCCATCGATAGTCAAGTGTGATTCATAGCACTAGAATGTGTCATCGGGTAATGACGATATAATGTGTGTACCAAAGATGTAAATTTTTTAAAAAAGTATATGTGAAGCACAGGGTATGACAAAAGAAGCGATAAGTAGGTGTTACATACAGACAATAGAGAATGGAGGGGGGAGAAGGTGTGATGCCCCCTAAGTGTGTGAAGGATAGAAGGCTATCTAATTATAATGGAGGGTGAGGGCCCCCCACCTAATATCCGAGGAGAAAAAGGCATGTGACCATGGTCTAAGATCATTGGTGTAGGAGAGTGAATTTGTGCGTGTGAATGATACCAATGTAGTAAAGGAGGTGGAGAACACCTAAAAGTGTGGGCTTCCTAAGTAGGGGACTTAGGTTGATGAGGTGGACTAATGGACCAGTGAGGACAACAGGGTCATGATGTAGACCATGTATGAATGGGAGAGCTAGGTGCATAAATAGATTCAGACTTGAGAGGTGCATGAGGTCATGCATGAATAGAAGAGCTAGGAGCAGTGATAGACTTAGATTAGAGAGGTGATGGAGACTAAGATGTCATACCTGGTGTGAAAATAGAGGTAAGGGTGGGCCTAGGTAATGGTGTACGTGGTGGAATACCTTTAATGGTGATAAATTTCTTATTATGGACGAACTTGAGACATAAGTGATGCATGGAAGGGATAACCTTGGTAGCACGGAGCCAAGGAAGACCTAAGACCATGTCATAGCCTATGATTTCAGATGTAATTAGGTATGGCATAAGCTCTTTTAGGGGTCCAATTGTAATGGGAAGCATGACACGACCGTAAGAATTAATAATTGGAAACATAATTATGGAAGTTGGACATTTGATAGCTAATAAGAGTTCCATAGAGAATGCATTGTAAAGGGTTGATGGATAGGTTGATGGATAGACCAAATTATTGTTAATGTTATTAGTGCCAATAGAAGCATTAATATGCAACAAATAAGAGGAAAACTTAGCATGGTAATCATGATCTGAGAATGTGATAACTGGTGGTGGCATATCAACAGTAGCGATAAGAAAGTTAAGTGGCCCCGATGAAGGAAGAGGCAAAACATGATATTGTGATTTGCAAGAGAATCATTAGCTACCTTGTCGTGTTTTGGCAATGGGACATTGAAGATTTTAATCTTTTGATTATCATTGACCGGCTTAGAAGTAGATGGCTTAGGAAGCTCAACAACATTGTTATCGATAAGATCTTGAATGAGATGTTATATTTTAAAGCAATGAACGGTAGAATGCCCATTACATTGGTGGTAATCGTAATTTAAGTTTTCATCGTAGTTACAACCACATGGTCGAAAAGGATCAAGATTTAGTGGTGGAAGAAGAGTGATCAAATTGATTTTGATGATCCGCAGTAATAGGAATCAAGGTACATAAGGTAGCTTAGTAAAAGTGCACTTTGCGGGTTGTAAATGAAGTGTGGTGGGTGGATAAAAAAATTTGACGATGGCTTTAGCTTCAGTAGGCTTAGGATATGGCTTAAAGGTTGATTTATCTTGAAATCTATTGGAGGATGAGGATGAAGAAGTGTCATAATATTTCAACTTTCCCATAGATATAATCTTGCTTTCATGTAATTTGAGTGTATGACCTAATTAATCAAAGGAAGGAGAAGTCTCGAAGATGACACTCTCTTGAAGTGGAGGTAAAAGACTTTAAATAAAAATATCTTGAAATTATGAATTAACTACAACATTGGTCATCTTAGCAATGTTATTCTTATATTGCAAAACATAATCCACAAAGCACTAATTGGATCCATGTTTTATTTGAGCTAATTTTACATATGATATCTTAATGCTGATATTGATAGATAAATGAGCAAGGAAAGAATCGAATAAGTATGTAAAAGAATTTACTGAATAGACAGGTATATCATAGAACCATCGCATAACATAGTCTTGTAAGCTTCAAGGAAATAATTTATCCAATAAAGTAAGGTCAATAGCATAGTCAAGGCATGCAATGTGAAAGGATTGAAGGTTCTCATGAGGGTTGCCATGGCCATTGAAGGTGGTAAGCTTTGGTGTAATGAAGTTAGATGACATCAGTTAAGAGGAAATGGTGGGTGAAAAAGGGGTATGAAACAAGAGTGAAGAATCTAGATATGGTGAAGAATGTGAAGTGGCTTGTTGCAACTGGGTGAAATTGGGATTGTAAATCATGATATAATGAAGTGAGGTCATGAGTGCTTAAAGAGGAGCTAGGTTGGGTGTGAGAAGTATTGGGAGGAATGAGGGGAGTGGTAGTTGGAGAAAGATACGTAGGAAGAGTGGAGTGTGGGGTGGATAGTGGGGTGGAGACCATGGAAGCCAAGGAGGAACCCACAAGAGGGAGTGTGGAAAAAAATTGAGAATGTTTAGCAATGAGTAAAGAATTTAAGACATGTGGAATAAGTATAGGGTTGGTACATAAATAGAATGGAAATTAGTAACCTTGTCAAGTTGTTCTTGATCAACATTAGTACCCTCATCATATGATTGCTCACTGTCACAAGTTTTAATGTTCTCAAGAGGAATGCGGTTGGAGTTAAGCAAGGGATTATCATAGGAATCCATTGATTTAGAGATCCTACAAGTAAATGGAAGAAGCTCAGTCTGCTCAAAAGGTCCAAAATGACCACTTCAAGTTACATGCATAAGAAGAAGGGAGGTTGCGTTCGAGCAAACGGGTTCACCAAATGATTTAATCTATTTGGTATTAAATCTAATTGCAAAGTAACTAATGTAATGAATGATATACAAGTAATATAATACAGTAATGGACAAGAAAAAAATGCAATAATATGAAACCCTAAAGAGAGAGAGACGATGACTTAGCTAATTTACGAGTTGTTAAGAAGTGATTTGAGCTGAGGAATTGCTAGAATAGGTTGCGAAAGGTGTCATTAAGGCTCACTGAAGGTTCTGAAGCTTAGAAATGTCAAGGATAGAATCACCAATAGGAGGACAGGAGCACCCATCTGGGTGTTAGTGTCTAGTTAGGTGCTTAGGTTTTGATCTTTTCAGGATTGAAGGAGATTTTCTATTAGTCTTTGTTTGTCACTCTAATTTATCTCCAATGAAACTGGTTGTACCTATAACCTGCAAAATAGATAGCTAGCTACACATACCCATAAACCACATCAAACTTAATAAATAAGATGTAGAATGGGGATTTAGACTAACCTCAATAATCACCTGAAGAGTTATCTTACGATTGTGTGTTGCACTACATCTCATACTCTATGTAGTTCTTTGTAAATGTGTGTTTGATGATCCCCTAGGTTTCCCTTATGAAAATTGCACTATAATAGTGGGATAGATCTAGAATGCTCCAAGTATGCAAATGTGTGAGATGGAATAGAATAAACTTCCCCTACTATCTTTTGTATGCAGAAGTGATGCAACCTTTTTCCGTTGAGTGATTGTGTTAGATGGATGATTTGTAATGATCTTTGTTCCTTTGGATGCAAGCTTAGGTGATAATAGATAATGATAGTGCTACGCCCTAGATTTAGAAGAAGTAACTAAGTATATATATGATTCCCTTGTTTGAATTTCGTAATTAACAACTGAAAGGCCGACCCAAAGTGTTAAAAGATGACCAAGAAGTAAAAGAGGCCCAAAAGGGTAAGAGAAGGGTAAAGAAGGCCAGGAGCACCAAGGAGGGACAAGTGTGCTTGACATTACTATCCTAACTAGGCACTAGTGTCTGAGCCCATAAATGATAAATCAATCAAGTTTTGATGAGGTTGTAAGATGTGTGAGGCCAATAATAGTGTAAGAGATGAAACAAAAGACCCAAAATAAGTTGTCAACCACAAATTTCTTTCTTAGGAATCATATATACATTATTATGCATTAGGACCTAGAAATGTACCCAAGTGCATATATTTTATGTCTACATTTTCCCCCACTTTATATTGTTGAGTGAATACTCAATAACATAAAGTAGATAGAATATGTGTACCTTGTAATATTGTAGAAAAGAGTGTAGTCGATAGCGTGTTGAGTGGACAAGTGAAGCGTTAAGTGATCCTAATGAGAAACATGGAAACTTTGAGAAGGAAGTATACCTCAGGGGTGAATTATATGCGTAGTCACATGTTGTTGGATGTTTTTATCGCTAATGTGGGTTGCTTCTCGATCCGTATGAGGATGGACCTAAAAAATAAGAGAAAGAAAGTAGTCAAAGTCCCATTTATGAAAACTAGAGTAATGTATGTATAAGTAGTGTGAAAGTGTGTAAGAGTAAAAGGAAAATGTGCACTTTATGTATGAGAGAGTATGTGATAGAAATTTTTCTTGTTTTTCTTAAAGATTCCACTGAATTTAGATGCCTTGTTGCTGATGGTGAGGTTTTTGGGTGATCTTACACCAATAGCTAGTTTTTGGGGTGATCTCATGCTAAGGACAAGGTTTTTTGGAGATCTCACACCAAGAGAAAGTTTTTTGGGTTATCTTATGACAAGAGAAGAGTGTTGGAAAGAGAGATCTGGTTTTTATCTCCTTTCATGATGCTTCCTAATAAACACCACTGTAAATGTTACATCCCTGATTTTTTCATGTTGTTCATATCACAATCGGTTGTAACTGATAGAATGCATTATGTAATTAGAGGAAAGTTCCTTCTTCTATGGTGTAAATTGCCAAAGATTATAATAAACAGATAAATTGATTATTTTTCCCCAAGGAAACTAGTGCCAAGGGGGACACAAGTGCCCACCGCTACTATCTAAGATTGGGCGCTAGTGTCTATTCTATAGTGTGTGGTCTAAGTATGATTTTGGACCATTATATACTGTGTGTGTGTGTGTGCCATTTTTGTATTGTGGTGATTTGTTCTAGAGCTCTGAGCTGCTATAGGGGTAATTTTTCCACCCAATATATTCCCCCCTCATTTGGGATACATGTAACGAATGTAGGAGAATGTGGTCCAAACGATAGGACCTGAAGCTGATATGCATATCTGAGAGTGGATACATATAGGGGGTAGGGGATGTGCATGTTATAAACTAAGGAACATGCAAACAAGATAGGCTATAAAATTTTTTTAGTTTAATTAAAGCTAGAATTACATAGAAGACAATGTAGCAAGCAAGCATGAAGATAGGATGGACCACGAAAAGTGGGTTGCATACATGGGGAATTGTTCACAATGTTACAAGACAATCATGGATGAAGCAAACAAAAGCATACAATTATGAAACAAAACATAAGGCATGGCTCACAAACAATAACATGAAATAGTAAGCAAAGAGTGACAGATAGCCATGGTTGTATAAAATATTGTAAAGAAAATGCTACACATAAATCACCCATTAGCATGTTAGAAAGATAAGTATTATGTCAATGTGTGTATAGATCAGTGAATAGTAAGTGGTAGTAGAAAAACATATTGAATAATGTAACAACATGACCTATAATGTGTGGAGTGTGAGAGTAGCAAAGGTAGATGCCCCCAGGAGCCTCGATGAGATAGGTAAAGATCAGGGTTGAGCATCATCCATCATTTAAGAATAAGTAAGAGATCTGCATTCACTTCCAAAGACCAAGTGAATGTGCATGTTTGTATAGAAAAATATAATGAAAAACTAGGAATCCTGCTAGCATAAATTAAGAAAATTGTAACATGTAAGTAGTATAAGCTAACAAGAGTTAATGTAACCAAGATATGCAAATGATGTGTAAGTGTGATGGTGTGGTGTGATATGCAAGATGCGTAGATGGTGGGAGCAATGTTTCCCCCAGTAGATGTATGTGAGATGAGGTTCATTTAGAAGTATTCCCTCAATAATCAATAATGAACAATAGAACAAGAGTGCATCATCGGGTAATGAAGATAAAGTATTTGAACCAAGAATGTGGTGATGCATGGAAATATAGCCATGAATCATGGAGTGAGAGTGAGTAGTATATGCTAAGAAAGATGTATCATGAAGCAATGAGCATGAAGTGTATCAAGAGTAGATGATGTGAGTTTCATTTAAGGATTGGAACCTCAATAGTAAAGTATGAATTGTAGAACTAGATTGCATCATTGGGTAATGAAGGAGAAGTATGCGAACCAATGATGTGGTGATGCTCGAAAATATAGTCATGAAGCGTAGAGTGATAGAGAGTATCTAGGATGTGATAAGTGAGGTTTATTGATGAAGTATGCCCTCAACAGTCAAGTGTGAACCATAGCACTAGAGTGCATCATAGGGTAATAACACTATAATGGGTGTACCAAAGAATAAGAGTTCTTAGAAAAGTAGACATGAAGCACAAAGTGTGATAAAAGAAGCGATAAGTACATACTAAAGACAATCGATAGAGAATGGAGGGGGAGAAAGTGTGATTCCCCCAAGTGTGTGAGGGATACAAAGCTATCTAATGATAATGGAGAGTGAGGCCCCCCATATGACATTTGAGGGGACAAAGGCATGTGACCATGGTATAAAATCACTAGTGTAGGAGAGTAACTATGCGTGTGTTAATGAGACAAATGTAGTAAAGGAGGTTGAGAACACCTAGGAGAAAGGGCTATTCAAGTAGAGGGCTTAGGCTAATGAGGTAGACTAATGAACCGGTGAGGACGATAGGGTCATGATGTAGGCTGTGTAAGAATGGGAGAACTACGTGTAGAAATAGATATAGAATTGGGAGGTGTAGGAGACCAAGATGTCGTAACTGATGTAAAAATAGATGAAAGAGTGGGCTTAGGTAATGATGTACGTGGTGGAATACCTTTGATGACAATAACTTGCTTGTTGTGTATAAACTTAAGACAAAAATAATGCATGGAAAGGATAGCCTATGTAGCGTAGAGCCAAGGAAGACCTAAGAACATGTCACAACCTATGATTTTAGATGTAACAAGGAATGGTATAAGCATTGTAAGGGGTCTAATTGTAATTGGAAGCATGGCACGACCATAAGAATTAGGAATTGGGAATGTGATTATAGAATTTGAACATTTGATATCTAATAGGATTTTCATGGAGCATGCATTGTTAAGGGTCGATGGATAGACCAAAGCATTTTTCATTGTATAAGAGCTGATGGAAGCATTAATATGAAATGGATCAGAGAAAAATCAAACATTATAATCATGATATGATAATGTGATAATTATTTATGGCACATCAGTAGTGGCTATAAGAAAGTCAAGGAGCCCCAATTAAGGATAATATGCATCATGATATGTGTGATTTGCAAAAGAATCAGTAGTTGTCTTGTCGTGTTTGGGAAATGGGTCATTAAATAGTTTAAGATTTTGATTATCTTTGACCAACTTAGAAGTATATAGATTAGGAATCTCAATAGCATTGTTATCAATAAGATCTTAAACTAGATGTTTGACCTTAAAGCAACAATCAACAAAATGTCCATTACATTGGTTGTAATTACAATGTAATTTTTCATCGTAGTTACGACCACATGGTCAAGAAGGATTGAGATTGAGAAGTGGAGGAAGAGTAATTAGATTAATTTCAATAATTTTTGGTAAGAGGAAGTGAGGTACGTAAGGTAGCTTAGTAAAAGTGCACTTCACGGGTTACAATCGAAGTGTGGTGGGTGGAGGAACAACATTGACAATGGCCTTAGATTCAGTAGGCCTAGGAGATGGCTTAAAATTGGATTTAGCTTGAAACCTATTAAAGGATAAGGATTAATAATTGTCATAATATTTCAACCTGCCCATAGATAGAAGCTTTCTTTCACATAATTTGAGTATATGGCATATTTGATCAAAGGAGGGAGAAGTCTCAAAGGTGGCACTCTCTTTAAGTGGAGGTAAAATAATTTGAATAAAGAGATCTTGTAATTTCGAATGGGATAGAACATTGGTCATCTTAGCAAGGTTGTTCTTTTAGCGCAAGACATAATCCACAAGATGCTCATTAGATACTTGTTTGATTTGAGATAATTATGCATATGATATCTTAGTGCCGATATTTATAGAAAAATGAAAAATAAAATTATTGGCTAAGTATGTGAAAGAGGTGATTGAATGAATAGGTAGATCATAGAACCATCGCATGGCATAGTCTTGTATGCTTTGAGGGAATAATTCAACCAATAGTATAATATCATCAACATAATCAGGACATGTAATGTGAAAAGATTGAAGGTGCTACTAAGGGTCACCATGGATGGACATAGAATGTTGGAAGCTTAGATGTAATGAATTTAGGAGGTAGTGGATAAGAGGAAAAAACAAGTGCAAAAGGATTATGTATGAGGACTGAAGAATCGAGAGATGGAGAGGAATGTGAAGTAGCATGTTATAACTCACAAATTTTTCATTGTAAGTCATGATATAATGAAGTGAGGTCATGGGTGCCTGAGGAGGATACATGTCATGTGTGAGAATTAATATGGGGTAAAGTGACTAGTAGGAGTAGGCCTAGACACTGGGACAATAGATGTATGTGGAGTGGTGTTAAAATTGGTAGTATGTGTCAAAATAGAAAGAGAATTTTCATTAGATACTAGAGGTTGGAGCTCGACTAAATTTATGGCCTATTAACAGGAAGCAAATAATAAGAGATATAAGTCTTGAGGATGTTCAGTAATATGATCATGTAGATCATGAAGTTATTCATCGGTGTTTAGAAGTCTCAGCCATGGAAGAAGAATGCCTTAAAGAAAGGTTGAGTACGAGAAGTTAGGTTCACCAAATGATTTTAACCTAAATGGAATTAAATATAATTACATAGTAATTACTGTAATGAATGATATGCAAGTAATACAATACATTAATGGAAATACAACAAGAATGTAATAATATAAAACCCTAATCAAGAGAGAGATAGATGACAGCTGATTTTCGAGTGGTCTGAAAGTGATTTGAACTAAGGAACTACTAGAACAAGCTGGGAAGGGTGTCATCAAAGCTCATTGGAGGTTTTGGAACTTAGATATGTGTAAGATAGAAGCACCCAAGGGAGGATAAAAGTGCCCACGTACCAGTGATTGATCTGGGTGCTATTGTCTAGTCAGGTACTCAAGTTCTCATCTTTTCTAGGCTAGAGGAGATTCACTATTCATCTTCATTTATTTCTATGGTTTTGATCCAATGTCTCTGGTCATTTTTATAACCTAAAAAATAGATAACTAATTGCACATGCCCACAAACCACATCAAACATAATAAATAAGATGCATAATGGGGATTTAGACTTACCTCAGCGGTCACCCAACTCTGTCAACACTTCATTTATTTATCTTGTATGGCTTTAGACACTAGCACCAAGTTAGAAAGAATTTCTCAGGCACTCCTTTCCCTCTCGAGTGCTTTTAAACTTCTTTATCCTTTTCTTATCCTTTTGGGTCTCTTATACTTCTTGGTAATCCTTTAGTAATTTGGTTCATCCTTTTAGTTGTCAATTACAAAATTCAAACAAGGGAATCATATATATATTTAGTTATTCTAAAAAATAAGGGGACAAGCACTAACATTATCTACACAAAGAGCATTAAAAAGCTTTCATCTAACACACTCACACAAGGTAAAAGGGTTGCATCACTCTACATATACACCATAGGAGGGGAAGTCTATTCTATACCATTGCACACATTTGCATACTTGGAGCATTCTATATCTTGTCCGTTATCATAGTGTAATTTTCACATGGGAAACCTAGGGCATCATTACACACACATTCATAAAAAATTGCATGTATTATGAGATGTAAGAAGTTGTCAACCATTAGTTTTCTTTCTTAGGAATCATGTATATATTATTATGCTTTAGTAACTAGAATTGTACCAAAGTGCATAGATTTTGTGTCTACAACATACTAGAGGTCCCGTGACATTGAGAAGTATGGTGGTCTTAAGAATATCATTGTGGACCTTGTAAATCATATTCCACCATGCCAAGTGGGAGAAATCTGGACCAGGATTCACATGACATCTAAGTGGCTAAAAATAATGTATCGAGGGCTCGAAATAGTCATTTGGTGTTTAAAGAAGCTTGGGTGTCTTGGCTTGCCTCTGGCCATCCTGAACAAGGAAATCTTCCAGTTCATGAAAAGTAGGAAAAAACTTGGGAGAATAAATTCAAGCTCTAACATTCCCTAAAATTATATAATGAGTACAATCTCAGAGAGTCTCAAATTTTCATCAAGAGAACACAGAGGTTTGAGAATGTGTTGGCTGGAGTTGTCTTTTGGCTCCTCAATGATAGGGTGCATAAGTTTTTTCCTTAGTGGTCATGCTGGTAGAAGTGGGATATTAGACCCTTCCTTAGGGTTTTTGTGACCATTACGTGGGGATGTTGAAGTTCCAACATGGTAGCCTATGAGAGACAAGATCGCATGATGGTTTTAAAAATGTAGTACATGAGTTTTTTTACTTACCCTAGCGGATTGTGGTGATAAAAGATTTATCTCGATACTCCTTGGTGGGGAGTGTGGTGGACATATTATATCATATTTTTAGGTGGTAACTCACAACAAAGGGGAACTGAAAGTTTTGCGTTTGTGGAGAAATTCTTGGTTGTGGCTTTACCTTTGTATTAGAAAGCTATGTAGGGTTAGACGATGGGGGAGAAGTGTTGCAGTTAGCCCCTTTGGTGCATCAGGGATACCTAACCACCAATGATAGTCATATAGGGAAAGAAATTCTTATCAGGAAAATTATTGGAAGAGTTTCTCCCCCACTTGGCCCCTGCTTTTAATAATAGGGGAACCTACTATAAGGACTCTATATGGCTGAGCAGAGAACAACGAATTTCACCAGAAGAATTCCCTAGAGAATATAAACTTAAATGGTAGGGATGATATCACTAGATATGATAAAAAAATCATTTATGTTGCTCGGTATCTTTTATGGGGAGGAGCTTTGGAGACTAACATTCCTTAAAGTTCTACAAGGAGTTCAAGCTCAGATATTCTCAGAGTTCTATCAAGCGAGTGAAGAGGTTCAAGAATATTTTAGTTAAACCTATTTTTTGGCTCCTCAATGCTAGGGTACGTGGGTTTATCCTTTGTGGTCACATTGTTATGAGTGGTCTATTAGACCCAACCTTAGGGTGTGTGTTCCCATTGTGTGGGGATGTTAGAGGGGATGTTAAGTGTTGGCATGTCAGGATGTGAGAGACAATATCATAGGCTGGTTTTTAAAATGTACTATAGGATCTTTTTTCCTTACCCAAGTGGATGTTCGTGAGAAAGGATTGCTCGTTATACTCCTTAGTGGGGAGTGTGGCGGATATCATCTATCGTATTTGTTAGGAGATCATTTGCAGTGGAGGGGAACTATAAGATTTGTGCTTGTGGTGAAATTTCTCATTATGGCATTACCTCTCTATTAGAAATCCCTATAGAGTTAGATGATGGGGGGGAGTGTTGCAGTTAGCTCCTTTAGGGCATCATGGATACCTAACCAATAAAAATCAAATACACAGTCATGTAGGGAAAGGCCTTCTTTTCAAAAATGTTGTTGGAAGAGTTTCTCCTCCACTTGGACCCCGTTCTCAAAAACAAAGGAACCTACCATGAGTTATCCATATGGATGAGTTGAGAATAACGTATTTCACCAGCAGTATTCCTTAGAGACTCTAACCTTAAATGGAAGGGTCAGTATCACTAGATACAATAACCAAATGGTTTATGTTACTTGGTATATATCATGGGGAGGAGTTTCAGAGACCAATGTTCCCTAAAATTCTATAAGGAATTTAAGCTTGGAGAGTCTCAAAATTTCATTAAGTGTGCATAGAGGTTTGAGAATGTGTCAGATAAAGCTGTTTTTTGGATCCTCAATGCTAGGGTGGGTGGATTTGTCCTTAGTAGCCATGTTGTTAGGAGTGGGCTATTAGACCCAACCTTAGGGTGTTTGTGCCCATTTTGTGGGAATGTTGGAGGGGACTCCCTCTTTCACCTCTTTATTAAGTTCTAGTATGTCAGGCTATGAGAGATAAGATCACAGGTTGGTTTTCAAAACGTAACACAAGAGCTTTGTTGCCTTAGCCCTATAGATTCCAATGAGACAAGATTTATCTTGATACTCCTTGGTGGGGAGTGTGGCAGACATCATCTATCATATTGGCTAGGCAATTTCTCACATCGTAGGGGAATTGAAAGCTTTACGCTTGTGGAAAAATTCCTGGTTGTGGCATTACCTCTCAATGAGAAAGCCCTGTAGGGTTGGACAATAGGGGGAGTGTTTGAGTTAGCCCCTATGGGGAATTGGGGATACCTAACTACTAATGAGACAATGAATATTTTTATAGGGAAATTCCTTCTTGTTAGGAACGATAATAGAAGAGTTTCTCCTTCACTTCGCCCCCATCAATCCGAAAATATAGGTCAAAATTTTTTATTGACCTAGGACCCCTATAGGAAATCAATTCTTTTTCCAAATTTAACCCTTTTAAAATCAAATTTAAAACATGCAATGCGAGAATAAAAAAACCGCACTACACAAGAGTTGATAACAAAGTTAAATAGAATGCCTATGTTTGCAGGTTCATTAATCGAACCAATTTACTATCCACTTCTTAACTGCAACTCTAGTATAGAATTACAATAGAAGATATAATAAATATAAAGACAAGAGGAATAAGAAACATTTTCATGATCACCGAGAATCTACCCTGGCTTATGAATCATATTTTATCCCTATATTATCCTCCATAGTACGATTCCTTACGGATCCTCAATCAGAATTCCAGGCTCTCACTATGAAGGTTGTGGCTCAATGGGCCTATTGGTGACTTTATAAATACTCCCAATTTTTTTTACAAATTTTGCCTAATTATATAAGGAATTAGCTCCCTCAAATTTTTTCCTATCAATAGGATTCTTAAAACTCCCTTTGGCTCCTTTATTCTCCTTGAGCTCTTTAGAGTTGAGAGCTTATTATGTTATGGAGGGGGGTTCAATCCCTTTATATAGTGGGCTTCAACCCGCTTATTTTGTTTAAATGTTCTATTGTCTAATTCAATACCAACCCACTGAGTTAGACGATTTGGTTGGTCATTACGAATGGGATGGGGGGTTACGGGGTCGAGTTCCCCACCTTTCATTCCTTTTGCATCGTTACCTTTTTACTTATCCTGATTGCTTCGTCTTTCAAAAATATGATAAACCTGACCCATCCACGTCGAGTGCCACCTTTCCACCTATGCCTGACCCGTCCACGTGGTCTCCTTCACACCCACTGGCCCCTTCGTATGCTCTCACATATCTACCATGCCCACTAGGTCCACTATGCCATGCCACGTACTCACTGTTTCCGAGCTATCCTGAACCTGTTGTGCTACCTTATCCACTACTATGTGGATAACCCCTCATTCATGGAGATAGGAGATAGGGGAATCCTTAAAAGGATTTGGAGGTTCCAAGTTTTCTATGGCATAGGCCACATACTCCATTTTTCTTGTCGGTGAATATGTTCCATCTCACTCATTATCTCACTGAGCTACTCGATCACATAACTCACCCAAGGTGTAGACATAACTCACCCTTAGCTCTCTAATGCAATGCAATGTATAGCTTGGTGTTCAACTCACCACTTGGCTCGACCAAGTTGGCTAATGTGGCAATGTGGTGGTAGGCCACATGGTGGTTTGAGGACCCACCATGTGGAGATGTTTTTCTAATCATTGACGAAGACAACCATATTCAAGTGCCGAATACCGGAGGCCTTAAACATTGACCCAAAATTATCACCTTTTCCCATTTTTTTACACTTATCGTGACTTTCCAGTTGACTCTGTCTCATCCTAGGGTTGACCTAACTTTTAACAGACACCATTTTCACATATGGGCCCCATTTTCCACATTCTTGTAGTCAATGAAAAGCTCTTGGAGTCAAATTATGTACAGTCATGATTTTAGAAGATTTAGGGAACTTATTTCCTTTGTAATGTCCTCCAGATCACACCTCCCCAAAGGAAATGATTTTTTTCCCAAAAAGCTTCTATTATATGCTTTTAGATCATGAACCTTGTCACTGTTTATAAAGAAATCTTTGCAATTGACTCATTACCCTTTAAAATACTCCTCCATTACGAAATTCGGTTCAATATCTAAGACATATGGAACTTGGGATCACTGCCTTATATTGTGCCACTTTGATGCCAAATCGAATGAATAATCTCCATTTGGTCTTTATGAGGACTTCATATAAAGCTTTCATTACCAATATGAAAGAAAGAACTATGCATGATAAAACTATCATGTAGCACATACTTTCATGGTAGCTTTGGTCCCCATTTTTATATCTCTAGAAGACCTCTATGCCTCCGTTGTATGGTGTTAATTCTTCATATATTTTTCAATGATGTTCTTCCTCTACTCTTTAGAGTTAGGATTGACTTTGATGTCCTGTGTTGACTATGACCCCCTTCAACTCTATTTTACAGTAAAATGACCACCACACATGGATAATTGGATATTTATGTCGTCAATGAGCTCCTTGAGTGTGATTCTTCTCCACAACTAATGATTTTAATGAATCATCCAACATAATAAGTTTCTGAGCTCTGTCAAGTAGTCTACACGAACATCTTCACTGCTAAGTATGACCGAATGGTGCCTGTATATAACTTCTCAAAATAAAGTTGATGCTTAAAAGATATGGGATTAGTACCTCAGAGCTTACCCTTATAATAGGTCTTACAATATAAGTATCATAAACATACAATTTTACCAAAAATGGGACTTCATTTTATTTATAAAAAATTAGCATGGGTATTTTATTTTATTAGACCTAAAAGAAATGCTAAAAAATGGATACATTCATTAGTAGAATACTTTATTTTATTTGGTGAAGACCTGACTTCATCAAGGATGAATTTGTTGGTCCTAATTTTCTTCTACATCATCAAGTTGATCCCCTAGTGAATATGAGTCTAAAGACTCACTAATATATCCATTGTAAGGTCTTGTGAACCAAACAGTTTCAAACTCGACAACCAATCCATCATTTAGCCATAGTTTTAGGCCATTTTCTCCTTCTATGTATGCCTGATGGGATCTAATGTAGAAACTCCCAAGGACTATCTCATCCATCTCCATGGAGATGATGTCGAGATGTAGCATGTACGAGAACTTCCTTCATATGATGTATCTCAAGTCACAATGACTAGTTGCAACTCCCCAGACACATCCATCTTTGGTGACTTTTTTTTGACATGAGGAATTGGTATGAATGGTAGGTGTTTTCATAGTTCCAGATCAGCCATCACATAGCTGGCACTGATGCTCCAATCGAAAACAATATTCAGTATTTATCCCTTTGAGGCTGCTGGAACACTTTGTTTGGATACCGCTGCTGATCACATAACCAAATCAAGATTTTTGGTCATCACCATCTGTCATTACATGGGTGTGGTATTCTACCCTTGCTGAGTAGAACTAGGCATTGCACAATCCTTACCCTTTTTGGCTTCCACTTTATTCATCCAACGAGGTTTCCTATCAATCTGTAACCTCCAAAAATGTTCTACATTATGTCCATCCTTACCACAATGGTTACACCTGATCTTGTCTGGTGATAGTAGAATTTTTAGGCATCATTTCCATAGTTGGCTTACTTTATCTACTTTTTTGGGTAGAGCATCAATGATTCTCTAAAGTTCAACAAAGCGTCGATTTTGTAGATGCTTACACTCATGAACATTTGTCAGATGAGTCTGCAGTTTAGCTATCTGACGGTTCTTCTCTTGGTGACGAATCACCACCACTCGTATCGTAGTGTTGATAAATGTCAGCACTATTGGCCATTGGAGAAATAGGTACAAGTTTATACTCAACAATACCTATAATAACCAATTCTGATACCAAACTTGATTCGAAAATATAGGTCAAAAGTTTCGACTAACCTCAAAAACCTATAGGAAATCAATTCTTTTTCTAAATTTAACCATTATAAAATCAACTTTAAAACATGCAATGCAATAATTAGAAAAATAACACTACATAAGAGTTTATAACAGAGTTCAAAAAAATGCCTACGTCTTTGGGTTCGTTAATCAAACCAATTTATCATCCACTTCTTAACTACAAATATAGTACAAAATTACAATTGAAGCTATAATAAATCTAAATACTAGAGGAACAAGAAACTTTTTCACAACCACTGAGAAGCTACCCCAAATTATGAAGAATATTTGATCCCAGTATTCTCCTCCATGGTATAGTTCCCTATGGCTCCTTGAATAAAATTTTAGGCTCACACTATGAAGGGTGTGGCTCAGTGGGCCTATTGGTGAGTTTATAAATAGTCCCTTTCACAAATTTTGCCTAATTATATTAGGAATTATCTCCCTCACAAATTTTCCTATCAATAGGCTTCTTAAAACTCCCTTTGTCTCTTTTATTCTCCTTGATATCTTTAGAGTTGAGAGTTGTTTGTGTTATTGAGGGGGGTCAAGCCCATTATATAGTGGGCTTCAGCCTGCTTATCTTGTATCAATGGTCTATCATCCAATCTAATACCAACCCGCCAATTTATATGGGTTGGTTAGTCATTTCAAATGGGAGGGGTAGGTTACAAGGTTGAGTCCCCTGCCCTTGCCTTCAATTTGCACCGCTTCCTCTATGTTTAGCCGGATAATTTCGTACTTGCCCCATTATGATAAACTTCACCCATCTACACCAAGTCCCTCCTTGCCACCTATGCCCAAACCATTCATGTGGTCTCCACCGCACCCGCTGACCCCTTCATTTGCATCCATGTATCTATTACACTTGCTGGGTCCGATATTTCATGCCACGTCCTCAATGTCGCTGAGCTATCACGAACCCATCATATTTCCTTATCCACTACTATATGGATAATACCACATTCATGGGGATAGGAGATAGGGGAAGCCTTAAAAGGATTTGATGGTTCCAAGTTTTCTGTGGCATAGGCCATATCCTTTGTTTTACTTGCCCATGGATATGTGCCAGCTCGTTGATATACTCACTCACACAACTCACCTGAGGTATCGACATAACTCGCCTTTAGCTCACTAATACAATGCAATGTATAGCTCTATGTTCAACTTGTCACTTGGCTTGACCAATTTGGATAATGTGGTAATGTGGTGGCAGGCCACGTGGTGGCTTTAGGACCCATCACGTGAAAATTATTTTCTGATCGTTGATGAATATGACCATATTCGAGTGTCAAAGACCGGAGGTCTAAAACATCAACTTGAACTTATCACCTTCACATGATTTTTCCACTTGTCGTGACTTTCCACCTAACTCTATCTCATCCTAGGGTTGACCCAACTTTGACCAACCACCATTTTCATGTACGCATTCCATTTTCCGCATTCTTGTAGTTGATAGAAATATCTTGGATTTAACTTCCACACAATAATGATTTCATAAGATTTAGGGAACTTTTTTCCTCTGTAATTTCCTCTGTAACACACCTCCCTACAGGAAAGGATTTTTTTCCCAAAAAGCTTTTGTTCTCTTCTTTTAGGTCATGAACCCTGTCACTATGTGTGAAGAGATATTTGTAGCTAAATCACTAGCCTTTGAACTTCTCATTCTCCATTATGAAATTCAAATCGATCTCTAAGACTTGTGGCACTTGGGCTCACTACCTTCTATTGCACCACTTTAATGCCAAATCAAGATGACTAATCTCCATTTGGTCTTTATGAGTACTTCATATAGAGATTTAATTACCATTAAGAAAGCAAAAACTACACATGATAAACCTATCACATAGTGCATACTTTCATGGTAGATCTAGTCCCCATTTTAACATCTCCACAAGATCACTATGCCTCTGTTTTATGGTACTAAGTCTCCAGATATTTGACAACGATGTTCTTCCTCAACTATTTAGAGTTAGGATTGACTCTGATGTCCTGTGTTGACTATGACCCCCTTCCACTCTTTTGTATGATAAAATGACCACTACACAGGGCTAAGTGGATATTTATGTCGTCAACATTCTCCTTGAGTATGATCCTTCTCCACAACTACGGATCTTAACAGATCACCCAACGTAATAAGGTTATGAGCTTTGTAAGGTACTCTGCACGAACATATTTGCTACATAGTTTGACTGAATGGTTCATGTATACAACTTCTCAAAAGAAATTTGATACTTACAAAATATGGGGTTAGTACCCCATAGATTTCCTTTATAATGGGTCTTTCAATATAAGTCTCATATATAGACAATTTTCCCAAAAATGGGACTTCATTTTATTTGTAAAAAAATGAGCATGGGTATTTTATTTTATTAGACTAAAAATAAATGCTCAAAAATGGGTACATTCATTAGTACTAGATTCTATAGCTAATACCTGAATCTAGTGAAGACCCGACTGCATCAAGGATGAATCTACTGGTCCAGAGTGTCGTCTACATCATCAGAATGATCCCCAGCTGAATATGAGTTAGAAGAATAAATAATAAATTGTTGGCAAGAAATTTTTTTGGGTGGACAAACTTGTGGATTTCTTGCCAACACTATGGGAATTTAAGTCCCTCTACTTAACCGGTGTATCTTCCGTATGTGCATGCGCGGGAAAATGTGAATTTATGTGGTGGCCTTTCGACCAGGGATCCAACAAGGGAACTCCATAGACCCTACAACAAAGCTAGCAATCTCCTGCTAGGGAAGACTTTTTCTAAAAGTAGGAAAGGGAGTGAGAATTGAGGTAGGAGATCTAATGTTGTAGGTAGAAAATCAAATTCCTGCACACACACTAGTTAGAAACTTCATCACATGCACTAAATTTAGAGGAAACAACCCTGTAAATGGAAACAAGATGAGATAAGATTGTGAACTCGATTTTTCTAAAATCCCCTCATTAAAGAAAGCTAGAAACTCCTTGTATTGATGCTTAAACAAAAGTTGTACATAGTGGAGAAATGGAGGAAATTGAGAAGGGGGGAAATGGAAGGAAATGGCTATCTCCTTTGTTCTCTTAAGTTACAATATACTCTTGAGTTTACAAGATCAATCACCAACCCTTTGAAATGGGAATGGCGTTACAGTTTATAGAGTAGAATAATATGACTTATCGTCTACCCCCCAATGGCTTTTCATATGTCCTCGCACAACTTAAAACTTTTCAACTTCCTAGGAAGCTTTTAAGTCCCTTTTTATAACATAAAGGTGACTTATTACATTATGAACATTAAGACATTTGAAAAAGTGCAATCCAATGCAAAATTAGAACATTTGAGAAGAGAGAGAAATTTGGGGGAAAGAGGAGAGAGAAAGAGAGAGAGAGAGAAGAAGAGGAGGAGACATCATTCCCAATGAATTATGTTGATCCTCGTCGATGGAAAGTGCCAAATACAGTGAAACTCTAAATCTTCAAACTCCGTGCACACTGTGAATCTCCTTCAAATCAGCTCATGAATGCTCTCCAAGTTGATTGAATTGTTCTGCTGATGGCTGAAACTCCCAGCCTACTTACGATATACTATTTTTAGTGAGAGGTAATTTTTTCCTCTTCTTGACCATCGTGATGTGATGAACTCCCTCATTCGATACTGCACACCCTTTTCTTGCCTCAGCTGCTTTTTTGGGGTGACTTACTATTTTTAGTAGGTGATCAAGGGCCCACTTACTATTTTTAGTAAGTGCAAAAATGCCCGTTCTGGTGAATTATTAGTTGTAGTGCACCCCCAATGTCTTCGCCTCCTTTGATGGTCCTTCTGTCGATGGCTTTCCCAAAATAACAGTCCCTCTATAGTAGACCTGATATTGTTAGAAAGTTGTGTTTTAGAGGTTGGATTGACATGCAACAAAGTTTTTTGATATGGTTTTTTTCCCAATATTACTTGTCTGAAATTTCAAGCCTGCCCGTTTAACAGTCATGGTGATTTTAAAGTTTCAATTTTCAGACCCGGTAGTGCTTCTGGATGCAGCCGCCATTAATGGATCTTGAAATTTGTAGGCCTAGTTTTTGTCTCCATTCATGATGAAATCAACTCCATTTCAATAGGTTTTTCATTATGGTGCTTCACGTGAAATTACTCTTCAATCCGGTGACCGGTTTGATGGGAAATAAAGCTTTTTCCTTTGTAGAGCTAGAAAGAGGATTTCTTCACTGCGAGCATTCCTTACTGAAAATTGGAGGTTTGAATATGTTTTTTTAATGGCATTCAAGAGATAAGTACTCAACAATAGACATTTTTTCAATCTGTGCTTCGGTTTGCAAGATATATTCAAATCTTCATTTTATGATAATGGGGATTTCCATTGTTCTTCTTCTCTGTTCTCCATTTCTTCTTCTTATCTTGAAGAATTTTTATTCTGAGACTTGTGTATCACCATGGGACAGAGGATTTTATTGCTATGGTGAATCTGGTTTGAACTTTGGCAATGGTGGAGTGGTGAACTGGTGCTCTCTGGAATTTTCTTCTGGTAATGGAGAAACAACTAGAAGCATCAGGAAACAACTAACCATTTAGAATATTTTTCAAATTTTTGAGTTAGATGTGGGAAAAAAATTTCATGTTTGGTCCCTTACCTTAGGTACATGAGGGACATCAAATTCCACGGTGGTCAAGAGGATGACACATGGCAGCAATCCGACGGTAGGGAATAAAGGTGAGAAAAGTTGTTTTAAAGCACCGGGAGATGAAAGTAGGTCACATGGATGTCCAAAAGGTTCCCCATAGGGGATGGGTGAATTTTCCCATGTATGATGTCACCCACCTCAGGTACATAAGGGACATCAGTTTCCATAATGGTCCTAGAGTTGACACGTGGCACCAGATCCAACGACAAGGAATGGATGCTCCAAAAATGCTCATGGGGGTTGAACTATCAAGTATGGAGGTCATATGAGGGTACAAGAGGCCACATGGGGGCTGGCTGAATATTTCAAGGGTTGATGTACCTGACCTTAGGGACTTCGGGGATATGAAATCCTTCTAGGCTCTTGTTATTGACACGTGTTCTCTTGAAAAATGACTAAGTCCTGAACTGCCTTTGAGAGGGCAACTTAGAAAGAAGATAAATTGAGCTCCCAGTGGAATTTATTGGTGAAATTTTATATGATCCTGAATCTAAATGTCCATTTTAATCCAATGGTGGGGGTATCATGTCTTGATTCATCCATAAGATCCCTGAAAAATGGATTTTTTCTTTGAGAATCCACTTGTACCTGATAAAAACTACTTTCCAATCCTATGTGCAAAGATGTTGTGAAAAACATGATTTCAGAATCATGTATGTATTTGAATCCTATTTCTGTAGGTATTTTTTTTTTCTTCTAACTCCATTTGGAGCTCTCAGAATCATCTTTTGAAGCCCAGTAGTTGTTTTAGGCCTGTGTACTGCCTAGGCTTGTGAACCCTAATTTTTTTCTCAAACTGCTCCAAGTTTCTCAAAACTTCCCAAAACCTTCCAAAATAATTTCCATGATGCTTTAGGGTCTTCAATTCACCTCCATGTTTAATTTTTCCCTTCTGTTGCACTCCAGGGTGGATGGTCCAGTCTTGGGAAGGCCAGTGATAGCCCTTCCCAATACCACCAAAAGATAGTATCTTTTCGGCACTCCCTAAAATCACCTAAGGGGAATGAATATATTTTCCTAAAACACCTAGGGGAAAAATTTACATCAAATAAAGGGGTGACCAGACTGACGGACTTGACCTGAGGTGCCTAGGAATGATAAAACATGAAAATTTCTGCACAGGGGTATAGTTGTCATGCTTGGAAACTTCCAATTTCCTTATTGTACATTTTCACAAGAACATCTGGCTCTAGTTTGGGGGCATGACATGGACTGAGTGCAATGAAAACATGGCATGAAGAATCAAGAATATCAAATCACAACATATTGACTAGTGCCTTATCCATTGGCCCCTACGGAGTCATGTACAACCTATAACAAGAGAGAAAGAAGAAGGAAACACACACGCACATGAAAAGGATGAAAAGGAAACACACGTCACACAACATGAAGGGAAACACATGCAACAAAAAGGGAAACACACCTAATAATTACCTATAGTACAGGGTGGGGGATAACCCACTTTCATTGAAGCACTTTCTATTTCTCAAAAGTTACCCATGAGTGGGCAACACTGAGTGATGATGTTTTGCAAAGCCATTGATGAGTTCTAGAAAGTACCCTCCCCTCCTCAATTGTTTATAGAAGCCAGGTGCTTCCATGATTTTCCTTTTACTTTATAAGAGTGATTCCATGTGAAATTATTGATGCTCAAGTCCTTGCTTGAAAATTCCACTTCCTTCATGTTCTTTGAAGTCAGTTTCATAGTTCTTGTTTCCTTCCATGTTTATCGATATAGTTGATTCTCCATTGAGCATCTCATCACTACCCCAAAGCTGATTTTCATTCTAATTCCTTGAATCTTCTAAGTTACTTTCTTTCTTGGGTCTATGTTCATTGACATCCTTTCCATGAGAAATCTTAGACTTATCCTTTTCCTTCACTCGACTACGAGGTGCTTGAGTACTAATGGAAGGATTGGATGTGAACTCATACTTGTCTTGTATGTCCATGACAATAGTGAAGAGACCGAGAATCAGCTCGGGATCTTCTGAAACTTCTACTGCATCCAAGATTTCTTGCACAGATTTATGCTTCATCATTTCCTACAGCTCCTATTTATACGCCTTTGAAGAATATTTATCTTGTAGCTCAAGGAAACTATCTAGAGGGATTACCTCGCCATTTTGGGAATCGCTGCACTTTATCAATCCTTCATCAAAAATAACTTCATCTTTAGATGTCTCAAAAATATTTTCTTTAGTTTCTTTATCATGGAAAGGTTCCTCCTCTTCGAATGGGAAATAAAGTTCCTCAATTTTGTCATTGTATCCATCAAGCATTGGTTCGATAGGGACATCGTATTTAACATCTTTCTTTGTTTCAACGTAGCAAACCTTCACACTAGTTGAGGCTTCCAAGTCAGCTTCATTTTTGTCTTGCATATTCATGACTTGCATCAAGAGTTTGAGACTGAGCTTGGGGTCCTCCGTTTCTTCCACGAATCTCAGTAGTTCTTGTACAGATGGTTCTTTCCCATTGTTCAAGGGCTCATTGAAAGCTGGCTTGGTATCTTCCTGGGTAACATGATCTAGGGAGTCTTCATCTTCAAGTGGGAATGAAAATATCTCCTCATCACAGATAACCACATAAGCTGATTTTTCTATTTGAAAATTGTCAAGAACCATTTCATCTTCTTCATGGTTTGCATCATCCAGAAATTCGGCACTGTCCTCTTGTAACTCGAATCTTCTCAATGCTTCTTCAAAATTCAAATCTCTTCGGGAAGGCATGTCTAGGCCTATCAAGATGGGAATATCCTCTTCCTCCTCAGTTGCCACCAAGTTATTCATCTACCTACTATATTGATACAAGATGTTAGCTTCTAGGCTTCTAAATTTCTTACCGTGTACCTCATCTTCTTCTCAGGAAGTAATTTATCCATGTCTCCCTTCACTGGTATGATTGTAGAAGACCAATTCATCTAAATTTTACATCCTAAGTCTCGACAGAAATTTCTACTTAGCAATATTCCGAATGAGGCTGGGATCTACTACCAAAATCATCACTGAAACTTTCTTGTCTGGAAATCTGGTGAGAGCCACTAGTGCATCTTTGACCTTCCCTACAAGTGAGACCTTTTTTTATTCCAAAGAGTAACAAGAGCCATTAGGTGGATTCATGGTAAGTTTGAGAGCCTTGGTGACCTTCAAAGGCATCATGTTGTTTGAGGAACCAAAATCTATTATGCAATTGTTCAGTACATATTCTCCAAAAAGAAGGGAGATGTAGAAAGGTTCAAATTTATCAGTCTTTGATGCACTCATAGAGAGCATGTTATGTGAGGGAGGTGTAGGTGAGTTTGGTAGCATGCCTTTGGAACTAGATGTTACAACATTGGGTATTAGACTACCACTCTTTATATATCAGACGAACCTCTCAAATTGTTCAGGATGAGTCTGCAAATATTCAGTTTCAGTAATCTGTACTTTGGCCTTATTTGCATATTCTATGAAGTCAAAGGGAGTAGATGTGGACAAGGAGGGTGAAGGGACTGATTTTGGAGTCTGGAGAGGCTTAGGATCAGGTTTTGATGTTTGAGGAATGGACAGTATTTTGAAAGGCACACTAGGAGCTTTCAAGGTACTGGATTTTACAAGAGTAGATTTAGATTTTGACTTAGAAGAGACATCGAAAGACATACTTGGGATTGTGGGAGCCTTCTTACCTACTACGGGATTAGGTTCTAACAATGCATACTTCATGGAAGATGGAGTGGGGATCCTCGACTGATTATTTTGTTTTACGGAGTCGCCATAGGAGGATCATCAACCTTATTTTTCTTTACATTGGTGGAGGGGGGTGCTCCTTTCTTGGACTGAGAAAGAGTGAATACCGTACATGAGAAACTGGGTGCATCTTATTCATCTTCTTCATAACCTCCAAAATAATCATAGAATCTAAATTGTGTATTGTTCTCAAACTCGTCATTTTCTAGGAAATCTCCACCTTCACTTTCTTGTTAAAACTCCTCTTTATTTTCCTTAATCCTACAACTTGCATTGACAGGTGGGGCATTCAAGGCAAGCCTTTGGGGTGCTCCTGCAATCTGATTTCTGTTGCTTCTTTGAGAAGAAATGTGTTCAAATATTTCCCTTTTCAAATATGTTATCTCATTCACTAACTATTGTAGCGATGGATTGGTTCTCTCATCTCCAGGATGTTGGCCTTTCCCTTTGATGTATTCTTGATCTTCATAGAGAGGATGAGATCATCATCAAGTTCAATGACCATATTTTGTGCTTCTACAACGCTCCTTGGTTGGGATCTTCGCAGCAAAAATCCTACTTTTGATGATTGAGCATTGATAAAGAATATCTTAACATTGTTTTGAGTTGGTGCATCCTCTTTAGGTATCCTGTGAAGAAACCTTTCAAAACGAGCGACAAAGTCTCTCATGGTTTCATTTTCTCCTTTCTCTATTTGATCCAACTACACCATGAGGTCCTAACAATCTTCAGTTGATTTAAATCTCTCTGCGAAGGCATCCTTGATGTCATCCAACTAGTGATGGATCGGGCAGGAAGGAGGTAGAACCATTCTGCTTCTTTTTCTTGGAGGGACTCCACAAACAGTCTTACAGCAACATATTCATGTTAGACACCGAGAATTCCACATGATGTTGTGAAATCAGTGATGTGTTCTTCGGGATGTTGTGTGTTGTCACCTTTGTACTTTGGAAAGTTCTTACAGGAACTTGCTGGTAGATCATAGAGAGGAGGTTCAAGAGAAAGTGGGCCTGTATTCCTTCCCCATGGAAGAATGGGTTGAGGTATTTCTTCTTTGTCTTCCATTTTCATTTTTTCTTCTACTTCAGCTCTTTCTTTGAAAATCCTTTTTCAAATTCCGGCACTAAAAAACTTTGCAATGGGAATATGGAAAGACAATGTGGAATATGAAAAGACGCGTGCAGGAATCAACTGTGTGTCTTTTAGCAATGTATTTTTGTGAACTCTTTTTTCTAGTTTTTTTAGTATTTGATTTTTTTAATATTTTGAGATTTTGGTGTTGTATTTTGGGTGCAGATGCTGCTCAATCTGCCCCACGATGGGTGCTAAAAATTGTTGGCGAGAAAATTTTTCAGGTGGAAAATCTTGTGGATTTCTTGCCAACACTCTGGGAATCTAAGTCCCTCTACTTAATCGGTGCAGCCGTTGTATGTGCATGCACGAGAAAATGTGGATTTATGTGGTGACCATTCAACCAGGGATCCAATAGGGGCACTCCACTGACCCTGTGGCAAAGATAGCAATCTCCTGCTAGGGAAGACTTTGTCTGAAAGTGGGAAAGGGAGTGAAAATTGAGGTAGGAGAACTAACGTTGTAGGTATAAAATCAGATTCCTACACACACACTAGTTAGAAACTTCATCACATGCACTAAATTTAGAGGAAACAACCCTGCATATGGAAATAAAATGAGATAAGATTGTGAAATAGAAGTTGTACATAGTGGAGAAATGGAGGAAATTGAGAAGGTGGGAAAATGGAAGAAAATGGTTATCTCCTTTGTTCTCTCAAAGTACAATATACTCTTGAGTTTACAAGATCAATCACCAACCCTTTGAAATGGGAATGGTGTTACAATTTATAGAGTAGAATATGACTTATCGTCTACCCCCCAATGAATTTTCATGTCCTCATATAACTTAAAAAAATTCATCTTCCTAGGAAACTTTTAAGTCCCTTTTTATAACATAAAAGTGACTTATTACATTATGAACATTAAGACATGAAAAAGTGCAACCCCAATGCAAAACTAGAACATTTGAGAAGAGAGATAAATTTGGGAGAAAGAGGAGAGAGAAAGAGAGAGAGAAGAAGAGGAGGAGACATCATTCCTGATGAAGTCTGTTGATCCTCGTCGATGGAAAGCGCCAAATACAGTGAAACTCTAAAATTTTAAACTCTGTGCACATTATGAATCTCCTTCAAATCAGCTCATGAACATTTTCCAAGTTGATTGAATTGTTCCACTGATGACCGCAACTCCCAGCCTGTGTATGATATACTCTTTTTAGTGAGGGGTGATTTTTTCCTCTTATCGACCATCGTGATGAGATGAAATCCCTCATTCGATACTACACACCCTACCCTTGCCTTAGTCTATTCTTTGGGGTGACTTAATATTTTTAGTAGGTTCTCAAGGGCCCACTTACTATTTTTAGTAAGTGCAAAAATTGCCCGTTCTAGTTAATTCTTAGTTGTAGTGCACCCCCAATGTCTTCGCCTCCTTTGCAGGTCCTTCTATCGATGGGTTTCCCAAAATAGTAGTCCCTATGTAGTGGACCTGCTATTTTTAGAAATTTGTCTTTTAGAGGTCGGATTGAAATGCAACAAAGTTTTTGATATGGGATTTTTCCAATTATTGCCCGTCTGAAATTTCAGGCTTGCCTGCTTAACAGTCCAGGATATTTTAAAGTTTCAATTTTCAGACCTGACAGTGCTTCTAGATGCATCAACCATTAATGGAGCTTGAAATTTTTAGGCCTAGTTTTTGTCTCCCTTCACAATGAAATCAACTCCATTGCAATATGTTTTTCATTATGGTGCTTCACATGAAATTTCTCTTTAATCCGGTGACCGGTTTGATGGGAAATAAAGCTTTTTCCTTCGTAGAGTCGGAAAGAGGATTTCTTTGCTGTGAGCATTCCTTGCTGAAAATTGGAGGTTTGAATATAATTTTTTAATGGCCTTCAAGAGATAAGAATTCAAAAATAGATGGTTTTTCAATCCGTACTCCGGTTTGCAAGATATCTTCAAATCTTCATTTTATGACAATGGGGATTTCCACTGTTCTTCTTCTCTGTTCTCCATTTCTTCTTCTTATCTAAATGAATTATTATTCTAAGACTCATGTATCACCATGGGATAGAGGATTTTATTGTTGTGGTGAATTTGGTTTGAGCTTTGGCAATGGTGGAGTGGTGAACTGGTGCTCTCTGTAGTTTTCTTTTGGTAATGGAGAAGAAGCTAGAAGCAGCTAACAATTTAGAATATTTTTCAAATTTTTGAGTTGGATTTGGGAAAAAAATTTCATGTTTGATGTCCCTTACCTCAGGTACATGAGGGAAATCAAGTTCCATGGTGATCAAGAGGATGACACGTGGCAGTGATTCGACGGCAGGGAATGAAGGTGAGAAAAGTTGTTTTAAAGCACCGGGAGCTGAAAGTAGGTCACATGGATGTCCAAAACGCTCCCCATAGGGGATGGGTGAATTTTTCCATGTATGACATCACCCACATCAGGTACATAAGGGACATCAATTTCCATGGTGGTCTTGGAGCTGACACGTGGCACCAATTCCAACGGTAGAGAATGGATGCTCCAAAAATGCTCACGGGGGCTGAACTGTCAAGTCTAGAGGTCATATGAGGGTACAAGAGGTCACATGGGGGCTGGAATTTTTTTTCAAGAGTTTGTTTACCTGACCTTAGGGACATTGGGGACATGAAATCCTGCCAGGCTCCTGGTGGTGACATGTGTCCTCCCAAAATATGAGTAAGTCCTGAACTGTCTTTGAGAGGGCAACTTAGAAAGAAGATAACGTGAGCTCCCGATGGAATTTCTTGGTGAAATGTTATATAATCCTGATTGGAAATGGAAATTTGAATCCAATGTAGGGGGCCTCATGTCTTGATTCATCTATAAGATCCCTAAAAAAATGGATTTTTGATTTGAGAATCCACTTATACCTGATAAAAACTGCCTACCAATCCTAAGTGCCAAGGTGTTGTGAAAAATATTATTTCAGAATCATGTAGGTATTTTAATCCTATTTCTGGAGGTATTTTTTATTGCTTCTAAATCCATCCAGAGCTCCCAGCATCATCTTCTAACGCCCAACAATTGTTTTAGGCCTATGTACTGCCTAGGCATGTGAACCCTAATTTTTTTCTCAAACTGCTCTAAGTTTCTCATAACTTCCCAAAAGCTTCCAAAATAATTTCCATGATGTTTTAAGGTCTTCAATTCACCTCCATGTTTAATTTGGCCCTTCTGTTCCACTATAGGGTGGTTGGTCCAGTCCTAGGAAGGCCAATGATAACCCTTCCCAATACCGCCAAAAGATAGTATCTTTTCGACACTCCCTAAAATCACCTAGGGGGAATGAATAGATTTTCCTAAATCACCTAGGGGACCAATTTGAAATCAAATAAAGGGGTGACCAGATTGACGGACTTTACCTGAGGTGCCTAAGAATGATAAAACATGAAAATTTTGGCACAGGGATATAATTGTCGTGCTTGGAAGCTTCCAATTTTCCTGTTGCACATTTGCATGACAACATATATCCATTATCAGGTCTTGTGACCTGACGAATTTCAAACTCGAAAACCAATCCATGGTTTAGCTATAGTTCGAGCCCATTTCCTCCTTATGCGATATATGCCTGATGGGTTGCGAGGTAGAAAATCCCAAAGACTATCTTGTCCATGTCCACATGGATGATGTCAAGATGTAGCATGTCTAATAAATTCCCTCCTATGATGTATCTCAAGTCATAATGAATAGTTGAAATTCCCTAGATACATCCAGCTCTGGTGTCATATGTTTTGACACTAGTAATTGGTATGAATGGTAGGCGTAGTCGGCGTATCAGAACAACTGTCACATAGCTGGAACCGATGCTCTAGTTGAAGATAATATTCACTATATGTCCCTCTGAGACTGTTGTATAACTTTCTTTCATGATTAACTAATATGTAGTAAGTGGGGATAGTTAATATAAGATATTAACAATTGTAAATAAAGTAAATAAATGCAATAAATAAGTATATAAGTGACCAAACAACTATGAAAAAGTAAATTTTAACCCTAATGTGCAAGAGATAAGAGGAAAGAACTTGGCTAAATAGAAGATGCTCATGGGTCTATGTTATAGAGGTGATTGGAAAATCTTGAAGTATCAACGACTGTGTAGAAGCTTAAAAAAGGATGGATATGGATTGATTCCCTTTTCATATTCTCTCTTGTAGTCATTTTACAACTCTCTCCTTCAAATATTTTAATGTTGCACAGAAGTATGCTTTGGTGGTCCGTATACATGTAAGAAATAGAGTGAAATTTTTCTTATTTTGATTAGACCACATGTTTCCTAGGGTCATCCATTGATGTTATATAAGTGTTTTGTAAATGTCTTGAGGAAAAGGAATTCAAAGGGGATTGAGGTCAGCTTATACAGACAATGTGTGCCCTTTTAATGTGCGTAAAAGATTTTCTGGGTAAGAACATCCTTGAACAACCTTATAATTGAGGTGGTTGCATGCATGATGCATTGTTTGTGGCCCTTGTTGATTACAAGAAAGTTGGATTTGAAACTTAGGGTAAAGGGCTTCATACGGGACACACTTACCATATGTGTGTGAACTTAATCTCCTATTTGATGTGATCCGACCCTCTATTATCATCTTCATCCTTGAAGACATGTAATTTTTCAATGGGAATGTGTTAAATCAGGATCAACATTAGAATGGGAAGAGTGTTAGGGATTGTAATTTTTTCTGAGCTCTAACTTAGGGTAAGTGTAAGGATGATCAAAACACTTACACACACCTAGTAACAAATCTAACATGTAAAAGGTCATGCCTAACATTCTTTTGAGCTCACTTCAGAATGATTAGAATTTTCCCCTCATCAATGAACATAAGTGTGCTTATATAATTCTAATAAATAAAAAAGAAATTTTAAGGATCTAACCCATGCCAATGAGAGTGGTCTTTCAAGAACTATTTTGATCTTGTCTTGTGTTGTTCAGTTCTGTAGCGGAGAGCAACAATAGAGATAAGGTCTTGATTATTCTACCAAGATGATACTTAGAGTAATCTTAAGGTAAGCAATATTAACCTCATTGAAGCTATCATTAGGTTGTAAGTGATTCTTGGTATCTCAAGTGGGGAGGAGAACTTGTAACCAAGTCCATCTAGTGGTTGTTTTGAATGACTAAGACATCGCATAACTTTAAGTAACAGAATAGGCAATTGGTAGAGCTATCATTAGATGGTGTATCTGGCTTGATATATTTTTCAGGGGGGAGCCATAAAGACCTATTCCTACTACTATTTCTATTTTAATACCAAGGTTTGGGGTAATCCCTAGGGACATGCTCTTAGGCTTATTGGGGATATCACTAGTTGATTTAGGTTGCTCGATATCTCTAGCATGGAGGGGCATCAAAGATCAAGGATTGTTAGTGAGTGTTCCATCCACTTGGAACTTTGTAACTAGAGGTGTTACCACTTTTTTGTTGACCTATTTTAAGGGAATTTTTGAAGGTATAAGGTTAAGAAATTTGGATTTAAAGCATAAATATCAGTTGCCCCTATAAAATGCACATAGACCAATACACCCTTAGGGACTTTGATAAATGTGGGAGAATTGACGAGTGCCTACCCAAAGGGGCCCCTTAGAGACACATTTGGAGAATATCGATGGTGACAGGATTGTGGTGGGTAAGACATTAGAAATAATGATGGGCGGTGATACTTAAATAATTCAATATGAAAGGGAAAGTAAATTGTTGTCAAGGATTTGATGGGGCAGTTTATTCCTATGTTCTAGATGATCCAAACCTAGAAGCATAGGGAAATTAGACTAAACCAACTCTGGATTCAGGATTATTGTTAACAGTAGAAAATTTCAACTACTCTAATAAATGGATAAATGCAAACATACATTTCAAAACAGTTATAAAAAATATAAAAGAAAGTTTGAATTCACACAAGGGAGCGACTAACAACTAAAGTGTAGTTGTGATTAGATGACTACCCTCTCTGCAGGGGTTTCTTTTGAGATATAAAGAAGAGGATAGGTCTTTCGCTCTATCTTCTAAATAAGGGGAGCTCTAAAGGTCAAGTCCTACTAGGAGGAATGAGCCTAAGTTACCCTAAGGATGTGGTAGACCATTCTTAGGGGCAACATTTTACACCCACCTAGATGACCTTATGAGGGCCTTACACCTCCATAAGGGTGGGGGGGAAGTAGTAATCCTTCAAGGGGAGAATTTCAAGGGGAGAATCCCTACCCCCTCCCATCCTAAACTCATCGAATACCCTAATTGGTAATGTAATTCCCTCTTCCCCTACGATTGGTAATGTTATAGTAACAGAGTATGGGGGCATTGATACATTTCCCAAGATGTATCTTAAACTTGTTCAAATTTCCCTGAGGGCACTCAGAGTGGGTGGGTGTGAATAATGCAATCTTGTAGCAATGGTCAGCCCTCAGGCTTTAAGGCTACCATTGGGATCTAAGGAGAGAGGCTAAACGCTACTTCCCCAAGCCATTTTGATGTGGTCCCTCTTTGATTACCTGTCAATGTCTTAAGAATGGTAATGTGGTATGGTATTGACTACGTCATGATGATCATGTGGGGTACTGGGTGCTTTTCTAGATGTGATTTTTTTCCAAGCTCAAGGTCTGTTTGGGGCCTTTCTATCCAGTTGTCTTTAAGTGGTCCAGGGTTAGGGATGGGTGGTGTGGTGGTTCTCTCCACTTTGATTTCATGGTCTCCTTAAGCTCTACATCATGTATCATCTCTTAGCTTAAGAGATGGTACCTGTAATGATTTGTATAGGTCTTCTGTTGAGCAAACAAAGAGTAGGAACCGGAAACGTCTCCCCTCTAAGTATTCCATCATCTGGGGATGTGTAGTAAAGGGATCGTGCTTTCCTACTTGGAATGTGAATGGGTTCATGTATAAGAATCATGATAACTTTCAATTCATCATGTAGGAGGGTTGGGGAATCCTTAGGGTCTAGGAGTCTAGGGTCTCAAGGGATATGTAACCAATCTCAATTCCCGGTATAGTTTTTTTAGTTTTGGGAAGTATTAGGGAAATTATCCATTAGGGGTGGCATTGGTTGTCTGTAGGAAGTTTATTTCCTTTCAGATTGGGGTTATGGATCCATTTTAAGTGGGAGCTAAGGTATCACATGAAAATTTAGGGAATGTGGCCTCAGTTTTTGGCAGTTTCCATGGCCCTCAGCGTGGGCATGGAAGTTTCTAGAAATAAGTCTTTGGTATGACCAAGGAGGAAGTGGTAAGTTTGTAGAGCTACTACACTTGGTGCCCCATGGTCATTTTGATGGATTGGAACATTCCCCTGATAAATTGGAAAAATGGACCCACAAACTTGGTCTATAAATTCTACTAGTGGTCGATCACCATCAAACTTTCCACTCATGCCTAGGTCATGAGATCAGTGCATCAAATCATATCATTGTAAACCATAGACAATGTGAGCTTGTGACACATGGTAAGGTTCTTTGGATTTACTATTTAGAGCACTGGCCTTTGTAAAAAAAGTTTAGAGACATTAAGTTTGTACGATAGGTTAGGGTAGTAGCGGTGCCAATGAAAAGAGGTTGCATAAAGATAGAATTATTGTTAAGATGGAATAAATAATGTTGTCTAATAGGTGGGACACCTTGGAGGATTTGGATCTAGAGGTAGATGTAGTGAATTTGGTGGAGGATAGAATCAACATCTTCAATAAGATCTCCTATAAAGTGATAGAGAATGTGGGAACAGTGGGGACTATAAGGGCCCCTAAGCCACATTTTGGATTTTGGATAAATCCTAAGATAAAGGATCTTTTTAAGAGGAAGAGAAAGTGTTATAAGAGGATGTTGCATATAAGATTTGGTTCACAATGTCACAAGGAGGCTATGCAGGTTTTGGGGGAAGTTGGGTGGGTAGTGAAAAAGGTATGCAACAGGGAGAACTAGATGGCATACTAGAAGAATTTAGAGAAGGGGAAGAATATTATGGTGGAGAAAAAAAAAATTAATTATGGAATTGGCTGAAAGATCTTATGGGTAAAGAGGACAATGGGAAGTGTGATGCCCAACCAATGAGGAATAGTGATGGTGATCTCATCACAAACCCCTTAGAAGTATTAGGGAGCTAGAAATAATCACTACACAACTTCTTTGCAACCTTGAAGATAAATATAAGGATAATTTGGGTGGTGTTCCTTTTATGGAACACCCCCTTGATTTATATTAATGTCCCCATAGATTGGAAAGAATTCTGAGAATTCATCAAAAATATAGAGTACCATAAGGCATCATGTGTAGATGGGTTGCCCCCAGAGTGGTTCAAGGCAGTTCTCAAGAAAAAGAAGTGAATTTAGTGTGGGAAGTGGTGAAAGTATAAGGTGAGTTAGATCCCTCTAGCGTTGGCTTGTTTAAATGTTATTAATTAAATTTGTTAGTTGGGGTGATTCCCAAATATTTTAATGTGGAAATATGTGTTTTCATCCCTAAAAAGGGAGACTTGACACCTCATGACAAATATAGGGTATACCCCTTATAAATGAGTTGCTTAAAATCCTCACAACTGTAATCATCAAGATAATTGATAAGGAGAAAGAGGAAAGAAAATTATTCTAAAAAAACTTAGACAAATTTAAGAGGGATGAAGACTGTGTGGGCCAGGTTACAACGCTTCATGAAATTACTTTAAGATATATGAAGAAGTTCAATAAATCTACATATGTGGCATTCATCAATTTCAAGAAAGCATATGATATGGTCCCGTAGGAGTATTTTTTTAGGAAGATTTGGCCAGAAAGAGTGGGGAGGGAGGCCCTTCACTTATTTTAAGAGATTTATAGTGGCTTCTTAGTTCATGTCAAATATGAAGGGCTTCTTTCGTCACCCATACTAGTTAAAATAGGTGTAAGATAGGGGTGTCCAACCTCACCGAATCTCTTTAACATATTCATAAATGATATCATGAAGGATTTTGAAGGAATGGGTGTTACAGTTTCTAGCCATATTGAAGTGATTGTTTGGTTAATGTTTGCAGATGATCCGGTGGCTATGGTAGAGTTTGTAGAGGATATCCAAGAAATGTTGCATAAGATTCAAGTATGGAGTGATAAATGGGGTATGGAGTGCGGCATTGATAAGTTCAAGGTCATGAAAATATTTTGAGATCAAGATGAGCTCAAGCAGAAAATTGGAGTGTGTGATAGCTAAAAGTATTTGGGAACAAAAACTAACTCACAGTTTTCTATAGAAAGGATCATTAAGGAGATAACAACGTCAAGAAGTATAACCCTTCATGTTGTTTTCCACTTCTTGGCCTCTGAAGAGTCCTCACTTGGTCTAAAATTAATACCTTCAAAGAATTGATCTTCCTTGTGCTCACTTTTGGTGTATTTTGGTCTCATTACTTTATATTTATAGGGTTCTCTTGGTCTAGACAAAGTGTGGAATGAAAAAAATATGGAGGATTGTGGAAACTAAAGATGAAAATGTGTAAAAAAATGATTAGAGTAAACATAGGGTGGAACACGTGTGTTGATGTTGATGTGTGTAGTGTACCTACATGGTTAGTATTATGTGTGTTGTCACAAAGTTTGTTGTTGATGTTATTTTTGTTGCCCCCATTTGACTGATTTTTTCTCATACAGCCAGACCTCCAAGGAGAAAATGATCAAGTAGTCAAATATGTATGTATGTATGTATGTTTAAAAATGTAATGTAAAAGACACATGTAAAAGTATGTAAATGTAAAGTATGAAAATGAAAAGTGTAAATGGAACATGTGTACCTTATCCATGTCGAGAAAGAGAGTGAAAAAGGATATCTTGTACTGACAGAGTTTTTTGGGTGATCCCATGCCATAGGCTAAACAATTATGTGGAGGAAATGCTCTGTGTCCTCCAAGCTTTAACTGCTTCCCTGAACTATGTGTGAAGAGATATCTATACTATCCTAGTTTTTTATCAATCCAAAACCAATGGCAAAAGAAGTATTGGAAGTAATTCCACTGTATCATCTAATCGTTAACTGCTCCTTTGAATGCTAAGGACACCATGTCCTGTAAAATCCATTGTGTATAGAGTTTGTAGACTGGTTTGAACTCACTTGCTATATGTAAGCACACAATACCAAGGGTTTAATGTGCACTGAACTGAACTGATGTAAATGCACTTTTCTAGTATGTAAAATCCCAAATTATGCCTCCCCTCTTTAGGGGTGGATGCAATGTCACTAATAGGAGAATGTGGCCCTACGAGAGGACAAACCACATGAACTTGGAAACTATGCCCTTCAGGGGTAAGGGAATGTGCTTGGTAGAAACCAAGGGCAACACAAAGAAGGACGTTTAGCCAAAAACAAGTGTTAGTATGAAAAAGAATGCATGTAAAAATTTAATGTGTAATCTACACAAATAGTGTGTAAGCTACGCAAACATTGTTAAAACAACCAAGAAAAGTAGTGTAAACATGCAAGAAGACAAGTAAGTCACACAAAATAGGTTGTAAACATGGGACATCACTCATGATATCATAATATACACAAGGCCAACATAGATACAAACACATATAAATGCGCACACCAAACATATGGCAAGGCTCGCATACAAGAAGAAAACAAAGACAAACAATGTAACAAATACATATAGAATCAAGTATTCTTACATGAAAAATTTTGCACATGAAACACCCATTAGGATAAACCCTAGAATGAAAAGCTAGGAAGGGAGATCCTAGAAGTGTGAATGAGTGAGTCAAATTCATCAAAATGATTAACTAAAATTAACTAATATCTAGTATGTAGGGATAGTTAATCTAATCCATGAACATCTGTAAATAAAGTAAATAAATGAAGTAAAGAAGTATATAAGTGACCAAATAACTATGCAAAGGAAAATTCTAACCCTAATGTTCAAGGGAAAAGAGGAAAGAACTCATTTGAATAGAAGATGCTTGCGAGACTGTGCCGCAGAGGCTACTGGAAAATATGAAATGATCAACGACTATGCAGAAGTTCTGAAAAGGATGGATCTAGACTGATTCCCTAGACTGGAGCATTTGGGAAGGGACTGAGGTGCCTTTAGGCACTCTAGTCTAAAAATTGGGCACCCTGGTCTGTAAAAAAGCTTTAGAACTAATCTTCACTAGTTTGGTAGATGCTCCAAAACCCTCGTTGTCTGTCTCATAAGATTTGTTATCCTGAACTGAGTTTCACCAATAATCCAAGATGATGTATAGACATGCAAAAGACCAAAACAAGTATCAAAACCCTAAAAAATAAAGATGTAAATGAATGGGTAGGATTGACCTTAGCTGGCACAATAGTGAGCTTACTAACTGAGCGTTGCACTACATTTCAGACTCAAATGTAGTTATGGTGAGTGTGTGCATAATGTTCCCTAGGTGCTCTTGTACTAGTCAAAATTTGTGAAGTAATGAGCAATAACTAAATGTATAAAATGTAATAGTATGTGTGCATGGAGTAGAATAGAATCCCTTCCCCTATGAAGTGTGATGCAGATTTCCTAGCCTTGTGCCTTGTGATGGAGCTATGTGGATGCAAGTGATCTCCAATACAATAGATGGATGCAACTCTAGATGAATGATAATAGTGAATGATGTTAGGTCCCTCATTATGGTCTCATAACTTTATATTTATAGGGTTCTCTTGGTCTAATTTCATAATTAACCCCAAAAAGGCCAACCACCAAAAAGATAAGAAGATAAAATGGCTAGAAAGATCCCAAAAGATGGCAGGAAAGTGCAAAAGGGACTGAGGTGCCCCTGGTGGGACTAGGGCACCCATGGGTGTGCCTATCAAGGATAAAATAACAAGAGATAATAGAAGATGAATTGGCATATGGATGTAAAAATTCAGTAATGAAGAAATAAAATTAAAAATATGGACAAAAGATGGGGGTTAATTAATACTTTCTTCACTCAATAACCTTCAAAATAATAGTATAAAATCAAGATAAATAATTTCGAATGTGCATAATTTTCTGACTATATCTGGATACCTCTTCCGATCACATAACAAATATAGAGTTTATGTCATTTCCCTTTGTCATTATACGGGTGTGATCTGCTACCCTTGATGAGTAGAACTAAGCATAACAAGAGACTTACCATTTTTGGCTTCCCCTTTTTTCATCCAATGAGGTTTCTTCTTAGGGTGTAACCTCCAACAATGTTTGACATTATGTCCATCCTTATCGCAATGGCTTAACCCAATCTAGTCTGGTGATGGTGGACATGCTAGGTGCCATTTACACAGTTGGCTTACTTCAGCAACCTTGTTAGGTAGAACATCAATGCTTCTCTAAAGTTCAGCAAGCGGTTGAGTTTATAGATGTTGATGCTCCTGAACATTTTTCAGATGAGTATGCAGTTCAACTATCTGACAGTTTTACTCTTGGTGACGGATCACCACCATTCATATCATAGTGTAGATAAATTTCAGAACTACCAGACATTGGAGAAACAAGTAAAAGTATATACTCAGCAATACCTACAATAACCAACTCTGATACCATATTTGATCCAAAAATATAGGTCAAACTTTTTTACTAACCTCATAACCCTATAGGAAATCAATTTTTTTTTCTGAATTTAACCCTTTTATAATCAACTTTAAAACATGCAATGCAGGAATTAGAAAAATCACACTATGCAAGTGTTGATAAAGGATTTTGGTAGAATGCCTACGTCTCCGGGTTCATTAATAAAACCAATTTATTATCCACTTCTTAACTACAAATTTAGTACATAATTATAATTGAAGCTATAATAAATTTGAATACAAGAGGAACAAGAACCTTTTTCACAACCACCAAAAAGCTAACCCAACTTATGAAGCAACTTTGATCCCCGAATTCTCCTCCACAGTACAATGCTCTATGGCTCCTCGATAAGAATTCTAGGATCACATTATGAAGGTTGTGGTTCAATGGGCCTATTGGTGAGTTTATAAATACTCCCAATTTTTTACAAATTTTTCCTAATTATATTAGGACTTAGCTCCCTCACAACTTTTCCTATCAATGGGCTTCTTAAAAATCCATTTGGATTATTTACCCTCCTCTAGATCTTTAGAGTTGAGAGTTTTTTTTGTTATGTAGGAGGGTCGAGCCCTTTATATAGTGGGATTCAGCCTACTTATCTTTTATAAATGGTCTATCCACCAATCCAATATTAACCTGCCATGTTAGACGAGCTGGTTAGTTGTTACGACTACGTGGGCAAGGTTACAGGGTCGAGTATCTCGTCCATGCCTTAATTTTGCACTTCTTCCTCCATGCTTAGCATGACCGCTTCACACTTTCCCCGTTGTGATAAACCCAACATATCTACTCCAAGTCCTGCCTTGCCACATGTGCCCAACCCTTCCATCCACACCAGCTGGCCCCTTCATCCATGTCCACATATCTACCATGCCCTTCAGGTCTAATTTGTCATGCCACATTCTTGTTGTCACCGAGCTATCTCTAACCCATTGTGCTGCCTTATCCACTACTATCTAGATAATCCCATATTCATGGGGATAGGAGATAGGGGAAGCCTTAAAAGTCTTTTTTGGTTCTAATTTTTCCATGACATATGCCACATCCTCTATTTCGCTTGCCAATGAATATCTGTCAGCTCGCTCATTAGCTCACCAAGCTTTTCCCTCACATAACTCACTCGAGGTGTAGAAATAACTCATCCTTAGCTCACCAATGCAATGAAATGTATAGCTCAGTGTTTAAATCACCACTTGGCTTGACCGAGTTGGATAATGTGGCAATGTGGTGGCAGGCCACATGGTGGCCTGAGGACCCACCACGTGATAATTGTTTTCTGATCGTTGATGAAGATGACCATATTCAAGTGTCAAAGACCAGAGGCCTAAAACATCAACCTGAACTTATTACCTTTGACTAATTTTTTCCACTTTTCGTGACTTTCCAATTGACTGCCTCATCCTAGCGCTGACCCAAATTTGATCAGCCACCATTTTCGTATGCGGGATCCATTTTCCACGCTCTTGTAGTCGACAGAAATATCTTGGAGTCAACTTTTGCACATTCATGATTTTAAAAGATTTAGGTAACTTTTATCCTCAATAATTTTCTCTAGATCACCCATACTCATAAACAGTAGAACCTTTCATGATGCCTACATATGGCTGAGTGGAGAAAAATGAATTTCACCAGGATTATTCTGTGAAGTATAAGGTATCATTAGATACAATCTCCAAATGGTTTATGTTTCTCAGTATCTTTCATGAGGAGGAGCTTCGGAGACCAAGTCCCATTAGTGTTTGTACTATCAAAATTGAAAATAAAATTGAGAAGTGGTTCTTGAAGACAACACTTTCCCTTTGCCATCCTAAACAAAGAAATCTTCTAGTTCAAGAAAAATGGGAAAAGAAATCATGTGGCCATGAACACCAGTTAACATATAATTACAAAATCACAGTTGAAATAGCATGGTCTTTTGGATCAATCTAAGCATTGGCCTCAAACCACTGTTAGGGTTTTTGAAATTCCTGTCTAACCCACATCCACCTAGTAACATATGTGACATGTATTAAATAATCATCCCACCATTTTTGGAGTTTTTTTCAGGACATTTGGGTGTTTCCTTTCGTTACCACATCCAATTTTTTGGGTGTGGTTGGATGTGAGTGTGTTGATTCATTAATGGTATATATGGTCTGATGAGGATGTAGGAAGCCCTCTTTTGGCTAATTCGTCAATTGTTGGGTTTTCCTCCTCTAATAGAGTGACAACTAATTCACAAACTTCCATGAGAAATCCAACCCTTCTTTTGTATCGACCTTACTGCTAAAGATTATGTGGGCTTTGAGTACATGTTATAAAAATTATGTCATTGATATTATCTTTGGATCGCATGTTGCCTAGGGTCCTCCATCGTGGTTATGGAAATGATTTGTAAGATATGTTAGAGACGAGGGGTCATGGAAGCACTTATAATATTTCTTGTCTAGGGGTTGAGTGGTTATTTCTATGTGTTGGTACTTGTTTTCCTTGTCCCTTTTTAGATTCTCTCTTATAGTTCATTTTATAGCTCTCTCCTCCAAAGCTTTTAATGTTGCATAGAAGTATCCGTTGGTGGTCTGTATACATGTAAGAAATTGAGTGGAATTTTTCGTAGTTTGATCAGACCACATGTTTCCTAGGGTCCTCCATTGATGTTATATAATCATTTTGTAAATTTTTTTGAGGAAAAGGAATTTAAAAAGGATTGAGGTCATCTTATATGGACATTGTGCACCCTTTCAATGTGCGTAGGTGATTTTTTGGGTAAGAACATCCTTGAGTAGACTTATAATTGAGGTGGTTACGTGCATGATGAATTATTTGTGGTCCTTATTGATTATATGAAAGTTAGATTTGAGACTTAGGGTAAAGGGATTCTTTGTACGTGACGCACTTCCCAGATGCATGTGAACTGAATCTCCTAGTTGATGTGCTCTGACCCTCTATTATCATCTTCATCCCTGAAGATATGTAATATTTCAAGGGGAATGTGTTAAATCAGGATCAAGGTTAGATTGTGAAGATTGTTAGGGATTGCAATTTTTGTTGAGCTCTAACTTAGGGTAAGTGTTAGGAGGATCAGAACACTTACACACATCTAGTAAAAAATGTAACATGTAATAGGTCATTCCTAACGTTCTTTGGAAGTCAATTCAGAACTATTGGAATTGGCCCCTCATCAATGAACATAAGTGTGCTTGTATACATTATAATAAATAAAAAGGAAATCTAAAGGATCTAACCCATTCAAGTGAGGGTGGTCTTGTGAGAACTATTTTGTGCTTGTCCTGTGTTGTTAGGTTCTCTAGTGGAAAGGAACAATGGAGACAAGGTCTTGATCATTCTACCAGGGTGAGAATTGGAGTAATCTTATGGTAAGTAATATTAACCTCGTCAAAGCTATCATTAGTTGGTATGTGGTTCTTGCTATCTTAAGTGGGGATGAGAACTTGTAACCAGGTCCACCTAGTGATTATTTTGAATGAATAATAAATGACATAAATTTAAGTAAAAGAATAGGCCATCAGTAGAGCTATCATTAGTTGATGTTTTTAACGTTTTAATATACCTTGAAAAAATAAATGTTGAAATCAATCAGACAAATTTTTTGAAATCCTTCACATTAAAGTTTTCTACAAATTGAAAATTATCCAAAGTCCTGAAGATCTGAAAAAATTTAGACTTTGGACTTTAGGGATTTTCCCTTTCGGATTTTAAAAAAACATGGAATTGAAATTATGATTTCCAAGTTCCGAAGTCTGAAACCAGGAAAATCCAAAATTTCAGACTTTTGGGATTTTAGGTTTCAAAACTCTAAGTCACATCTTTTTAAAAAAATATTTTAGACTTCCAAAGTCTGAAAGTATGAAATTTTAGACTTTTGGGCTTTCTAGTTTCGAAACTATCCTCACCGTTTTCAGGTTTTTTCACTTTCGCACTTCCAAAGTCTGAAATTCTGAAATTTCAAAATTTCAGAATTTCAGGTTTTTGGGTTTTAGAACTCTTTCGGCGATTTCATGATTTTCATCTCCTGATCTCTAAAGTCTAAAACCCCAAAATTTCAAAATTTTAGAATTTTAGACTTTCAGGTTTCAGACTTTCAGATTCCTTCACGCATTTAATTTCTTACCTACTTCCATATGGATCAAAATTTGGCCATTAATGTTAGGTTTTTCTATTTAAACTCACATTTTCACCTGTCATTTTAACTTGAAACTTTCTCTAACGATCTGGGTTTTACTTTATTTTGTACTTTTCGACGTCATTCTTGAGGTTTTTTGTTTTTGTTTTTTTCTTTTTGGTTTAAGATATATATTTTTGTTTCCTCCTTGATCATTTTTCTTTTGTTCTCCTCTATATGCCTTGGAAGATTAAGATCTCATTCCAAACAATGTCCCTTTTTACGGAATTTTTTATCCTAATGGTTCCACGATCTAATTTTTTACAGGCATTTAGGAATGATCTCATCACAGTCCTCATCTTCCTAAGCATTCAAAATATGGTTTGGCACTTCTCGTTTTTTGGAGTTCGGAAGATTTGCTTTTCAGGGTTTGAGATTTTGACTACTCAAAATTTCTCATTTTTTGGGAATCGTGTTGGTCTCCACTTCAGAATTCTCATTTTTCAAGTTTTCAAAGATTGCAATCTTTTGGGTTTTCAAAACCTGTCATTTCGAAACTTTGGGACTATAATTTTCGAGAATTCAAACTTTTTTAATTCAGGTTTTCGAAAGTGTAAGGGTTTTCAAAACTTTCGAGCTATATTTCTTCAGGTTTTCAGACTTCTCTTCTTCAGCATTCAAAAAATTCATCAGATTTTAGAATTCAAAACTTGATGTCTACTTCTTCATCCAAAGGCAAAGAAAATTTGAAATATTTGTTCCTCGGGGTTGATCCTTACTCTTGCTTGTCTTCTGACCTGGGAAGCATAGGAGACACCGATCCCGAGAAAATTGATTTTCCAGATTTCTGGGCAAGGATGAAGACCCTAAAAAATAAATCTTGGATGTAGGCCATATATACCAGTGGGCTTGCTCTTGCTGATGCTTTTCCCTCATCCATGCATTTCCCAAAGTTCGTTCTAGCTGCCACAGACCACTTCGATGAAGAATCCATAACAGTTAAGGATGTCGATGGCAAGGTTGTAATCCACTTGGATCCAGATTTCTTTGAGGATTTCCTCAAACTCCCCGATGTCAAGGACTATGTGACAATTTCACTAGAGTTAGCAGTAGAACATTGGGACAAAGAAACATAGTTATGCATAAGGGTCACGTTGAAAACTTATTTGGGCAAGAGTGTTGCCAAATTGCCAAATACCATGTATCGGTCAAACTTCATTCAAGAGGTTAGTGACATTATCGTGCTACTAAGCAGAGTCTCAGGTATTCCCTCCATGAAGGAATTTTAGGAGTGGATATTCTTATCTATCGCTACCATCAAGAAGAATAAAAAATTTATCAGATGGGGGGATCATATCAATAGCTCCATTTGCTATCAGTTGAGTAGAGTTGTGTCCTCAAATAGTTTCTACATGACATATTTTTTGGTCTATGCTGCAGTTACTATGGGAGACTTCACTGGGTTGAACACTAAGGGTATTCACATTACCTCCAAAATCTATGATTTCTATCCTCAACGTACACTAGATGAGGGGAGAAGGCACTTCTGCAAAATTAACGATACTTTTTTTTTTGTTATTCTCTATCGTTTCGATAAGGAGTTTTACAATCAGAGGCTTTCTAACGAAGAATTCAAGGAAGTGCGTGAATGGGGAGCTATCTACCTGTAGTTCCCCACATTTACTTACATTTGGATCCCCAGTTTAGTAGGTGCTCCCAGAAAATTGCCAACATGTACCATTGACAAGTGGGTCTTGTTAGAATTGGTTCAGCAATAGCTAGATTACCACAAGATCTAGAATAAATGGCAAAAAGTGGTACTCTTGTTGTGACTAATGTTTCAGGTACTGAATCTACCATTATATCCTCATCAACATTAGCCATTCTAGAATGGTTGTTTTGGCAGACTCCAAAGAAAAAGAAGAAAGTGCCTCTAGGGGATGTAATAGATCTAAGCATATTGGAGCATACACCAAAGAGAAAAGACAAGAAGACAAACATTTTTTCTATCCTAATAGTAAATCCATCTGGGGAACAAGTTGTAGAGGTTGTTACTCCCGTTGAGGGAAAAACTAAGGAAACAATTACAGCTGTAAATCATCATATTTATAGATTTTCACTAGGAAAAACCACTCATGAAGGAGCTAAACAAGATGCACACACTACTATTTGAAATCTAATGGAGAAATATGATAAGGATAAAGCTTCTAAGGATGAGCTTAAGGCCAAGGTTGAGCAACTCATTGCATTGCTATGAAAAGTAACAAAGCCAACTACATCTACTGAAGTCTTAACTACTACACCTATGACAGTTTCATCTACCATTGATGACATTTCTTATCATGAGATTGAGAATATAGGCCAGAAAGGGATATCGGTAGATGGATGGATGGAATGTATATTACAAGAAGCTAATCCTTTAATTAAAGAAGTTGTTGAGATATATAATTATTTATAGGTTGGAAAAACTACTATTTGCAAAATGGATGAATCCTTTTCCAAGGACAATAATAATTTGAATTTATATTTGGCAACATGGAGTGAAATTCGAGAGAAATATCCAAATCTAATCCTTCAAGAGGATGTAATCGCTGATGCTTCAAAGTTGTTCGAATATCAAAAATCCATGGAATTTCGATGTCAAGTATTGCAGGATCTAATAAAGAAGTTGGATGATAAACGAGTGGAAATTACAGATGCTTTGAATGACATATCAAAAGAATTTGATATTGTAAACTGTAAATTCTTCAACAAAAACATCGATGCTCTTCTAAAGGATTAGATCAAGAAGAATTTCAAATATTTGGTTAAGTGTGACGATGAAGTTACCAAAACTTTCGATAGTGAATCTATTGACATGTTGTTTTTATGCCAAAATTTCACGGGAAGATTGAAGAAAGTTGTGAGTAAACTTAGAAGAGTTCTAGCTAAGTTACCAAAACTTTAGGTAGTGAATCTATTGACAGGTTGGTTTTATGCCAATATTTCACAGGAAGATTGAAGGAAGTTTTGATTAAACTTAGAAGAGTTCTAGCTAAGATCACGAGGGAAATTGAGATAATAGATGTGGTAAATTACTATGCATGTGGGCTAGGGGATGTGGAAATTCAAGGAATCATTAAGCGCTTCATCGATAAACATCAAATGGCTACATGGGAGGAAACACAACAAAAACATGTGGAAGAAGAATGCATTGTAGAACTAGACCAAAGCTGATCGGCCATGAAAAGATATATCCAAGCTCTGGATTGGTCAAAGTTGTAGGGTTGACTAAGTCAAACCCTTGCAACAAACTTGTTATTTTTGTGGGAGCATGTTCCCTTGAATTAATGACATTTCTATTTTTAGTAAAATGTTAGTTGAAGGCCCAACTGTAATGACTCAACATAAAGAACTTATAAATAGTTAGGTGCATGGAGTCATTTGATATATAGATCATTTTGGGAAGTTTCTCTTCAAGCTTGGAAGAGTTCTTCAGAGATTTTAAAACCTTTTAATTATATTCAGAGTGATATCTTGCCTTGAAGAACCTGATTTATTGTGTTAGATGGTTGATCAATATATGCTTTGTGAATGCATAAGTTCCTTAGTGTAAGTGGTTAGCTTACCTTTATTTCAAATTATCTATTTTATGTTATGAGAAAGTAAGGTAACCATCTTGTATGCTAGTTGTGGAAATATTGTTTTCCTTCTATCATTAAAATTTGCATTATCACTAGCTATAATCAATAAAATGGATGTTTAACATGTGCATGTACTCTATCCTCATGATTAGTTAACTGTGTGTTCAATCAAATTTTATCTCTTTATTATGTATACTTCTAGTTTAACAAAGGAATGTATGCTTTTGGTCTGTGGTATTTTGTAACCTTTCTAAATTGCAATAGGTGAAGGTGACTAATGGTGTTCACATCCTACTCACATTAACCCTTATTGAGATTTAAAATATCCTTTTATTCGATTGTATCACTATCCCTATTATAGTTTCCTTTTTTTCAAATATCTTTCCTGTAAAACCCATGAAAATGTTAGCCTAGAAGACTAGACAATCATTTTATTGTACTAGGAGTACTGAAAATCACTTAATTTAGGAAAAGTGAAACTGACCTTCTTTAGAGGTTCACCTCGAACCCAAGTCCCACAACTTGAGAGGTGATCCCAATGTGTCCCAATCACACCAAAATTACTACTTACAATCTAGCCATTTGGAGGGTGCAGTGATTTGGCAGATAACTATTTTTGGCACTGCCCGAGTGGAAAAGAGTTGGTACTTCTCTCTGCTCACTTACACAAGTCAAAGTACCTGGTGATTCTATATCTTTGGATTTTACATATCATTTCATTAAACTTATGCAAATAATTCAGAAAATATATTCTTCAAAGCAAGTAAGTTATCAGCATATTGAAATTTTCATTGTCTCCTCCAAAGAGAAGAAGCAAAGGTGTTTTAACTCCACCACTTTCAAATTTATCTCATAGGGTTCATTCAACTCCTCCATATAGAATATTTCCTCCACAAAAGAACAATTAACCTTTTGTTGCTATGGTGCGGAACCAAGTTTTTCCCCCTTTCAACGCAAGCAATCATCTTCTATTGGATCGATATGACCCTATACCAGTTGCAACACTCAAACATTTACCCTTTTACACAGGGGAAACTCATGTTACTCCAGTAGAACACATTCTTGATGTGGCCATCATTTTTATAGTACATAACATCACAGAGGATAATGTTGTTGTCTGAGTTTTGGCCACTTCTTTTGATGGAAAAACACTTCAATGGTTTCGAGGGTTATGAGTTGGTAGTATAAACACTTGGGACGAGTTAGGAGAGAAGCTCTGTAAATATTTTGAAGACAAGAGTGAACACCTATCACTTTTTGAACAACTCACTACCATAAAGAGAGCCCCCCCAAGAGTACATGAGAGATTTCAACTTCTGATTTCACAGAAATTGGAATAGAATTCCGGCATTCATTAAGCCTTCTCCAAATAATGCATTCTTGTACTATTTCCGAGCTTTGAATAGTGATGTCGTATTTATGATCCAATCCATGGGATGGGATACATTACCTGATGCCTATGACATAGCCATAAGTGAGGAAATTTCCTTAATTCAAGTAGGAAAGATGGCCCCTCGACCACCAATGCCATTTTCTCCAGATCTTATAAATAATCAGCCTATCATTTTTCCTATTCCAGCAACCTCTAATCAACTAGCTCAATCTTCCCATGCCCCTTCAAATGATCTATTTGAAGTAAAATCACTGCTACAGACCTTCGGAAACGATCTTTTAGTGATTAAAATGTAGCAGTACCAATATGCTCAACCACTCCAATCCCAATATCTGACAAGTCATCCTCCTTTTCAAGGAAATAATTAGGTCCAACACCAGGCCACTAGCCAATTTGCAAACATGAAGCCTTTAAAATTTTGAAACCCTTCTACCTCTAGTTCATCCAGAGCCATAGTACCGGTCCATAATAACCTCATTCAAGATTATTAATGGTGTTATCCTTCTTCTCAACCTCACAACCATAATCTTTGTCCAAATGGAGTTTTGAGTCAAGTTCTTATGGTCCAAAGCATATCTGCCCCCCTGAATCATTAGTCAAACCATCCACCCAAGAGGGCCAAGACCAACCTTCTGATGAAACTACACAACTAAATTGGTAAATAGATGATTTTTATGGTTTGATTATTGATGCCTCTACCGTGGTATCAAACACACATTCTAAAAAGAGGAAAATAAACCCTCAATCTCTGAAAACTTATCAAACATCTACTTCACAACCTCAAGCACAAATATCAATTGATAACGGAATAGGAAATAAATCACCAGAAATAGTCGTGGATCTATCTACAAAGAAAGGTGGAACTTCAAGTATCACAGTGCCCAATAGGCATTTCCCAAAAGAATACTTTTAGGCCCAAAAAGGTATTAGAAAATTAGGGGCAATTTCATTCAGCATTGTGGAGCAAATGAAGAAGATCAATTTGAGTGTCATGATGTGGGATGCACTCTCAATTCCTTCCAAAAGGAACTTGTTAAAAGATGCTTTGAATAGTTTTAGTACTACTGATAGACCATTAGGCCGTGAAGCAACAATAGCAACCAACTTGTGTCAACCAAAAACAAAAATGATTTCTAAGGCTAGCAAACCACCACCATTCTATATTTCTTTGATCATCAGTGATCATTTGGTACATAATTGTATGATCAATTCTAAAGCCAGTAGTTCTGTGATGCCCAAGTAAGTTACAGATGTGTTGGGAATCCCATATACTCCAATCTTAAAAGGATTTATCTAGTTAGATGGTACTACATTCCAAAATGTGGGAGTCATTAAGGGGCTTCATCTTACTATCCATGCATGTCCTAGCTTAGAATTCACACAAGACACATATGTTAGTGATCTCCCTCTCCTCTTTTCCATTTGTTTGTCACGTGATTTCACTGCTAAGATGGGTGGTTATTTTTCATCAAACTAGTCACATATGATCCTTAGAACTTGGTACGGAATGAAGGTGACCATAAGAGCCAAACCTATTTGTCACAATCATGTGGAGCCTTACACCACTAAACCCATAAATGGGAACTATATCATTTATGACCCAGATGAAGAGGATGCAGATCACAAGCCAACTACTCTTACAGAGGAAGTTCCTGACATAGTGTTTGATGAGGTAAGTATCAATCATCAATATGATCCATATGTTGATTTATTTTTAGATGAAGCTAGTCTATTATTTTTAGATGAAACTGGAGTAGGTATATACTACATACACGAGGAAGGTGTAATCATACCTCAGTTGGTCAAAACATACGGTATTTATGAGGGAATATTTCAACTTTTATTCGACATTTTGAGGAGTAGAAATGGATCCGATGTAGGAGTTATGTTGATTTCTCCAGAAGGAAATATATTTCTCATCCTTCCAATTGTAGTTTAGTTATACTAATAATGTTGCTGAATATGAGGTTCTCATACAAGGAATTCAGTTGGCCCAAAAGAGAGGAATTAAAGCCTTGACCGTCTTTGGTGATAGTGAATTGGTTTTACATCAGGTAATAGCCTACAGTGCATCAAAAAATGATCTATTGAGATCGTATAAGAATAGGGTTTAGGACTTGATAGAAGGTTTCGAAGCTTTCAAAATTCATGCAGTTCCCAGAAAAAAAAATCAAGAGGCTGACAGGCTGGCTACCATTGGCTTGCAATATGATATACCTGTAGACATTATGAAATAAGGGTAGTAGATGGTCAAAATGGTGGTCTATCCCACAGTACCAGATAACATAAGTAGTTGGCAGGTGTTCGATAGTGACCAACAGATTTTGAAAGGAAATAAATAGAGTTTGTTGCTAAACACTAAGATAAACTACAAAACTCCTACGATGATCAAATTATACATTTGAAAGGAAATAAACTGCCAAAAGGCCTAGTTACTCTTGAATCCATCTTAAATATAGATAACCAGGTCAAATGGCAAGGTACCACCATGATAATCAAAGAGGAATATTTTGAAGAATTCAAGGTAGCAAGTGAAAAGATTCTAAAGATTGGAAAAGTATGTACTGCTCAAGAGAAGGAAGCTTTCATTAAATTATGTCAAGAGTATCATGATATTTTTGCATGGAGCTACAAGGGCTTATGTGGTTTTGATCCAAGTCTAGCTCAACACACCATTGATCTGGATCCAAACTCCAAGCAATTTCATCAAAAACAAATGCCAATTAACCCTAAAATTGATCCATTTATGAGGAGGGAGCAAACAAAATGCATTGAGGCCTGGATTATTTTTCCCATCAAGTATTCCTCATGGGTAGCCAATTTGGTACCTGTAAGGAAAAAGAACGGAGAGATTTGGCTGTGTATAGATTTTAGGGATTTGAACTAGGCCTCACTGAAAACCACTACCCTCTTCCATCAATGGAAAAAATCCTTCAAACAGTGGTAGGGGCTCAAAGGTTTTCCTTTCTTGATGGGTATCTGGGATACAATCATATCTTGGTCCAAGAATCTGATCAATTCAAAAAAAAATTCACTACTAAGTGGGGCACTTATGCTTACAAAAAAATGTCATTTGGATTGTCCAATGTGGGGGATACCTTTTAAAGATCCATGGACATGGCATTTAAGGGACTAATGAATGATATCATCTTGGTTTACCTTGATGATATAACTGTATATTCCAAGCACGCTGAAGATCATATCACACACCTAAGGAAATTTTTTCGAAGATGTAGATAATTTTGAGTTTCCCTTAATCCTAAGAAGTGCATTTTTGCAATTCAAGAAGGAAAATTGTTGGGACATGTTGTCTCTATGGAATGACTATCTATTGACCCAGCCAGAATCCATTCAATTATGTCGTTATCTCTTCCAAGTCACAAGAAAGGTCTCTAAATTTTTCTGGGAATCATAAATTTCATGTGGAGATTTATTCCTCAATTTGTAATGTTGGCTAAACCACTAACTGACATGCTGAAAAATAATATTCCATTATCATGGACTAAGGAAGGAAGGGAGAGCTTCATAACTATTAAAATGGCCATTTCTCAAGCTCCCATGCTAGTAAACCCCAAGTTTGACAAAGATTTCATTCTTTATGCTCTCGCAGGTCCAGAAAGTATTTCAGGTATTCTCACCTAGAAAAATGACAATCTGATGAAAAAACCAATTTCCTTCTTCAATCAATCCCTTAAGGAATTCAAGCTCAAATATTCCTTCATTGAGAAATAGGTCTTTTCAGTCATTCGAGCCCTGAAAAAGTTTAGGCACATGTTGTCCAACAACAAAATTCACCTGATGGTTTCATCCGGGTGGTAAGGATTTTTTTTTTAATAAAGAGATGAATGAGAAATGCGTTGGATGGATCACAAAAGTAATGGAGTATGGCATGCACATTAAAGTCACTAAGCTTTTTAGATGTAAAGGATTATGTCAACTGCTGGCTGTAGACTTAGAGATAAAGGATGCAAAAGATGTTACACTTTTAAACGCCGATGAAGGTGACAGTCAAACTGATTGGTTAACAAAAATGCAAAAATTCTTCCTCTTAGGGGCATATCCTTCAAACATGGAAAAAGTCCAAAGATGTAGTTTTCATCTCCAGTCTATTCCATATGTCTCAGTCAATAATATTCTTTTCTACAAATATTTGCATGGTGTTCTTCTGTGTTATGTCAAACCAGAATAGGTAAGTAAGATATTAGAAGAATTCCACAATTGTTTTTCCAAGGGGCATTACTCTACACGAACAACTGCTACCAAAATCTTGCACGCATGTTACTATTGGCCCAATTTGTTCAAATATTCCCATCTTTGGGTGAGGAAATGTAAAGAATGTTCCTTGTTCGTAGGAAAACAAAAGCTGACATCACTTCCCCTGCACCCCATTCAGGTAGATCCACCTTTTGTTCAATGGGGGTTAGATTTTATTGGGATGATTAACCCACATTCCAGTGACAGACATAAATGGGTTCTTACTAAAATGGATTATTTCACTCGATGGATAGAGGTGGTAGCTTTAAGGGAAAGTAACGAAAAAGAGGTTCTTGATTTCCTGGAAAATATAATGACAAGATTCAGAGTTCCATTTACCGTTATCTCTAAAAATGCAATGGCCTTCCTCATGTTTAAGTTGAGTGAATGGGTGGTTAAGAATGGAGTCCACCTCAAGACTTCATCCAATTAATATCCATAGGGAAATGGGTTGGCTGAATCTAGTAACAAGAATCTTATAAGGATCATCAAACGTATGACAAAGGATAACAAAAGGACTTGACATACACAACTTAAGACTGCTTTAAGGGTAGATTGAATCACACCTAAAAGATACATTGGAAGTTCACCTTTTTTTCTTATGTATGGGAGGGAGGAAAAACTCCCACTCTCCTTGGAATTACCTTCTTTGGTGTTGGCTCATCAACTCAAAGTTATGGAAATTGAATCCTTAACGATGAGGTTTTCTAAACTCATGGAGTTGGAAGAAGTTCGAAACATGGATATGAAAAATTTAGGCTAACATCAGGCTCAAGTTAATAAATCCTTTGATAGGAAAGCTTCCAATAGGCATTTTTAAGAAGGAGATTTGGTCCTCAAGTGGGATGAAGACAGAGCCAAACCAAGAAGGCATTCCAAGTTTGATGCTCTCTAGAGTGGATTGTATACTATCTCAAGTTACAAAGAGGTGAATTCATTTCATCTATCCATACTCAATGGAGAATAATTTCCCATTCACGTGAATGGGATACATCTCAAAGCTTTCTTGTAAGATGGGTTCACCCTTGTATAGTTTGTTTGTTTTTTCCTCCAAGTGCTTTGTACATTGTTTCGTTTTCACTTTCTTTTCTTTTTGGGTGTCCTCTAAATGTTGTTTTTCTTTCAAGACTCCTTTTCCCAATGGTTTGTATAAGGCTACTGGTCTAAAATCTTAGTAGGAAAGCATTCCCTGGAGGTCGCCAAAAATGTTAACGTTTTACTCTACCTTTAAAAAATAGATGTTGAAATCAATCAGATAATTTTTTCAAAATCCTTCACACGTAAGTTTTCTACAAAATTGAAATTCTCCAAATTCTCGAATATCTAGAAAAATTCAAACTTCATACTTTGAGGATTTTCCCTTTTGAAGTTTAAAAAACATGGAATTGAAATTAAGATTTCCAAGTTCCGAAGTCCGAAACCCCAAAATTCTGAAATTTCAGACTTTCAAGCTTTTAGGTTTTGGAATTCTAAGTCCCAATTTTGGGAAATTTTCTTTCGGACTTCTGAAGTCCGAAATCCTGAAAGTCCAAAATTTTGGAGTTTCGAGATTTCGGGTTTCAGAACTCTAAGTTACATCTTTAAAAAAAAAATCTTTCAGACTTTCGAAGTCCAAAAGTCTGAAATTTCGTACTGTTGGGTTTCAGAACTCTCCTGACCGTTTTGAGGTTTTTTCACTTTCAGACTTCCGAAGTCTGAAATTCCAAAATTTCAAAATTTTGGTCTTTCAAGTTTTGGAAATCTTTTGACCATTTCATGATTTTCATCTCTTGATCTCTGAATTCCGAAACCCCGAAATTCTGAAATTTTGGAATTTTGGACTTTTGGGTTTCAAAATTTTAGAGCCCTTCACACATTTAATTTCTTACCTACTTTCGTACGGATCAAAATTTGGCCATTAATGTCAGGATTTTCTATTTAAACTCACATTTTCACCTATCATTTTAACCTAAATCTTTCTCTGACGATCTAGGTTTTTACTATATTTTGTACTTGTTGATGTCATTATCGAGGTATTTTATTTTGGTTTTTTTCTTTTTGGTTCAAGATCTTTTTTTTTTGTTTCCTCCTTGTTCGTTTTTCTTTTGTTCTCCTCTGTATGCCTTGGAAGATTAAGATCTCATTTCCCACAATGTATCTTTTTTACTATATTTTTGATCCTAATGGTTCCATGATCTAATTTTTTATAGGCATTTAGGAAGGATCTCATCACAGTCCTCATCTTCCTAAGCATTCAAAATCTCATTTGACACTTCTCATTTTTTAGAGTTTAGAAGATTTTCTTTTTAGGGTTCGAGGTTTTAACTATTTGGAATTTCTCAGTTTTTGGGAATCATGTCGGTTTCCACTTTGGAATTCTCATTTTTTAGGTTTTCAGAGATTGCAGTCTTTCAGGTTTGTGGAACCTATCATTTTGAAACTTCAGAACTCTCATTTTTGGGAATTTGGAATTCTTCAATTTAGATTTTCAAAGGTGTAAGGGTTTTCTCAAATCACTGTTTTGCTCAAGGCAGTGGTCTTGACACTTTCAAACATAAAATAAGAATGGAACATGAATGGACATGAATTTGAAGCACCCAACTGTGTCTCATCCCCTTCCATGCCCTTTTACATCCTCTAGGTTTTCAGGGGAGGATTTTTGGGAAGACTTCTCTTCTTGGCATGAAGGGAGAAAGAGATTTCATCATTCGAACCTAATCTACTTCTAGATCCAAGAAGAAAATTTTAATGAGATCAGTGAGCAAGATATTTAGTGCTTGGAGTTGGAATTCACTAGGAGCAAGGTCTAGAAACAGAGGAAGTTATAGGAGACACTGATCTTGGACAAATTGATTGCTTCTAGACTTCATAGGCTTATTGTAATCCCCAAATAAGAAATCCTAGATGTTAGGCCAATAATAGTGGGAAGAAAGAGCAATTTCTCTTCCCGAGTAGTTTCCCTCATCCATGCATTGGAGAGTTTCTAGGATAAAACTGTTGGTGTTGAAGTTTGAATTCTTTCATGGTAGTTGCAATGATGCCTTTCTATAACACTAGATAATTAGTCACGAAGATCTAGATTTCTTTGAGCAATTTTCTCAAATTTTCCAAAGTCTAGGACTAAGTAGAATATCACCAGCGTTTTGTGATTCATATAGTTTCAAAGTATAATTTTATAGATCAAGAGTTTTACACGAGGGTCATGTTAAAAACTTAACTGGCCAAGAGTGTTGCCAAATTTCCAAATACCATGTATCTGTCAAACTTCATTTAGGAGGTCAGTGACATTATCATGCTACTAAGCAGAGTCTCATGTCTTCCCTCCATGAAGGAATTTTAGAAGTGGATGTTCCTATATATCGCTACCATCAAGAAGAATAAATAATTTATCAGATGGGGGGATCATATCAATAGCTCTATTTTCTATCAATTGAGTAAAGTGTTGTCCTGAAATAGTTTCTACATGACATCTTTATTGGTCTATGCCGCAACTAATATGGGAGACCTCACCAGGTTGAACACTAAAGGTATTCACAGAACCTCCCAAATCTATGATTCCTATACTCAACTTACACTAGATGAGGGGAGAAGGCACTTCCACAAAATTAATGATGCTTTCTTTGGCGTTATTCTCTATTGTTTCGATAAAGAGTTGTATAATCAAAAGATTTATGATGAAGCCTACAAGGAAGTGTGTGAATGGGGAGCTATCTTCCCATAGTTCCCCACATTTACTTACATTCGGATCCCCAGTTTTGTAGGTGCTCCAAGCAAATTGCCAAGATGTCCCACTGACAAGTGGGTCTTGTTAGAATTGGTTCAGCAATTACCACAAGATCCAAAATAAATGACACAAATTGGGATTTCAGTTCCCTATTTTGATTGGCAAATACACATGCCCAAATATTTATAAGGCTAAGAATGTGGATGTAGAAATGGCATAAGTAACCTTGCGAACTTTTCATCCACAAAAAAATTGATTATTGGGGTAAATTCAGTGAAACAGGTCGGTCCAGTTCTAATGTGCCTTAGTTAGAAGACATTTGGATTCATTTTCGGGATGAATATATCATCAGACAAAGGGATTATGAGAGGTTAACCTTAGATGAAGTTCGATAGTTTGGTATAGCTAATGTCCTAAAAGACATGCAAGATGATGATGAGGTTTTGGATGTAGCATATAAAAATAATAATGTTTCTAATAAACCATTACCATGGATTGATTGGTATGTGGAAGAATAATGCAATACAAAGGAGAGGGCTTGATTGGTTACCTTAGGAATCTCACCCAAGGGGGTAGATCAACCTACAAATACAAAATTCCCATCAACCATGAGCCAAGCAACACCCACAAAAGGGAAAAGGTCAATTCAAAAGGCCCATACAGTTCCAAAAAATATTTCATTTGTTGTTGAGATCTCATCTCTCTCCAAGGCTCCTGTTCCCAAAGTCATGCCTCCTACAACACCTGTGATAGCAATAGTTAAAGTCAGTGATTCTCCAAGTGTCCCACAAGACCCATCATTTCCTTTTTCTCTTCCATTATCACTTTCTACATCAGTTCCTTCCACTTCTTCGATCATTTCTTATTTCCCATCTCCTTCCATGGTTCAAGTATTCTGATCCCTTCCAGTTCTCTCAACTGGGGAAACTATTGGGTTACCCATTTCTACTTCACTTCCCTTAACACTTCCATTTCCCTTCATCTCATCTCATAACATCATTGTATCAACTCCTATGGCAGTCCTCACATCCACCTTGTCCATTACTACCACTACCATTCAAATACTAACTAATGTTGCTGGTACTCTTGTTGTGACTAATGTTTCAAGTATTGAATCTACCATTCTATCCTCATCAGCATCAGCCATTCTAGAAGGGTTGTTTCAGAAGACTCTAAAGAAAAATAAGAAAGTGCCTGTGGGGGCTGTAATATATCTAAGCATATTGGAGCATACACTAAAGAGACAGGCCAAGAGGCCAAATACTATTTCTAGTATAACAATAAATCCATCTAGGGAACAAGTTGTAGAGGTCACTACTCCTGTTAAGGGAAAAACTAAGGAAACAATTACAGCTATAGATTATCATATTCCTAGATTTTCACTGGGAAAATCCACTCATGAAGGAGCTAAACAAGATGTACATGCTACTCTTGGAAATATGCTAGAGAAATATGATAAGGATAAAACTTATAAGGATGAGCTTAAGGCCAAGGTTAAGCAGCTCATTGCATTGCTACGAAAAGTAATAAAGCCAACTCCATCTACTGAAGTCTCAACTACTACACCTATGACAATTTCATCTACCATTGATGACATTTCTTATCACGAGATTGAGAAGATAGGCCAGAAAGGGATATCAGTAAATGGATGGATGGAATGTATACCGCAAGAAGCTAATCCTTCAATTAAATAAGTTGTTGATATATATAATGATTTGTAGGTTGGAAAAACTACTATTTACAAAATGGATGAAGCCTTTTCTAAGGAAAATAATAATATGAATTTAAATTTGGAAACATGGAGTGAAATTTGAGAGGAATATCTAGATCTACTCCTTCAGGAGGATGTAATAGATGATTCTTCAAAGTTGTTCGAATATCAAAAAGCCATGGAATTTCGGTGTCAAGTATTGCAGGATCTAATTAAGTAGTTGGATGATAAATGAGTGGAAATTACAGATGATTTGAATGACATATCAAAAGAATTTGATATTGTTAACTGTAAATTCTTCAACAAAAACATCGATGCTCTTTCAGAGGATCAGATCAAGAATAATTTCAAATATTTGGTGGAATTTGATGTTGTTAACTGTAAATTCTTCAACAAAAACATCGATGCTCTTTCAAAGGATCAGATCAAGAATAATTTCAAATATTTGGTGAAGTGTGATGATGAAGTTACCAAATATTTTGGTAGTGAATCTATTGACATGTTGTTTTTATGCCAAAATTTCATAGGAAGATTGAAGAAATTTGTGAGTAAACTTAGAAGAATTCAATCTAAGATCACAAGGGAAATAGAAATAGCAGATGTGGTAAATCACTATGCATGTGGGCCAGGGGATGAGGAAATTCAGGGAATCATTAAGCACTTCATCAAATATAAACATCGAATGGTTGTGTGGGAGGAAACACAATAAAAAATTACGGAAGAAGAAGGCGTTGTAGAACTAGGCCAAAGCTGAGCGGCCATGAAAGGACAGATCCAAGCTCTAGATCAGTCAAATTTGTATGTTTGACTGAGTCAAACCCTTGCAACAAACTTGTTATTTTTATGGGATCCTATTCCCTTGAATTAGTGATATTTCTATTTTAGTAAAATGTTAGTTGAAGGCTCAACTGTAATGGCTCAGCCTAAAGAACTTATAAATAGTTAGGTGCATGGAGTCCATTGATATATAGATCATTTTGGGAAGTTTCTCTTCAAGTTTGGAAGAGTTCTTCAGAGATTTTAAAACCTTTTAATTATATTCAGAGTGATATCTTGCCTTGAAGAACCTGATTTATTGTGTTAGATGGTTGATCAATATATAAGTTCCTTAGTGTAAGTGGTTAGCTTACCTTTATTTCAAATTATCTATTTAATGTTATGAGAAAGTAAGGTAACCATCTTGTATGCTAGTTGTGGAAATATTATTTTCCTTCTATCGTTAAAAGTTGCATTATCATTAGCTGTAATCAATAAAATGGATGTTTAACATGTGCATGTACTCTATCCTCATGATTAGTTAACTACGTGTTTAATCAAATTTTATCTCTTTATTATGTATTCTTCTAATTTAACAAAGGAATGCATGCTTTTGGTCTGTGGTATTTTGTAACCTTTCTAAATTGCAATAGGTGAAGGTGACTAACGATGTTCGCATCCTACTCACATTAACCCTTCATGAGATTTAAAATATCCTTTTTTTCGATGCATCACCATTCCTAGTATAGTTTCCTTTTTGCAAACCTCTTTCCTTAACACCCATGTCAATGTTAGTGTACGAATGGACAATCAATTTATTACACTAGGAGTAGAAAAGCCCTTAGTTTAGGAAAAGGAAGTCAGCCTTCTCTGTAGGTTCACCTCAAACCCAAGTCCCACAGCTTGAGAGGTGATCCCATGTGTCCCAATCACACCGAATGTCCTGCTTATAGTATGGTCATTCGGAGGGTGCAGTGTTTTGGCGACTACATATATATGTGGCTCGAAATATTTTGCAGGGAGGAGCCATAAAGACCTAGTACTACTAATAGTTCTCTTTTAATACCAAGGTCTAGGGTAATCCATAGTGACATGCTCTTAGGCTTGTTAGGGTTATCACTTTTTTTATTTATGTCACTCGATATCTCTTGCATGGAGGAGCCTCCAAGATAAATGATTGTTAGTGAGTGTTCCATTCACTTAGAAGTTCGTAACTACAGGTGTTACCACTTCTGTATCGACCTATTTTATGGGAACTTTTAAAGGTAGAAGGTTAAGAAATTTGGATTTAAAGCATAAATTTTGGTTTCCCCTATAAAATGCACATATTTTAATACACCCTTGGGGACTTTTATGAACATGGGAGAATTAACGAGTGCCTACACGAAGGGGGCCCTTAAAGACGTGTTTGGAGAAGAATAAGGGTGATAGACTTGTGGTGGGTAAGACATTGGAAATAATGGTGGGCGGTGATACTTAAATAATTCAATATGAAAGGGAAAGTAAATTATTGTCAAGGATTTGATGAGGCAGTTTATTCCAAGGTTCTAGATGATCCAAACCTAGAAGCAATGGGTAATTAGAATAAACCAACTTTGGATTCAGGATTATTGTTAACAGTATAATTGTTTAACTACTATAATAAATGGATAAATACAAAGTTACCTTATGAAAAAATTACCAAAAATATAAAAGAAATTCTTAATTCGCACAAAGGAGCGAATAACAACCAAAGTGTAGTTGTGATTAGAGGACTACCCTTGTCCCAAGGGTTTCTTTTGAGATATGCATAAGAGGATAGGCCTATCGCTCTATCTTCTAAATAAGGGGAGCTCTAAAGGTCAATTCCTACTAGGAGGAACGAGCCCAAGTCACCCTAAGGACGGGGCCAACCATTCTTGGGGGAAACGGTTTTCACCCACCTAGATGACCTTGTGAGGGATTTACACCTCCATAAGGGTAGGGGAGAGTATTTAGCCTTTGGGGGGAGCATGTAAAGGGGCGAATCCCTACCCTCTCCCATCCTAAACTCATCAAATACCCCAATTAGTAACGTAAGGCCCTCTTCCCCTATAATTGGTATTATTGTAGTAACAAAGTATGGGGGCATTCACATTTTTCCCAAAATGTATCTTAATTTTTTTCAAAATTCCTTGAGGGAACCTATAGTGGGTGGGTTTGAATAATGGGCTCTGGTAGTAATTGTCAGCCCTCAAGCTTTAAGGCTACCATTGGGATCCAATGAGAGAGGCTAAACACTACTTCCCCACACCATTTCAATGTGGTCCCTCTTTAATTACCTGTCAATGTCCTAAGAATAATAATGCGGTATGGTATTAAAAACATCATGATCATCATGTGGGGTGTTGGGATATTTCCTAGATGTGAGTTTTAATCCAAGCTTAAGGTCTATTTGGGGCCTTTCTGTCCAGTTATCTTTAAGTGGTCCAGGGTCAGGGATGGGTGGTGTGGTGGGTCTCTCCACTTTGATGTAATGGTCTCCTTGAGCTCTACATCATGTATCATATCTTAGCTTAAGAAATGGTACATATATTGGTTTGTATAGGTCTTTCTTCAAGCAAGAAAAGAGTAAAAATCCAATGCATCTCTCCTCAAAGCATTCCATCATCTGGGGACAGGAAGTAAAGTGATTGTGATTTCCTACTTGGAATTTGAATGGGTTCATTTCTAATAAGCATGAGAACTTTCAATTCATTTTGTAGGAGGGGTGAGGAATCCTTAGGGTCTGGGGAATTTTAATTTTGATGGATTGGAACACCCTCCCGATAAATTGGAAAATTGGACCCAAAAACTTGGTCTGTAAATTCTAAAAATGGCCGGTGGTCATCAAACTTTCCACTCACACCTAGGCCATGAGATCATTGCATCGCATCATATTATTGTGAACCAAAGAAAATGTAATCTTGTGACCCATGGTAAGGTTCTTTGGATGTACTTCTTAGACCACTGACACTTGTAAAAAAAATTAGAGACATTAAGTTTGTAGGATAGGTTAGGGTAGTAGTGGCGCCAATGAAAAGAGGTTGTATAAACATAAAATTATTGTTAAGATAGAATAAATAATGTTATCTAATAGGTGGGAGGCCTTGGAAGATTTGGATCCAGAGGTAGATGTAGAGAATTTGGTGGAGGATAGAATCAAAAGATTCAAGAAGATCTCCTGGAAAGTGGAAGAGAATGTGGGAGTGGTGGGGACTACAAGGGCCCCTAAGCCGCATTTTTGATTTTGGATAAAGCCTAACATAAAGGATCTTATTAAGAGGAAGAGGAAGTGTTATAAGAGGATGTTGCATGTAAGATTTGGTTCACAACATCACAAGGAGGCCATGCAAGTTTTGGGTGAAATTGGGGAGGTAGTGAAAAAGGCATGCAACAAGGATAACTAGATGGCATTCCAGAAGAATCTAGAGAAGGGGAAGAATATTATGATGGAGAAAAAAAAAAGTAATTATGGAATTGGTTGAAAGATCTTAGGGGTAAAGATGACAATGAGAAATGTAATGCCCAACCAATGAGGAATAGTGATCATTGGGGTGGTGTTCCTCTTATGGAACACCCCCCTTTGACTTATATTAATGGCCCCATAGATTGAAAAGAATTCCAAGAATTCGTCAAAAGTTTTGAGTACCACAAGACAACATGTGAAGATGGGTTTCCCCCATAGTAGTTCAAGGAAGTTCTTAGGAAAAAGAAGTGAGGTCAGTGAGGGAAATGGTGAAAGTAGAAGGTGGGTTGAATCCCTCTAGCATTGGCTTGTTTAAAGGTTCTTAAATACATTTGGTAGTTGGGGTGGTTCCTAAATATTTTAACATGGAAATATTGGTTTTCATCCCTAAAAAGGGAGACTTGATGTCTCATGAAAAATATAGGGTATATCCCTTATAAATGAGTTTCTTAAAATACTCACAACTGTAATCATCAAGAGAATTGATAAGGAGAAAGAGGAAAGAAAATTATTCTCTAAAATCTAAGACAAATTTAAGAGGGATGAAGAGTGTGTGGGCCAGGTTATAGTGCTTCATGAAATTTATTTTAAGGAAATTGAGGAAGCTCATGAAACCTACGTATGTGGCATTCATCAATTTCAAGAAAGCATATGATATGGTCCCGTATGAAGAATTGTTTAGGAAGATTTGGGCAGAAAGAGTGGGCAGGGAAGCCCTCCACTTATTTTAAGATATTTATAGTGGCTTCTTAGTTCATGTTAAATATGAAGGGATTCTTTATTCTCCCATCCCAGTTAAAATATGTGTAAGACAGGGGTTCATGGCCTCACCCACTCTCTTTAACATCTTCATAAACGATATCATGAATGATCTTAAAGGAATGGGTGTTATAGTTTCTGGCCATATCTAAGTGATATTTTGGTTGATGTTTGCAGATGATCTGGTGGTTATGGTAGAGTGTGTAGAGGATATCTAAGAAATGTTGCACAAGATTCAAGTATAGGGTGATAACTGGGGTATGGAGTTTGACATTGATAATTTCAAGGTCACGAAAATATTTGGGGATTGAGATGATCTCAAGTGGAAAATTGGAGTGTGTGATAGCTACAAGTATTTGGGAATAAAAACTAACTCACATTTTTCTATAGAAAGGATCATTAAGGAGAGAGAAATGTCAAGAAGTATAACCCTTCGTGGTGTTTTCTCCTTTTTATCCTCTGAAGATTCTCCACTTGGTCTAAAATTAATACCTTCAAAGAATTGGTCTTCCCTGTGCTCACTCTTGGTGTATTTTGGTCTCATAAATTTATATTTATAGGGTTCTCTTGGTCTAATTTCATAATTAACCCCAAAATGGCCGACCATTAAAAATATAAGAACCTAAAATTGCTAGAAAGATCCCAAAATATGCTGGGAAAGTGCAAAGGGGACCAGGGCGCCGCAGTCTAGGATAAAATAACACAGTATGACAAAAGCTGATTGGGCATATGGATGTAAAAGGTTGGTATTGATGAAATAAAATAAAATAATATGGCCAAAATACAAGGGTTAATAAGTAATTTCTTCACTCAAGAACCTTCTTAATAGTAGTATGAAACCAAGATAAATTATGTCTAAAGTGCATGATTTTGTGACTACATTTTACCGCCACTTTATGTTGGTGAGCGGAAATCTCATTAACATAAAGTAGATAGAGATGTGTACCTCTTGTCCATGAAGAGTGTAGTAGAACCATGCCGAAGGACTAGACAAAGTGTGGAATGAAAACAATATGGAGGAGCGTGGAAACTAAAGATGAAAATGTACAAAAAAGTGATGATAGTGAACCTAGGGCGGAACGCGTGTGTTGATGTTGATGTGTGTAGTGTACCTGCATGGTTAGTATTGTGTGTGTTGTCTGTAAGTGTCATTGTTGATGTCATTGTTTTTCCCCCATTTGACTGATTATTTCTCATATGGTCAGATCTGCAAGGAGAAAATGATCAAGTAGTCAAATATGTATGTATGTATGTTTAAAAACATAATGTAAAAGATGCATGTAAAATTATGTAAATGTAAACTACGCAAATGAAAAGTGTAAATGGAACATGTGTACATGATCCATGTCGAGAAAGAGAGTGAAAAATGATATCCTGTACTGACGGGGTTTTTTGGGTGATCCAACGCCATAGGCCGAAGAAGTATATGGAGGAAATGATTTGTGTCCTTTGACCTTTAACTGCTTCCCTGAACTTTGTGTGAAGAAATCTCTGTATTATCCTAGTTTTTTGGGAAATCTGACATTAGTGGCAGAAGAAGTATTAGGAGTAATTTTGATGTATCGTCCAACCATTAACTACTCCTCCAAATGTTGAGGACACCATGTCCTATAAAATCCACTGTGTATAGAGCTCGTATACTTTTCTGAACTCACTCATTGTATGTAAACCCACAATACCAAAGGTGGAATGTGCATTGAACTGGACCGATGTAAATGCACTGTGTTAGTATGTAAAATCCCAAATGATGCCCCCCTCTTTAGGGGTGCATGTAACATCACTAATAGGAGAATGCGACCCCAAGAGAGGACCAACCACATGAACTTGGAAACTCTACCCTGTAGGGGGAGGGGTATGTGCTTGGTAGAAACCAAGGCATGCACAAAGATGGAAACTTAGCCAAAAACAAGTGTTAGTACGAAAAGGCATGCATGTAAAAATATAATGTGTAATCTACAAAAACAATGTGTAAGCTATGTAGAAATTGTTAAAACTACCAAGCAAAGTAGTGTAAACATGCAAGAAGACAAGTAAGCCACACAAAACAGGTTGTAAAGATGGGACATCACTCATGATTTCGTAAGATACACAAGGCCAACATAGATACAAACACATATAAATGTGCACACAAAACATATGGCAAGGCCCGCATACAAGAAGCAAACAAAGACAAACAATGTAACAAAAAATATGGAATCAATTATTCTTACATAACAAATTTTGCACATGAACCACCCGTTAACATTCCAGAAAGATAACTAGTATGCCAAAAGCATGTAGAGCTAAGTAATGTAAAGTGCTAAGTACAAAATAAAACAATATCACCTAGAAGATACGAATGTGGATGCCCTCAATGAAAAGTGTAGGAAGGGTAGAATGTGAGCATCCATGTTACATGTAAGATACATGTATTTGTGATAAAAAATAGAAAAAGACGTGACCATGCATGTGTGGATGATATAGATAAATGAAATACAAGTAATTTAACTAGCATGTGTAGTAAAGTGACCATGAAAAAAGACAAGTAAGCAATATTAAAAACAACCATAATATGCAATATGATGTGGATGGATGGAATAGAATGTAAAATTGAGTGATAGGAACTATGTGCCCCCCAAGTGAATGGAAGTGTATTCAGTGAGGTTCATTTTTCCCCCCTTCAGCACTCAAGAATGAACTGGAAATGAGAGTGCGTCATCAGGAAATGGTCAAAGGATTTTTTTATTTCTAATGCATTGTGATGAATGTGTATGTGTATTGATAAGATGTAACCTATAAATGATGTGTGGTTAACCCTATAACCAAAGTGTATATCATGGCCATATTGAATGTATAAGTGATTATTTAGCCTAAGCGTATATCACTACGAGATGAAAAGAGGGAGTGGTGATGTAACTGAAGGTGTATACCACTATAAAATGATAGAATAGGTGGTGATTTATCCTAAAGCATATGTAACTAGCCTAGGAATGTCACATGATTCAAGGTCGAATAGTAAATGTGTAATGAGAGTAAGGTCAATTTGATTTGTAAACCCTTGATAGTTGAGTATGGACCGAGGAATTGAAATGCGTCATCAAGTAGTAAGAGCAACACATAGAAGACGATGTAGTTTATGTAAGAATGAAAGATGACCATGTGATGAGTGGAATGTGTAATGTATGATGTAAACTGATAAGTGTAATATGTGTTATGTAAAGTAAGTGTATTATGTATAATAGTGCAATGTATAGAGTAGAGAGAAATATGTGTAGTGTTCCTAAGAGTTTATATTATTTAGAATGCAACAGTAAGAGTTTATATTATTTAGAATGCAACAATATATGTGTAGGATGTTTAAATTATAATTTATAGAGTGACATGTAAAAGGAGTAGCATATAATGTTAGATGCATGATGTGGAAGATTTTTCACAAGCAAAATGTGTATGGTATAATATGTAATAGAAGTTGGATGTAATGCTAGACTAGTATGATATGCCAATATCAAAGTGTTGTAGACTAAATGTAGAATATATGGTGTATGAGGTATAATGTGTGATGAAATATAATGGGTAATACCTATGGTGCATTGTTTGGGGTTCATGTGTAGTAATCCCTCAACTGTCAAGTGTGAACTGAATCACAAGAGTGTGTCATCAAGTAATGGTTGATGTTAGAATGTGTGAGGAATATGCCTATATGAAAATGTAAAGATGATAGATGCTAGGGTGAGTGGGGTGATATAATAGATTAAATGACCCCTAAGTATATATGAGTGAGTAAAATATCCAATGATAGTGAAGGATGAGGGTCTTCCATCTAATTCTTGTGAAAGAGTAGGACCATGCTCTAACAGTAGTGGTAGGGTGACAAACATTGTACTAGTGAATGAAGTCTATGCACATATGATGGATGAATATATGATGAATATTGTGGTGTAGTAAAATATGTCAGTGATGGAGATCTACGTGATATGGAATATGAAGGTGATGATAAACCATGTGGAATAAATCAAGGTGGGTACTTATGTCTTGATATAGTGACCTTCCTAGGAATGGACCTATGTCAATGTGTAGGACTAGCGTAACAACACAGTCATGTATATGATGCTTGAGTAGGTGAACTAGGCATAGACTACACTTTGAGTAACATGGAGTGTGATGTGCTAGATGAAGTAGGTGGTGTGCTATCTACTGCACGAGGAGATGATGACCATGGTGTAGATGGAGGGACATTGTTAATATAAATGACTTGATTGTTGTGAATAAATTTGATTCGTAAATGATTCATATAAATAATATATTGAGAGTGATGATTCCAATTGAGACTAAGGATCATGTCAGAGACGTCAACTTTGTTTCCAACAAGGAACGACACAAGCATTATAAGAGGACTAACTGTAACATGAAGTTGAACAATGCCTAAGGGTTTGCTGAAAGGTGCTCAATTTGTGATGGTGGAAATTTTATATCCTTAAGAAGTTAAATAGAGTATGCACTAATGAGCCATGATGGGTCAAACTTAGTGTTGTTAATGGAGTTCAAACCAATAGATGTGTTGATGTGTAAATGATTAGATGTCAACTTTACAGGATAATCAACGTTAGAAAAGATAAATGATTAGTAGTGAAGATTCAGTGTTAACACCTAAGAAGTCCAGGGATCCTGATCTAGGAGGAGGTACAATGTGGTATGTATGATTGGTAGAATATTCATATGTTTTCTTGTCAAGTTGTTGAGATCCATTGCTAAAGAGCTTGAGTTTACCTTTTTCATTGTTTGGAGGAGAAATAACAGATTCTAAAAACTCTAGCTTGTTGTCATCAATTAGGTCTTGAATGATTGTACGAAGCTTAAAACACCTATATGTATAATTTACCATGCATCGATGATAATCACAGTGTAATTTCTCATTGTAGTTCCAACCTTTTGATCATGATGGGTCTAACTTGAGTGGTGGTGGAAGGGTAATAAGATTTCTTTCGATAAGTTACTTCAATATAAGATGTGGAACCATTAGAAGGTTATTAAACATGCGCTGAGGTTTCTATGACTGAACCTCCTAATTGGGGGTGACCGCGCTAACATTTATTTTAGTGTTAATTGGTTTGGTTGCAAATGGTTTGAATGGTGTCTTGTTTGGAGAACGAGTGGAGAATGAAGCTTGCTCCTAATATTTAAGATTTCATATAGATAGGAGTTTGGTCTCATGAAGCTTAAGAGTATGAAAAATTTGATCGAATAAAGGAGAGGTTTTGAAGAGAACACTCTCTTTTAGGGGAAAGAAATACTCTGAATTAAAAATTTCTGAAGCTCAGATTCCGCAAGCACATTTTTCATCTTAGCTAGATTGTTGGTATATATCAAAATGTAATTAGTGAGGTGTTCATTTGATCCCTGCTTAATTTTTTCTAGCTGAGCATAAGATATCTTAGAGCCGATATTGATGGAGAAATGAGTGAGAAAATCATTGGTGAGATGTGTGAAAGAGAGTTACCAAATGGACAGGTAGGTCGTAAAACCAATGCATCGCATAATTATGAAGGCTACGAGGAAAGAGCTTACCCAAAGAGAATGTGATTATCTACAAAATCTAGAAAAACCATATGGAATGCTCGAAGGTGTTCTTGTGGGTCGCCTTGGCCATTGAAAATAGGGTAGTTTAGGGGTGAATGAAATTTAAAAGGAAGCGGATAAGTGGATATAGCGTAGGCGCAAATAGAGTATGTAATAATAAAGTGGAATCCAAAGATGGAGATGCATGCAGAAGTAGGCCCATTGTATCTGATGAATTTGTGCTTGAAGGCCTTGATAAAGGGAGGCTAGATATTGAGCAGCCAATGAAGGAGACTTGTCATATATGAGAAACAAGAGGCAGTGGCATATAGTGATTAATAGGAGTAGGAATAGAAACAAGGATACGGTAGAGATAGGTTGGAAGAGTAGAAGCAAGTGGTTGGGTGGAAATTGTGGTGGGAATAGCGTTGCAGATGCGGTAAGCTCTGCAAGGTTTGTAGCTTCCTCATGAGTAGCATATAAAAGTAAAGTCTATATCTTGGGGATTATCAACGATAGGTGATCATCAATGGCTTTAATATGAGCTTCAGTAAAATATTTATAAGATTGAGCCATGGAAAAAGTAGGATAGAACCCTAGAATGAGAACCTAGGAAGGAAGATCCTAGAAGCATGTATGAGTGCGTCGGGTTCGCCAAAATAGAAATATTCTAAGTGTAAATCTATATGTAGTATGTGGAGATAGTTAATATATAATATGAATAATATGTACCAATAAAATATAGCAAATGTAGTACCCAAGTATATAACTAAGCTAGATAATTATGCAAAAGGAAATACTAACCCTAATGTGCAAGAGAGAAGAGTTAAGAAGTCAGTTTAGCTGATTCGGCGAAGCTTGCAGGACTGTGTCACAGTATAGACCAGGTGAATAGGAGGATCTGAAATGATCAACAACTATGCAAAATCTCTGAGAAAACACATGGATTTGAGTTACTGGTTGGCTGGACTGGAGCATTGCCTGGGAGAGGGACAAGGGCGCATAGGGTGCCATGGTCTGAGATGTGGGTGCTCTGGTCTACGGAAATGACTAGAAAATCTCCTCTGAGGTGTCTTTGGACTTGTGCCTGTATTCACTTCTTGTCGCAACAATGTCGTTAAACTACGTCGGATGTCGTTGTGAATAGGAGATGGAAGAACCACCTGCACAACCCCATACAAAGCATCAAAACCCTAAAAAAGAAAGATGCATATAAAGGAGTTAGACTGTCCTCGGCGGGACATAATGGTGGACTTACTAACTGAGTGTTGCACTACATCTTAGATCCAATATAGTTCTAGTTGTGTGTGTGCAAATTGTGCCCTAGGTTATGCTTGTGTCAATCACACTTTGTGAAGTAGTGAGCAAATAACTAGATATAGAATGTAGTAAATGTGTGCATGGAAACAATAGACTCTCCTCCTATGAAGTGTGATGCAGATGAACCAACCTTGTATGCCTTGTGATGGAGCTATATGGATGCAAATGTACCATTAGGTGCTTTTGATGGATGCAACTCTAGATGGTGATAGTAGATGCTTAGTGTTTGGTCTCTCATCATGGTTTCATAGCTTTATATTTATATGGTTCTCTTGTTCTAATTTCGTAATTAACCCCGAAAAGGCCAACCACCAAAAAGATAGAAATCTCAAATGGCTAGAAAGTTCCCAAAAGGTGAGAAAAGTGCAAAGAGGATTAGGGCACCCCAGAGGTGACCAAGGCGCCTGGGGCGCCCTAGTCAAAAATAGGAAAAATGCAAAATGACAATAGGGCACGTGCAGGTGTAAGATTGAAAATACGACAAAAAATAATGTCAAAAATAGCCAAAGACATGGGTTAATTATTACTCTTTTCACTTAAGAACCATATGAATAGTAGTATGAGACCAGGACTAAATAATGACTCAAAGTGCGTGATTTTGTGTCTACAATATATAGTGCAGGCGATGGTGTCAACTAAGGGAAATACAACATTGACACCATCATTGCGGGCAATGGCATTGGCCAAAGGTGCTGAAATGAGGTAGTGTGTTGTGAAAAGTGAAAGAAAGGGTCGCGAATCATGGATTCCCCCTTATGGATAAACAAGGTGCATAGTGGTGAGATACATGCAACAATGTCAGGGGTGCAATGTGTGTGAGACCTAAGGAGACAAGAATAACTAGTCCAAGGACAACTAAGGCCAACACCAAATAACGACACTCTCTATGGATATTGTCTCTAACCCGTAATGGTTACGTGAATAACCATTCCCCATTCCCGACAGGCCCCTTAAGGCACTCGCTCTAGAAATAGATGCATCAGTGACCCTTATCTGCACAAGGAAAGCATTAGTAACATGTATGAAAGATGAAAAGTGAAAAATTAGGTGTATACAACTGCCTCAACGAAGGGCATGTGCGGATGAGCTTGCTCTAAATAAAACATGTATACATGTAAATAGAGAGGAACACGTAGAAATGACATAAACCTTCACGTACAATAATATGCACTATCAAATCAAAATAAGATGAAAAGGAATGAGGACAAATGTAAATATTCGTTACCTTAGCATATCCAAATTGATTAAACTAATTAAAATCCTCTGTAAAAACCGAGAAAGTTGAAACTACTTAATTAATTTAAGAATTCACAAATCGAACCCCCCAACCATTTATACGAAATTGAAACAATGAATATTCTTTTCTTTGACAATTTTATGATGGTTTATGATGTGAATACTTAATGCCTATTAAGTGAAATTCTTGGAGAAAAAATATCCAAAGCACCAAAACTTAACACAGATTAATCGTATTTATATTGAAATAAAAAGTTTGGATATAAAAAATCTACATGTAAAATCCTTGAGCACAAAATCTTCCTCTCATCAATTTCAAATTTTCGAACGTTTAGGTACCTTAGTTCATATCAATTTGACAATTTTAAACCCTAAACTCCTCCATATCAAGTCATAATTTAAAACCCTAACCTTAACAAAGCAACCACACACAGGGCCTTCCCTTATTATGAATCCCCTAACCGCAAATCCACATACGAAAACCATGGGCATAACAAACATCACAAAACCTCATTCCTAGCAACCATCACCGGAAAACAATTTATAGATTTCACAAAATAATTGCATAAAGATCACCCAATAAATTCAATGCTATTTACAACCTTGTGTAATCAAAGCATGTTTGGCATCTTCATGTCATGGAGAAGCCGTTGTGCATTCCAAATGCGTAGTGGCCATGTTGTTTTAACAGAAGGCTGATGGAGGAGCCCGCTCTAAGTAAAACCCTATTCCTGCAGATAGAGGTGAATGCATACAAGTTTACATATGCACTACCAAACCAAAAAAGGAAAAGGAAAGAGGATAACCATGGAGCCCTCGCCATGTGTTTAATGAGATGAAGAAAAGAAAAGGTCTCTTCTATCTCTGCATAGAACCACACCATAACAAAGCCTTCCCTCCACTCCATTTCCTATATATATAAGTAAATGGTCAATGCAAGTTAATGGAAGTGTGTCCCTGCCAAGCTGCAAGAATCGTATTATACATGGTGAAAAATCCACTTATGTTCACCATGCATGCAATGCGGACCACTGTCCCACATGCTATACACCTCCCATCACATTTGATATAACACGTGTCAAACTTGGCAAGATTTGATTCTCATCCAAATTCTAACAAAAAATAAAAATTACATGACGCCATACAGTAGAAGCTAATTCCGTCTCGTATCACTGTAAAGTTACACCAATCGGCATAACTAGTCAATTGATCTCTCACCCAAACAGATTCCACAGTACAGACAAGACAGAGACATGCTTTGGGCATCTATTATTCAGATCTCAAACTTTAGCCTAGATTACAACTAGTACAGATATCAAAAATACATAGGCAGCAGTCCCATGCGCAATAATTTTGAAGCTAGAGGTGGTCCCGTGATTTTTATTTTTTTTTGGCGGACTGCATAAAACTGAATATTCATCTGAAAAGGTGGAGCAGCGTCTACATGGAAGGGTCAGTTTGAACCCCTACAATGGGTGGGGGGCTGTAATTGTTTTCCCTGCAATTCTTTCTTTTCGGCCACATTTCAATCGAGTAGTGGTTCAAGAATATATCCTAAAAAAATATGCTTACCTTCAATCTGTTTCCTTCAAATCATTCTTTGCACATTCTGGCTCTGCATACGAATGATTTGGATAAAAATATTTGGAATACATGGGATTGCAGGGCTGCAAATTTTTCTTAAAAATTATGTGCAGCAGCCGCTGAAAATATATTTCCATGGGACCGCGGGCATAGATCTGAAAAACCTAGATAGATGCCAATCTAGAGAAAACCTTCTTCCCAATTTTTTTCTTAAAAATTATGTGCAGCACCTGCTAAAGATCTATTACCTTGCTCCCAGAGTGGGATCGCAGCGATAGATCTGGAAAACATAGATAGATGCCAATCTAGAGAAAACCTGTCCCATAAGCTATCTTTTATAGCTTCGTTGACGTTAAAATTTCTTCTTTTTCTTCTTCTTCTTCTTCTTAAATGGTAAGAGATGGTGATGAACCAGCTATACTAATATGTAACGCTTGAAAAAAGATTTTTATATGAAGATTTTTATATTAACTTATCCAAGGAAAAAGGAAAAACTTTTTTAGTGACAATCAAATGAAGGTCAAATTTAAAGTCAAAAATAAAAGTAAACACACTACCAAACATTGCAGAATACCATAAGGAGAACTAGACACCATGAATATCAACCTAACAAAGTCTTCCCTCCACTTTGCTTCATAAATATAGGAAAAATACAGATAATAAATGGTTAAAACAAGAGTTGGGCACCAAATTGTCATTTGGTGAAACTGTCTGCCAAGCTGCATGAATCATATTATAATTGGTAAACAATCCACTTCTCTTCCCCAGGGATGCAATGCAAACCATCCTCCCACCATCACTTGTGATGATACTATCCCCCACTTCACCATGCCTCCCACTACACCCAATACAACACAGTTTATATAACACGATTCTAAACAAATTTGACTGTTGTCGAAATTCCAACAAAAAAAATTGCACCAAAATATTGATGGACCACGTCGTGTATGCTACAATAGTAGCAAAGTTAAACTCTCTTTGTAAAATTATACCTTAAGAGAGATCAATCTCAAAAGCTCTTATCTTGGATTTTAGCAATATTACAATTATCAATTATTTCATTACCTTCTCAAATTTTCTGTTGAAATGATGACAAATGTTGTTAATCCAACTACACTAGCATTTAAGGTTAGAAAACATAACCGTGAAGAAAAATCAATGGGCTCCAAAAATATTTTGACTGACTTGTCCAAGATAAAAGGAAAAACATTTTAATAACATTCAAATGGAGGTCAAATTTAAAGTCAGAATTAAAAACTAAACAAACCAATAACATTACAATCCACCATCACCCTCTAACTGCCATTATAGAACACCTCTAAACATAATCAAACTTAAACACAAGTCACATGTAATCACAAATACACTTTTACAAATTTCTTTCCAAAACCATTTCTACTAAAACCAAATTTAGTTTAACTTCTAAAATCTCGCAATTTCTGCAAAATACTCTGCCTACTAAATATTTCACTTGTTAATTAAATTTTTTTTATCACACCCCATAAATATTTATTAATCTATACACAGTAATGGCATGCTTTGGGCTACTATCAATCACATTAGAATTTTAATAGGGATCTCATTCCCTCAAAAAACACTGCTAAAAGCAAAGTTATTTAAAAACTCCCAATTTTTAGAAAACCCTAACCACTGTTTATGTTGCTTCCTCATTAAATAAAAATTTATTGATTCCTATATAGCCCTGCCCCTTGTAAAATTGAGATTAAATGTTGTATACTCCATATTGCCGCTCCTTGTAACATTAAAATCTGATGTTTGTTTAACTACATTTTACTACCACTTAAACATAGATCAAATGTTGTATATTCCATATGGCCAATCCTTGTATATAGTTAGTAATGTTCTTGTCGTAGAGAGAGTTTCGAAAAATATTGTATTCATGTGTTTTGAAAAATATTATATATACATGTTTAAAATTAATTGTTAAATGTTCAAGGTTTTCTAACTTTAAATTGGTTTTTTTCTTAAGTTTGTTAAGAAATATGAGATAACAGTGTAAATAGTGAACACAGATAGATTTGTAGAAAAACAAAAGCAATAGCTCAGTTTACTACCACTTGAATATAGATCAAATGTTGTATATTCCATATTTGCCAACCCTTGTATAGTTAGTGATGTTCTTGTCTTAGAGAGAGTTTTGAAAAATATTGTATTCATGTGTTTTGAAAAATATTATATACATGTTCAAAATTGATTTTTAATTGTTCAAGGTTTTCTAACTTTAAATTAGCTTTTCTCTTAAGTTCGTTAAGAAATATGATATAGACTGTAAATAGAACACAGATAGATTTGTAGAAGAACAAGGGTGACAGACTTGTGGTAGGTAAGACATTGGAAATAATGGTGGGTGGTGATACTTAAATAATTCAATATGAAAGGGAAAGTAAATTTTTGTCAAGGATTTGATGGGGCAATTTATTCCTATGTTCTGGATGATCCAAACCTAGAAGCATAGGGAAATTAGACTAAACCAACTCTGGATTCAGTATTATTGTTAACAATAGAAAAGTTCAACTACTCTAATAAATGGATAAATACAAAGTTACCTTATGAAATAATTACAAAAAATATAAAAGAAAGTCTGAGTTCGCACAAAGGAGTGACTAACAACCAAAGTGTAGTTGTGATTAGAGGACTACCCTTGTCATAAGGGTTTCTTTTGAGATATACAAAAGAGGATAGGTCCATCACTTCATATTCTAAATTAGGGGAGCTTTAAAGGTCAATTCCTACTAGGAAGAACTATCCCAATTTACCCTAATGACTGGGTCAAACATTCTTGGGGGAAACGGTTTTCACTCACCTAGATGACCTTGTGAGGGCCTTACACCTCCATAAGGGTGAGGGGGAGTAGTAATACTTCAGGGGGAGAATTTCAAGGGGTGAATCCACACGTTGCCCAAGATGTATCTTAAAATTGTTTGAAATTCCCTGAGGGAAACTAGAGTGGGTGGGTGTGAATAATGGGTTCTGGTAGCAAGGGTCATCCCTAAGGATTTAATGCTGCCATTGGGATCCAAGGAGAGAGGCTAAACACTAATTTCCCACACCATTTTGATGTGATCCCTCTTTGATTTCATATCAATTTCCTAAGAACGGTAATGTGGTATGGTATTGACTACGTCATGATCATCATGTGGGGTTCTGGGAGCTTGCCTAGATGTGAGTTTTATTTCAAGCTCAAGGTTTGTTTGGGGCCTTTCTGTCTAGTTGTCTTTAAGTGGTCCAGGGTCAAGGATGGGTGGTGTGGTGGGTCTCTCCACTTTGATATCATGGTCTCCTTGAGCTCTACATCATGTATCATATCTTACCTTAAGATATGGTACCTGTATTGGTTTATATTGGTCTTCCATCGAGGAAGTAAAGAGTAGGAATCCAACACGTCTCCCCTCTAAGCATTCCATCATCTAGGGATAGGTAGTAAAGGGATCATGATTTCCTACTTGGAATTTGAATGGTTTCATGTCTAAAAATCTTGAGAACTTTCAATTCATTGTGTAGGAGGGGTGCAGAATCCTTAGGGTCCATGAGTCTAGGGTCTCGAGGGATATGTAACCAATCTTAATTCTTGGTGTGATTGTTTTTAGGTTTCAGAAGTAGCTCGGGAAATTATCCATTAGCGGGTGGCATTGGTTGTCTATAGGAAGTTATTTTCCTTTCAAATTGGGGTTGTGGGTCCATTTAAAGTGGGAGCTAAGGTATCACGTGAAAATTTAGGGAATGTGGCCTAGGTTTTTGGTAGTGTCCATGTCCCTCAGCGTGGGCATGGAATTTTCTAGACACAAGTATTTAGTATGAACAAGGGGGAAGTGGGAATTTTTCAAAGCTACTATACTTGGTGCCCCATGGTCATTTTGATGGATTGTAACACATCCCTAATAAATTGGAAAAATGGACCCACAAACTTGGTCTGTAAATTCTACTGATGGCCAGTGGTCATCCAACTTTCCACTCACGCCTAGGTCATGAGATCATTGCATCAGATCATATTATTGTGAAATAGAGAAAATGTGAACTGCTGACCCATTGATAGGTTCTTTGGATGCACTTCTCAGACCACTGGCACTTACAAAAAAAGTTTAGAGACATTAAGTTTGTAGGATAGGTCAGGGTAGTAGTGGCACTAGTGAAAAGAGGTTCCATAAAGATAGAATTATTGTTAAGATGGAATAAATAATGTTATTGAATAGGTGGGAGGCCTTAGAGGATTTGGATCTAGGGGAAAATGTGGAAAATTTGGTGGAGGATAGAATCAATAGCTTCAAGAAGATCTCTTGGAAAGTGGCAGAGAATGTGGGAGCGGTGGGTACTACAAGGGCCCTTAAGCTGCATTTTGGATTTTGGATAAAGCCTAAGATAAAAATATCTTATTAATAGGAAGAGAAAGTGTTATAATAGGATGTTCCATGTAAGAGTTGGTTCACATCATCACAAGGAGAATATGTAGGTTTTGGGGGAAACTGGGGAGGTAGTGAAAAAGGCATGCAATAGGGAGAACTAGATGGCATTCTAGAAGAATCTAGAGAAGGGGAAGAATATTATGATGGAGAAAAAACAAAAGTAATTATGGAATTGGTTGAAAGATATTAGGGGTAAATATGACAATGGGAAATGTAATGCCCAACCAATGAGGAATAGTTATCATTGGGGTGGTGTTCCTCTTATGGAGGTGGTGTTCCTCTTTTGGGGGAAGCTAGGGAGGTAGTGAAAAATTCATGCAACAGGGAGAACTACATGGCATTTCAGAAGAATCTAGAGAAGGGGAAGAATATTATGGTGGAGAACAAATAAAATTAATTATGGAATTTTCTGAAATATCTTAGGGGTAAAGAGGACAATGGGAAGTGTAATGCCCAACCAATGAGGAATAGTGATGGTTCTCTCATCACAAACCCCTCAAAATTCCAAGGCAAATAGAAATATCACTACACTAAACTTCTCTATGAACCTAAAGATAAAAATAAGGATCATTGGGGTGGTGTTCCTCTTATAGAACACCCTTGTTGACTTATATTAATGGCCCCATAGTTTGGTAAGAATTCTAATAATTCGTCAAAATTATGGAGTACCATAAGGTAGCATGTGAAGATGGGTTTCCCCAGAGTGGTTCAAGGTATTTCTTAGGTAAAAGAAGTGAGGTTAGTGTGGGAAGTGGTGAAAGTACAAGGCATGTTATATCCCTCTAGCGTTGGCTTGTTTAAATGTTTTTAATTACATTTGGTAGTTAGGGTGATTCCCAAATATTTTAACGCATCAATCTTGGTTTTCATCCCTAAAAATGGAGACTTGATGCTTCATGACAACTATAGGGTATATCCCTTATAAATGAGTTGCTTAAAATCCTCACAACTGTAATCATCAAGAGAATTGATAAGGAGAAAGAGGAAATAAAGTTATTCTCAAAAATCCAAGACAAATTTAAAAGGGATGAAGAGTTTGTGGGCTAGGTTGCAATGCTTCTTGAAATTACTTTAAGGTATATGACAAAGCTGAAGAAACCTATGTATGTGGCATTCATAAATTTCAAGAAAGAATATGATATGGTCCCGTAGGAAGAATTGTTTAGGAAGATTTGGGTAGAGAGAGTGGGGAGGGAGGCCCTCCACTTATTTTAAGATATTTATAGTGGCTTCTTAGTTCATGTTTAATATGAAGGTCTTATTTCTTCTTCCATCCTAGTTAAAATAGGTGTAAGACAAGGGTGCCTAGCCTCACCCACTCTCTTTAACATCTGGGTGTTGCAGTTTCTGGCCATATCGAAGTGATTGTTTAGTTGATGTTTGCAGATGATTTGGTGGCTATGGTAGAGTCTGTAGAGGATATCCAATAAATGTTGCATGATATTCAAGTATGAAGTGATAACTGGGGTACAGAGTGTGGCATTAATAAGTTTAAGGTCATGAAAATATGTGGGGATCAAGATGAGCTCAAGTATAAAATTGGAGTGTGTGATAGCTACAAGTATTTGGGAATAAAAACTAACTTGCAGTTTTCTATAGAAAGAATAATTAAGGAGAGAGCAACATCAAGAAGTATAACCCTTCATGGTGTTTTCCACTTCTTGGCCTCTGAAGAGTCCCCACTTAGTCTAAAATTAATATCTTCAAAGGATTGGTCTTCCATGTGCTCACTTTTGGTGTATCTAGGTTAAATTGATGTTCAATGTGGCCAAGAGGAATGCCTACCGAGGGTGGTAGTGGAGAGGATGAAATGGATGTTTGGTAATTCCTCCACTTCAAAAGTTATTGGGAAAGAAATTATGCACCGCGAGCTCAAAATTTTTCCTGTTCGTGTCTTTAATGTGGGCCAGAGGGCAAATTCCCTTTAGAAGTATGGTAGTATTAAGACTATCATATCAGACCTTATAAATCATAATCCAACGTGGAAAGTGGGATAAATATAGACCTCAATTTACAAGATGACTAAGTGTCTCATGAAGAATGTATCGATGGCTAAAAATAGTCAGTTAGTTGATCCGAAAATAATCAGATTATTACGACCTGATCTCGGACCCTTATAGGCTTTGTTTATTTGCCGATAATTTACTCCTTTTAAGTAATCAATTTAAAATAATGCAAGACAAAAATGACAATTACACACAGATTGATTACGGAGTTTGGCAATTGCCTACGTCTCCGGGTTCGTGATCGAACCGTTCCACTAGTCAAAACTTGTAAGTTACAATAGTACTTTCACAAGAAAACCTAATGGAATTTTACTTTCCTATCAGTACACCAAACCTTCGGACGACAAGGGTGAAAAATAGCACCCGACCTCCACCTTCTTGGCGTACAATCTCCTTTGGCTGTGATCGGCCTTCCCGAAGCAAACAATGCGAAGCTAGCACTCCGGTCGACAATCCAGGATTTGCAAGTAATTAGTGTGGCTCAATGGGCCTATTGGGTAGTTTACATTTCACTCCCAATCACAAATATTCCATCTAATATTGCCTAAAATAATAGGCCAATAGACAATACCTGTCGACACATCCCGCAAATAAGCTCAACAAATAATAAGCTCGGGATTAGTGTCTCCGTTGCACTGGTGTCCACAACAAGCCTAACAAATAATAAGCTCGTGTTGTGTCCAATGTCTTTCACCAATGTGTGTAATGTGTTACACCCGTGTGTGTTTACAATGCAATGGGTCCCTATTTATACAAAATTAGGGCCCAAAAATAATGCAATTACATATTATCCATAGGCCCGTACATGAAATTTGGGATTAAATTCCCAAATAGGGCCGATTTGCATATATAAATGGATTAAAATCCATAAGGAGCGGCATGCATTTTTTAAAAAGGGAATAAATCCCAAATTTGGCGCCTTTGAATATTTTAATGGGTTAGAAATCCCATTTGGCGCGGCATGCATGTTTATTGGGATTAAATTCCATAGAGGGCGCGGCATTTGTTAATAGCTTAGGCTTTTAAGCCTTTCCACGCCTAAGACCACGTGAGGCTTAAAACCCCCTCCAACACCGCTTCACTCCTTTTGCCACGTGGGACATGGCTTTTGCCTCCCAAACAACTTCACCACCTTGCACGTGGTCAGCATTGACATGTTTTAATATTAATGTATTAAACATTAATATATATATATATATTGTGGCATTTGAGAAGTGGCCTTACCAATATAATATTATTTCGACCAATACAATGTGGCATCGAAATAATTAACTCGGTAATCTTGTAGTCCACTTGTCGTCCCCTGATAGGCAAATCGAGCAAATACGACGAGTGTTGGCAAGCCACATGTCACAGTGCGATTCGGTCCAATATGACCAGTTGACCATAGTTGACTTTCCCGTTGACCGAACTTTGACCGAACATATCTAGAGATTCTGATGTCCGTTTTTCGCGTTCTCACAGTCGTTGGAAAGCTCTCGAGATGATCTTCTGCACTGACACCATTTAGAGATGTTTAGGGAACTTTCAGAAATGATCCCCTGATCATTAGTGCATGAAGCAGCTTGGGTAGCTTGGAAGAATAAGTTCAATCCCTAGGGTTCCCTAAAATTTTACAAGGAGCTCAAGCTTGGAGAGTCTCACAGTTCATCAATCAGGCACATAGGTTCAAGAATGTGTTGGCTGAAGCTTTCTGCTGGCTCCTTAATGTTAGGATGGGTGGATTTTTCCTTAGAGGCCATGCTGTTAGGAGTGGATTGTTGTATCTAGCGTTAGAATGTTTGTGCCTGTTTTTTGGGATTATTGGAAGGTACTCCCTCTTACACCTCTTTGTTAAGTTCCAACATACTAGGTTGTGAGAGACAAGATCGCAATATGGTTTTCAAAATTTACTACATGATACTTGTTGCCTTTCCTCAACAAATGTCAGTGAGAAAGGATTTATCTCGATACTCTTTGGTGGGGAGTGTGGTGGACATCATCTATCATATTGGTTAGGCGATGTCTCACATCATATTGGAACTACAAGCTTTTTGCTTATGGAAAATTCCCTGGTTGTGGAATTACCTCTCTATTAGAAATCCCTTTAATGTTGGATGATGGGAGAAGTTTCATAGTTATCCCCCTTGGGGCATCGAGGATACCTAACCACTAACAAGTCGATGCACAGTCGTGTATGGAAAGGCCTTCTTGTCAAGCAGGTTGCTGGAAGATTTTCTCCTCCACTTGACCTTCGTTCTCAGGAATGAGGGAATCTATTGTGAGGCCTCCATATGGATCAGTGGAGGATAATGGATTTCACTGGGAGTATTCCCTGGAGAATATAATTTTAAATGGTGGCATCAGTGTCACTTAAAGAGATCATCAAATGGTTTATGTTTCTTGGTATCTTTCAAATAGATGAGCTTCAGAGACCAAGTCCCATTAGTGGTCATACTTGTAGGCATGAAACTGAATTTGAGGGATGATTCTTGAAGACTACACTTGCCCTTAGCTATCATGAACAAGGAACTCTTCCAGTTCAAGAAAACTATTAAAAAAATCTATCATTCGGTAGATTTATGGCGACGACCATGTGCACATAATATTCACGTGAGTTGGGAGGTGGTAAGAGCATAAGGCATCTAATGAGCTTCACCTAAGTTTGAGAGATAAATCAAGAACATTATTCACAAATGAAATGTTATCACAAAAACGCCTATCATGTGGTAATGCACACTAGTTAGCATATAATTATAAAATCACATCGATCATGTGATAGAGTCATGGCTAGGACCATGCACACCTAGTATTGGTGTGAGTTGCGGGGTGGTAAGATCATAATGCATATGAAGACCTTCACCCATGATGGAGAGATAAATGAAAAACATTATTCCCAAAAATAACATTATCATAAACACAACAAACAAACATCTATCATGTGGTAGAGTCGTGGTGACGGTCATACACACCTAACATTGGCTTGAACTGGGAGGTGGTAAGAGCATAGGGAAGTTGATGGCCTTTACCCAAGATATAGAGATAAATGAGGAACATTATTCAAAATAGTATAGTTATTGTTAGCCAAATCGCTAAGTTCTATGTGATGTATGTACTACAAGCAGAAATCTCTATAGCTTAATGCATTATGTGGAAGGGTTTGAGAAGTGGATGGGACATAATATAATGTAATGCAAGGTGATTTATGTAGTGGTGCCAGAGATGTGATAAGGTATCTTGTTTTGAGCTCATCAAATTATAATATATATTATTTACAATGTAATGTAAAGTGGCTCGGTTTCATTCCATTACTATGTAGGAAATGTAGCTCAGTTAACATGCAAACTTGACTCAAGCTCGGTAAATAAACCCCACTTTACACTTAATACTAGTAGTACCAAATTCACAGTTGTCTATTTTTGTACCCCTTGAAAAAATAGATCAACTTGAATTGTTGTGGATTTAGAATGAAGAATGTAAAGAATTTTAAGTATGCCACGGAGATAAATCAGGAACCGTGGGCAAAAGAATGAATCCCGTGGAATGAAGGAAAAATATTAGAAATCCATAAATAAGGAGATTAGTCTGCCAAAGTTAGGAAGTAACTGATGGGTGTCGTTGTTCCCTTCATTTAATCAACTTCTTGTTGATGTCATATCAAACCAGGGGTGTGTCTAAAGCTATATGCACCAATAGTAATTTTATAGATCTAGTAGTTGGTTGTTGTTATTTTTGTATTTTTTGGTGGATCCCTTTAATTTCTTAAGGACTTCTTGGTAAAACCTTATTTAAATCAAAATATGAAAACTTGCTGAAAGTAAACACACTGAAAACTTTGCTGAAAGGAAAAAAACATTGTGTAGAATGGAAACACACTTGCTTCTGAAATTAAACACACTTGTTGTTGGAAATAAACACACTCAATTTAGAATGCTTGAAAACAATTGCAAGAAATATAAGAATCTATCTAAACACCTACAGGAACAAGTATACAACAGAGTTTAACTGAAATAATTAAAATAATACAGAATCAATAGATCTAAGCTATTTGCTGAAGAAATATAAATACCAAATAAACAAATATCCTGGTCCTTGGGGGAGTGGGCCCTTCTTCCTCCTCGAATCAGGATTTAACAACTCAAAATTCTCTCAAATAGAAATGGCTATTTTATTGATAAAACATTTGGTATTAAAAAACGTACTGGATCTGAGTACTTAGTCTATATTTCTCTTCTTTGATCTATTTCTATCTCATATCATATTCTATATATTATCTATCTACTGCGAGTTTGCTTTTATATAAATTTTACAATCACATCTGTCTTAATGATTATGATGAAATCAAATTTTTCCCATAATAGATGTTGAGTCAGATTGCAGTTGATCAGATAGTTGTAAGATAACTCTCCCTGGATCTATGTTCATAAATATTCTCATCCTTTCCTGATTGAAAGGGTCGTAGATGCAAAATATCAGGATGTGGTTAGAATAGATAACTCCCATTGGTTCCAAAACTTTAGAGAAGTTCTAGAACCATAGGAAATTGTTAAGGTTCAACACCGTAAGAGTTCCAGAGCTATCCCCAAGAGTTCTGGAGCTAAGTCTGAAAATTTTGGAACTAAATACTGGAGTTCCAGAACTAAGTCTGAAAGTTCTAGAACTAGATGATGACTATGTGATGGAGTTCTAAAACTATCTTGGAATTTCTAGAACTAAGCTGTGTAGGAAAAAATGCTACCAAAAACATACTGAATGTTACCTGATTCATTTCCTCGACTGATTAGACCTAATTTATTACAAAACTAAATTTCAAACACACACTTCGTTAAGAATTCTAGAGCTTTTAACATTAGAATCACAATCAATCAAAAGACAGATAATTACATCCTAACTCATATCAGATCAAATAAAAGTCACACAATGCAATCAAACTTAATAAAAAGGAGAGTAAGATGAGATCATATATTATACATTAATCAGACATATTATAGCCTCATCATTTCCCCAAAACTTACTTGTTTGTAAGTCCCTTTACAAACTTGATTCTTGAAAAGTGGGGTTATATGTTCTACACTCCATTTGATTACACAGATCAAATGGTTGAAACTAGATTTTCCAATATTTAAACTTAGATGTACTATACCCTACTCCTGCTTCTATTTTCCTCTCCCACTCTTCAAATTTAGTAGGGTCTTGAGGTTCTCTATTTTTCCAACGAGACATGGGGGTGAGAAGTAGAGAGGGCCTTGTTCGTATTCCCATCCATATTTTCCCATGGGTTTCATTGACTTAGGGAATTATTGTGCATAATGCCTTTGCCATTTCTAAACTCTAGATCATTTTTGTAGGGGAAACTACTTCCCTTATTCTCAAGGAAATAGTAAGGAGTTCCCACCTCTTTGATCTTCCTTCATAAATATATTTAAACTTTTCCTCCTCATAGGAGGTGAAGGCATCAATACTCGTTTGCAGAATGGAAAGATAGTGTGTCTTGAATCTATCATCAAAGGCATGAGTTCTAAAATGTGTGAGAAACGTAAAGGGTTTACCATAATGAGCTCTCATACAAAGACTTGTTGAGCTATCTTTCAATAAAAATTCAGATTCCCTTTCCTTCCATGCAATTTGGTTTTGTAGAACAAAGACAAATGCATTGAGATGGCTCTCCCCTACATACAAATTGATCATAAATCTTGTGCTTTTCTCTAACATAAAATTACAAAGAGAAAATTCACATAGAAGATTTTTATGCTCAGGACTAGATAGAGAGTAAGCTGCCATGAATTCAAATTCATCTTTTAGTTCATGTGGAAGCCCACATGTAATCCTTGAAAGCTACTAGTGAATGAACTACTCTTCTAAAAACACACTATATGCAGGAGAGGGCCTCCTGCAGGCAAGCAATTTTTCACTCATAATATAGACCATATGAATTTTTGCAAGACATTTATATTTATTTCCTTCCTCCTTATAAAAATTTTCTTCCCATTCTTTTCTTTCCTTCATCTCTTCTTCCATATTGGTCTTCAATTATTCATTTGATTTTTTAGCTTCTCTGAGTTCCCTGCAAGTGTCATTCCATAGCTATTTGAGTGGCAAATAGGTTAACTCAGTTTGTGTAGAGATTGTGGACATAGTACTCTATTTTTTGGAAGTTTGAAATTCTTCCTCTTTTTCTATTAGTTGTTTCTTGGTTGTTGATAATTCCTTAGTCCTATCTGCAAGCTAAGTTGTTAGCTCTCCAATGAGCATTTCCCTTTGTTCCAATTTGAGTTTGAGGAAATCCAATTCCTCATCTTTTTCTCTGATAATGAGCCCTGCTCTAGACAAGAACAAAGATTGTTTAACTTGATGTCTTTCTTCTTCCTTTGAAATTACTTGAGGATTTGGGAATTCTTCCTCTATTAAAGGAAAATTTCCTTTTCTTCTCTAGGATGTCAACTCTTCATCTTCATGTGGCAATGTTGAAGGTTCATCCAATTCTTGAAAATCCTACTCTTAAATTCTTTCTTCTCCTCTGTCCATTTCAGCTTGACTTGGCTCAAGAGGAGTCATGGCCATGCTACCCAAAATATCAACAGCTTCCTTTTCCATCCTTTCTTACTCACTCCTTCCCTCTGGGGTTTCCCTCGACCTCTTATGAATTTTTCTTCTTTGGGGAATTTCAACATGCCCAACGGTGGATTTCCTTCTAGAGCTTCTTCTTACTATTCTTTCTTGCTCTTGCATGGGTGAGCTATCACTGTCAGAGACAGATATTGACTCCCCTGAAGCTACTGTAGAAGAAGGAATTTCCTTCACAGGTACAAAAGGCTCTGTTGTTTTGATCTTTCTCACCGAACTTTTTATTTTTGGTATATTTTCTCTTTCCACTTCCCTCTGTCCTACAGGGGCATCAATTTATAGATTAGTTGAAGGAGAGAACGGGGATGGAATTATCCTTATGATAATATTAGGGTTTTTCTTGAAATTGCCAAGAAATTTGTCCCAAATTTCTTCTCCATTCTTCTTTGACAGAAAATGGTGCTGGCATATTAAATGAATTAGGCCGTGATGCCTAATTTTCCCAACACCCCAGGAATACCTCTGAGCCATGGTCTAGATAAAATAAAAAAGAAACCCTGGAAGGTTTATTATGTACTCAGGTTTTGTGGCTCCATACTTCATATATATGATCATTTTTAGGACTTCTTTTCCCACAAACCCAAATTGACCATCACAGGTTAAATATTTTATTATCCAAAATGCTACTCTATTAAAGGGTTTGGAAAAACTATCCCTTATGACCCCTTTTATGATTTTATTTGTATTGTAGATGTACTGGGGTTCAGTTTCTCCTTCTTAAAGTAAGACTTAAACCAGTTCTTTCAAAGTTCCTTTGGCAGATTGTGGGACATGCACAATTGGCACTCTAGACACGTTACTTACAGTATTCACATAAAAAGGAATAAAGATATTTCTCACCTTTGTCCTACATTGTTCTAGGTTTATGATGAATTCTTTTACCAATTCATCATCATGCCTTGAAAATTTATTTAAGAACTCTAGCCATCCTGCATGCTCAAAGATGGATGCCACTTCTCCATCTACGAGCAGCTGGGAATCATCCTCTAGTTCTGATTTCTTCTTAATCCCCATATTGGCTCAAGTTCTGTCTCTTTTGATTTTGTGCAAATTGGTTATAGGACCTTTTGCTTAGCTATGGAACTGATGAATTTGTCTATGGAACCTTTGTTCTTAGCTGTGGAACCTTTGTTCTTAGTTGCGGAACCTCTGTTCTTAGCTGTTGAATTCTTTGTTCTTTACTGCGGACACAAACTTACTTCGCTGCTCCTTCCTCAAAATATCTCTGCAACTTATTTCACTTGAGTTTTCAATAATGATTATTAATGATAAATATGTCGCCACTTATTCCATCCAAATCAACTTCATGATTATACACTTGTAATCATAATGTATAAATAAATGACTCATCATACCTACTTTTAAATTAAGTAAAATCACACATGCAAACATTTAATCAACCCTAAATAAGTTAAAAGATATAATTACCATCCTTGATGATGTAACCCTTTTTCTATGATGACTCGTCATTCCTATAAGTGGAACAAAACATGAGTAGATAAGACAACTGGAATTCAAAAGAATTTCCTTATTTGAACTAGCCAAAAAGAGATCAACTGCCATTTGTTGGTTTTCACTTGACCTTTGAGAGAATTTTTTTATTTTTTATTATATATATATATATGGGGAAGAAAACACCATTTTCTGGTTTTCATCTTCTTCCCTTTATTCTGGATCTATCATCTAGTTATTTAATCATTTTAGAAGAACTAGCTTCTTCCATACGATCAAATTCTTTGTCTGCTTCAATCTTCCTCAAGAATTCATCCTTAGTGGGAGGCTTCCTATAGAGTTTCAGTCTATGTCCATTGACCAAGAGTTTTCTGCTGCTGCCATCAATGAGAAGTAACTGAATAGAACCATTGTCAAATATCTTCTCAATCTGATAGGATCCCAACCATTTGGTTCTCAATTTACCCTCGAATTGTTGGTACTTAGAATCAAACAACAATGCCCCGTCTCCTACTTTGAATTGCCTTTTCTTGATATGTGTGTCATGCCATTACTTTCTTTACTCTTGAATTATCTCTGTCTGTTGAAGTGCTTCCATCCTTAATTCATCCAACTCATTGAGTTGAAGGATTATTTCTTTTTGAGCTGCATTCAACTCAATTCCCACCTTCACTGTTGTCTTCAATGTCTAAAGTTCAAACTCTATAGGCAACAAGGGATTTTTCCCATAGACTAATTCATATGGTGAAAACCCCGTTGTAGTTTTCCAAGTTATATTATAAGCCCATACAACTTTAGGTAGTCTCTTTACCCAATCTTTTCTCCCAGCTTCAACTATTTTGGTAAGGATGTTTTCCAATTCTCTATTTGTTACTTTAGCTTGTCCATTTGACTGTGGGTAGTAAGGAGATGAATTCTTATGATTGATTTGGTAATACCTTATGAAATATTGGATCATATTAGACATGAATTGTGGCCCTTGATATGAAACTATGCTCCTTGGTGCTCCAAAATTTATCATAATTATGTTCTAAAGGAAATCAAAAATTGCTTCTTCAGTGGCATTTTTCAATGCTTGCACTTCTACCCATTTTGTCACAATAGTCAGTACACATAAGAATATATTCCTTCCCTTGTGAAGGAGGATTAAAGGGACCAACAAAATCCAATCCCCATCTCTCAAATGGTTCAACCACAACATGAGGCTGAAGAGGCATTTCATTGGTGAAAGTTGGTTGTCCCATCCTTTGACAAGGATCACACCTCTTGATATATCTCTACTAGTGTCAAGTATCTTATGAGCTCTTCTTTTCACTAAATAGTGTCCTCCACTTGGTTCATCTTGACATTCTCTGAGGATGTCAAAGATTTAATCCTCTCTTACACTCTTGCGTAAGACAAAATCAGGACCACATTTAAATAGCATTCCATTTAACAATTTGAATTGTGCACTAGTTTTAATTAACTTGTTTATTTGTTTCTTAGTGAAAGGAGGAAAATTCCCTGTTACAAGATAATTTTCCATATCAAAAAACCATGGTGTACTTGCTAAGATTGAAAACAAATGTTCATCTGGAAATTTATCCTTGACTGGATCTTGCTCCTCTGTGGTGGTTAGTCTTGAAAAAAAATCAGCTACCATATTAGATTTACCTGGATTGTCCATAATGGTAATATCAAATTTTTACAAAAGTAATAACCATCTGATTATTCTTCTTCCAACCACTGGTTTGTTCATTAAATACTTAATTTTTGAATGATTTGTGTGCACAAATATCTTGTACCCTGTAATGTAATGTCTAAATTTATTGATTGCATAAATCACAACAAGAAATTCCTTTTCAGTGGTGGTGTAATTCTTTTTAGTGGGAGTAAGATTCTTGCTAAGATAATAAATGGCATACATCTTTCCTTCCTCATCTTTTTGTCCCAATACTACACCAATGGAATAATTTGAGGCATCTCTTTGGATATGAAATGGATTTTCCCAATTAAGTCCTCTCAATATTGGGGCACTGATTAATTTCTCTTTAATTTCTTCAAAATCATGTTGACACTTTTCATCCCAAAGAAATTCACAGTCCTTGGTTAGAAAATTAAACATGAGGGAAATTTTTTTACTGAAATCTTTTATAAAGTGTCTATAGTACCCAACATGTCCTAGAAATGATTTGATATCTGTGGGGGTTTGAGGAATAGGTAAATCTGAAATGATTCTAATTTTGTTTTGATCCACCTGAATTCCTTTTTTTGAAATATGGTATCCTAATACAATCCCCTCATCCACCATCATCAAACACTTTTCATCACTAAGAGACAAGTTGTGTTGTTCACATCTTGTTAACACTCTATCCAGATTTCTCAAAGCATCTTCAAATGTATCTCCGTGTATAGTGAAGTCATCCATATATACCTCAACACAATCATTTATTAGATCAACAAATATTGTAAGTACAACTCTCTGGAAAGTTATAGGATCATTTCATAAACCAAATGGTAACACCCTATAGGAAAAGGTTCCCCATGGACATGTAAATGTAGTTTTGTCCTTATCTTCAACAACAACTCTTATCTGATTGTACCCACTAAATCCATCCAAGAAATAAAAGTAATGTTTACCTAAAAGGTTATCTAGGACTTGATCTATGAATGGTAAGGGAAAATAATCTCTCATTGTGGCTTTGTTCAGTTCCCTATAGTCAACACATATTCTCCATTTTCTATTCTTTTTGGGAACAATTACAAGAGGAGATACCCATTGGCTATCTGAGATAGGGTAGATGAAACCTACTTATAATAGTTTTTCAATTTCTTGTTTAACTATATCCCTTAAAGTTGGGTTAATCCTTCTTTGAGGGTGCCTAACTAGTTTAATGTTTTCAGTATAGATGTGATGAGTGTAGATACTTGGGTGAATTCCCTTCATGTCTTTGTAATCCCAAGAAAAATATTTAGTATGATTTTTTAGAACATCAAACAATTTAGCTTATTCATCCTCCTTCAACCAACTATTAATGTTTAAAGTTTTACCCACTTGAATTTTAACATGCTTGGTTCCAATATGTGATGAACTAATTTGTGGGAAGGGTTTCATTAAATTATTTAATGGACATGCATGTGGTAACAAAATATGGTATGTAGCAATATCTCCAAAATTTCCTTGAGACAAAATACTAAAAAAAGGGCAGTAATGAGAATTATGATACTTATCTCTTTGCAAGCCCAATTCTTCATCACTGCTACTTTCCATAAATTATTCACCACTTTCTGATGTACTTGAAACTGAAGCTATTGATTCATCCTCTCCCCATGAGAAATCTCATTCCTCTGGAGTGAAATTATTTTCAATCAAAGAGAACTGTTGTTGTCTTGGTTCCATAACTAAATGTGGTGGTTCTGGAACTATGTTTGTAGGTTCCAAAACTAAGTTGGCGGGTTCCAAAACTATTTCTGATTACTTCGAGGATAGCTGGTTCTCCTCCAATAGTGGATTAATCGTCTCTTCTACTTCTCTTACATGATCCTACAATGTGATCATATCCAAAGAAGATAAATTTTTCTTATTATTTTCAGGAGAATCAACCCACAATTGTTCATGATTGTCAATAAAAGGTCATTCAGTAGGATATAAGGAAATTTGTTTAGAGTTCTTACCATTTAAGATTATCATATCACCTGACCCGCAATTAATTAAAGCAGCAACTGTAGCTAACCATGGTCTACCCAAAATAATGGGATAACCCAATGTTTTACCTTTTGGTCGCAGTGTAAGGAAGTCAACTGGATATTCCCACGACTCCACCATAACCACCACGTCTTCAATAATTCCTTCTAGTTTTACTACAGACTGGTATGCCATCTATAATATGGTATTAGTAAGTTGTATACCCGTTAATGGTAATGTTTTCAGAGTATCCACTATCATTACATTGATATCCGCTCCCAAATCTACCAAAACATTGTGTACATCCTTATTTCCTATAGAGACAGAAATAACATGACGTCTAGGATCTCCATATTTGGGAATTAAAAGTTTTCTTACTAATAAATCAACAAGTTTCCCATATACTTTGATAGTCTTGGAGTACTGTTTCTTCATTGCAATATTTTTCAGACATAATATTTTGATTAATTTGTTCAATTCTGGAATGTCCTTAATTACTTGTAACATTGGTATTCCAATATTCAATTTCCTTAATTCTTGTACCAATTTAGACTCCTTGATTTCTATAGCTTCTTGAAATCTTTTTGGAAATGGAGTCTCAATATTGTTTCTATCTGGCTCCTTTTCTTTTCTTTCTATATCCTCTTTTGGAACAATAATACTAGGAATTTCATTTTCTTCTGTCATTTCAGTGATTATAAGGGGTGGACTGTTAATGATCTTCCCAGATCTAGTTTGAATATCCTTATAATCCATAGCATGTAAATCAACTAATTTTTATAGTTCTATTCCATAAACAGGAGTTGTTTGTTTGTTCCTTGGATTTGCTACTAGTTGTGCTAACATTTGCATTTGGACTACATTCTTAGTTTGTGAATTTTGTGCAGGGGATCCCATGATGGCATGTTGATTCTAATTTGGATATGTTCTTCCTTGAACATAATTACTAGGGTTCCATCTAAGTTGTGACCAAGCATAAGGATTTCCTTGACTAGCCCATGGTTGTTGATGCCCCTAAGCATACCAAGCTTGATTTGCCCAATCTTGAGGGTTCTAAGTTGTTTGTGAGGTACCCAAGGTGGTTATCCCCAATTTTTTGGTACTGACTGAGTAGCCCATGACATCGTCCATGGATTAGGAACTGATCTTGGCATAAAATGCCCTTGGTTAGGTTGTCTCTGAAAAAAATTCAATTCTTCTGTTGATGATGAGGCACTGGTTTGTTTAAGCTGATTCTTAATAACTGGAAGTAAAGAACAAACATCAGTATCATGTTCTTTAGATTCACAGATAAGACACATTTCTATTTTATCCAAAGGGAAGTCTCTTAATGCATGCTTCTTCCTACATCTAGGACAATACATAGCCAATGGTTCAGTTTTGGCATTTGCTTTAGCTTGTAATCCATCCATAGTAGAGGTTAATTGCACTAAAATGTCTATTTTAAAATTTTCTAACTCATCCATTAGTTTGTTCATATATGGATTTAGAATTTTCACTGATTTTCCTTTTTTAGGTCCACCTCTCATTCTGGAATAGCTTATACAAATCTCATTAATTCCATTCATTCTTATCTAATCAATGTCTCCACCTCCTCTCAAGTTAAGGGATTCCCTAGATTTTTCATCCAAACCTTTAAGAAAAATGGTTTTACTTAACTCCTCTGAAAGCAAAAATCCACATCTTTTGTTGACAAAGAGGAATCTATCTAACTAGTCTTCTATGTTTTCATCTTCCTTCTGCTTGATTTTGAAGAATTCTTCCTTCCTATTTCTCCCTCTACAATAATCCTATTATTTGTCTAGGAAGGTAGTCTCCATTTGTGCCTAAGTGCTAATAGAGTTGGATGGTAATCCCATGAATCACCTCATTGTTGCATCCTTCAAAGTGGATGGAAACAACTTGAGTTTTTGATTATTTGTCTTATAATCATAGGCCTGACATAGTACCTTGAACTCAAATAGAAATTGGTTAGGATCTTTAGATGATATCCCTCTAAATGTGGGTAAATATGCAAGTGAGATATTTTTTATTGATGTATCATCATCTGCCAATCGGATTGGATAAGTAAAGGTCCTATCAGGCACTCTCTCAACTTCTCGTGCCATTTTAAAAATATTTTCTGAATTTTTCTCCCAATCAATGTGGTAAGCATTATGCCTTAGGGAAGGTCAAAAATTAGGAGTAAGAGGTTGACTACTTAATTTAGAATTGAAAATCATCCTAAATGGATCTTGATTAATAAGGTTTCTCCTCAAAGTTCCACTTCCTTCAGGTGACTGATATAAGAATTCCAAAAATGGCAATTCTATTTCTTATTTGACAAGAGATGATGATGCTTCCAATTCTTGATCAATTTCATTACTTTGACTAGAGGATGTTATGAATTCTTGTGAAGATGTTTTTGGGAGGAATCTACCTTGTGAGTCTATTGGTCTACTCATATATTTTGTGATATAGCAAGGAAGATCCTTCAACTACTAGATGTATGTTTTTTTTCTCTTGCTAACACTTAATTAGAAAGTTCCAACTAGTGTCCCTAGAAATGGTTCCAAAAATGATGGGTGTCATGATTCCCTTCATTTAATAAACTTCTTGTTGATGTCATACCAAACCAGGGATGTGTTTAAAGCTATATGCAACAAGAATAATTTTATCGATCTAATAGTTAATTGTTGTTATTTTTGTATTTTCTGGGGGATCCCTTCAATGTCTTAAGGATTTCTTAGTAAAACCTTATTTAAATCAAACTATGAAAACTTGTTGAAAGTAAACACACTGAAAACTTTGCTGAAAGGATAAAAACACTGTGCAGAATGGAAACATACTTGATTCTGAAAGTAAACACACTTGCTGTTGGAAATAAACACACTCAATTTAGAATGCTTGAAAGCAATTGCAAGAAATATAAGAATCTATCTAAACACCTATAGAAAAAAGTATACACCATAGTTTAATTGAAAGAATTAAAACAATATAGAATCAACAGATCTAATCTATTTTATGAAGAAATATAAATACCAAATAAACAAATATCTTTGTCCTTGAGGGAGTGGGCCCTTGCTCCTCCTCGAATCAGGATTTAACAACTCAAAATTATCTCAAATAGGAATAGCTATTTTATTGATAAAACATTCGGTATTAAAAAATGTACTAGATCTAAGTACTTCGTCTATATTTCTCTTCTCTGTTCTATTTATATCTCATATCATATTCTATATATTATCTATCTACTACAGGTCTTCTTTTATATACATTTTGCAATCACAGCTATCTCTACGATTATGATGAAATCGAATAATGCCCAGAATAGATGTTAAGTTAGATTGTGGTTGATCAGATAGCTATAAGATAACTCTCCCTAGATATGCATTTAGAAATCTTCTCATCCTTTCCTGATTGAAAGGGTCGTAGATGCAAAATTTGTGGATGTGGTTAGAATAGATAACTCCCATCGGTTTTGGAACTTCAGAGAAGTTCCAGAACCATAGGAAATCATTAAGGTTCAAAATCGTGAGAGTTCTAGAGCTATCCCCAGGAGTTCCAGAGCTAAGTCCAAAAATTCCAGAACTAAATAATGGAGTTCTAGAACTAAGTCCGAAAGTTCCAGAAATAGATGATGATTGTGTGATGGAGTTCCAGAACTAAGCTGTGTAGGAAAAGATGCTACCAAAAACATACTGAATGCTACCTACTTCATTTCCTCGACTGATTATACTTGCTTTATTACAAAACTAAATTTCAAACACACACTTCATCAGGAATTCTAGAGCTTTAACATTAGAATCACAATCAATCAAAATATATAAAATTACATCTTAACTCATATCAAATCAACTAAAAGTCACATAATGCAATCAAACTTAATAAAAATGAGAGTAAGATGAGATCATATATTAGACATTAATTAGACATATTCTAGCCTCATCAGTAACTGCATAAGCATTTCAGCATGTCACAGAGGTTTTAGATAAGCCACTGGTAAAGGAAAATGGTTCCATGGATGTTGAAAAATCCATGGCACATAAAAGCAAAACAGAATATCTTTGGGGTGAAGGAGCAGAGTTCTGTGGATGTTGATCAAAGCCGTGCCATTTTGAAGACTGTGGGTCAAAGTGGAAGATATGGTAGAACCATGGAGTGAATAATATGAAGTCGTAGAGGTAAAAACCACATAAGACTGAAAGGAGAGAGCCGCATATCAAAGGAAAATGACAATTTTCTGTGGGAGACTAAAATCACCATATCTTTCAATCTAATGATCCAATTTTTGAAAACCTTATATCATTGAGGATAGATATGCGTAAAGGTGAAAGAATTATCCAACATGAAAAAAGGTGTAGTTCTAAGTGGCACAACTACCAACATTTAATGTGGCTTGGGCACCCATATTTTCTCCAATTGACGAAATGATGTGTTGCATTGGAGTAATCAGTGGCATCCAGATTTCTCAGAGAATTTAATATGGGAAGTTGAATTTGAATTGAAGTTTCCCTCTCTTTCTCCTCTTCTTCTCTCCTTCTTTTCTATAAAGGTAAGACCTTTGCTCATTAAAACAGATCCCTCTTTGTTGTAACGACACCATGCCAAAATGGTGGACAACTTCCCATGGGTTTCAGACCTTGGGTTTGGTCTCTGTAATGTATTTTCACCTTCTTCCATGAATGTAATCGACTGTGCATATTTTGAGCAATAAAATTGGATTTTTTGGCTATTTCTCTTCCCTGATATCATGTTTTATTTCTCATTGCCTCTTTGTTTGCATTTCTTAGCATGTTGTGTGTTTTCCTTACAGGATCCATTTCATGTATTTTTTGTGTGAAGAAAGCCAGATCTAAGTGATTGTTGTCTATGGCATGTCTTTTCTACCCTCTCACCCACATTTTATTTCCTTCTCTTGCCTCCATAGAGAGTAATCAACCCTCTTTTTGGTGTTATCGCCTTCCCCTTAGCTTAGGATTTCCCTTATACATCTCCTTCTCACCCTTGTCCCTTGGAATCGTAGTATTAGCATTAGAAATATGTAGAGGAAGTCAAAATTATCTGGAGGTCTATCTCAATTTACAGGTCCCACAACTGAGAGAAAGTCTCATGTTTCCTCATAATTCTTGGTCATTCACGATCATATCTAGGGTGCAATTTTGAGCTACAACATTCACCACGTATAAGGGTAGAGTCATGGCTATGACCATGCACACCAGCTGGCATATTGTAGTCATGAAAATGTGCAACAAGAAAATTCCCAATTTTCAAGCATGATAACCATACCCCCCTACCTGAATTTTTTTGGTCAAACGTCATTATGAGCTCTCCTTCATATCACCCTATTGTCATGTGAATGTGCAACAAGAAAATCCTCAAATTTTAAGCACGAAAACCATATCCTACTTGAAAATTTTATTCTAAGGTAATTTTGAGCTCTCATTCCTATCACCCTAATCCATAATTCAGTGATTCTATAGGTGATTTAGGGATACCCAATCACTCCAAGTGTTTTCAAGGTAAGATCCATCAAAACAAGGATTTGACAAGCTTGGGGAAGATCATTTTCTGATCTTATCGGAGCTGGCACACATCCTCTGAAGCAGAACAAAAGGACCAAATATATCATGGAGGTGTATCAAAGTGTTAGGAATATTGTGCAATAATTTTTGGAAGGTTTCACAAGTTTTGGAGCAATTTCAATAAAAGTGAGTCTTGGAGGCCTAAGTAGCACATGGTGCTAAAAAAGATATTGAGCTTCAAGAATTAACTAGGGGAGATCCAAAAGGAGTTAGGATTCAAAACGAATATCTTTGGGAAGGTATTTCAGATCCCTAGAGAATGGAAAAATCATATTCTTCACAATGCCTTTGTGCATTATGCGCCCATAGTTTTTTTCTCATGTACAGCCTTGGAGCCAGAACAAAAATTCTAAATTTCAGCTGGTAAATTGTAGAATAAAGGTTTTAAATTCCCACAATTGGATTTTGAAGGCCATTTTCAGTCAATATCATATAAACTTTCATAAAAAAACTCCTCCTAGAACTCAAATTATGGTCCTGAAAAATCACTCTCCAAGGAACATGTTCAAACAATTAAGTTGATTTCTTTGCTAGAAAACCAACCAATAGGAATGCAGCACACGTTTTAGCACCAAGTGCACCAAAATTTTGGTGAAAAAGGTGTAATAAAATGTGTCACTCCCCCATTTGATCTCCTAGACCTCCAGATGACCATTGTTTAGCCCTTTCTCTCAAGTTGAGCCCCTCAAGACCCATTTCCCAGCTCTCGCTCCATGCAATAATGTGCCACCAAGTGGCCTAATCAGAATATGAAACACTTTTTTACACTAAGTGAACCAAAATTTTGGTGCATCTACTGCAAAAAATACCCAATCCTCCAATTTAGTCTCTTAGTCATCCATGTGCCACCGACAGCTACTTAAGGTGCTTTTTCTAAGCCCCCACTCAACCCATCATCAAATCGCATGCCGCTAAGAGGACCAATAGGGATGGGGCGTAATTATTTACACCAAGTGCCCAAAAAAAATTGTACGATTGGTGCACAAAAGTGTGCTTCTCCCTAATGCATAAAAATATCTAATTTTTTCTAACTATCGGGTTGTCACTTGTTACTTCCATTCTTCCTGTACGCATGCATAACTTTTCTATGAATTTCGAGATATCTTCATCTCCTCCATTACTGCTACTTCCACAAAATTTACATCACCTAAAAAAATTAATCCATCACTCCACGCTTCAGAAATATGAAGAACAGGTATTTTCAAGCTAACTCCATAACGGAGAGCTGTCAAAAACCCTAGGGTAAGAAAATCACAATTTGCTCATATCTTCCAAACAGTGTATCGGATCCTTGCAATATTTTTAGAAAATATTCCTTACCTAAATGCCTTAGGGAATCAAAAAATAAATATCTCTAATACAACTCATATCTTTAACAGCAACCATTCCAAAATTCTACATTGGAACATGTTTTCCTCAGTTGTCATCAAACCGTGCAATGGACTGACTTGAAAATCTGAACAAATCATCAGAAGAGAAAACCCAGATAGAATCCATACTTTTCTCTTCAATACAACACCATGTTGGTTGGATATTTTGTCAAACCAAAATATGAGGTTCAACCACAGTACATGGGATAATATCCCTCCTCAAAGACAGGTGAGGCTGCCTGTTTATTGCTAACCTAAAACACAGTAAATAATATATACAATATTCACACTAATCTAACCATTGGGAGTTGGGATGAAATCCTGAAATCCACATTCACACGATTCAAGGATATTGCTTTCGTAAGTGAAATAGGTTAGAAACTGTTACAGTGAAAGAAGCACGGTAGAAAAGAAATGGGAGAAACGTATTTTCTTTCGAGTAAACACAGAGCATGAAATAATCATACGAGTTTTAGATCACAGATATAGTGTCTGAGATAATTAGAAACACTGAGATTCTATGCAAAGAATAGCTTTAAGATCATGAACATAAGAACACTGTCTTAAATAAGATATATTCCACAACACAAAGTCTGTAAAACAATATCAACTTCTATTCTTCAAAATGATTGAAAGAAAACACAAAGTTTTTCTCCTTTCCAATAGCCTCTTAATGCTTCAAAAATTCTCCACCCTTTAGAATGCACAAGCATCCCTTATTTATAACAAAAGAAGCTAGAGATTAAACAGGACAGATCCTGAAAAGTAGCATGCTAACTAGAGTTCAGCTTTGCATGATTCTCACGCAGGAGATCAAGTCAAAGTATGAATTAAAAATAATGACAAAATGGAAATAAAAGATATGTCATTCTAAAAATAGAAATGACATGGGACGTTGGAGCTCAATCCGAGTCATCATCTTTTGATTCTTCTCCTTTCTCTTCCTCTAGCTGAGACTGTTTGTTCCGGAACTCCTGGAACTTCCAAATAATGCCTTGCATTTCATTTTCATCAGGCGCAGTGGAATGATCATTCCACATTTCGCAGGTCTCATGGATATCACTGGCACTTCCGGGAAGCTTTTTCAACCTTTTGCTGAGCTTTCTTAAGGCCTCCAACGTATGTTCAATCCTCACAAACTGACCAATGACTTCAAGGTCGAATCCATCTACAGGTTCATGTTGAACAGTCTCTTGAACTTGTTTGAAGAGATCATCTGCTGATAGGGCACTTGAGTTCCCAACTGACACCTTTGGACAAATCTTTAGCAATTCTTCTTCCAGATCACTTTTCCCATCGATCAATTTATCTCTTGATTCTCTCAACTTGCTGCAGGCTTCGTTGAGGATCTTTACTCTGAACTTGATGGCCTTGATCAGCTGGAAGTGTTTATCTGTATGTGGAAGAACGCCTTCTTCTACCAAGAGATGTGCTGGTATTTGCTTTAGCACTTGGAGAGCTTCACAAGTCAAATCAAGTTGTCCAAGTTCTTCAGTGAATTCCTCATCCATCTTCTCTCCTTCCTTCTGAATCTCTGCCAAGGACTGATGAACTTTCACCACGTCTTGAATTACTTCCTTCCCTTGTTGGAGCAACTTTTGGATCCATTCATCAACCACCCTTCCTTTTTTAGTAATCTTCTCAATCGTAGGCACCGATGAGAAATCAAATCTGGCAGAAGCAGAAGCAGATGGTATGGATTCCAGGGGTGTTGAGAGTTTAATCAAAACCTCTGTCAACTGCTTCACTTTTTCCTTAAGCTCATTTCTGCTGTCCTTTGTTTCTTTCAACTTTTGGCACAGGACGTCTATGGAATCCTTTGCATCTTGCTGCGCCCCTTTTGCTGTCACTTTCCCTAGAGCCACCCTGGTTACCTGGTAATCAGCAGCTGTTACATCATCTTTAGTTTTGTCAGCTGAGGGAGTGGCAATCTCTGCGAACTTATCTCCTGAAGCATCCACCAAAACCCTTGAAACTGTTTTGGGTTTCTTGGCTGATCTCGCAGTAGAAGCCTTAAGTGAGCTAAAATCAAAGGCTGGTAGGGGTACAATCACTTTCCTCTTCCTCGGAGTTTGCTCGAGTAGCCATTGTGGTGTATCAGAGGAAACTGCCAATGTTGTAGTAACTGGTATTCTACTCTCAAGGGGAGCAGATTCTACTATTGGAGGGGGAACAATAGTCAACGTGGTAGTAGGTGCAATGAATAGAGGCATGGGTTGTGGGGGAGTGTTGGTGATCACTTGGGTTCCAGCAGAGAGGGGTGAGAGCCTGGAGAAAATATTGGCCATGCTTGAAGAAGTGGATGGGGAATGAGGAGGCTGAAGTGGTTGTTGAGGGGGAGGCATAGATTCAGTTTCCAAAGCCTTGACTGCAAGAGATAAGGTCTCTCCCGTTGAGCAATCAGAAAATGGTGAAGTCAAGGGCTGACTTCCTCCTTCCAAATTAATTTCTCCTATTTCTGGTGGTGTTGGTGATTCTGGCACATCCACCGTTTGAGCTGGAGAGATAATTGAAGAGATTGGTCTTTCTTTCCTCTTCTTAGGAATCTTGATTTTTATAGACCCCCCAGTAGATTCCTTGTCCTTCTTCTTTTTGGAGGGCCCCGCCTCAGAAGCAGCCAATTTTGGAAACTTGTCATCTTTAAAATTCATGCCCCAAGAAGAGAGCCATTTCTTTGTACGAGCCAAAATTAGGGCTGACCTATCGGTGATAGAGGCTTTCTCGCTGGCCGACCAATCAATAGGTGGAAAAATGTATCGATCTTCGTTAAGCCCATCATAGGACATATCCAACACACTTTCATTGTCGGTCGTGCCATCTGGCAAATCAGAAAGCTCCAGCGTCTAGATCTCATCAATAGTTAACCGACTATTATCTTTTCTGTGAACTGCAACTTCGTTACGCAGATCCACCCAGATATCCTCAATGTCGGGCCTGTGCAGATGTAGGGCTCCATAGGTTCTCAGCACTCCTCGGATGTCAAAACCATCCCGAGACTTCATATGCTTCTTTAATTTCTCCTGAAGTTCACATTCGACATTTTTGGCCTTAGCCATTGTCGAGCAAGTATATCTCCCAATGGAAATTGGGAAGGATACTGCTGCCTTATGCTTGCTCTGTTGGAATTTGTGAAAATCCAATAGTTGTCTAACCAATTCTATTAGTATCAATCTATCTCCAGGATAACGAGGCAGACGGAAAGGCTCTCCAGAGTACATGACCGTTCGAAGGTAGGTAAACTTCTTAAACTGTAAGAAGATACATCCCCATTTAGATACTTCAGCCCATGCCTCGTCTGAGACCCTTGTTTTTCTCAGCCCTGGATTCAGCTGGCAGATGTTCTCATAGAAAAAGGCGTCATTTATCCTCCTAAAATGATCCTTGGACCCCTTCTTAGTTATTTGAGGATAATACTTATAGACTGGATTTGTTGTTCTACTTCCTTTAGTCTCTAGCCCGGGATAGCTCCTCATTCCAGCTGCTGCATAGGCTACATATGAGAACATATAAAACTTTCCGGTTGACAGGACCGTTGTCATCTGGGAATCAATTTCATCAATGATAAGGGTTCCCCAGTCAATCCCTTGCTTGTTCTTTTTGATGGTGACCATAAATTGGTACATCCATCCATGAAATAAATTTGATTCCGGCAAGCCAAAAACCCAGCTCAGCAGGGTGATAATGTCGTTGATTTCTTGTATGAAATCCAATCTAGGGATAGTTCTTGGAAATCTAGATATTACTGGTTTTTCCTTGACCAAGAACTTCTTATTGACATCCCTAATGCAATTTTCCTGGTTACTGTCCCAGGCCTTCTGAGCCGACTTGATATCTAGGGCCCCATACTCTTCAAAATTTGGTAGTTTCAGGAGATCATCAAAATAAGCTCCATCTAGTTTGATAACTACTTCACCAGCCTGATTTCTTACGGAACGAGAAGCTGAGTCGTAGCTGGATGCACACGCCAAAACAAACTCTAGACATTGGGCAGACATGGGGAAGCCTGCTGCAAGGGGCAAGCCACTGTTAGCTAAAGCCACCATCCATTGGGTTTGAGAAGAACTCTTTACCCTATTCCAAAAGTCATCCATGTCTATGTTGCCCAGCTCAGTATCCCTGATGTCATAATTACAGTCGATATATGACGGGGGTTCTGGTTTCTTAAATTTGTATTTCATCCTGCTAGATTTTTCGGCCTTCTCCTGTGATGAACCAGGATCCAACATGAAGAATATTGGAAGGAGAAAGACTCGGAACTCCGGAGATGCTGTGCACACTGAAAAACCTGATTGACTGAATGCGTCGGAAGTAGAGGAGAACCCGACTCGCAGAAGAAGATATCGGAAAAATTAGTGAACCCGACAGGTCTGATATGTCAGAATCTTGGCGAAACCCGACACTTGCTTTCAATGGCGGAAACAGGAGGTAACCCGGCACCCACTGTTAATGACGGAACCTGAAGAAAACCCGACGTCCACTGTTGATGGCGGAACTTAGGAAAAACCCCGTCACTGCGAGCTTCCTTTGTATTTCGGACTTTTGAATCTGCAAAACAGCCTTCAAAATCCGGGAAACAAAAACAAAGTCTTTCCTTTGAATTTTCACATATAAAACATCCTTTCTTTTTGTGTTATTCATATTCCATACATCATGCAAGTAATTGGAATTTGGAAGGAACAGCACCAATTGATAGTCTCAAGAAGAAAATAAACCCTAAAAACCCAAAACCCTTTCCAAAACGACACAGAAAGAAGAAGGAAGAAAAACCCTCAACCACTGGCAAGAAATTGGAAAGAAAATACACGCAATCGATCCAGAAAAATCAAGAATAAAGAAGGAACGAAAAATACCTTCAATTCGAGACAGGTAAAATCGAAAACAAACGATCCAGTCTAGTAACGCGAGTTTGCGGGTTTCGGGAGCGGAAGAGCATGCGAAAAATCCATGAATTAAAAATATGAACGGTAAGAATGACGTGGAAATCCGGGTATTTATAGGAAAATCAGTAATAAATACACTTCAGCTCGGCACGTGCCACCTCACCAACCATTCGGCATGAATGCCACGTCAGTATGTTAGAGGAGTCCGAAAACCCGACACGAGGAGATTTAGTGCATTTCGGGTTTCGGGCTTTGGAAAACATGGAGCACCCAACATGTTTTGAATCATGAATGTTCCGATGCATTGAACTTCCGAAAACCCGATTTTAAAGGATTGAGCGGACTTCGGGAATCGGAGGACATGGCGCATAAAACATGTTTTGGATCATGAATATCCCGATGCTTTAGAGTTCCGAAAACCCGAAGACGAAGGATTGTCTTAACACAAGGCGGGTCTCGGGTTTCGGAAGTCACGTGACACAAAGCATGTTTTGGATCATGAATGTTCCGATGAGTTGAATTTCTGAAAACCCGATTACAAAGGATTGTCTCATTGTAAGGTGGGTCTCGGGTTTCGGAGGTCATAAGACATAAAGCATGTTAAAACTTATGTCAAGCTGTTAGTAACACCCGAAAACCCGATTTTCTCTAAAAGAGGTCATGATGCAAAATCACTTCAAAAATTTTGTAGGGGTTATCCGATCATTTTCGTTGTGAACTCAAAACGGGGATAACAGCTGGCTCCAGTTGGGGACTTTCTTTGTAATACCAAAGGAAGAGAACTCAGAATCTCTGGTCTCGTGGACCAGGGCCTTATCCAATGGGCTACGGGGTCAAGGAGAAAACCAAAACAAAACAAAACGAAGAAAGAAAGAAAGAAAACCAAAAGCAAACACACAACAAAAGCAAAATATGTACAATGCAAGAGAGCATCTTACATTAATGGTGGAACAACTTTAGATGTTGTCCACTGAAAGGCAAAGAGAGTAACCCTCCATCCAGATATGATAGAAGGAAACTATTTTCACCATTCAACTCGTGGATCTTGAAAGTTCCTTTCCATAAAGAATCAAATTTTCCATGTATTCCTTTTTGTTCTCTTCTTTTATCCCAAAGCAACACCAGATCTCCAATCTGGAAGTCACGTTGCTTGGATTTTTTATCAAAAATCTTCTTCACCCTGCTCTGATGATCTGCTATACGATCAATCACCTTGATTCGCTCTTCTTCTAGCTTGGTTAGGTACATAACCCTCTTTTCGATTGAATTCTGAAAAACTACATGTTCAACCGCTTTCGCCAACTGTAAGGCCGAAAATTCTACTGAGATAGGAATTTCAGCATCAATCCCGTATAGCAATTGAAAAGGGGACATCCCTATGGCTCGCTTTGGAGTGATCCGATCAGCCCACAACGCATCATACAATGCTTTGTGCCAATTCCTTTGATTTTCGTCTACTAATTTCCTGATTATAGTAACCAGATTCTTATTGCTGGATTCAACTTGCCCATTACCCTGGGGATAATAGTCAGATGAATGAGCCAAAGTAATGCCGAATCCATAGCAAAACTCAGTTAACTCATGTGACGAGAAATTGGAAGCATTATCCGCTACAATCTTATGAGGTACACCGAATCTAACAATTATGTTTTCCTTAAGGAATTTGCAAACAACTTCAGAAGTTACTTGCTTGATTGGTACAGCCTCTACCCACTTAGTAAAATAATCTGTAGCAGTTAGCACATAGTGGTGTCCAGCACTGGAAGCAGGATTCAATGTTCTGATAAAATCAATCCCCCATTGGCGAAAAGGTTCTTCAATCACCACAGGCTTCAGAGGAAGAGCTGCTAACTTGGGACGACCAACAAAATGTTGACAAGCTTCACATTTAGACACCCATTCTGCTGAGTCCCGGAAAAGAGTAGGCCAATAATACCTAGCCCGTAAGATCTTATACGCTGTTACAGAAGATGAAAAATGTCCTCCGCATGCTAGGCTATGAAAGGATTCTAATAACTTTTCCTGTTGCGATTTATCAACACAACGCAAGAAGACACCATCGATACCTTTCTTGTATATTGCATTATTCCACAAAAGGTATTTCACAGATCTCAACTTGACGGTCCTCTTCTCTTTTTGATTTAAATGCGGAGGGCATTCACCATAAGTTAGGAAGAAAGTGATGTCCGTGTACCATTCATCGGTCGTATTGACAAAAAGCACCGTAGGCAGTTCTGAAGAAGTATCTTGATCCTTCTCGCACTCTGCTTCAGCATGATTCTCTGCAATCAATTGACACAGGCCCCTTCCTCGTACCAACTTGGTAGGTTTGATGTCTAAGTCGTACTCCTGAACCTTAGCAATCCAAGTACCTCTTTGGCTTCCCAGCTCTTGTTGAGTCAGAATGGATTTAACAGCAGTATCAGGAACGAGAACACGAGTATGAGAATTCAGTACATAGTACCTGAAGTGTTTTACTACTCTTACCACTGCGTAAGCATGTTTTTCAATCTGCGACATCTTCAATTCATGCTCTTTCAACGGACAGCTCATGAATGCGATAGGAGCTTCAATGCCTTCTCCATTTTCCTGCATCAGGATCGTTGACACTGTGTGGGCAGAAGCATAGCTATACATGATGAAATCTTTCTTGAAGTCTGGACATACTAAGACAGGAGCACTAGCAACTGCCTTTTTTATTTCTTCAAATGCCAGCTTCCCTTCTGTACTCCATCGAAATGGAATTTTACTTTTCATCATTCCAAGGATATCCTTGGTCTTGTCAGCAAAATCAGGTACAAATCTTCTAAAAAAATTAACCTTTCCGAAGAAAGAATGAACTCCTGTTTTACTTGTGGGCAAGGTAAGGCTCTGAATAGCCTTTACCCTGTCTGGGTCAATTTTAGTTCCTTCTCTAATCACAATATGACCCAGCAGCTTTCCTTCTGTAACCCCGAACATGGATTTCTTAGGATTCAATGAAATTCCGTGACGTCTGCATCTCTGAAGTACCTGTTCTAAATGATCATAATGATCACTTCGTTTTTTAGAAAAGACAGTCAAGTCATCCAAATACACGACTATGACCTTACCCATCAGATCTCTGAATGCTAGGTCCATAGCTCTCTGAAAAGTAGCTCCTGCGTTGATCAAGCCGAATGGCATCCTCCTGTAAGCAAAGGTACCCCATGGGGTCGTGAAAGCTGTCTTGTGTTGATCCTCTGTAGTTACTACTTCGACTTGATTATATCCTGAAAACCCGTCGAGCATGGATAACATTTCAGATCCAGTTACAGTTTGTAATACCTGATCCATGATCGGCAAGGGATAGTTATCCTTCAGCGAGGACTGATTCAAGTTCCGAAAGTCAACACAAATCCGGATCTCGTCATTCTTCTTTCTGACAGGAACAATGTTTGCAATCCAAGTGGAATGATGGATTGGGAAAATAATCCTAGCATCTAACATCTTCTGAATTTCTGCCAGGATTGTCCCTGAAATCTTCGGATTATAATGTCTTTGCTTCTGTCTATATGGCTTGACATCATGCTTCAAAGGAATACTGTGCTGAACATCCTTGGGCTTGAAAGATTTCAAATCTGCATAGGACCATGCTAACACATCGATGTATTTCTTCAAAAGCGAAGTGAATCTTTCCTTCTCTTCAGGAGAACAACATTTACCGATATTCACCATCCGAGGTTGATCAGATGAACCTAGATTGATTTGATCCACTTCAGAGGAAGAAGCTCCTTCAACCTGCCTTTTGTTTGGATGAAGCAATCATGTTTGTCAAACAGACCCTCCAGAGAAACCAGACCTTTTGGTATCTTGTTGCCTTTCAGCTGGATAAATTCACCATCAACCTCTTGATATGGATCTAAAATAGTTTCACGAAAGGCTGATTCCGAACCTTCAAAATACAGTTCACTGAAATTGTCAGCCTTTTCCAGGAAAGCCAACACTTGTTGATCATCATTGAATACCTGCCAGTGAGTTGCATTATCAGGGATGCTAGGGCGGTACACAATCTCGATAGAGTATGTGTCTTGCTTGAACTGAGGATGAGGAAGAAGAAGAGATGCAGATACGGCCAAAGAATCAGCCTTGTCATTATAATCTCTTAAAACTGCCTTAATAGAAAATGCATCAAAGCATTCTATACTATCCCACACTTTGTTCCTATAATGCCTCAACCGATCATTTTTCACCTGATATACACCCCTGACCTGATTAACAATCAGCTCTGCATCTCCCTGCAACCTTGAGATTCTTGATTCCCTTCTGTCTGGCCAATTCTAATCCTAATAACAGGGCTTCATATTCGGCCGTGTTGTTAGTATTATCAAATTGCAACTTATAAGTTGATGGGAAAATCTCGGAGCTAGGAGATATGAGAACAACACCAGCGCCTGATCCAGAAGTTGAGCAGCTACCATCAAATTCAAGCGTCCAAATTGCATTGGGATCTCCCTCTTCCACATCTACAATGGGTATCTCTGAAGCCATGAAATAATTCCCGAAGCTAGCATCTTCGAAAAGAATCTGAGCCTTAGGATCATCTGATTTAGTCACCAAATACTTTGCCTGCGGTTCAGGATGAAGAACCTGTTGAACCCCTTTGACTAGGATCTTAGCTTTGGTCCAATCCATACTAATCTCTCCTCCGACATCTTTACAAAATCCTCTACCCAAGAGAATGCCGTAAGCTGCAGGAATATCTGCAACTAGGATAGTCATTTTCACTCTCTTCTCAGGAAAAGCAACAAATGCGAACTGTGCGTCCTTAATTTGACCAATCAGAGGGACTTGTTAGTTTCCATGGAATAGCACCGTCCATATGATTTAGTCAAAGTAAGCCCAAGAGCATGGGCCACTTTTGCGGGCATAACATTATCAGAGGCCCCTGAATCAATGATGCAATTGCTGAGTTTAAAACCCATTTATAAGTAGAGACAATAAAATGGTTCAATCTTTCCTGAGGAAGAAGCAGAAGTCAGATTATCTTGAGGCGTGGGTTGAGTAGGATTTGAAAGGAGACCTTTAGCAGGTGATGGAACGGCCGCTTTACTTCTGATGAACTTGGCCAGCTTTCAAATTGTTCGGGATTCGACTGAAGGTATTCTGCTTCTGACATTTGAATTTTGGTTCTCTTTGCATGATCAATAATATCAAAAGCAGTGTAAGAAGGAATGATAGTAGGCTCAGTTCTAATTATATGAGCTTGTGCTGGGGCACTGACCTTAGGAGAAGGAGAATAAGGAGCAGCTGTCTTTTTAGTAACCTCTCTTTCAGTTTACAACACCGAAATAGGGGTACCCCCTTTTGACTATGGATACAGGAGGTTCCTTATTCTTCTCCTTAGTATTTTCCAGAGGCTTTCTGGGAACCTGAGATTGGGACCCGAGTGAAAACAGCAAATGATTGACCATCTGGCTCACATTCATCTTCATCATATTCCAAATAACCAATGCTGGAGTCGCCAGCTGACTCATCATAAGACTCATCAGCATATCCTGAAGCTTCGAAATCCTCACGGAATCTTGTTCTTCTGGTTCATCATCTTCTTCAATTATTTCCACTGTTGCATTAACAAGGCGGAGCTTCAATTGCTAGTCTCGGCTGAGCAGGAGCTAACCGTGGCCTATCTCTGGCAGGTGCACCATTGTTATTAAAATTCCGCCTAGGGATATCCCGGTACGGAACATTGCTCACCTGCTGAGACACTTGCGTCTTTAAAGAAATCAAATCATTAGCCATTTTTTGAAACATAGGTCAGTATTACCTTGAGAAGAACCTTGATTTTTGATTTTGGGTATATCTTTCTTGATCCTTCCGGTAAGAAGACATCTCTATTTAAGGAGCGTTGACTGCGTAGTAGCCAAAATCTGGAATAACCGACCTTCGTAATGAAAAACCTGATTGACTGAAGGTGCGTCGGAAGTAGAGGAGAACCCGACTCGCAAAGAAGATATCGGAAAAAAATTAGTGACCCGACAGGTCTGATATGTCAGAATCTTGGCCGAAACCCGACACTTGCTTTTCAATGGCGGGGAAACAGGAGTGGGAAAAAGGAAAAAAAGGGTAATGAAGACTTCTTTTTGAAGAAAGAAAAAAATCCCGACGTCCACTGTGGATGGCGGGAAACTAGGAAAAACCCGTCACTGCGAGCTCTTTGTATTGGACTTTGCATCTGCCAAAACAGCCTTAAATCCGGGAAAACAAAAACAAAGCTTTCCTTTGAATTTTCACATATAAAACATCCTTCTTTTTGTGTTATTCATTTTCCATACATCATGCAAGTAATTGGACTTTGAAGGGAACAGCACCAATTGATAGTCCAGAAGAAAATAACCCTAAAAGCCCAAAACCCTTTCCAAAACGACAAGAAAGAAGAAGGAAGAAAAACCCTCAACCACTGGCAAGAAATGGTAAAGAAAAAGACGCAATCGATCCAGAAAAATCAAGAATACAAGAAGGAACGAAAAATACTTCAATCGAGAACAGGTAAAATCGAAAAACAAACGTCCAGCTAGTCGCGAGTTTTGCGGGTTCGGGAGCGGAAAGAAAGAGCTATGCGAAAAAATCCATGAATTAAAAGAGAACGGTAAGATGACGTGGAAATCCGGGTATTTATAGGAAAATCAGTAATAAATACACTTCAGCTCGGCACGTGCCACCCTCACCAACCATTCGGCATGAATTGCCACGTCAGTATGTTAGAGGAGTCCGAAAACCCGACACGAGGAGATTTAGTGCATTTCGGGTTTCGGGCCTTTGGAAAACATGGAGCACCCACACATGTTGTTGAATCATGAATGTTCCGATTGCCATTGAACTTCCGAAAACCCGATTTAAAGGATTGAGCGGACTCTCGGGCATCGGAGGACATGGCGCATAATAAAACATGTTTTTGGATCCTGAATATCCCGATTGCTTTAGAGTTCCGAAACCCGAAGACGAAGGATTGTTCTTAACACAAGGCGGGTCTCGGGTTTCGGAAGTCACGGACACAAAGCATGTTTGTGATCATTTCAATGTTCCGATGAGTTGAATTTCTGAAAACCCGATTACAATAGGATTGTCTCATTGTAAGGTGGGTCTCGGGTTTTCGGAGGTCATAAGACATAAAGCATGTTAAAAACTCTATGTCAAGCTGTTAGTCAACACCCGAAAACCCGATTTTCTCTAAAAGATGTTCATGATGCAAAATCACTTCAAAATTTTGTAGGGGTTATCCGATCATTTTCGTTGTGAACTCAAAACGGGAGAACAGCTGGCTCCGTTGGGGACTTTCTTTGTAATACCAAAGGAAGAGAACTCAGAATCTCTGGTCTCGTGGACCAGGGCTTATCCAATGGGCTACGGGGTCAAGGAGAAAACCAAAACAAAACAAAACGAAGAAAGAAAGAAAGAAAACCAAAGCAACACAACAACAAAAGCAAATATGTACAATGCAATGAGAGCATCTTACATTAATGGTGGAAACAACTTTAGATGTTGTCCACTGAAAGGCAAAGAGAGTAACCCTCCATCCAGATATGATAGAAGGAAACTATTTTCACCATTCAACTCGTGGATCTTGAAAGTTCCTTTCCATAAGAATCAAATTTTTCCATGTATTCCTTTTTGTTCTCTTCTTTTATCCAAAGCAACACCAGATCTCCAATCTGGAAGTCACGTTGGCTTGGATTTTTTATCAAAAATCTTCTTCACCCTGCTCTGATGATCTGCTATACGATCAATCACCTTGATTCGCTCTTCTTCTAGCTTGGTTAGGTACATAACCCTCTTTTCGATTGAATTCTGAAAAACTACATGTTCAACCGCTTTCGCCAACTGTAAGGCCGAAAATTCTACTGAGATAGGAATTTCAGCATCAATCCCGTATAGCAATTGAAAGGGGACATCCCTATGGCTCGCTTTGGAGTGATCCGATCAGCCCACAACGCATCATACAATGCTTTGTGCCAATTCCTTTGATTTTCGTCTACTAATTCCTGATTATAGTAACCAGATTCTTATTGCTGGATTCAACTTGCCCATTACCCTGGGGATAATAGTCAGATGAATGAGCCAAAAGTATGCCGAATCCATAGCAAAACTCCGTTCTACCTCATGTGAGAGAAATTGGAAGCATTATCCGCTACAATCTTATGAGGTACCACGAATCTAACAATTATGTTTTCCTTAAGGAATTTGCAAACACTTCAGAAGTTACTTGCTTGATTGGTACAGCCTCTACCCACTTAGTAAAATAATCTGTAGCAGTTAGCACATAGTGGTGTCCAGCACTGGAAGCAGGATTCAATGTTCTGATAAAATCAATCCCCCATTGGCGAAAAGGTTCTTCAATCACCACAGGCTTCAGAGGAAGAGCTGCTAACTTGGGACGACCAACAAAATGTTGACAAGCTTCACATTTAGACACCCATTCTGCTGAGTCCTGGAAAAGAGTAGGCCAATAATACCTAGCCCGTAAGATCTTATACGCTGTTATAGAAGATGAAAAATGTCCTCCGCATGCTAGGCTATGAAAGGATTCTAATAACTTTTCCTGTTGCGATTTATCAACACAACGCAAGAAGACACCATCGATACCTTCTTGTATATTGCATTATTCCACAAAAGGTATTTCACAGATCTCACTTGACGGTCCTCTTCTCTTTTTGATTTAAATGCGGAGGGCATTCACCATAAGTTAGGAAGAAAGTGATGTCCGTGTACCATTCATCGGTCGTATTGACAAAAAGCACCGTAGGCAGTTCTGAAGAAGTATCTTGATCCTTCTCGCACTCTGCTTCAGCATGATTCTCTGCAATCAATTGACACAGGCCCCTTCCTCGTACCAACTTGGTAGGTTTGATGTCTAAGTCGTACTCCTGAACCTTAGCAATCCAAGTACCTCTTTGGCTTCCCAGCTCTTGTTGAGTCAGAATGGATTTAACAGCAGTATCAGGAACGAGAACACGAGTATGAGAATTCAGTACATAGTACCTGAAGTGTTTTACTACTCTTACCACTGCGTAAGCATGTTTTTCAATCTGCGACATCTTCAATTCATGCTCTTTCAACGGACAGCTCATGAATGCGATAGGAGCTTCAATGCCTTCTCCATTTTCCTGCATCAGGATCGTTGACACTGTGTGGGCAGAAGCATAGCTATACATGATGAAATCTTTCTTGAAGTCTGGACATACTAAGACAGGAGCACTAGCAACTGCCTTTTTTATTTCTTCAAATGCCAGCTTCCCTTCTGTACTCCATCGAAATGGAATTTTACTTTTCATCATTCCAAGGATATCCTTGGTCTTGTCAGCAAAATCAGGTACAAATCTTCTAAAAAAATTAACCTTTCCGAAGAAAGAATGAACTCCTGTTTTACTTGTGGGCAAGGTAAGGCTCTGAATAGCCTTTACCCTGTCTGGGTCAATTTAGTTCCTTCTCTAATCACAATATGACCCAGCAGCTTTCCTTCTGTAACCCCGAACATGGATTTCTTAGGATTCAATGAAATTCCGTGACGTCTGCATCTCTGAAGTACCTGTTCTAAATGATCATAATGATCACTTCGTTTTTTAGAAAAGACAGTCAAGTCATCCAAATACACGACTATGACCTTACCCATCAGATCTCTGAATGCTAGGTCCATAGCTCTCTGAAAAGTAGCTCCTGCGTTGATCAAGCCGAATGGCATCCTCCTGTAAGCAAAGGTACCCCATGGGTCGTGAAAGCTGTCTTGTGTTGATCCTCTGTAGTTACTTCGACTTGATTATATCCTGAAAACCCGTCGAGCATGGATAACATTTCAGATCCAGTTACAGTTTGTAATACCTGATCCATGATCGGCAAGGGATAGTTATCCTTCAGCGAGGACTGATTCAAGTTCCGAAAGTCAACACAAATCCGGATCTCGTCATTCTTCTTTCTGACAGGAACAATGTTTGCAATCCAAGTGGAATGATGGATTGGGAAAATAATCCTAGCATCTAACATCTTCTGAATTTCTGCCAGGATTGTCCCTGAAATCTTCGGATATAATGTCTTTGCTTCTGTCTATATGGCTTGACATCATGCTTCAAAGGAATACTGTGCTGAACATCCTTGGGCTTGAAAGATTTCAAATCTGCATAGGACCATGCTAACACATCGATGTATTTCTTCAAAAGCGAAGTGAATCTTTCCTTCTCTTCAGGAGAACAACATTTACCGATATTCACCATCCGAGGTTGATCAGATGAACCTAGATTGATTTGATCCACTTCAGAGGAAGAAGCTCCTTCAACCTGCCTTTTGTTTTGGATGAAGCAATCATGTTTGTCAAACAGACCCTCCAGAGAAACCAGACCTTTTGGTATCTTGTTGCCTTTCAGCTGGATAAATTCACCATCAACCTCTTGATATGGATCTAAAATAGTTTCACGAAAGGCTGATTCCGAACCTTCAAAATACAGTTCACTGAAATTGTCAGCCTTTTCCAGGAAAGCCAACACTTGTTGATCATCATTGAATACCTGCCAGTGAGTTGCATTATCAGGGATGCTAGGGCGGTACACAATCTCGATAGAGTATGTGTCTTGCTTGAACTGAGGATGAGGAAGAAGAAGAGATGCAGATACGGCCAAAGAATCAGCCTTGTCATTATAATCTCTTAAAACTGCCTTAATAGAAAATGCATCAAAGCATTCTATACTATCCCACACTTGTTCCTATAATGCCTCAACCGATCATTTTTCACCTGATATACACCCCTGACCTGATTAACAATCAGCTCTGCATCTCCCTGCACCTTGAGATTCTTGATTCCCTTCTGTCTGGCCAATTCTAATCCTAATAACAGGGCTTCATATTCGGCCGTGTTGTTAGTATTATCAAATTGCAACTTATAAGTTGATGGGAAAATCTCGGAGCTAGGAGATATGAGAACAACACCAGCGCCTGATCCAGAAGTTGAGCAGCTACCATCAAATTCAAGCGTCCAAATTGCATTGGGATCTCCCTCTTCCACATCTACAATGGTATCTCTGAAGCCATGAAATAATTCCCGAAGCTAGCATCTTCGAAAAGAATCTGAGCCTTAGGATCATCTGATTTAGTCACCAAATACTTTGCCTGCGGTTCAGGATGAAGAACCTGTTGAACCCCTTTGACTAGGATCTTAGCTTTGGTCCAATCCATACTAATCTCTCCTCCGACATCTTTACAAAATCCTCTACCCAAGAGAATGCCGTAAGCTGCAGGAATATCTGCAACTAGGATAGTCATTTTCACTCTCTTCTCAGGAAAAGCAACAAATGCGAACTGTGCGTCCTTAATTTGACCAATCAGAGGGACTTGTTTAGTTTCCATGGAATAGCACCGTCCATATGATTTAGTCAAAGTAAGCCCAAGAGCATGGGCCACTTTTGCGGGCATAACATTATCAGAGGCCCCTGAATCAATGATGCAATTGCTGAGTTTAAACCCATTTATAAGTAGAGACAAATAAAATGGTTCAATCTTTCCTGAGGAAGAAGCAGAAGTCAGATTATCTTGAGGCGTGGGTTGAGTAGGATTTGAAAGGAGACCTTTAGCAGGTGATGGAACGGCCGCTTTACTTCTGATGAACTTGGCCAGCTTTTCAAATTGTTCGGGATTCGACTGAAGGTATTCTGCTTCTGACATTTGAATTTTGGTTCTCTTTGCATGATCAATAATATCAAAAGCAGTGTAAGAAGGAATGATAGTAGGCTCAGTTCTAATTATATGAGCTTGTGCTGGGGCACTGACCTTAGGAGAAGGAGAATAAGGAGCAGCTGTCTTTTTAGTAACCTCTCTTTCAGTTTACACCGAAATAGGGGTACCCCTTTTGACTATGGATACAGGAGGTTCCTTATTCTTCTCCTTAGTATTTTCCAGAGGCTTTCTGGGAACCTGAGATTGGGACCGAGTGAAAACAGCAAATGATTGACCATCTGGCTCACATTCATCTTCATCATATTCCAAATAACCAATGCTGGAGTCGCCAGCTGACTCATCATAAGACTCATCAGCATATCCTGAAGCTTCGAAATCCTCACGGGAATCTTGTTCTTCTGGTTCATCATCTTCTTCAATTATTTCCACTGTTGCATTAACAGGCGGAGCTTCAATTGCTAGTCTCGGCTGAGCAGGAGCTAACCGTGGCCTATCTCTGGCAGGTGCACCATTGTTATTAAAATTCCGCCTAGGGATATCCCGGTACGGAACATTGCTCACCTGCTGAGACACTTGCTTCTTTAAAGAAATCAAATCATTAGCCATTTTTTGAAACATAGGGTCAGTATTACCTTGAGAAGAACCTTGATTTTTGATTTTGGGTATATCTTTCTTGATCCTTCCGGCTAAGATGAGATCATCCTCTATTTCAGTAGCCGTTGACTGAGCAGTAGCCAAATCTGGGATAACCAACCTTTGTAATAAAAAACTTATATCAGGAGGTTGAGCATTGATGAAGAAGCACTTTTGGTTTTCCAAAGTTGGTACAGCTATAACTGGAATTTTCCGAATCAGCTTATTGAACTTAGCCACGAATTCCCGCATAGGTTCATGCGATTCCTTCTTCATATGAGTAAGCTGAGCTAACAATGCATGAGAATCTTTGGCTGGTTTGAAACGTGCCTCAAACTTGGTCCGCATGGTAGCCCAATCTGGAATGCATGCATTCGGGAGGTGATAAAACCATTCAGCTGCTACTCCCTGCAATGTTTCAACGAAGAGTCGAACAGAGACATCTTCGTGGGCTACTCCGAGGACACCGCATGCAACAAAGAAAGACGCAATATGCTCATCAGGATGCTGCTTCCCATCCCCATTGAACTTGGGAATGTTTTTACGTGATCCACGTGGTAACTCATGCAATGGAGGAGTCAAAGTAAGAGGACCAATGACTGCACCCCAAGGCACAGGTTGAACCGCCATCCTCCTGAAAAGAGTGCGTACAGGGATCCGGGTATCAGACAAGAGTAGTGCACGACAAGTTGCAGATGCTTCCCGTTCTTCAGGGATCCAATTTCTCCGAACAGGTGAAGAACTTCTGGCTCGGTTAGAGACAACGTTATTGGGAGAAAGGCTGAAATTCTGCTGTTGCAGCAACTCAAAGAGTGGATCAATTTCACCTTGAGCTCGGCGAGACCGAGTGAAGACCCTCCTGGCCAGCTTGAACTGAAAGGAGATCTTATTAAAAATAAGGAAAATATGGAGTCGCCAGACACCGAGAGGATAAGCTTTATACTATTGATCCGTATTTCCCCAGCGGAGTCGCCAAAAACTGTTGGTTGGATATTTTGTCAAACCAAAATATGAGGTTCAACCACAGTACATGTGATAATATCCCTCCTCAAAGACAGGTGAGGCTGCCTGTTTATTGCTAACCTAAAACACAGTAAATAATATATACAATATTCACACTAATCTAACCATTGGGGGTTGGGATGAAATCCTGAAATCCACATTCACACGATTCAAGGATATTGCTTTCGTAAGTGAAATAGGTTAGAAACTGTTACAGTGAAAGAAGCATGGTAGAAAAGAAATGGGAGAAACGTATTTTATTTCGAGTAAACACAGAGCACGAAATAATCATACGAGTTTTAGATCACAGATATAGTGTCCGAGATAATTAGAAACACTGAGATTCTATGCAAAGAATAGCTTTAAGATCATGAACATAAGAACACTGTCTTAAATAAGATATATTCCACAACACAAAGTCTGCAAAACAATATCAACTTCTATTCTTAAAAATTATTGAAAGAAAACACAAAGTTTTTCTCCTTTCCAATAGCCTCTTAATGCTTCAAAAATTCTCGACCCTTTAGAATGCACAAGCATCCCTTATTTATAACAAAAGAAGCTAGAGATTAAACAGGACAGATCCTGAAAAGTAGCATGCTAACTAGAGTTCAGCTTTGCATGATTCTCACGCAGGAGATCAAGTCAAAGTATGAATTAAAAATAATGACAAAATGGAAATAAAAGATATGTCATTCTAAAAATAGAAATGACATGGGACGTTGGACCTCAATCCGAGTGATAATCTTTTGATTCTTCTCCTTTCTCTTCCTCTAGCTGAGACTGTTTGTTCCAGAACTCCTGGAACTTCCAAATAATGCCTTGCATTTCATTTTCATCAGGCACAGTGGAATGATCATTCCACATTTCGCAGGTCTCATGGATATCACTGGTACTTCCGGGAAGCTTTTTCAACCTTTTGCTGAGCTTTCTTAAGGCCTCCAACGTATGTTCAATCCTCACAAACTGACCAATGACTTCAAGGTCGAATCCATCTACAGGTTCATGTTGAACAGTCTCTTGAACTTGTTTGAAGAGATCATCTGCTGATAGGGCACTTGAGTTCCCAACTGACACCTTTGGACAAATCTTTAGCAATTCTTCTTCCAGATCACTTTTCCCATCGATCAATTTATCTCTTGATTCTCTCAACTTGCTGCAGGCTTCGTTGAGGATCTTTACTCTAAACTTGATGGCCTTGATCAGCTGGAAGTGTTTATCTGTATGTGGAAGAACGCCTTCTTCTACCAAGAGATGTGCTGGTATTTGCTTTAGCACTTGGAGAGCTTCACAAGTCAAATCAAGCTGTCCAAGTTCTTCAGTGAATTCCTCATCCATCTTCTCTCCTTCCTTCTGAATCTCTGCCAAGGACTGATGAACTTTCACCACGTCTTGAATTACTTCCTTCCCTTGTTGGAACAACTTTTGGATCCATTCATCAACCACCCTTCCTTTTTTAGTAATCTTCTCAATCGTAGGCACCGATGAGAAATCAAATCCGGCAGAAGCAGAAGCAGATGGTATGGATTCCAGGGGTGTTGAGAGTTTAATCAAAACCTCTGTCAACTGCTCCACTTTTTCCTTAAGCTCATTTCTGCTGTCCTTTGTTTCTTTCAACTTTTGGCACAGGACGTCTATGGAATCCTTTGCATCTTGCTGCGCCCCTTTTGCTGTCACTTTCCCTAGAGCCACCCTGGTTACCTGGTAATCAGCAGCTGTTACATCATCTTTAGTTTTGTCAGCTGAGGGAGTGGCAATCTCTGCGAACTTATCTCCTGAAGCATCCACCAAAACCCTTGAAACTGTTTTGGGTTTCTTGGCTGATCTCGCAGTAGAAGCCTTAAGTGAGCTGAAATCAAAGGCTGGTAGGGGTACAATCACTTTCCTCTTCCTCGGAGTTTGCTCGAGTAGCCATTGTGGTGTATCAGAGGAAACTGCCAATGTTGTAGTAACTGGTATTCTACTCTCAAGGGGAGCAGATTCTACTATTGGAGGGGGAACAGCAGTCAACGTGGTAGTAGGTGCAATGAATAGAGGCACGGGTTGTGGGGGAGTGTTGGTGATCACTTGGGTTCCAGCAGAGAGGGGTGAGAGCCCGGAGAAAATATTGGCCATGCTTGAAGAAGTGGATGGGGAATGAGGAGGCTGAAGTGGTTGTTGAGGGGGAGGCACAGATTCAGTTTCCAAAGCCTTGACTGCAAGAGATAAGGTCTCTCCCGTTGAGCAATCAGAAAATGGTGAAGTCAAGGGCTGACTTCCTCCTTCTTCCAAATTAATTTCTCCTATTTCTGGTGGTGTTGGTGATTCTGGCACATCCACCGTTTGAGTTGGAGAGATAATTGAAGAGATTGGTCTTTCTTTCCTCTTCTTGGGAATCTTGATTTTTATAGACCCCCCAGTAGATTCCTTGTCCTTCTTCTTTTTGGAGGGCCCCGCCTCAGAAGCAGCCAATTTTGGAAACTTGTCATCTTTAAAATTCATGCCCCAAGAAGAGAGCCATTTCTTTGTACGAGCCAAAATTAGGGCTGACCTATCGGTGATAGAGGCTTTCTCGCTGGCCGACCAATCAATAGGTGGAAAAATGTATCGATCTTCGTTAAGCCCATCATAGGACATATCCAACACACTTTCATTGTCGGTCGTGCCATCTGGAAAATCAGAAAGCTCCAGCGTCTGGATCTCATCAATAGTTAACCGACTATTATCTTTTCTGCGAACTGCAACTTCGTTACGCAGATCCACCCAGATATCCTCAATGTCGGGCCTGTGCAGATGTAGGGCTCCATAGGTTCTCAGCACTCCTCGAATGTCAAAACCATCCCGAGACTTCATATGCTTCTTTAATTTCTCCTAAAGTTCACATTCGACATTTTTGGCCTTAGCCACTGTCGAGCAAGTATATCTCCCAATGGAAATTGGGAAGGATACTGCTGCCTTATGCTTGCTCTGTTGGAATTTGTGAAAATCCAATAGTTGTCTGACCAATTCTATTAGTATCAATTTATCTCCAGGATAATGAGGCAGACGGAAAGGCTCTCCAGAGTACATGACCGTTCGAAGGTAGGTAAACTTCTTAAACTGTAAGAAGATACATCCCCATTTAGATACTTCAGCCCATGCCTCGTCTGAGACCCTTGTTTTTCTCAGCCCTGGATTCAGCTGGCAGATGTTCTCATAGAAAAAGGCGTCATTTATCCTCCTAAAATGATCCTTGGACCCCTTCTTAGTTATTTTAGGATAATACTTATAGACTGGATTTTTCGTTCTGCTTCCTTAGTCTCTAGCCCGGGATAGCTCCTCATTCCAGCTGTTGCATAGGCTACATATGAGAACATATAAAACTTTCCGGTTGACAGGACCGTCGTCATCTGGGAATCAATTTCATCACTGATAAGGGTTCCCCAGTCAATCCCTTGCTTGTTCTTTTTTATGGTGACCATAAATTGGTACATCCATCCATGAAATAAATTTGATTCCGGCAAGCCAAAAACCCGGCTCAGCAGGGTGATAATGTCGTTGATTTCTTGTATGAAATCCGATCTAGGGATAGTTCTTGGAAATCTAGATATTACTGGTTTTGCCTTGACCAAGAACTTCTTATTGACATCCCTAATGCAATTTTCCTGGTTACTGTCCCAGGCCTTCTGAGCCGACTTGATATCTAGGGCCCCATACTCTTCAAAATTTGGTAGTTTCAGGAGATCATCAAAATAAGCTCCATCTAGTTTGATAACTACTTCACCAGCCTGATTCCTTACGGAACGAGAAGCTGAGTCGTAGCTGGATGCACACGCCAAAACAAACTCTGGACATTGGGCAGACATGGGGAAGCCTGCTGCAAGGGGCAAGCCACTGTTAGCTAAAGCCACCATCCATGGGGTTTAAGAAGAACTCTTTACCCTATTCCAAAAGTTATCCATGTCTATGTTGCCCAGCTCAGTATCCCTGATGTCATAATTACAGTCGATATATGACGGGGGTTCTGGTTTCTTAAATTTGTATTTCATCCTGCTAGATTTTTCGGCCTTCTCCTGTGATGAACCAGGATCCGACATGAAGAATATTGGAAGGAGAAATACTCGGAACTCCGGAGATGCTGTGCACACTGAAAAACCTGATTGACTGAATGCGTCAGAAGCAGAGGAGAACCCGACTCGCAGAAGAAGATATCGGAAAACTTAGTGAACCCGACAGGTCTGATATGTCAGAATCTTGGCGAAACCCGACACTTGCTTTCAATGGCGGAAACAGGAGGTAACCCGGCACCCACTGTTAATGACGGAACCTGAAGAAAACCCGGCGTCCACTGTTGATGGCGGAACTTAGGAAAAACCCCGTCACTGCGAGCTTCCTTTGTATTTCAGACTTTTGAATCTGCAAAACAGCCTTCAAAATCCGGGAAACAAAAACAGAGTCTTTCCTTTGAATTTTCACATATAAAACATCCTTTCTTTTTGTGTTATTCATATTCCATACATCATGCAAGTAATTGGAATTTGGAAGGAACAGCACCAATTGATAGTCTCAAGAAGAAAATAAACCCTAAAAACCCAAAACCCTTTCAAAACGACACAGAAAGAAGAAGGAAGAAAAACCCTCAACCACTGGCAAGAAATTGGAAAGAAAATACACGCAATCGATCCAGAAAAATCAAGAATAAAGAAGGAACGAAAAATACCTTCAATTCGAGACAGGTAAAATTGAAAACAAACGATCCAGTCTGGTAACGCGAGTTTGCGGGTTTCGGGAGCGGAAGAGCATGCGAAAAATCCACGAATTAAAAATATGAACGGTAAGAATGACGTGGAAATCCGGGTATTTATAGGAAAATCAGTAATAAATACACTTCAGCTCGGCACGTGCCACCTCACCAACCATTCGGCATGAATGCCACGTCAGTATGTTGGAGGAGTCCGAAAACCCGACACGAGTAGATTTAGTGCATTTCGGGTTTCGGGCTTCGGAAAACATGGAGCACCCAACATGTTTTGAATCATGAATGTTCCGATGCATTGAACTTTCGAAAACCCGATTTTAAAGGATTGAGCGGACTTTGGGAATCAGAGGACATGGCGCATAAAACATGTTTTGGATCATGAATATCCCGATGCTTTAGAGTTCCGAAAACCCGAAGACGAAGGATTGTCTTAACACAAGGCGGGTCTCGGGTTTCGGAAGTCACGCGACACAAAGCATGTTTTGGATCATGAATGTTCCAATGAGTTGAATTTCTGAAAACCCGATTACAAAGGATTGTCTCATTACAAGGCGGGTCTCGGGTTTCGGAGGTCATAAGACATAAAGCATGTTAAAACTTATGTCAAGCTGTTAGTAACACCCGAAAACCCGATTTTCTCTAAAAGAGGTCATGATGCAAAATCACTTCAAAAATTTTGTAGGGGTTATCCGATCGTTTTCGTTGTGAACTCAAAACGGGGATAACACACCATCATTTTCAGATTCTAAAAATATCAAGTGATGTTTTTTTTTACTTTCCATTTTTAGTAACCTTCTGAAAATGGAAAATTCCTTCAGAAGAATAGACGTTGAAAATCATTTAGATAAAAAACTAGGGCACTTGGGTTGAAAAAAGCAAAAGGAAAAAAAAACTTTCTAAAAATAGAAAGGGCTTACAATTTACCCCCAAGGCACATGTGGTAGACTCATAATGTGAAGGAATCACTTCAGTGAAAGCAACTAGCCAAAAAGTAACTTGCCTGAAGCAGCTCCTAGGTCCTTATCTTTAAAAATATTAGTTTTCATTCTCAGTTGCAGAAACTTATTGTTACCTTCATAACAATCCTATATCACTAAATTTTTCCACCGTGAAGATCAATTTCACCAGCCTTGAGCCCATCTTAGCTCTCATATCAAAGTACCTGAGTGTGGGCAATAGCAATGTTGTGCACATGGAACTGGAAGAGCTCAAACACAAAATGTTTGGTGGCAAGCTGAGGGAACCAATAGAAGAGAAGATATTCTCCGAGTGGTTTGTATGCAGCCAGAGACCATCCTCATTTCCTCCAAAATATCAAGCTAGTTGTTGACATGTACCCAGCATTATGAAAAATATACAAGAACAATCAGGACAGATGACAACTCAATCATGGCAGTGCTCAATCCAAGAGCCATATTGCACATTTTACATATCACAATCGATGAAGGATATGGTCGTAATCACAAAGGATAATTCACGATGTCATAAGTGGTTAAGATATGGATTCATACCTCCAAGGTCTCGTCCTTAGATCTTGGCTAAAACATGAGAGGGATCCTAGTCACATCCCGAGAGTTATTTCTTCTCATCAGTGAATTTCACAACACCTTCTCTGATATGATCATTCTTTGAGTTGCATCATAGGTGAAGAAAATCACCAAGGATTTTCATTATTGGATGGTTTTATTCATCACCAAAATCATTTGAGGGGAAGCAAATGATTTATTGGGGACAACGTTATTAGCGATGGGTTACATATCCAGCTACTCCAAGTTCATGCTTCGAAAAGGTTTTTCATCACTTCATATCTCATGTACACCATGTCGAGCAAGAGATCATTCAAAGGCTTTATTCCCAAACCAAATGTTCCTCAGAGAGATCTCACATTTGAGAGATATCCAAAATTAAACCTAGAGGAAAGAAATCAAAATTACGCCAGATTAAATGACACATTCACGATATGTGTGGTCAAGCTACTGGAAGGGAGTCAGCACTTGAGATTGCCATCTCGGGACACCACTTTGGTTAGAAAATATGGGTCGAGTTTCATCCAATTCTTTATATTCTCGTATATTAGGGTAGTCGGCTTTGATCACGCTCCATGGACGATTCCTTATTATCTGAGTAACAAGATGGTTTTGATGGATTTGTATAGATAGTTGGTACATGTGAATGGAAAGATGAAGAGTTGAAAGAGAAATAAAGTTTCCTTCCCCCTCTCACTGGGTATTTTCAAATGCAAGAGTCATCATGATGACACCAATGTTGAATTCACACCCTTACACCCATCAGTATGCAATCATATATTTTCAGGGAAAGCTTTGATCTTAGGTAGAATCCAAAATCCTTCTCATTCCTATACTTTCATCATGTGCCATAGATCAAGGAATTCTAGGTCACATCAACATGTATGAGGTCCGTCAACGAGGTAGTATAAAGATGACTATGGAGCAAATGAAGAAATTCATATTCAATTGGTATGAAGATGGTGTTCCTGAAGATGGCTCTTAAATGTTTAACCTTGAGTATCCTAAAGTCAAGGATTTTCCCCTCTCACAGGTGTAGTGGAATGTGTATGAACCTAATGATATCAAAGAACGCACGCAGCTCATCATCAAGAGATAAAAATAGGGGTTCAAGAAGAAGAGGGTTGAGCTCCTTGCCTCAGGAAACTTTCCATCCCTCCAGATGCAAACATCATACCACTCATCATCCAAGGCCAAGGATCATGCCATAATTTCATCCCATTCAGGAGACATTTTTAAAAGAGATGTAGAAGAACCTAAGCCCGCTCGATACAGGAGATTGTGAAAGATATTAATAATAAAAGAGATACCTGTAGTGGACCTTAAACAAATAGAGATTGATCCATTTGAACCTTCCACCTCACAACAGTCTTAATCCCCCCATTTATCACTGATGTGTCAGTCTTACCTCCATAGAGCATGCCTCCTCATATGGAGAAAGAAGCTATAATAATACCCACTATTGAGCCAGAATTTGATGAAATGTTCCCTTGGATACAAGAAACAATCACAATGGGAACTTGCATGGTATAACAAGTAATTTTCTATGATTTCTTCATCATCACTTTGAAAATCAAATCAAAGAAGGGAAGGTTATCTCATGTAGCTTATAGATTTTACAGTGTAACCTCGGGAAATCAGTATGTGGAGATATTTAAGTCAAATGTCATTAATCTTGTTGAAGAAATGAATCTGACTGACTATGAGATGAGCACCATCTCTTTGGGACTGACAACATATGAAGGTGATATGCACCTATAATAGGAATATTCCACTCACCTCATCACGAGGATTTGGGAATACAAATAAAATTTGGATCAAAAGGAAGAACATATTCACATTCTCGCTTCTTATGTCCAAGGGATCCTTGATCTCAGTGCATCCAATGCTCTCCCTACTGAATAAGTCACTCCAGTTAGCAACATTGATCCTAATTCCAATAAGAAGACTCAAGCCTTCACCATGTAAGGAATGGAAAACAATAAATGGATGGGCATGATTCTGAGAAAGGAAGAACACTGCTTCCAGAGATGATAACTTTGAATAGGTACATGGATGGCACAACAATGAAAGTGCTCACAACCAAAGAGGTGTTTGAGGTAGAAAAAGAAAAAATGGTACCAGGTATACCCATTGGTAATGGATATGGGAAAGGTAAATTCATCTCTTCTCGTGACCAAAGGAGTATTATCATCTGCAGAAGAATATTTATCTCGAGTTTGGGCCCATGTGTTGTTTTCTTGATATGAACTGATCAAGTATGCCATTGATGAGCTAAAATCATATGAAGAGGATGTTGATGAGATACAAAAACACTCATATGCTTAAATATAGAAGCTTGGGGTACCAGTAGTGAACCCAGATACTTCAAGAGATGACTTGTTGAAATCATTTGAGGACCAATTCAAGACAGAGGTTCGAGTTCCGTTCTCATTCACATAAAATACCTTGAAATCTCTATCAGAGATACATAAGATCATCTCCATCACTACAGATTACTATCTAACTTGGTACTTAGAATGTAAGAACATCAACTCCCTCGCAGAGAATTGGATCAAATCACTCAGCATTGTCCAAATCCCTTAGGAACATGATGTGATACCTGTAGTAGTATAATTTAGCAAGTCATTCAAGGGCGAGGAGATTCCATTGGCTTTTCTTTAAGAAATTCCATTAGGTGCAGGATCATCTTCTGAATAGTTTTCTCTCTCTTCTTCTTTCTTTTCTTCTCTCACCTTATTTCTTCCCCCTTCTAATTTTTGTTATGTGTAATCATGACATTTCGTCTTATTCATTAAAGTGACTTTATAAAGTTGAATTGTAAAAGTCCCTTTGTTTTATAAAAAGGGAACTTAATTTCTTAATTCCTAGGAAGATGAAAAGTCATAAAATGAATGGGTCAATCAAAGGTCATGTGGGAGGTAGATAAAAGGTCATTTCTTATTCTATATAATGTAATGACACCATCATTCTTAAGGGTTGTCAATTTTGTGCAATCAAGAGAGAGATCTATTGAGCCATATAAGAGAGATAGCATTCTTCCACTTTCCTCCACCATTTTATTTCCATTTCTTGTATTGTGCAACTTGATGAAAATGGTAATAAAGAAAGGGATTGTTTAATTTCATGGCTTATGAATGCGTGCAACTTTATGTGCATGGTTTCCTCTGGATGTTGGCATAATAATCTTGGTGTTTCTTTCTAATTAATTATGAATGTGAATTGTCTAAGTGGTTGTTGCAAGAATCTTATTTTCTACTTGCAGGGTTAATTTTCCTTTTCTAACTTCCCACTCCCCTTTCCCCACACTTCACAAAATTCTTCCCTTACAATTCCTTGTAAGCATTTTCTACGGGTACAATAGAGTGTGCCTGTTAGATCCCCGGCCTCTTTACCAACCACAAATTTTTTATTTGTGATTATTCACAATAAAGAGAAACTGCACCACCCAAGTTGAGGGACCTAGATTCCCAGAGCGTTGGCTAGAAATCCACAAATTTTTCCCCCGAAAAATTTTCTTGGCAACAGTTTTTTGCGCCCACTGTGGGGCAAACTTGGCAGAAATTTGCACCCAACATATATGACCATCAAAATACAAAAATAAATCAAATATCCAAAAAGTAAAAAATTTTGAAATTTGTGAAAATTAAGAGCTTTATACCTTCCATAAATGGTTATACCTGGTAACCCTCCTATTGAAAGACCCCAATTGTTGTTTCATATCCAAGAAGACGTCACTTTTGACTTTAGAGAATCCATTTGGCATACTAGACAAAGTTTCACTCAATACTTCATCGCCATGAGAGTACTTGATCTTGAAGAAGGACGTGTCACCGAATTAGAGAGACAGAGAGAAGTTCAAGCACCTCAAAGAAGAGCTTAAAATAAATTTTCAATTTTCAATTTGGCAGATAAAAGGTACACTCAACAACAAAGGCAAGGACAACAAACTGATCCCATCTTTAAATAACTACAAATAAGACAAGAGTTTCTCATAAATCCAAGGTCTCCCCTTTGTCAAGCAACTGGCCCCGTTAGGAGTCCAAGTGTCATTAATCCATTGGACGTTGACTTTCCATACATCAACAATAATATTAAATATTTCATTGACGCAGAGGCCGAAGAAGAAACTAGAGAAACAGAAGCAAGATTTGAAGCGAAGATAAGAGCTCAAATTGAAGAGAATGAAAGAGCTCAAGCAAAAGCAAACGCAAGAGCAGAAGTTGAAGTTGTAGCCTTGGAAAGGTTAGAATATAGAATCAGAAATAGAATAGTGGATCATGATCATGAAGAACGCATGCCAAACGTACCATGGGGTGGAAACACCAACCCACTTACTCTTCTTCAACCACTCCACGAGATACCAAAAGGCTCGAGGAAAAACTTCCCAAAATTCAAACGAGATGGTTTTCAACTTCTCGAGGAGCATGTAGTAGCATTCATCACCACTTGCGATGTACTGGACATAGAACACGAGGATGTATCTATCCGACTCTTTGTGGAATCACTACAGGGGAAATTTTCTGAATTGTTCTATATGCTAGCCCTAAGGTATATCATTTTTTGGGAATACATAAGAAGCATATTTAAGCACAGGTTCAAATCTAAGGAGGACTGCCAAGATCTCTTGGTATAGCTAGTGAAAATGAAGAAATAAGCTTCCGAATCTATGAGATTCGGATAACCAGAAGGATCCCTGAAGATGTCGTGCCTTCTAACAATAATTTTAAAAGATTCTTCATCAGTGCCTTACCGTCATAATTTGGTTTTTTCCTCAGAAGATCCCAAACCAAGGATTTGAAAGAAGAACAGGACTTTGTGATCAAGATCGAGGATGATTTTATCTTGTCTAGAAAATTGAAAGGTTCTGGTGGAAAGTAAAAAGGTCAGAGCTCAAAATCATCCCTTGATGATCCCATGATTTAGAATATGGCCAATGACATAGTTTACATGAAGAAGCAATTGTCTCAAATCACCATGTGAAATACTCCAAGGAAACCTAATCCTATGAACCGGCCAAGAATCACTTCACTTCCTCACCAGATTTCCCTCAAAGCTCCACCTGTCAACGCTACCTATGAAACTAATGAACCAAAATAGATAGAAGAACCTGAAGAGGAGGATGTAGGTGACAATTATAACTATCTCGAGGTCGAAGAAGTTGATGACGATAGACAAAATGGCCTTATTTAGTATGTTGAAGGAGATGAAGATGAAGATGTTGAGGAAGCTCCAAGCTTCTTGTGTGTAATTTTCACTCATGCACAATCCAAGAAATGAGCCTCATCTTCAACATCCATGGAAAAGGAAAATAAAAATAAAGAAGATCCCCCTACGGAAGTTCCACAAACTAAAATCATCAGCAGAGGATCATTTCTACCACCTTCGATGGATTTGGCTAAAGAAAAACCAAACCCAGTGGTTAGCAAGAATCCCACTGCCACACCAAGTAATTCTTCTAGTCCTTCCCCTAGTCCTAAAGTTCCTAAGAATAACTCTTCTTCAAATTCTACTTCGGTTAAGTCGCCTAAAGTACCACTTAATCCTAGTGTCTCATCTCCTTCCAAACCAGTTACCACACCTGTAAAATAAAATAAGTCTCCTAAGGTAACCACACCCTCACCATGTATATATTCCATCATTCCCATAACCTCAAATTCACACATTGTGGCCCCATTTGATTATGTGGAGCACGCGAGTAAAGACAAGGTTCAAATCATTGAACTGGAGTATTTGTAAATAAACCTTGCTCTATTTGATAGGTTGGTCAATGAAGCCCGAGGTTGTAGAGATAAAGTATCATATCCAAATTCTAAAGGCCTACTCCCCACACCATCCACTCCACCTCCACAAAATATGTTAGCCCTTACTGCCTCTAAAACCAACAAAGTTGAACCTTTTTACCTGTCTCTCCTCATCAAAGGCTTCCAACTCAATAATTACATCATAGATTATGGAGCCTCCGATAATTTAATACCAGTCAAATTTGCAAATGCTCTAGGTATAAATTTTAACCTGCACCAGAGGTTCTTGTTATTCCATGGAGTCCAAAGAAGTTTTGTTGGTAGGAAGAATAAAGGATGCACATGTGGCACTAGCTGACTTTCCAGAAAAGAAGGTGCTCCTTACAATCTTGGTAGCAGACATTCCAGCATCTTTTGGGATGATACTGAGCCAAATATTTTGCAAATACATGGGTGAAGAAATAAAAATGGATTGGTGATATGTGACCATTCCAGTAAATGGAGAAATGAAGAAGTTGCTACCAGTGAGAAAGATGAAGTACAGTTCGAAAAGTATGATGATCCAAGGGCGAACATCCTGTTTCAAGATATTGGGCCAGGAAACTACTTTCTCACATCTGAGAGAAAGATGAAAATTTACCCTTTCTTACCAAATAAGGAAGAAGATCAACTCTAGAAAATGGATTTCAATGGTAGTCATTCCAGCACAAGGTCGGAAGCAGGTGTAGTGTTTTGTTCTCCTTCCTAAGAATTGTACCCATTTGCCTACAAGCTGCAATTTGAAATACAAAAATAACTACAAAATTATGAAGATTCTTTTAGGGTATGAGCATAACAGAAGTTATGGGGATCAAGAAACTGTGATGCCAAGGTGATGCGGAGGTGATAGTAAATCAAGTTCAGAAGAAATACTAGGTGAAGAATCCAAGGCTCCAACATTATAGAAATAGAGTATGGGACTACATTGAATCTTTTGATGCGTTCTCCATCGAGTCTATCCTTTGAAAACATAATGAAAAGGTTGCATATTCCCTTGTAGTCATTAGCTTCCTTTGTGCTACCCCATCCTTCCTTTGGTAAAGATAAGGTGACCATAGAGATGGTTTTTAGGCCCAGCGTGCCTGATAATGTTAACCACTATCAAGTTTTCAATGATGACAACCAATTCTTGGCCTTCATGGAAGAAAGAGATAATTTCAATAACCTCTTCTTTAAGGGAAGTGAGAACCCACAGGGGATTAGTAACCAAGAAGAAAAAGAAGGAATCAAAGGAATTGATGAAGAGGGAGTGATCAAGCTTAAAGGAAATAAAATCCCTAAATTCCTAGTATCTCTAGAAGACTCTTTGATAAGCATGATAGATTCATCAAGAGAAAGCAAATCGAGTCTTCAAAGTGCCTGGCTGATTTTGAGAAGGAAAATATTGGCACCACAGAGAACCAAGGATGGTCAATATCGGAAAGTGTTGTTCATCCTGGAAGAAAAGAGAAGGTTTGTATCATTTGTTGAAAAATTATTAAGATGTTTTAGCATTATTCTTATGATGAGCTTAAGTCCTTCCAACTGAAGGAAATGCATCATTCAATCCCTTTGAAAATCCAAATTCCAAACCATTTAGGAAAAAGAAAAAGGCCATATAATCCAAAAAAATTTGATACCATCAAAGAGGAGGTTTTGAAGATGTTGAATGTAAGAATAATCTTCCCTATCCACCACTCCACATGGGTAGCGAATATTGTCCCTATGCGAAAGAAGAACGAAGAGATAGGAATTGTGTGGAATTCCACAATTTGAACTAGGATTCCCTTAAGGATACTTATCCACTCCCAATCATGGAACACATTCTGCAAGTATTCAGGGGATCAAGATGATTTCATTTCTCGATGGTTTCTCAGGATACAATTAGATCGAAGTGGCAGAAGAAGATACAAGAAAGACAACCTTCATTACTCCATGGGGAACCTTTGCATACAACATAATGTCGTTTTGGTCTAATCAATGCAGGGGCTAACATTCCAAAGAGCTAATGGATCTTATCGTTCAAAGATCTAAAACATTACATCATCATATATCTTGATGACTTGAGGGTATTCTCAAAGAGGCAAAGGGATCACTTCGAATTTGGAGTAGGTCCTCATGAGGTGTAGAAAGCATGGCATATCTTTGAATCCCAAAAAAGTACATCTTCGGGAGTTATAGAAGGTAAGCTACTAGGGAACATTATAAACAAGAAAGGAGCTCACATTGATCCCACAAATGGTGAGATCCATTCAAGCCATATCCTTTCCCATGAGTAAGAAGGGAGTTGATTCCCTCTTTGAAAAAGTCAATTTTCTTTGACTCTCCATTCTGGATTTTTCACAGAATTGATGAAGCATATCACAACCATGATGAAACCTCAACCAACTTTAAGTTAAATGATGATGGAAAAATCACTTTTGAATAAATCAACAAAAGCCATTACTAAATCCCCAACTCTAGTATCTCTGTACTTTAGTAAAGAATTCATCATGTATTGTTATGCATCAGAAGCATACCCTCTTTATTCTTTCTTGTTTAAAAATGATGAAGGTGTGGAAGAACCTATTTCCTTCATGATTTTCCCATTGAAGATACATGAGCTAAACTACAACCAACTGGAAAAACATGCCTATATAGTAGTCAAAGGATGAAGGAATTTTATTCTACATACTCAATTCTCACACCATAGTGATGGTTCCAATGTACAATGCAATCAAGTCTATCCTAATTCAACAAGATCCTAGGAGCCAAGAGAGTGGAATTAGGTCACAAAAACTCAAGAATATGATCTAGACATCCGAACTTCCAATTTGGTGGGGGAATGGTTCATGCAAATTGATTACAGAAGATGAGGCTCTCAAACTCTCAACATGGTGAGAATTTTTCTTTTCCCAAGTTCTTTGAAGACAGGCCACAAGTTCCTCTTTGTAAACACCACTAATGAATGGTATGTGTACATCACCTACTACCTTACCTATGGAGAATTCCCCACCTATCTTGACTACAAGCAAAGGAGAACACTCAAGCTAAGGGAAGAAAAGTTCATAATTTGGAACCATGCACTCTAAAAGAGAGGTCGTGATGGATGCTTTCTCAGGTGTGTGGATAAAGAAAAACAAGATAAATTCTTGAAAGCATATCATGATCTAGCCTATGGTAGAAAATTTTTGGCAATGGTCACCTCTCACAAGATTTTTTGGGGAAGATACTATTGGCCTACTCTCTTTTTAGACACTCAAGAATGGGTTTCCAATTGTGAGGCATGTTATAGTTCATTTGGAGACCACGTCTCACAACACTTCCCCTTAGGCTGGTTATCATAAAGAACCATTTCAGTAGTGGGGACTAGACTTCATCGATGTTTTAAACCCACAGTCAAGTGAAGGTCACACCTACATGATCATTGCAATGAAATACTTAATGAAGTGGGTGGAAGCTATCCCTTACCAAGCAACCTAATACTAAAATGGTATGTAATTTCATCAAGGAGAACATCATAATCTGTTTTGGAGTCCCACAAAAGATCATGGTAGAAAATGCCACTTAATTTTCTTCGAGAGAATTGACTGAGTTCTTATATGGCTATGGTATCCCCCTATCTCATACCATTTCATCAAGGAGAACATATAATCTATTTCAGAGTTCCACAAGGAAATGGTATAATGCCACTTAATTTTCTTCGAGAGAATTGAAGAGTTCTGATATGGCTATGTATCTCCCTATCTCATTAATTAGACTATTAATCTTGTGGAGTCAAGAAAATGAACCCTGTGACCATTTTCTAAAAGCTTATGGATGAAAATAAGAGGAATTAGCACAATAAGATTTATGATGCCGTATGAGTAGACATCATAACACCAAGAAAATTAATTGGCATATCACCATTTCAATTGCTCTACGGATCGAAGCTGAAATACCCATCACAGTTGAGATGTCATCTCTCAAGTTTCTCCTAGGAATAGAATATGAACAATATCGATATTCAATTGACAAGAGAATCTTGTTCTCTTGAGAAGATGGAAGAAAAAATACTACGAGTGGTCAATCGCATCAAGGAACACCAATTGAAGGTGAAGAAGATTTTTGATAAGAAGGATAAAGCTAGAGAATTCAAAGTTGGAGACCTTGTTATACTATGGGACAAGAGAAGTTAACTAAAAGGAAGCCATGTGAATTTTGATTCTTTGTGGCTCGGCCCATTCCAGATTCATGAGGCGTGCAGAGAAAACATTTTCTTTCTATCATATTTAGATGAAAAGCCATTGGAGTTTCCCCGAAGTGGGAAATATTTAAAATAGTACCATTAGTGAAAGAGGGTTTTCCCCCACATTGTATTATAGGTGATTTAGGTTTGTTTCCCCTTTTCCCTTTATGTGTGTGTTTTCCCTTTGTTGTGTGGTGTGTCTCTTTTTCAGTTGTGTTTGTGTGTGTTGTCCCTTTCTATCTATCTCTCACCAGTTGTGCATGTTATGTAGGCCCAATGGATAAGGTTGGTCAATGTATACATGGATATTATGGATTTCTCATGTGATGTTCTTCAGTGTGCTCGATCCATGACATGTCCCCAAGATAGAGCCATTTGTTGTCATGTGAATGTGCAACAAGAAAATCATCAATTTTTAAGGATGAAAACCATACCCAACCTAAAAATTTTACTTAGAGGTCATTTTGAGCATTTCATTTGCTATCACTATAATCCCTAATTTAGTGTTCCTATAGGTGATTATAGGGTACTCGGTCATTTCAAGTGTTTTCCCAAGGTAAAATCCATCAAGATAAGGTTTTTGGCAAGCTTGGGAAAGCTCACCTTTTTAATCTTCTCAAAGCTAGTGAAAAGTACCCCCAGATCAAAGTGGAACGAAAGGCATAAATTCATCATGGAGGAATATCAAGGAGCTAAGAACATTGTGCAATATTTTTTGGAAGGTTTTAGAAAGATTCACAAGTTTTGGAGCAAGTTTAACAAAAGTGAGTCTTAGAGGCCTAAACAAGTGCACAGAGCCAAAAAAGCTTTTAAGATTCGGGAAGTGATTCCAGGAGCTCTAGAAGGAGTTAGGAGTCAAAAAAATATAGTTTAAAGGTAATTAAAATATTTACAATCTGGTAGAATTGAAATCCTTCAAAAAACCTTGGCGCATTATGTCCCCATCCAGTTTTTCTCATGCATAGCCTTGGAGCTAGAACAAAAATCCTATTTTCAAGGATCAAATGGTGAATCAAGGATGATACCACCACCATTGGATTCAGAAGGCCATTTATAGGTCAATATCATATAAAATTTCATTCAAAAAAATCCTCCTAGGAACTCAAGTTATGGTCCCAACAAGTTACTCTCCAAGGCACAAGTTCAAACAATTAATGCCAATTTCATGGGGTTCAAAAAAAACCAACCAATAGGCATGCAATGTCCCAGCCAATTTTTTTGGAAAACCCAACCACCAAGTGCACCAAAATTTTTGTGTAAAAAGGTGCAATAAAATTTTCCCCATCCCCCATTTGATCCCTGGACCTCCAGATGACCACCATTCATACCTTTCTCTCAAGTTAAGCCCCTCAGGCCTCATTTCCCAAGCCCCACTCCGTGCAATCACTTATTGCCAAGTGGCCCAATCAAGAATAGGGTTCAATTTTTTGCACCAATTGCACCAAAATTTTGGTGACACCTAGTAAAAAAAATGTCCCCCCCTCCCATTTAGTCTCTTGGTCATTCATGTTCCCCCGACAGCTATTTAAGGTGCTTTTTCAAAACCCCCCACTCAACCCAACACCAAATCGAGTTCTTCCAAGTGGACCAATAGGAATGGGGTGAAATTTTTGGACCAAGTACATAATTTTATTTGGTAGAATGGTGCAATAAAATTATCTCCTTCCCATGCCTTTCAAAATATGTGAATTTTTTTAACTGTCGGGTTGTCACTTGTTGCTTCCATTCTTCCTATAACATGCACAATTTTCTGCAACTGGACTGGGATCTCTTCCTCTCCTCCATTTTACATTTCTTCCAAAACATTTCCATTACCTCCAAATTATTTATCATTCACTCCACACTACTACAACATGAAGAAAGAAGGTTTTTCAAGATAACTCCATAGCCAAGAGCTGTTTGAAACCCTAGGGCATGAAAATCACAATTTTCTCATATCTTCCAAACCATGCATTGGATCCCTGCAAGATTTTGAGAAAAAATTCCATTGCCCAAATTCCTTGGGGAAGAAAAAAATAGAGATCTCAGATAAAACCCAAATTTTTAACATAAAACCATTCAAAAAATTCTACCAAGGAATACTTTTTCCTTAGTTGTCATCAAATCGTGCAGTGGAATGACCTGAAAATATGAACATAGATCATCAGAAGAGAAAACCCAGAAAGAATATGTAATTTTCTCATCAATCCAACACCATCATTTTAAAATTATAAAAATAGCAATTTTCACTAGTTCACACTTTTCATTTTTAGTAACTTTCCATAAATGACAAATTTCTTCAAAAGAACAAACTTCAAAAATCATTCAGATTGAAAACTAGGGCACACAAGTCAAAGAAGTAGAAGAAAGAAAAAAAGTAAAAAAAAAAAAAAATTCCAAAAAAGGAAAATTGCAAAATTGAACCCCAAAACACCTATGGAAAAATCAAACATGAAGGAAACACTTCAGTGAAGATAACCAACCAAAAAAGCAACCATCCGAAATAGCAGTCCCTGGGTCTTGATTTCTAAAAATAACAATTTTCAATCTCAGTTGCAGAAACTTGGTATCACTTTTGTAATGACCTATATCAATTCCTTTTTCCACCATGAATATAAAATTTCATATCCCAGATCCATTTCGGCTCTCACATTAAGAGTACCTGAGTGTGGGTGATAGTAATGTTACACACATGGACCTAGAGGAACTCAAACATAGAATGTTCGGCAAGATGAGGGAACCAATGGAAGAAAATATATTTTCCAGTGTTTTATGTACTAACAGTTGGAATCCATCCTCAATCCCTATAAAACATCGAGATAGTGTTTTCATGCACCCAATACTATGAACTAGATACAAGAATAATTAGGGCGGATGACATCTCAATCATGATAGTGCTCAATCCAATAGCCATATCGCAGGGTTTACAAATCCTGATCATTAAGGATATGGTTGTAATCACAAAGGATTTCATGACCTTAGAATGGTTCAATAAGGATTCATACCTCTAGGGTCTCTGCTCTTTGTTCTTGATAAAACATGAGAGGAAGCCTAGTCGCATGTCTTGAAATTTCTTTCTTCGCAAATTTCACAACACCTTCTTTGATATGATCATCCTCCTGATTCGGGTCATGGGAAAGGAAATTTCTAAGGAATTTCATGATTAGATGGCACTCTTCATCACCAAAATCATTGAGGGAAATAAAATGATTGATTGGGGTAGATTATCAGTGACAGATTGAATTTCCAGTTGCTTACGGTTCATGCTTCCAAGAGGTTTTCATGACCTCATATCTTTTGTATGCCTTGGAAATCATGACATCATTCTGAGGATTGATTCACACATTTAAGATATATCAACAACTAGCCCTGAAGGAAAGCAATCAAAATTATGCCAAAGTGAACAACAATGTGTGTGTCAAGCTACTATAAGGGAGCCAACACTTGAGATTTTCATCTCAAGCCACCTCTTTGGTCAAAAATTACAAGTCAAGCTTAATCCAATTCACAATGTGTGTGGTCAAGCTACTATAAGGGAGCCAACACTTGAGATTGTCATCTCAAACCACCTCTTTGGTCAAAAATTACAAGTCAAGCTTAATCCAATTCTCCACATTCTCCTATCTCAGGGTAGCTGGCTTTGATCATGCTACGTGGAGGTTGCCTCATTATCTAATCTATGAAATGGTGTTAATGGAGTTATGCAGAAAATTGGTACATGTGAACGGCAACCTCAAGAGGCAAAAAAGGAATCAAATTTACTTCCCCCTCTCTTTGGGTATTTTCATGTGCAATATTCATCATGATGCCACCAATGTTGAAGCTTCCCTTACACCCATCAATAAGCATTCATATATTCTTGGGTAGACTTTGATCTCAGGGAGAATCCAGAATCCTTCCACTTCCCATACTTGCATCACATGCCAAAGATCAAGGACTTCTGGGCCAATTGCATCAAAGAGTATGAGGTCTATGAACACAATAATATGAGGATGATTGTGGAGAACATGAAGAAATTCAAGTTCAAGTGGTATGAATATGGTGTTCATGAAGATGACTCTTAAATTTTTAACCCTGAGTATCTTACAGTCAAGGTTTCTCCCCTCCCGCAGGTGCAATGGAATTTGCATGAACCTAACGATATCAAAGAACACATAGAGGTCATCAACATGAGATCAACAGAGGGGTTCAATAAGAAGATAAATAAGCTCCTTTCCTTAGGAAATTTTCCATCCCTCCAGAGGAAAACATTATACCACTCATCTTCCAAGACCAAGGATCAAGTCACAAGCTTAACCCATTCAAAAGAGAATTCGAAAAGAGAGGAAAAAGAACCTGAGCCCACTCAATATAAGAGGTTATGAAAGAGACTAAGGATGGAAGAGATATTTTTAGTGGACCTTGAATAGGGAGTGATTGATCTAGCTAAACTTTCCATCTCATAGTAGTCTCAAGGCCCCCATCTATCACTGCTATGCCGGTCTCACCTACACATAACCCACTTCCTCAAATGGAGCAAGAAGTTATAATCATGCCCACTACTAAGCCAGAATCTGATAAATTTTTCCCTAGATGTAAGAAATGATCACAATGGGAACTCATACAATGCAAAAATAAATTTTCCTTTATTTCTTGGCCATCACTTTGATGGTCAAATCAAATAAGGGAAGGTTAGTAGCTTATGTAGCTCATAGATTCTACAGTGGCGCCTTAAGAAATCAGTACGTGGATATAGTTAATCCAAAGTTATTTAATCCTATTGACTGAATGACTCTAGTTGACTATGAGATGAGCACCATCTCCTTATGGCTGGAAACATACGAAGGTAATATGCACCTAAATCAGGAATCTTCCACTCACCTTTTCATGAGGATTCAAGAATACAAAGAAAATTTGGATCATGTGGAAGAACATATTCACATCCTCACTTCATACGTCTAAGGGATCCTTGATCCCAATATTTCAAATGCTATCCCTACTAAGGAATCCACTCTAGTTAGTAGCATTTATCCTAAGTCCATCAGGAAGACTTGGGCCTTCACCATGCAAGGAATGGCAAATAACAAATGGGTGGGCATGATTCTTGAGAAAGGAAGAACATTGCTTCCAGAGATGATAACTTTGAACATGTACATGGATGGAACAAAAATGAAAGTTATCATGACCAAAGAGGCACTCAAGGTAGAAAAGAAAAAATGGGACCATGTATACCCATTGGTAATGGAGATGGGAAAGGTAAATTCATCTCTTCTAGTGACCAAAGGAGTCTTCTCATCTGCAGAAGAATATTTGTCTCAAGTTTGGGCCCAGGTGTTGTTCGCTTGATATGAACTGATCAAACATGCCATTTATGAGTTAGAATCATATGAAAGGATGTTAATAAGATTCATAAAGACTCAAATGCTCAAATTCATAATCTTGGAGCTCCAGTAGTGAACCCATATACTTCAAGAGATGACCTGTTGAAAGTATTTGGGGACCAAGTTAAGAAAAATTTCAGAGATCAATTCTTATTCACATACCTAGGAATCTCTGTCAAAGATACGTGTAATCATCTCCATCACTATGGAGAACTATCTGACTTGGTACTCAGAATGTAATAACATCAACTCCCTCCTTAAGAATTGCATCAAATCACTCATCTTTTTCCAGATCCCTCAAGAACATAAAGTGATACCGGTAGCAACATGATTCAATAAGGAATTCAAGGGTGAGGATATTTCATCGGTATTTCTTTGAGAAATTCCATCAGCTGCAGGATCATCTTCTAAATAGTTTTCTCTCTTTTCTTCTTCCTTTTCTTCTCTCACCTTTTTTCTTCCTCCCCTTCTATTTTTTGGTTATATGTAATCATGACATTTTTTCTTATTCATTAAAGTGACTTTATTAATTTTAATTGTGAAAATCCCTTTGTTTTATAAAAATGGAACTTAATTTCCTAAGTCTTAGGAAGATGAAAAGTCACGAGATGAATGGGGCAATGAAATGTCATGTGGGGGTAGATGAAAGGTCATTTCTAATTCTATATAATGTAATAGAACCCTCATTCTTAGGGTTTTTCAATTTTGTGCACTCAAGAGAGAGATCTATTGAGAAATATAAGATAGATAACATTCTTCCACTTTCCTCCACCATTTTTTTTCCATTTCCTGCATTGTATAAATTGATGAAAATGACAATAAAGAAAGGGATTTTTTTCTTTTCATGGCTTATGAATGTGTGCAACTTTTTGTGCATAGTTTCATTTTTTTGTTGACATAATAATCTTTTTGTTTCTTTATAATTAATTGTGAGTGAGAACTATCTAATTAGCTCTTACAAGAATCTGATTTTATACTTGCAGTTTTAATTTTCCTTCTCTAACTTCCCAATCCCATTTCCCCACACTTCAGCAAATTCTTCCCTTATAATTCCTTGTAATAATTTTTCGTGGGTACAGTGGAGTGTACTTATTGGATCCCCGACCTATTGGCTAACCACAAATTTTTTATTTTTTTTCGATCACAATAAAGTGGAGCTGCACATCCCAAGTAGAGGGACCTAGAGTCCCAAAGACGTTGGCAAGAAAACCACAAATTTTCCCTTGACAAATTTTATTGCCAACACACCCTAATCCCTAATTCATCCCTATTCCACTATCTAAATCAATCTTATGCATTGTGTCAATAATCCCATAGGTGATTTAGGGGTATCCAGTCATTCCAAGTACTTCCAAGGCAAGATCCATCAAGACAAGATTTTTGGAAAGTTTGGGAAAGGTCCTTTTCTAATCTTCTCGAAGTTTGCACACACCCGCCAGATCGGAACAGAAGGAAAAAACTCATCATATAAGTGTACCAAAGAAATGAGAACATTTTACAATCATTTTTGGAAGGTTTTGGGAGGTTTCACAAGTTTCGAATCAGTTTTAGCGAAAGGTTTGTGGAGGCCTAATCAACGCACAGTGCCGAAATAGCTCTTGAGCTTCCAGAAGTGATTCCGGGAGTTCCATAAGGAGTTAGGATTCAAATGGTATATTTTAAAAAATATAATTGATATCCCTACAATATGGTGATTTCATATTTTTCACAACACCTAGGTGCACTTTGTCTATAAACTATTTTTAGCGTTCACAACCTTGGAGCCAAAATAAAAAAGAATATTTTCCAAGGATTAAATGTCAGAATCAAGAGATGATACACACACCATTGGATTCTTAAGGCCATTTTCATACAAAATAATATAAATTTTCATCAAAAAACTCCTTTGAAAAACTCAAGATATGGCCTCAACAAGCGGCTCCCCAAGGTACAACTCCCATAGTTAGTCAAATTTCTACCTTGAAATTTGAGCTGATGGGAGAGTGGCACACTTTTGTGCACAAATTACACAAATTATTTGGTGCACATGGTGCAATAAAATTCTCCCCCTCCCAATTGATCCTCTAGACCCCAATGTCAATGGTTTTAAGCACATTTTCGCAAGTTGATCCCCCTCATGCTCTATTTCCCATCCCCCACTTCGTCCAACCAAATTCTGCCAAGTGGCCCAATCAGGATGGGGTACAATTTTGTGCACAATTTTCACCAAGCCTTGGTGTATATTTTTGAAGAAAATGTGCTCCCCCCACCATGATCATGATAAATGAGTTTGCAAATTTTTCTATCTCCCATTGCTCCTCCTTCATGCACACGCGAGCCCATAAATGCTACTAGAAAGTTGAAAAACCTACTTCCACCAAAATTTTATTTCATGGCCCCATGAATGCTGCTATAAAACCACCATTAAACTTGAAAACTCTTCATATCAGTGCCACCATGGCGCTAAAATTGTTTCGAGACATTTTTGGCTACAAAAATGATTTTTTCTCACTACCAGTGAAACTAGGAAGTGATCATACCAAGGGTTTGAGCTAATTTTTATCATTTGCAACTACCTCTATGATATGGGAAGCTTGAAGACTCCATTTATGGCTGCCATGACATAGTAGTGAAAATTCAATGAGATACCTCTCGACTTCTCAAGGTTCTAGTGGGTGGAATTACGTGAAAATCGGTGGAAATGATCGTTGAAAAATTGGTGGGACTAGTTTTCATGTCTTGAAGTCCCTATTTTTTATGGATATAGAGGGATGTTTTTTTATTAGAATCATCCCCTATTCAAATAAATTCTCAAATTCCCAAATATCTGGTAGGAGGAATCATCCGAAATTCGGGGGGAAGGGTCTCCAAAAAATCTAGTTTCTTTTAAACTATTTTTTGTGCGATGAAGTTGACAATTTATCAAGATATGGAGGACTGATTTTTTATCAACATTCTTCCCCTGCCAATGAAAATACCATTTTCCCAATTTTTTAGACAAAGGAATCACCAAAATTTTAGAGTGTGGAATCACAGGATAAAACCCATAATTTCAAGATCTCTTTCGTTGCAATCTAAAATCCTCAGTGCACTTACTAAAAATAGCATATGAGGCATAGATAAAAATAGTAAGTGGTTGAATGAAGTGAATTCATGACATTCATGGTTATCCATACATGAAAGAAGCATCAGATCATGAAAAAAAGGTTGTCATATGATCCTATAACTCAATAAGAGAAGTTAAACTTTCATCCGAGTCTAGAAAGCATATTCTTAATCTCAGTTGAGGTGATCTGATGAGATGGGGGAACTAGATAGCTGGGTGAATGTAAAAGAGTTAGTTGGAGTAATCTCATTGAGGTAAATAAGTTAGTCAACCAAGTATTAAAGAGGGTCATCATGGACATTGCATGTGGTCATCATGAGATCACATCAAGGAATCTTTCAACAGTGTTTATAAACACTTATGTGACAGTCTGAGGTATCTATGCATCATGATAAAGAATGAGGTTGTGATCATCATTGAAAATTTTCTCATCAAAATTGGAGGGATCCCCATTCATGCTATGGAGCATTATTCCATTCTCTCTCCATTATTTCTCCTCTTCTCACTCCCTTCTTTTTAATTCTTCATTGTGAGAAATCATGATGTTCATCTTATTCATTAATGTGACTATGGTCTAAAAATGTAATAGGTCACCCTTATTTTATAAAAGGGGACTTAATGTTGTTTCCTAGGAATACCAAGAGTCACATTAGGAAAATGCAAATGGAAAGGCACCATGGGGGGTAGATGAAGATACATTTCTAGTTCTATATAATATAATGACACTCTCATTCTTAGGGGTTGTCAATTTTTTATAGTCAAGAGAGAGATTTTTTGAGCTAAGCAAGAGAGATAGTAATTCTTCCACTTTCCTTCACCATTTTCCCTCTATTTCTAGCATTGTACAACTTGATGAAGAATTTAAAAAGAAAGGGATTGTTTCTTTTCATGATTCATGAATGTGTGAAATTTTTTGTGCATGGTTTCCTCTTATCATTGACACTCTAAACTTGTTGTTTATTTCTTATAAATTGTGGATGTGAACCTTCTAATTAGATTTGGTGAGAATCTAAATTTCTACTCACAGAGTTAATTCCCCTTGTATAATTTCTCACTCCCCTTCCCACATATTTCAGTAAATTCCTAACTTATAATTTATCGTAAGCATTTATCGTGGGTACAATAGAGTGTGCTCGTTGGATCCCCGTCCTCTTGGTTGGCCAATAATGAATTTTTATTTTTGTTTATTCATAATAAGGTGGAGTTGCACCACCCAAGTAGAGGGACCTAGAGTCCCAAAGCATTAGCTAAATAACCATATTGTTTTCTACGTGACAAGTTTTCTCACCAACACATATAATTACAAGTACCACATTCATCGTGTTACATTGGGTTGGCTCATAAATGAGCTCAGCAAGCCCAACCCCATTTCACACTTAATGGGAATAGTATCACATTCACCATGTATAAGGGTAGAGTTAAGGGTAGACTCATGTCCATGGTTATGCACGCCATTTAGCATATAATTATAAAAATCACATCTATCATGTGGTAGAGTCATGGCTACAACCATGAGCACTGAATTTTGGCATCAGTTGGGAGGTGGTAAGAGCATAGGGCATCTAACAGCCTTCACCAAGGCTAGAGAGATAAATGAAGAACATTATTCATAAAAGTATAGTTATCGTAAACATAATGAATAAACATATATCACGTGGTAGAGTCATGGATATGACCATGCACACCTAAGATTGGAGTGATCTTAGAGTTGGCAAGAGCATAATCCATTTGACGGCCTACACCTGGGATGGAGAGATAAATCAATAACATTATTCAAAAAAGCAACATTATTGTAAACATAATGACAAACATCTATCATGTGGAATACTACCACATTCACCGTGTATAAGGGTAGATTCATGGCTATGTCCATGTGCACCAGTTAACCTATAATTAAAAGTACTACATTCATCGTGTATAAGGGTAGATTTAAGGGTAGATTCATGGCTACGGCCATACACACCTGTTAGCATATAATTACAAAATCATATCTTTCATGTGGTAGATTCATGGCTATGGCCATGCACTTAAGATTTGCGTGAGTTGGTAGGTGGTAATATCATAAGGCATGTTATGTCCTTTTCCTAGGGTGGAGAGATAAATTAAGATAATTATTCACAAAATTAGTGTTATTGTAAACACAATGAACAAACATATATCATGTGGTATAGTCATGGATATGGCCATGCACACCTAATATTAGCACGAGGTAGGATTTGTTAATAGCATACAACATATGACAACCTTCTCCCAGGTTGGATATATAAATCAAGAACATTATTCACAAAAGTAGTGTTATCATAAACATAATGAAATAACATATATCATATGGTACAGTCATGTTGGCTACGACCATGTGCACCTAATACTGGCGTGATCTAGGAGGTGGTAAGAGCATATGGAATTTGAATTTCTTCTCCCAGGTTGGAGAGATAAATGCAAAACATTATTCACAAAATCAATTTTATCATTAGCCAGCTCGCTAAGTTATGTGTGATGTATGTACTATGAGTGGAGATCTCCCTAGCTCAATGAACTATGTGGAATGCTTTGTGAAGTAGATGGGAGGTTATGCAATATAAGTCAAGGCAATGAAAGTAGTGGGATCATATATATGCTAGGGTATCCTAGTTTGAGCTCGTCAAATTATAATATAGCTCATTCGAAAGGTAATATAATGTAATGTAAAGTGGCTTGGTTTCATTCCAATTATATGTAGGAAATGTAGCTCGGTTAACATGTGATCTTGATTAGATATCAAAAAACCCAATCCCACTTCACACTTAATGGGAATAATACAAAATTCACCATTATAAGGGTATAGTCTTGGCTGCGGAGATAGGCACTAGTTAGCATATTATTACAAGTACCATATTCACCACGTTGCATTGGGTTAGCTCACTAATGAGCTTAGTAATCCCAATCCCATTTCACACCTAATGGGAATAGTACCAAATTCACCATGTGTAAGGGTAGATTCATGGGTACGACCATGCAGACCAGTTAACATTTAATTACAAGTACCACATTCATCATGTATATGGGTAGAGTTAAGGGTAGAGTCATCACTATGGCCATGCACACCAGTTAGCATATAATTACAAAATCACATCTATCATGTGGTAGATTCATGGATATGACCATGCACACCTAAGATTGGTGTGATTTGGGAGGTGGTAAGAGCATAGGGAATATGACAACCTTTTCCCAAGATATAGAGATAATTAAGAATGTTATTTACAAAAGTAGTGTTATCTTAAACACAATGAAAACACATATATCATGTGGTAGACTCATGGATATAGTTATGTACACCTAAGATTGATGTGAATTGGGAGGTGATAACAACATAAGGAATTTTACATCCTTCACACAGGCTAGAGAGATAAATGAAGAATATTATTGAAAAAAGTATCATTATCATAAACACAATGAACAAACATATTTCATGTGGTAGAGTCATGGATATGGCCATGCACACCTAAGATTGGTGTGAGCTGGGAATTGGTAAGAGCATAGGGCTTTTGATAACCTTCGCCTAGGATGGTGAGATAAATGAAGAATATTATTCATAAAATAGTTTTATCATTAGCCATCTTGCTAAGTTCTATGTTATGTATGTATTGTGAGTGTAGTTCTCCCTAGCTCAACAAACTATGTGGAAGGATTTACAAATTGGATGGGATTTAATACAAAGTAATGCAATATCATGCAAGTAGTGGGACCAAGGATGTTCTAAGGTATCCTGGTTTGAGATCCTCAAATTATAATATATCTCATTTGTAATGTAATAAAATGTAATTTAAAGTCACTCGATTTCATCCCTATGTTAGGAAATGTACCTCAGTTAACATGAAATATTTACTTGATCTCAACAAGACCAACCCCACTTCACACTTAATAGGAATAGTACCACATTCACCATGTATAAGGGTAGATTCATGGCCACGACCACACAAACTAGTAAGCATATAATTATAAGTACCACATTCACTATGTTTCATTGGTTTGGCTCACTAATGAGCTCAACAAGCCTAATCCCATTTAACACTTAGTGGGAATAGCACCACATTCACCATTTATAAGGGTAGAGTCATGGTTATGGCCATGCGTACTAGTTAATATATAATTATAACTACCACATTCACTGTGTATAAGGGTAGATTTAAAGGTAGAGTCATGGATATCGCCATGCACACCATTTAGCGTATAATTACAAAATCACATCTATCATTTGGTAGAGTCATGACTATAGCCACACTCACCTAATATTTTTTGAGTTGGGAGGTGGTAAGAGCATAGGGCATGTGACGGACTTCACCTAGGATAGAGATATAAATGAAGAACATTATTCACAAAAGTATTGTTATAGTAAAAATAATGAACAAACGTATATCATGTGATAGAGTCATGGCTATGCTCATGCACACGTAAGATTAGTGTAAGCTAGGAGGTGGTAAGAGCATCGGACATTTGTTGGCCTTTTCCCATACTGGAGAGATAAATGAAGAGAATTATTCACAAAAGTAGCATTATCATAAACACAATGAACAAACATCTATCATATGATAGAGTCGTGGATACGACCATGCACACCTAATATTTTTATGAGGTGGGAGGTGGTAAGAGCTTAGGAAATATGACATCCTTCACCCAAGTTCGAGAGATAAATGAAGAATATTATTCACCAAAGTAGTGTTATCATTATCCAGCTCACTAAGTTCTATGTGATGTATACATGTACTATGAGTGTATCCCTCCCTAGCTTGATGAACTATGTGGAAGGATTTCCAATGTGGATGGGATGTAATTAAATTCAATGCAAGGTGATGTAAGTAGTGGGACTAGAGATGTGCTAAGGTATATTCTTTTGATATTGTTAAATTATAATATGTCCCAATCGCAAGGTAATCAAATCCAATGTAAAGTGGCTTAGTTTCATTCATATGTTATGTAGGAAATGAAGCTTGGTTAACATGCGAGCTTGACTTAAGATTAGCAAGAAAAACCCCACTTCAAACACAATATGAATAGTATAACATTCACTGTTTATAAAGTTAGAGTCATTGCTACAAACATACACACTTGTTAGTGTATAATTACAAGTACCACATTCACCATATTGTATTGAATTGGCTCACCAATGAGCTCAGTAAGCCGAACCCCATTTCACACTTAATTGGAATAGTAGCACATTCACTATGTATAGGTGTAGATTCATGGTTATGACCATGAGCACCAGTTAACATATAATTACAAGTACCACATTCACTATTTATAAGGATATAGTTAAGGGTAGAGGCATGGCTATGGCCATGCGCACTAGTTAGCATATGATTATAAAATCACATCTATCATGTGGTAGATCCATGGCTATAGCCATACACACCTAATATTGGCATGAGCTAGGAGGTTGTAAGAGCATAGGGCATCTAATAGCCTTCACATAGGCTGTAGATATAAATGAATAATATTATTCACAAAATTAGCATTATTGTAAATATAATGAACAAACATCTATCATGTGGCTATGTGCACCAATTAGCATATAATTACAAAATTGCATCTATTATTTGGTAGAGCAATTGATTTCTATGTGCATCTAAGAGTGGTGTGAGTTTGGAGGTGGTAAGAGCATAGGGCATCTAATTGCCTTCACCCATGCTTGAGAGAAAAATTAACATCATTATTCACAAAATTAACATTATCCTAAACACAAAGAACAAAAATCTATCATGTGGCAATGTGCACTAAGTATCATATAATTACAAAATCATATCTATCATGTGGTAGATTCATGGCTACAACCATGAACACCTAATATTGGCATGATTTGGGAGGTGGTAAGAACCAAGGGCATATGATGGCCTTCACCCAAGCTAGAGTGATAAATGAAGAGCATTATTCACAAAAGTAGCATTATCGTAAACTCAATGAACAAATATCTACCATATGGTCATGCACAACAATTAGCATATAATTACAAAATCACATCAATCATATGGTAGAGTCATTTCTCCAGCCATGCATACCAAATATTGGTGTGATATGGGAGATGGTAAGAGCATAGGGCATCTGATGGCCTTCTCCCATGCTAGAGAGATAAATGAAGAGAATTTTTCACAAAATTAGAGTTATCATAAACACAATGAAAAAACATCTATCATGTGGAATAGTACCACATTCACCATGTATAAGGGTAGGGTCATGGCTACAACCATGTGTTCCAATTAACATATAATTACAAGTACCACATTCACTGTGTATAAAGGTAGAGTTAAGGGTAGAGTAATAGTTATAGCCTTGCACACCAGTTAGCATATAATTACGAAATCACATCTATCATGTGGTAGAGTTATGAATATGACCATGCGCACCTAAGATTGGTGTGAGCTAGGAGGTGGTAATAGAATAGGGTGTCTGAGGGCCTTCGCTTAGGCTGGAGAGATAAATGAAGAAAATTATTCACAAAAGGATCATTATCGTAAACACAATGAAAAAATATCTATCATTTAGTAGATTCATGGATACAACCATACGCATTTCAGATTGGAGTGAGGTGGAAGGTGATAAGAGCATGGGGCATCTGATGGCCTCCACCTATGCTAGAGAGATAAATGAAGAACATTATTCACAAAAGTAGTGGTATCCTAAACACAATGAACAAACATCTATCTTGTGGTAGAGTCATGGATATAACCATGCGTACCTATGATTGGCGTGAGGTGGGAGGTGGTAACAACATAAGGCATATGATGGCCTTCAGCTAGGTTGGAGAGATAAATGAAGATCATTATTCACAAAAGTAGTGTTACCCTAAACATAATGAACAAACATTTATCATGTGGTAGATTCATGGCACAACCATGCGCACCTAAGATTAGATGAGTTAGGAGCTGGTAAGAGTTTAGGGAAAGTACGGCCTTCGCTTAGGCTATATAGATAAATGAATAACATTATTTATAAAATTAATGTTATCATTATCCAACTCACTAAGTTCTATGTGATGTATGTATTGCGAGCGGATCTCTTCCTATCTCGATGAACTATGTGGAAGGATTTGCGACATGAATGGGACATAATGTAATTCAATGCAAGGTGATGAACGTAGTGGGACAAGATATGTGCTAATATATCCTAGTTTTTTATCATTAAATTATAATATATTTTTTCACAAGGTAATACAATGCAATACACAGTGGCTCAGTTTCATTCCAATGTTATGTAGGAAATGTAGTGTGGTTAACATGCGAGCTTAACTTGAGCTCGATAATCCAAACTTCACTTCACACTTAATGGGAATAGTAGAAAATTCACCATGTATAAGGGTAGAGTCATGGCTATGGACATGCACACCAATTAGTATTTCATTATCAGTACTACATTCACTGTGTTGTATTTGGTTGGCTCACCAAAGATCTCAACAAGCCCAACCCCATTTCACACTTAATGGGAATAGTACCACATTCACCACGTATAAGGGTAAAGTCACTTCTATGACCATGTACACCAATTAACATATAATCACAAGTACCAAATTCATTGTGTATAAGGGTAGAGTTAAGGTTATAGTCATGGCTATGACCATGAGCACCTAAGATTGGCATGAGTTGGGAGGTGGTATGAGAATAGGGAATCTGAAGGCCTTCGCCAAGGATGGAGAGATAAATGAATAACATTATTCATAAATGTAGCTTTATCATAAACACAATGAATAAACATCTATCATATGGTAGATTCATGGCTACAGCCATGCACACCTAATATTGGCTTGATTTTGGAGGTGGTAAGAGCATATGGCATCTAATGTCCTTCACCCAGGCTGGAGAGATAAATGAAGAACATTATTCACAAAAGTAGCATTATCATAAAGATAATGAACAAACATCTATCATGTAGAATAATACCACATTCACCATGTATAAGGGTAGATTCATGACTATGACCATGCTCGCCAATTAGCATATAATTATAAGTACCACATTCACCATGTATAAGCGTAGAGTTAAGGGCAGATTCTTGGCTATGACCATGCGCACCAGTTAGCATATAATTAAAAAATCACATATATAATGTGGTAGATTCATGGCAACAGCTATGCACACTTAATATATGTGTGAGCTGGGAGATGATAAGAGCATAGGGCATCTAACGCCCTTCACCTAGGCTTGAGAAATAAATAAAGAACATTATTCACAAAAGTAGTGTTATCATAAACACAATGAACAAACATCTATCATGTGGTAGAGTAATGGCTACGGCCATGAGCACCTAAGATTGGTATGATTTGGGAGGATGTAAGAGTATAGGGAATCTATCAGCCTTCACCTAGGTTAGAGAGATAAATGAAGAACATTATTCCCAAATGTAGTGTTATCATAAACAAAATGAACAAACGTTTATCATGTGGTAGAGATAGGGCTCCAACCATGTGAACCTAAGATTGGCATTAGCTGGGAGATGGTAAGAGCATAGGGCATCTAATGAACTTCACCCAAGATGGAGATATAAATGAATAACATTATACATAAAAGTATTTTTATCGGTATCCATCTCGATAAGTTCTATGTGATGCATGTACTGTGAGAAGAGATATCCCTAGCTCAGTAAACTATGTGGAAGGATTTACAAAGTGGATTGGACATAATGCAATGCAATAAAAGGTGATGCAAGTAGTGGGATCAAATATGTGCTAAGTTATCTTGGTTTTAGCTCTCCAAAATATAATATAGCTCATTCACAAGGTATGTAGCTCAATTAACATGTGAGCTTGACTTGAGCATAGAAATCCCAACCCCATTTCAAACCTAATTAGAATATTACAAAATTCGCCATGTATAAGGGTAGAGTCATGGCTATGACCATGTGCACCAGTTAACATATAATTACAAGTATTGAATTCTTCACCATGTTGCATTGGGTTGGCTCACCAATGACCTCATCAAGCTCAACCCCATTTTTTACTTAATGGGAATAGTAACACATTCACCATGTATAAGGGTAGAGTCATGGATACAACCATGTGCATCAGTTAACATATAATTATAAGTACCACATTCACTGTGTATAAGGGTAGAGTTATGGCTATGGCCATGCACTTCAATTAGCTAATTTTTACAAAATCACATCTATCATGTGGTAGAGTGATGAATATGTCCATGCACACCTAAAATTGGTGTGCGCTTGCAGGTGGTAAGAGCATAGGGCATTTGACGGACTTTTCTCAGGCTAGAGAGATAAATGAATAACATTATTCACAAAATTAGGTTTATCATAAACATAATGACCAAACATATATCATTTGGTAGATTCATTGCTACGACCATGTGTACATAATATTGGCATGATTTGGGAGGTGGTAAGAGCATAGGGCATTTGATGGCCTTCGACCAAGATGGAGAGATAAATGAAGAACATTATTCACAAAAGTAGCGTTATTATAAACATAATGAAAAAACATTTATCGTGTGGTAGATTTCATGGATAAAATCCATTCACACCTAATATTGGCATGGTATGGGATGTGGTAAGGTCATAAGGCATTTGATGGCCTTCACCCAGGATAGAGAGATAAATGAAGAAAGAACATTATTCACCAAAGTAGTGTTATCGTTATCCAGCTCTCTAATTTATATGTGATGTATGTACTGTGAGCGGATTTCTCCCTATGTCGTTGAAGTATGTGGAAGGATTTGTGAAGTGGATGGGATGTAATGTAATAAAATGTTAGGTGATAACAATGGTGACACTGGATATGTGACAACTCATCTTGGTTTGAGAGCGTTGAATTATAATACAACTCATTCACAAGGTAATACAATATAATGTAATTTGTCTTGATTTCATTCCAATACTATGTAGGAAATTTAGCTCTGTTAACATGTGAGATTTACTTGATCTCAACAAGCCCAACCTTACTTCACAATTAATGTGGGTAGTACCACATTCATCATGTATAAGGGTAGAGTCATGGATATGGCCCTGCACACTAATTAGCATATACTTACAAGTACCACATTCACCATTTTTCATTGGGTTAGACCACCAATGAGCTCAACAAGCCCAACCCCATTTCACACTTAATGGGAATAGTACCACATTCACCATGTATAAGGGTAGAATTAAGGGTAGAGTCATGACTACACCCATGTGCACTAGTTAACATATAATTAGAAAATCACATCTATTAAGTGGTAGAGTCATGACTACATCCGTGCACACTTAAGATTGACATGATATGAGTGGTGGTAGGAGCATAGGGCATTTGATAACCTTTTCTCAAGATGGAGAGATAAATGAAGAACATTATTCACAAAAACAATGTTATCATAAACATAATGAAAAAACATCTATAAGCTAGTAGAGTCATGGCTACAACCATGCGCACCTAATATTGGCGTGAGTTGGGAGGTTTTAAGAGCATAGCGCATCTGATGGACTTCGCTCACAATGGAGAGATAAATGAAGAACATTATTCAAAAAATTAGTGTTATCCTTAGCCACCTCGATAAGTTCTCTGTAAGGAGCATGAACCTAAATTGGGTGGGTGTGAAGAATGGGTTTCAATAACAATGGTCATCCCTCGGGTTCTCAGGATACCATTGGGCTCCATGGGGAGATGCTAAAATATAGTCCCCCACACCATTCTTATGTAGTCCATCTTCAATTTCCTCTCAAGGCCCTAAGGATGGTAATGTGGTACGATATTGATTACCTCATAGTCTTCGTGTGGGTTTTTGGGAACTTGTCTAGATGTGTGTTTGGTTTTGGTCTCAAGGTATGCTTAGGGACCTTTTGGAAATTTATCTTTAAGTGGCCTAGGGTTAGGGATGGGTGGTGTGACAAGTGTTTCTTATTCGATATCTTTTTATCCTTGAGCTTCGTGCCATGTATCATCTCTTGGCTTAATAGATGGTACTCGTCTTAGGTAGTCAAGTTGCATATGTCTTTCTTTGAGTAGGAAAGGAATAAGAACCATGCATGTATCCTCTTGTTAGGTTGTGGATCTTGTTTTCATGTGTGAAAATGTTGAAGACTATACACTAAGAGTATTTTACACTTTCCATAGCTGCCTCGCCGGGGTTTGGGGGTGTAGCCCCCGAGAAAAAAAAATTGGCCTCAAAAAGTGCCTAATATACTAAGAAATGTTTTTTTCTCACATGGGTGGGATTTTTGATGCATATGCTTATGGGACAGTTTTGACCCATGGTTTTGATACCCACAGTTTTGTAAAAGTGCTTAAGAAATTGTCTACTTATGTGGTTTTGTGCATATAGTACGTATGATGTAACATTGTAGATGTGTTTGAATTCGGGTGTGAATTTTGTAGAGTTTGTTGAGCATAGCTCCAAATAGATCTGGGTATTGTATTGAGAGAGCGGTGGCTTGTAATAAAATTTGAGCAAGTGATTCTTGGTGGACGTATCCCAAATTGGGTGAACCACATTAAATACTGTCTATTTGTGTTGTGTTATTTTATTTTGCACTTTTATTTCAGATCTGTAATATTTTATGCATATTAGTTTCTACTGTTGTGATTCTTTGAGGGATTCTTCTACATATTTTATCCCTTATTTTCTAACACTCCTTTGAGTAGTTCCTTTTCTAGGGATGAACAACAAAGGGATCATGCTTTACCACTTAGAACATGAATGGGTTCACATCTAAGAAGCTTGATATATTCCAAAGCATTGTATTGGAGGAGTGGAAAATAGTTGGGGTCCAGGAGTCTAGTGTCTAGGAGGATAGGTGGCCAATCTCAATTCCCAGTATGGTGGTCTTTCATGTTTATGGGGTAGTTAGAGAAATTGGCCAGTAGGGGATGGTGTTGGATGTTAGAAGGTAGTTTAATTCTTTTAGATTGGGAAGGTTACAACACTCCATGAGATTTATTTGAAGCACAAGAAACCTACGTATGTGATGTTAATTACTTTCAAGAATGCATACGATATGGTCCTGCATGAAGAATTATTTAGGAAGCTTCAGGCAGTGGGAGTGGGGGGGCAGGCCCTCTAAATTTTTCAAGAGTTATATAGTGGATCCTCAGTTTGGGTCAGTATAAAGATTGTTTATCATCTCCCATCCCAGTTAAAAGAGATTTAAGATAGGGATGCCCATCCTCACCCACTCTCTTTAATATCTTCATAAATGATATCATGAAGGATCTTGAAGGGATGGGAGTAACAATTCCTAGCCTTGTCAAAGTGACTGTTTGGTTGATGTTTTTGGATGATCTGGTGGCGATGGTAGAGAATTTAAAGGACATCAAAGATATGTTTCACATGATTAATGTTTGGAGTGACAAGTAGGTTATGGAGTGCGGAATTGATGAGAGAAAGGTTATGAAAATATTTGGGGATCAAGAGGATATTAAGAAACATGATTTCTAGATTGGGAGTCAATAGATTGGATTGTGTGATAGCTACAAGTATCTATGAATAAAAATTAAGTTGCATTTTTCTATACAAAATATCTTTAAGGAGAGAGCAACGTAAGGAAGTAGAACCCTCCACGTTGTTTTCCACTTCTTGGCCTCTCGAAAATTCCCCACTTGGTTTAAAATCCTTACCTTCAAGGCTTTGGTTTTTTCGATGCTCACATTTGGCATGGAGGTGATAGGGATGTTTGATGTAGCCAAGTAGAATTCCATGTAGAGGGTGGTTATGGAAGGGATGAAGTGGATATTTGGGAAGTCTTCCACCTATAACCTTATGGGGAAAGAATTCATGCACTATGAGCTCAACATTTTTCATGTTCCTATCTTCAATGTGGATCAGAAGGCCCATTCCCTAGAGAAGTATGGTGGTATTAAGTTTTTCATTTCATATCTTATGAATCGTAATCCATCATGTGGAGTGGAGGAAATTTATACTTGGATTCATAGGACGACTAAGTGGATCAAGAAGAATGTGTCAAGGGCTAGCAATAGTCATCTGGTGCATGAATAAAATTGGGTGGCTTAGGATAATAAATTCAAGCTACAAGATTCTATAATATTATACAAGGATTACAAGTTTGGTGAGACTCAAAGCTTCATCAAGCGGACATAGAGGTTCAAGAATATCTCAGTTAAAGTTGTTTGTTAGCTCCTCGATTCTAGGATGGGTGGGTTTATTCTTAGTAATCACGCTTCTAGGTTTGGGCTATTATATATAGCCTTAGGGAGTGTGTTCCCATTATGTGAGGATGTTGTAAGGGAATATATACACCTCTTTGTTAAGTGCCAACATATCAAACTACTAGAGACAAGATCACAAGACGGTTTTCAAATTGTATTGTAGGGTATTTGTTTCCTTGTCCCTATGGATACCAGTGAGAAATATTACTCTTGATACTCCTTGGTGGGAAGTGTGGAGAATATCATATATCGTATTAGTTAGGAATTCTCTCACATTAGAGGGGAACTGCAATATTTTTGCTTGTGGAAAACTTCCTATTTATGGCATTACCTCTTTATCAAAAATCTCGGCAGGGTTGGAGGATGGGGGAATTGTCGTAGTTAGCCCCTCTCTGACATCATGGATACATAAACACTAATAAGATAATGTACACTCGTATAGGGTGAAGCCTTTTTGTTTGGCACATTATTTAAAGAGTTTCTCCTCTACTCAGCGCTTGTTTTCAAGAATAGGGGAGCCTGCCAAAATATATTTATATGGCTAAGTGGAGAACAACATATTTCACTAGGAGTATTCCCTAAAGACTTTAACCTTAAGAGGTAGGTTCAATATTGCTACATGCGATCACTAGATAGTTTATGTTTCTCTGTATCTTTCAAAGGGAGGAGCATCAGAGACCAAGTCCCACTGGTGGTTGTACTATCAGACTTGAACTTAGAGTTGAGGGGTTATTCCCAAAGACTGTGCTTTCCCCAGGATGGCCTGAACAAGGGATTCTTCTAGTTCAGGAAAATAAGGAAAAATATATCGACACCCATTTTTTTCATCGTTCTACCTCTCCCCAATGATACTTTTTATGAATAAAATAGTACCCAATGTATTATCCATTCCATAAAATCAAATCAATTGAAATGAATTGAAAGCAACATATATAAATAGTAATCATAAAGCTGTAATGTAAATCCATTATATCATATATTGAAATTAAATCAACTGATAATAAAAATTTTACCCCCAAAACATTTCATAATATTAACTGAAGTAAATAAATGCAATACAAAAGTGATGTATCAAATTTGGAAGCAACCACCTAATCATCGATGTGTTTCCAAAACATAGGTCTTATAAATCGTGATGTGACATTAAGACTCTAGAGTCACAAACAGAAGTATAAAATCTTCATTTGAGTGGATGTGAATGGTTTTGGATTCTAATTGAAGATTAGATCTATGGTAAGAAATGACAAGAGATGTTTAGGAGGGCAATGGACAATGGAGGGTTCAAACTATCCATATAGATTCTATAATCTCATAACGTCCTTCTCTATATATAACTAGAGAGTGTTCATATCTATAAACAAGATCTATATAGCCACCCCACCATGATGAGCCTCTCTTTTGGCCTCCCCGAGCCTCTTAAGAGAATTCTTGAAATATCCTCCTATGTAGAATGGATCTTGACTAGGGATTAGGATGGAATGGATCTATATTAGTATATTAGGGTTTGATTCATGTTGGCCCAAACAATTTAAATGATAGATACAAGTGATAGATATGGTGAGAACATCGAATGTTGATTAGACCAACCTACTATCTCTCCATGGATAGGATAGGGTTGGAGATAAGGCCTAACCACCCTCTCACAAAATAAATTGGAAAAAGAGGAACTTGGTGGAGTTGATTAGTCTATGGTGGGCCAAAAATCATAAAAAGAAGGTGTTGAAGGAAAAGGAGCATAATTTAGATGAGGTGGATGATATATTCCTAATCAATGGGCAGTGAAAGGTGGACAAGGATGAAAAGGAGTAAGGATCTATAGATTTTCCTATCTTATTATAAAAGGAAGTTGTGGCCACAACTTTCACTAACCAAAATATTGGTTTTGTCCCTTATTCAGCCCATGTGAGTAGGAACTCAAATTTTAATTACTTTGGGTGTTTGATGGAGGATAATCCAAGGTAAATATATATCTTGCATCACTAAAAAACATGATAGGAATTTTAATTAATGTTTCATGGTCTTAATCAAAAAATTTCCATTCACAAAGTTACAGGTTTGATGGTGGCGGTAATAAAGATCAAGTTTAAGATCAAAAAGTGTTCGTGATCCTCAATAAGAATCTCCATATTCAAATAAAAAATATGAATTCCATAATTCTTCAATTAAAGTGTTTATGAGGCTCTAAGAGATCATAAATTTGTGACAAGATCAAATTTCCATTTGTGGCTAAGTAAAAAATTCATAGTGGAGATATAAGGAAAAATTTATACTTGAATGGCTCTATGAAGTTTCAAATTGGCCATGAGGTGAAAGTAAAAAAATAATGAGAGTTTGGGAATATGATATTGTGATAACTGTCTCAATCCTTTAGTACCTCAAAACTTAACCAATGTCTAGGATAAAATGGAGGCCATGTTTAAAATGATTCCACAAGACTATGAGATTGTGACAAGTGTTAAGATCACATTGGCTCTTTCCAAGGAGTTTTCACAAAAAAAACTTGATTAATTGTTTATGTGGTGCATAATCCAAGAGCTCGCGAGGGGAAAACTTGTAAAAATCCCAAAAAAACATTTCACGAAGGCCAAAATGAAATGTCAAAGAGAAGGGATGGGAATGATGTTAGTAAATTATTAGTGCTCTATGGTAATCGTGTGTGATAAAAGTTAAAATAGTAAGCTAGTTTCATGAGTGATAAAAACTCACATAGATAGTTTGTTGTGAGAGTTAGTTTGGATGTATTGTTGTAACTATCTCCTAGTTTATAGGAGTGCATCCACCTATTTATTTGTATAGTTTCTCTGTATGAAATAATAAGAAGTTATATTATTTTGTTTATGTTATGCAAATCTGAACCAAATATTTCATTTGGTATCAGAGCGATGGCATCTTGAGCATTGTGTGGGGAAGATATATTCCTTGTTATGGTTGCCCCTATTATGAGATATTATAGTAGTAATACTTCATAGATTCAAAATACCTATATTTCTATTGAGGAAAGAGTTTGTTTTTTATTAGAGAAGATCATCCAAGCAGCATTGAATGCACTAGTGTGTGAAATAAACAAGGGAATTACTGATATTAGTATATATCGGTGACAGATTTTGTAGTTTGCAAAAATATGATAATCACATATCTCATGGACATTGGAAATCCAAGTGGCACTGGTGCTTCCACTCATCGATTTGCATGCAAAGATAAGTTTTCCCTTTTTTCCAATTTGATAGTTCTTCTCCAAGTAGTCGATGTTTTCATTGATCTACCATCAACCTGTTAGCTTTGAGTTCATGAGACCTCACATTAGTTTTCAATCATATCTATGAACAACCAACATCAATAGGAAATGGTGGTATTTTTTCAAAGAGTGTAAATTACAGACCTACAAATACTCCTTTCTAGCTATTTGTAAGTCCATACATACGTGTGTGTGTGTGTGGTTTTGGATCTATGTATTGGACTCAGCATCCAACAAAAATTAATCTTGGATGAGCTGGAGGATGTTTATGAGAATTCAAGCATCAAAAATAAAAACTAAGCATTCCAACCATGAGTCTCCAATTAGCTACCGTGTACAGGCCTGAGCAGCAAGATACACGGTATCAATTACAATGTTCAATGATATCATACAATGGATCTATGCACATAACTATATTTGTGTGGGAATACAAATCCAAGACTAAGTTTTTTTTAATTCTAAGTCCAATAAATAGATCCAAAACACACACCAGTGTATGTGTTTTGGATCTATGTATTGGAATCGGCATCCAACAAAACTCAGTCTTGGATTCGCAGTACAGGCCTGAGTAGCAAGATACACCATATCAAATATAATGTGGTTCAATTATATCATACAATGGATCTATGCACATAACTATATTTGTGTGGAACAGAAAATCCAATACTGAGTTTTGTTTGATGTTGAGTCCAATACATAGATCCAAAACACATACACCAGTGTGTGTTTTGGATCTATGTGTTGGACTCAGCATCCAACAAAACTCGGTCTTGGATTTTCAGTCCCACACAAATATAGTTATGTGCACAAATCCATTTTATGATATCATTAAACCACACTATAATTGATACGGTGTATCTTGATGCTCAGGAATGTATGCAGTAGCTAATTGGAGAGTCATGGTTGGAATGCTTAGTTTTTATTTTTTATGCTTGAATTCTTAGAAACATCCTCTAGCTCATCCTCCACAATGCACATGCATCATTACTTTATGTTAACAACCCAAAAGATTAATAAGAGGAACGATAAGTCAACATTATTTTTCATTTATTCATGGCATCTAGATCATAATACAACTCTCCTCACATAATTCTCTACAAACATTCCATCTCGCCACAAATCACCCAAATGACATTGAGCTAGTGGTCACAAATGCATGTGACCATGAGTTTGGTATTATTTTTTAGTTCATTGAGTTTAAAATTATTATACATTATAAGTCTAGATGTATTCTTTTGAGTGGTTAGTAGTGTTTTTTTATAATCTGTTTTAATTTTGAGTTAAGTTTTATTCTATAAGTCAAGACTTACATTTAAATGACTTTAAGATTAATTTATGTCTAATAGTATTTTTTTACTTTTTGGGTTTTAAAAGTGATGAGTCAGTATTACTAAGTCAAAATCATCATTGTTTTGTCAAAATTGTAAAAAATCATCAAATTTTTTTGTAAAACTAACAAAATTGCCTCACTTTTCAATAATTGGACACATTTTCACTTATACATGGCATCTATCTTGTGGGGATGAATTGTTCAAAGATCCTTAAAGCCAGATCAAGTTGAGTTAGCAACATCAAACTATAAGATAAAGGCATAGGATGTTGGAGGTAAATCAGTGACCTCTGGTCAGTTGCTAACGACAGGGCTACACATCAACTATGGTGACATTTTTGTGGTGTGATTATTTACTTTCAGTTTTTGTAGTGTGCTTTCTAGTGTGGTTTTCTGAGTGCGAGCTGCATTATTCTTATCTGTAGTGTTCATGTTTAAATAAGTGGAAATTTCACATTGAGGGGGTGAACATGATCCCAATGTTTCATTTCCATTATGTTAGCATTTTCTATGTGTGTACGAGCAACAGAATTCAGAAAAATTTCTTATATTATTCCCTACAATGAAATGTGATGAGGGTTGATAATAGTACTTAAAACATCATGATGTGGTTGTAGGTAAACCACTTGAAAAAATTCATTTTTGGTTTGTGGTACTCTAATTGAAAACCACCATTTTTGGTTTGTGGTCAACTATTTAAAAACCATACAATGGGTTTGTGATCATCCTGTAGTAAAAACCACCTACTCATGAAAGTAGGTGATAGTAAAAAGATAGTTTTTTCCATGTTTGCACTAAGGGGGGAATGTTAGGAAATTATTAGTGCTCTATGGTAATTGTGTGTGGTAAAAGTTAAGTTCATCAGTTAGTTTTGTGAGTGATAAAAACTCATGTAAGTAGTTTTTTGTGAGAGTTAGTTTGGGTGTATTGTTGTACTATCTCCTAGTTTATAGAAATGCATCTGCCTATTTATTTGTATAGTATCTCCAAATGAAAAAATACTAAGAAGTTATATTATTTTATTTCTATTTTGTAAATCTTAACGAAATATTTCAAATAAAACAATGAGATTGGGAGATGTTTCACAACCCTAGTGAATAATTTCATGGAGTTCACGAAGTCCATAGAAAAAAGGGAGAGGAACACATAGAAAGTGTGTGACCCTAGGTTACCAAGGAGATGCCCACTTGTCACTTGAAAATAAAATTTAATATTGGACCACGTGTCTTAAATGTTCACAGTGAGAAAACATTATGTGATAAATCCAATTGTTCATATATGATGAGACCATGTTTTTCCATGTTTTACCCTATGTGAAACCATGTTTTTTCATGTCATCATTTTACACTATGTATAATATTTTCATTTTATAATTAATAATTTACCATGTTTTGGAAGGAAATATTGTGCATATCCTTGTTATTTTCATCTTGTTATTGTTTCTTCAAATATGGTTCAAATGAATATTTATGAGTATTAACAATGCATTTGGAAAGCATATTTTAAATTCATCATAGCAACCAACTACATACCAATGCAATAAGTACTTATGTACTAGTGCAAGACTTGCTTTATAGTGTAGGACTCACCCTTGCATGAGCACATGACTCGCTGCGGAGTGCATGACTCACCCATAACACTAATGTATACTCACTTGGATTGAGGAACTCATTCAAAAGAGGCAAATGACTCATATGGAAAAGTAATTAGTTGATGTAGCTAGCACACTAGTTGATACGATGAGATGTGTACTTATATTTTAACCTACATGTAGATTATGAGGACCTTGTAATCTCTACTTAACACCAATTACTTGAAGACATGGAGTAGACAATCAGAACACTTATAGACTTATAATCACTATGATTATAGGGAATCAATTTGAGATCTATAATATCTTTATGTGTTGATTGACTATCTCAATTAAGATTCAATTACAGTCCTCATATCCAGTTAAAAGGATAAATTTGATCCCAACATAGAATGGAATAATCCTTCCATGATTGTAATTACTTAAACAATTATTTTTTTTTATAGATATCATCCAGTTAATTCGTTGTCATTAATTTCAAATAACTAGTCCTCTTTTAGAGAGACTAGTTCTTCTTTGAGTATAAAAGAGCAAGTGTAGTATGATTAAAAATTTAGTTTGATTGATCACTATAATAGTGTTGGTTGGATATTTTGTCACGCCAAAAATATGAGGTTCAACCATAGTACATGGGATTAAATGCCTCCTCAAAAACAGGTTAGGTTGCTTGTTTATTACTAATCTAAAACACAACAAAAATAATATGTACATTATTCACACTAATCTAACCATTGGGGTTGGGATAGAATCCCAAAATCCATATCTATAATAGATGAAGATACTGCTCTTTCGAAATGAAATGGATCAGAAAGGAAATTAATATTATGGAAGACAATGGAAATGAAATGAGAGGAATGTATTTTCTTTCAAGTAAACATAGATCACAAAATAATCATATGAGCTTCTAGATAACAAATGTAATGTTTGAAATGATTAGAACATGATCAAGAATGCTAAACAAAGAATAGCTTAAGATTATGAACATAAGAACAATATCTTAAGAAAGATACATCTCACAACACAAAGTTTGCAAAATAGCATCGAGTTCCTATTCCTCAAATGATTAAAAGAAAATACAAATTATTTCTTCATCACAATAGTTCTCAATATTCCAAAAATATCAACCCTTTGGAATGCATAAGCATCCCTTATTTATAATAAAAGGTGTTGATAGAAAATAGGATAAATCCTAGAAAATAGTATTTTTAAAGAGAGTCCTAATTTCCTTGACTCTCACGTAGGAGACTAAGTCAAAATTTTCCTCCTATGTGACGAAACAAAAATAAAAAAGACATGTCGATTTCAGGATTGAAATGTCATGCAACATTGTGCCTATTCTATTTCTCATCTTTGTCTTCCTCCAACAAATTTTGCTTGTCCCAAAATTCTTGGAACTTTTCGATTATACCCTACATCTCATTTTCATCAGGCACAATGGAATGATCACTCATAACTTCACATGTTTCCTGAGTATCACTAGCATTTCCAGGAAGCTTTTTCAGTCTCTTGTTGAGTTTCCTCAGGGTCTCCAAAGAATGTTCAATTTTCACAAACATGTCGATGATTTCCAAGTTGAATCCATAAGTTGGTTCATGCTGAATTGATTCTTGGATTTATTTGTAAAGATCATCAATAGGCAAGATACCTGAGCTTTCACTCAACACCTTAGCACAGATCTTGACTAGCTCTTCTTTTAAGTCATTCTTGCCATTCAACCAATTGATCTCTTGATTCTCTCAATTTGCTCACAAGCTTCATTGAGAATCTTTATTACTAAATCTGATGGCTTTGGTTAGTTGAAAATTGTTTATCCCCATGTGGAATTATGCCCTCTTCGATAAAGATGTAGGATGGAATCTATTTCAGCGTTTGAAGAGCTTCGAAATTTAACTCTAGGTTCTTGATTTCAGCTAAAAAATCATCATTCATTTTCTCTCCATCCTTCTTTATATCCTCTAAGGATTTGTAGACTTCCACAGTAGTCCTTGATGACTTCTTTTCATTCCAGGAGAAGCCTTTGGGTCCATTCATCGACCATTCTCCCCTTTCTCATTAATCTTCTCAATCATGGGTACTAGATGAGAAATCAAACCTGATAGGAGTAGAGGATGATGGTGTTGACTTAGGAGGCTTTGAGAGCTTGAGTAGTACTTCTGCCAGCTATTGTACTTTCTCTTTTAACTCCTCTCTATTTTCCTTAGTTTCCTTTAGCTTCTGACACAACACATTCATGAAATCTTATGTGTCCTACTATGCTCCCTCCATTGTTACTTTCCCTAGAGCCACCCTTGTGATTTGATAATCTATGACCATTATATCATCCTTAGTTTTATCAGCCGCAGGAGTAGCGATTTCTACAAATTTATGCCCTGAGGCATCCACTAAATTCCTTGAAACTTTTTTGGGTTTCTTGGATGACTTGGTAGGAGTGACCTTGAGGGAACTGAAATCAAAGGCTAGTAATGGAACTACCACCTTACTCTTCCTCAGAATCTGATCTATTAACCATTGAGGTGTATTGGAAGAAGTTTCTCCCATTGCAGGAGTTATGGTCACATCTTCAGGTGGAGGAAGGTCAACTTGTGGAGTGGTGACCACTGCAAGTGTAGCGTTCGTGGTAATGGATTCAGGGAATGAAGGTGCAGAAGGAGGAGGCATGTCCATGGTAATCTGGGGTCTAGTGGGGAGAGGTGAGAGGTCAAAGAAGATACTAGCCATGGCTGAGGAACTTGGTGAAGAAATCTGAGGCAAGGATTCCGAAATTAGAGCTTGAGAGATAAGAGGAAGACTTACCTCTGATGAACTGTCAACCAAAAGAGGAATGGAAGGTTGAACAATTTCTTCTCCTGAAGGAGGATTCCCTTGTTCTGGTTGTGGAGGTGAATCAAGAAAATCAATTGTTTATGGGAGAGAGGCCATTGGTGTAGTTACTTGATCTTCTTCCTTTCTGAAAAACTTAACCTTTATTGGCCACTTGGAAGGGTTCTTATCCTTTTCCTTTTTTTCCTTGGAGGGTCCCACTTCCAAAGTATCTAGTTTTGAAAAACTCCCTTCTTTATAACTTATTCCCCAAGAAATGAGCCACGCCTTAGTACGGGCAAGAATTTGAGCAGCTCTCCCCACAATAGAAGCTTTCTCATCACTAGACCAATCAATGGCTGGGAATACATATTGGTCTTCGTTCAAATCATCATACAAGGCGTCAAGGACACTCTCGTTGTCCTTAGTGCCACCTGGGATGTCAGATAAATCCAACATCTAGATTTCTTCAATTTTCAACCTGTTATTGTCCTTTCTTTGGATGGAAACCTCATCAAAAAGATCAAAACAAATATTTTCTATGTTGGGAACATGTAGATATAAAGTCCTATACGATTTAAGGACTCCTCGAAAATCAAATCCATCTCTGTGCTTCATGTGCTTGTTCAACTTGTGTTTCATCATGGACCACATTCTTAGCTTTAACCACTGTCGAGCATGTGTACCTTTTTATGGAAATAGGTAAGGATATGACAGCCTTGTGTTTACTCTGTTGGAATTTGTGGAAATCCAACAATTGTCTTACCAACTCCATTAGGATCAACTTATCACCTAGGAATCTACACAATCAGAAAGGATCACCCAGGTACATGACCACCTGAAGGTATGTGAAATTATTGAACTACAAGAAGATACAACCCTATTTTGATACTTTGGCCCATGCTTCGTCAGAGACTCTTCTTTTCCTTAGATCAGGGTTCATCCTTCAAATATTTTCATAAAAGAAAGCATTGTTCACTCTTCTAAATTGATCCTCATAACCTTCATTATCAACTAAGGGAAGTACCGATATATGTGTTCTATTACCCTATCTCCTTTTGCATCCAACCTTGTATAATTTCTCATATCAGCTGCTGCATAGGTGACATATGACGACATATAGAATTTTCCAGTAGTTAAGACTATCTTCATCTAGGAATCAATCTCATCACTTATAAGACTGCTCTAATTGATCCCTTGTTCATTCTTCTTCATAATGACCATGAATTGATACATCCATCCTTAGAAGTCTCTTGACTCAGGGAGTCCAAATACTCGACTCAGCAAGGTGATGATGTTGCTAATTTCAAGAATGAAATCACTCCTGGGGACAAATTTGGGAAACCTAGAGACAACTAGCTTGGCCTTGATCAAGAACTTTCTATTCAAATTCCTGATGCAATCTTCTTGATCTTTATCCCAGGATTTCTGTGCTGACTTAAGATCTACATCGACATATTCCTGAAAGCTAGGTAATCTTAAGAGGTCGTCAAAGTAACCCCCATCCAACTTCACTATGACTTCTCCTGCTTGATTTTACACTGAGGGAGAATCTGAGTCATAATTGGAAGCACATGCCAAAATGAACTCAGAGCATTAAGCAGACATTAGGAATCCTGTTGTAAGAGGGAGGCCACTGTTCATTATTGACTTCATCCAGGGACTCTAAGATGAATCCTTGGTTCTATTCCAAAAGTATTCCATGACAATGTTACCAAGATTCGTATCACAGATGTCATAATTGCAATCTATGAGGGGGATTCTATTTTTCGGTACTTGTATTTCATCTTTCCTGACATGTTTGACTTATCCTTAAATGATCCAGGATCCGACATGATAATTCTTAAAGAAAGAATGCCTAGATAACTCCTGTTTGAACAATCAAACTTGGAAGCTTACTGAGCAACCCCACAGACTCGAAACACTATCAGGACTTTAGAACTTGCAAAGCACCATATGAAACCCGACACACTAGAATATATGTCAGAAATATGGTCTTGTCGGACACTTCACAAAACCTGAAAAACTTCAGAGAGTGTCAGAACTTAGTAGACGTCAGACACCTTTTAAAACTCGGTATATTGGCAGAAGCAAGAAGATGTTGAACACTTCACAAGACCCGACATAAAGCAGAGATCAGAGGATGTCGAACACTCAAAAAAACCTGATACACTGCAAAGTGTATGTCGGATGTTGATAGATGTCCGGCACTTGGAACAACCCGATAGAAGGGTGAAATTTGGAGATTGTTAAGCACTCGATGAATCCTAAAAATGGTGGAAGCAATAAGATGTTGAACACCCTACAAAACCAAAGAAAAGAAATCAGGTTTTTGAGGTGTCAGGACATGCGAAATTCTTGCCATTTCACCAGTTAGGAATTTTATTCCTTTTTTCTATAATTAACAGGATATATTCCATGGGATAAAATAAAGAAACACCCTAGAGGTGAATTCCAAACAAGAACTTTCATTAGAATACAACATAAAATGAAGAAAACAATCTCAAACCCTAAACCTAGAGGAAAAATAGGAAAGGAAGGAGAGCACCAAAAGAATATCTCAAATACAAATCCAAAAGACCTCAAATTGGCAAGAAAAGCAAAATACCTTTAGTAATCTCAAAAAATAATCGAAAACGGAACACAAAATCGATCAAGAAGCTCAATCGGGTTTGGAGTTTGTAGGCACAAGTATGAAAAATCCACGCAACAAAAGTACAACAGGTAAAAATGACGTGTAAAATCAAACTATTTATAAAGTCCTCACATTTATTACACTTCACCTAACATGTGTACCAACTACCTGACAACTCAGCATTAAAGCCATGTCATCATGCTTGGAGTTCCCAAAAACCCGACACAAAGGATTAGCTATCAATTCGGGTTTCACGTTTCGGGAAATAGGTGACATGAGGCATGAGATGTTTGGATGTTCCAAGGTCCCAAAAACCTTACAAAAAGGAACATATCGAGTTTCAGGTTTCAGAAGTCAAGCAACATGTAATATGATTTTTGTAAATCATGTTTCAATGTTTGTGAGTTCTAAAAACCTGACAGACTAACTTGTTTTAGGTTTCGGGTTTCGGGAAACAATTTGCATGAAGCATGTAGAAAATATGTTTTCCTATTGTTGAAACCTGAAGACCCAAAAATCTCCTCAAAAGGGCATTTTAGGAGATTTTTCCAAAAAAATTATATGGTTATCTTAATTTTAATTGAAATCACTAAAATGAGATAACAACTGGCTCCAGTTGGGGACTTTCTTTGTGACATCAAAGGAAGAGAACTCAAAATCTCTAGTTTTATCCATTCGGCTACGGAGTCTAAAAAAGAAGAAAACCAAAAACAAAGAAAGAAAGAAAATAAAAAGCAAACACATGACATAAAACAAATTATGTACAATTCAAGAGAGTATCTTACATTACTGATAGAACAACTTCAAATGTTGACCACTAAAAGGTAGAGGGATAAACTCCCCATCAAGATACGACAAATAGAAGCTATTTTCATCATTCAACTAATGAATCTTAAAAGGTCCTTTCCATAAAGAATCAAACTTTCCATGCATCCCTTTCTACTCCCTTCTCTTATCCCAGAGAAGTACTAGATATCCAATTTGGAATTGCGTTGCTTTGATTTCTTATCAAATATCTTCTTTATTTTGCTCTGATGATCTGTAATGCAATCAACCACCTTGCTTCGTTCCTCTTCTAGCCTAGCTAGGTACATAACCCTCTTCTTGATAAAATTGTTGGTTGGATATTTTGTCACGCCAAAATATGAGGTTCAACCACAGTACATGGGATTAAATACCTCCTCAAAGACAGGTGAGGCTGCCTATTTATTACTAATCCAAAATACAACAGAAATAATATGTACAATATTTAAACTAATCTAACCATTGTGGTTGAGATAGAATCCCAAAATCCATATCTGTAATAGGTGAAGTTATTGCTCTTTCGAAATGAAATGGATTGGAAAGGAAATTACTATTATGGAAGAAACACAATGGAAAGGAAATGAGAAGAATGTATTTTCTTTCAAGTAAACACAGAGTACAAAATAATCATACAAGCTTTAGATAAAAAAATGTAATGTTTGAAATGATTAGAACAATCGAGATGCTAAACAAAGAATAGCTTAAGATTATGAACATAAGAACAATATCTTCAGAAAGATACATCTCATAACACAAATTTTACAAAATAGCATCAGTTCCTATTCCTCAAATGATTAAAAGAAAACACAAAGTCTTTCTTCTTCATAATGGATCTCAATATTCCAAAAATATCAACCCTTTGGAACGCATAAGTGTCCCTTATTTATAATAAAAGGATTTGAGGGAAAATAGGATAAATCCTAGAAATAGTCTTTTTAATGAGAGTCCTAATTTTCTTGACTCTCACACAAGAGACCAAGTCAAAATTTTCTTCCTATGTGACGAAACAAAAATGAAAAAGACATGTCAATTTCAGAATTGAAATGTCATGCAACATTGTGCTTATTCTGTATCATCATCTTTGTCTTCCTCCAACAAATCCTGCTTGTCCCAAAATTCTTGGAACTTTTAGATTATACCCTACATCTCATTTTCATCAGGCACAGTGGAATGATCACTCAGAACTTCACATGTTTCTTGAGTATCGTTAGCATTACCAGGAAGCTTTTTCATTCTCTTGTTGAGTTTCCTCAGGGTCTCCAAAAAATGTTCAATTTTCACAAACCTGTCAATGATTTCCAAGGTGAATCCATAAGTTGGTTCATGCTAAATTGATTCTTGGATCTATTTGTAAAGATCATCAACAGGCAAGAATACCCTAAGCTTTCACTCAACACCTTAGCACAGATCTTGACTAGGTCTTCTTTTAAGTCATTCTTGCCATTAACTGATTGATCTCTTGATTCCCTCAATTTGTTGCAAGCTTCATTGAGAATCTTTATTCTGAATCTAATGGCTTTGGTTAGCTAAAAATGTTTATCCCCATGTGGAACAATGCCTTCTTCAACCAAGATGGGGGATGGAACCCATTTCAGCGTTGGGAGAGCTTCAAAATTTAACTTTGGGTTGCCGACCTCTGCTAAAAATTCATCATCCATTTTCTCTCCATCCTTCTTTATATCCTCTAAGGATTTGTAGACTTCCACGGTGTCCTCAATGAATTCTTTTCCTTCCAGGATCAGCCTTTGGATACATTCATCGACGGTTCTCCCCTTCTCATTAATCTTCTCGATCATGGGTAATAGATGAGAAATCAAACCTGATAGGAGTAGAGGATGATGGTGTTGACTCAGGAGGCTTTGAGATCTTGAGTATTACTTCTGTCAGCTGCTATACTTTCTCTTTTAACTCATCTCTATTTGCCTTAGTTTCCTTTAGCTTCTGACACAACACATTCATGGCATCTTGTGCATCCTACTGTGCTCTCTTTGTTGTTACTTTCCCTAGAGCCACCCTTGTGATTTGATAATCTATGACCATTATATCATCCTTAGTTTTATCAGCTGCGGGAGTAGTAATTTCTATAAATTTATGCCTTGAGGAATCAACTAAAATCCTTGAAACTATTTTGGGTTTCTTGGCCGACTTGGTAGGAGTGACCTTGAGGGAACTGAAATCAAAGGTTGGTAATGGAACTACCACCTTCCTCTTCCTCAAAGTCTGATCTATTGACCATTGAGGTGTGTTGGAAGAATTTTCTCCCGTTGTAGGTGTTATGGTCACATCCTCAGGTGGAGGAAGGTCAACTTGTAGAGTGGTGACCACTGCAAGTGTAGCATCCATGGTAATGGATTCAGGGAATGAAGGTGCAGAAGGATGAGGCATGTCCATGGTAATCTGGGGTCCAGTGGGGAGAGGTGAGAGGCCAAAGAAGATACTAGCCATGGCTGAGGAACTTGGTGAAGAAATCTGAGGCAAGGAATGTTGAATGGGAGGAGGAAAGGATTCCAAAATTAGAGCTTGAGAGATAAGAGGAAGAGTTACCTCTGATGAACTTTCAACCAAAAGAGGAATGGAAGATTGAACAATCTCTTCTCCTGAAGGAAGATTTCCTTGTTCTGGTTATGGAGGTGAATCAAGAAAATCAATTGTTTAAGGAGAGAGGCCATTAGTGTAGTTACTTGATCTTCTTCCTTTCTAAAAAACTTAACCTTTATTGGCCTCTTAGAAGGGTTCTTATCCTTTTCCTTTTTTTCCTTGGAGGGTCCCACTTCCAAAGTATCTAGTTTTGAAAAACTCCCTTCTTTATAACTCATTCCCCAAGAAATGAGCCATGCCTTAGTACAGACAAGAATTTGAGTAGATCTCCCCGCAATAGAAGCTTTCTCATCACTAGATCAATCAATGGTCGGGAATACATATTGGTATTCTCTCAACCCATCATAGGAGGTGTCAAGGACACTCTTGTTGTCCTTAGTGCCTTATGGGATGTTAGATAAATCCAGCATCTAGATTTCTTCAATTGTCAACGTGTTATTGTCCTTTCTCCAGATGGCAACCTCATCCCAAATATCAACACAAATATGTTCTATGTTGGGAACATGTAGATATAAAGTCTTGTACGATTTAAGGACTCCTCGGAAATCACATCCATCTCTGTGCTTCATGTGCTTCTTCAACTTGTCCTGAAGCTCATGCACCAAATTCTTATCTTTAACCACTGTCGAGCATGTGTACCTTCCGATGGAAATAGGGAAGGATAGGGTAGCCTTGTGTTTACTCTGTTGGAATTTGTAGAAATCCAACAATTGTCTTACCAAAACCATTAGGATCAGCTTATCACCTAGGAATCTAGGCAATCGGAAAGGATCCCCCAAGTACATGACCACCCAAAGGTATGTGAACTTCTTGAACTGCAAGAAGATACAACCCCATTTTGATACTTTGGCCCATGCTTCGTTAGAGACTCTTCTTTTCCTTAGATCAGGGTTCATCCTACAGATATTTTCATAAAATAAAGCATCGTTCACTCTTCTGAATTGATCCTTAGAACCCTTCATTGTCAGATGAGGGAAGTACCGATATATGTGTTATATTACCCTATCTCCTTTTACATCCAACCCTGGATAATTTCTCATGTTGGCTGCTGCATAGGTGACGTATGATGACATGTAGAATTTTCTAGTAGTCAAGATTGTCTTCATCTAGGAATCAATCTCATCACTTATAAGACTGCTCCAATCGATCCCTTGTTCGTTCTTCTTCATAATGACCATGAATTGATACATCCATCCTTGGAAGTCTCTTGACTCAAGGAGTCCAAATACTTGACTTAGTAGGGTGATGATGTTGCTAATTTCAAGGATGAAATCACTCATGGGGAAAAATTTGGGAAACCTAGAGACATCTGGCTTGGCCTTGATCAAGAACTTTTTATTCACATGCCTGATGTAGTCTTCTTGATCTTTGTCCTAGGATTTATGTGCTAACTTAAGATCTACATCGACATATTCTTGAAAGTTGGGTAATCTTAAGAGGTCATCAAAGTAACCCCCGTCCAACTTCACTATGACTTATCCTGCTTGATTTTACACTGAGCAAGAATCTGAGTCATAATTTGAAGCATAGGCCAAAATGAACTCGGGGCATTGAGAAGACATTTAGAATCTTGCTGCAAGAGGGATGCCACTATTAGTTATTGACTTCATCCAGGGACTCTAAGAAGAATCCTTGGTTCTGTTCCAAAAGTCTTCCATGTCAATGTTACCAAGCTTCATATCTCAGATGTCGTAATTGCAATCTATGTAGGAGGGGGATTCCATTTTTTGGTACTTGTATTTCATCTTTCCTGACATGTTTGACTTATCCTTAGATGATCCAGGATCTGACATGAGAATTCCTAAAGAAAGAATTCCTAGACAACTCCTGTTTGAACATTCAAACTTGGAAGCTTGTTGACCAACCCCACAGACCCGCCACACTATCCAAACTTTAGAACTTGTAAAGCACCATATGAAACCCAACACACTAGAATGTATGTAAGAAATATGGTCTTGTCGGACACTTCACAAAACTTGACAGACTACAGAGAGTGTTAGAACTTAGTAGATGTCAGACACCTTTTAAAACCCGGTATATTGGCGGAAGCAAGAAGATGTTGAACACTTTGCAAGACCCGACACAAAGCAGAAATCGGAGGCTATCAAACACTCAAAAAAACATGATACACTTCAAACTGTATGTCGGAGGTTGATAGATGTCTGGCACTTGGAACAACCCGATAGAAGGGCAGAACTTGGAGATTTTTAAGCACTCGATGAAGCCTGACAAACGGTGGAAGCAAGAAGATGTTGAACACCCTACAAAACCCGAAACAAAGGAATCGAGTTTTTGAAGTGTCAGGACATGCAAAATTCCTGCCATTTCACGAGTTAGGAATTTTATATTTTTTTGAGTAATTAATAGGGTATATTCCATGGGATAAAATAAATAAACACCCTAGGGGTGAATTCCAAATAAGAACTTTCATTGGAATAAAACATAAAATGAAGAAAACAATCTAAAACCCTAAACCTAAAGGAAAATAGGAAAGGAAGGAGAACACCAAAAGCATATCTCAAATAAAAAAATCCAAAAGACCTCAAATCGGCAAGAAAATAAAAATACCTTTAGTAATCTTGAAAAATAATTGAAAATGGAACACGAAATCGATCAAGAAGCTCAATCAGGTTTGGAGGTCACTATTATCCAAAATTCACCCCCCATGGTAATTTTGATAACATGCATCAGAATATTCAATTCCCAGGAAAGTAGATTGATTCGAGGCCCAAAATCATATTTCGGGGGCCCCCTCTGCTTCTTTCTAACTCTCATGTCCAAGAAGAAAATCCAACAGGTTAGAAAAAGTGAAAAAAATGCAGAAAACCAAGTTTGGGGCCGAAATACAAAGAAAATTGGCTAAGTCCTAGTCCAGGTGGTCCTTCGGACAATTGGGATGTCAGAGCATGAATCGGCCGAAAAGCCTCCAGGTGGTCTGCATAGCATCCAGGACAGTTGGGACATCGGGACGCGTGGGGCGCAAACAGCCGAACCGGCCGGAAAAATGGGAAAAAATTAGCTAAGTCTCGCTTCGCTCAGTCTGGGATAGTTCGGACAAAAGTACACGGAAGACGCGGATCAGCTGGTTTGGCGCAAGTCAGTCCATTCCGGGTGAATCAGAGATATTTGTCCCAGGCAGTCCGGGACAATTGGGACAAAAGTACGCGGAGGACGCGAACCGGCCGATTCGGCCAAAACAAGAAACTTTCATCCGGGACAATTAGGACAAAAGTACGTAAAGGACGCGAAAAGCCGAAAGAGCCGAGAGCCAATGGAATCTTGCCACGTGTCTTTGCTGCAAAGAGGAACAAGGAGGCCCGAATCAGGTGGTTCAGAGAAATTTGTCCCAGACAGTTTGGGACAGCCGAGCCAAAGGGACGCGGAGGACGCGAAAAGCCGAAGGAGCTGAGGACGAATCAGAGTGTGCCACGTGTCCTAAGGTGGGGTAGTTCAGAATAAGGGAAAGACTTAGGAAAATTTGACAAAAGTCTTGGGCCAAAAAATTAAAAGACAAGGATGACCCCGCGCCCCTGTCCTCCAACCAGATCACGCCACGTGTCCCAAGTGGCGGGGGCGCGGGGAAAAAATGGAAAAATTTTCCAAAATTATAAAAAAAGTCAAAATTTTCAAGGAGAACCCACGGAAAGGAAGGAGAGAGAATTGATCATCCAATCAGAGCCTGACACGTGTCATCCAAGTGGCAGAGTGCGGGAAAAAATTCAAAATCCGTTTTTTGGGCCGTTTTTGCCCTAAAACTTCAGACCGCCATAACTTTCGATCCAGAGCTCGGATTTGCACGTTCTTTATATCAATGGAAAGCTTATGAAATTATCTACATGATTCCATGGGCTCAATCTTGCATTTTGGTTCAGTTTGGAGAGAGAAAATCAAAGAAACGGTCTCTGGAATGTGTGATAATGGCCAGAACTGACATTTCAGCGACCAAATTTAATGCAGAATGGGTCGCATTCTCCTCAGCATTTGGTCAAAGTGATAGGGTATGGGTTTATAAGGTTTCTCCATGCTGATTTAATGCATTTGTAGTCAATGAGGAATGGGCTGCTTACACGTTTTCCTACGTTTTCTGTCTCCTGGGCTTGACCCATGCAATGTAAAAGCCAGATTTGGCTCATTTTGGACAGAATCATTACAAGTTGTTCATTTTTTCAGCTCTTCCCTCCCTTATTTTCTTCTCTAGGGTTGAAAATGGAGTTCAAACCTCCTCCCTTACTCTGTAATGGTGTTTTTACCTTTTACCATTGAAATGATGTTCTGTGCAAACTTCTGAAGTAACAAAAACGTGTTTTGTGATGCATCTGTCCATCCTTGCTCGTTTTTGCTTGTTTTCTTCTTGCCTCTCTTCATTGCAGGTATTTGTGCATGTTTGGATGATCATTGCAGGTCTGGAGCTGTGTTCATGGAGTTTTGGGACATTTTCTGTGTGAAATCTATCCTTGGGCCTGTGATGCATCTGTCCATCCTTCCCATTGCTCACCTCTCTTTGTTCCATGGCAGTTTTGATAGATGTTCAACATTCTCCTTCTCTGGTGTATCACCGTTTTAGTGTAGGCTTTTGCTGTATTTTTCCCTTTCTCTCTCTCTCTCTGTCTCCTTGGCATGGTTAGATTAGGATTAGATTAGCTTGCCTGCACTGGAATAGCTTGTGGCAGGTAGTTTAGGAGCAGGAACCAGCCTTCTCTGGAGATTCCTTTCTCATTTTACAAGTCCCACACTTGGAGAGAAGGTTTCAATGTTGTGCAATCACACTGGATGCTAGAGTGATCAACCTAGAAATCTAATCAACATCTAGGGGTGTTGTGATTCTACACTAACATTTTTGGCATGCCCGGTAGGACACTGAGGTTAGATTATTTCATCTTTCAGAGGTTGTCTCATTATCAACAGCAAAGTTTAAGCCATCGTGTGCACAGTTTTGGCATGCCCGGTGGGACACTGAGGTTAGATCATTTCATCTTTGGTCTCATTATGAACAGCAAATTTTAAGCCACCGTGTGTCTACACCAATAGTTTTGGCACGCCCAGTGGGACCTTAGAGGTCTTCCACTTCATCTTTTGTAGGTTGGTGTGTTCCTATGAAGATTTCAGCCTTTGGAGGCACTTGTAAACACATCTGGCGACTCCATCTGATCAGCAACCCATTTCTGAAGTTGCAGACCTTTCCATTTTTCCATCCATTTCCATCCATCCTTCTTTCCATCTCTTTCATTCTTTTCCATTCCATGAAGTTGTGCAATCATGACTTCATTTCCATCATGGAATTCACATTTTCAACAACATCAGTATATTCCACCTCCAACATGTTTTACAAATCCTCCAAATCAGGATTTTGAGCAGATTCAAGATCAGTATGCATACCCATATGAGCAGCAGTGCCAAAGTCAGTTTGGCTATGGAGCTTTCCAAGAGCAAGGGTATGCTCATTATGAAGACAATCAGATGCAAGATGCTGGTCTGTTGGAGAAAATCCAAAAGATGGAGGTAAAGATGGTGCAGTCCAGAGCAACAGCTCAAATGAGAGCTTTCGGAATCGGTTACAGGACTCCTTGTCCATGGGGAGGCCCTTTTCCAAGACACTTATAGCCCTCAGGAGAAGCTGGACTTCATGATGAAGATGCTGCCCCAACTTGCACAATGGACAGCAGAAATAGAGGCCTATACACTTCGGTGTTGAACAACCTTGTCAATGGGTAAGTTCTACACCATCATCTGGTTTTTCTCTTCCCATTACTCAAGCAGCATCATCTCATTTGGAATTGCAAATTCTAAACTCTCCATCTGCTGTCCCAAATGTTGATCCCATGTCTCCACCTCTCAGTCTTCCACCACACCTCAATTCTTCTTTCCTTTTTCCTTCCAAATAGTCATCCCCTCCACAAGAGCTAAAAGAAATATGCTCTCCCTCCAAAGAAACAAGAGGTTTCACCTCCTCCACCACCACAAAAAATTGTCAAATCAGTTGAGTTACAACCCATCCCTCCTCTTGCATTCCCAATTCCATGTGGGGAAGAAGAAATTGCAAAAATCAGTCATCAAGGACAGCAAGAGGAGGAGCCCAAGAGAAGAAGAAATAATTAAGAGCTTAGTAAGGTTTGGGCTGCCAAGTTTGGGATGACAAAGATCCCCTTGATGGTTAAAGCCTACAGAAGAGGAACAAATGGCGGTTAAGGGTTGGAGAACAAATGGTGGTCCATGTTGGCACTCTATTTTAAGGACTGATTTTGTTGCAGCAGAAGAAGAAGATCTTGCAGTCCCAACTTGTCCTCTAGAGCAACAGATTGAAGAGTTTGACTTGACAAACTTCATGCTGGAGGAAGAGTTCAATCAAGAGCAAGATTGTCTTCAAACATTGGAGGAAGGAGAAGCTGCTCCAAATCCAAAAGAAGAGGAGCACATTCTAGTTGTGGAGGAGAAAAGTGCAGATCCAAGGGCTTTGAGCACAAAGCAGGCTACAGGAGAACCTTCAGTTCTTCTTTCTACTTCACCTCTCTCAAGTTCTAGTACTAAAGAGGAGTTTGATCTCTCAAGCTCAATGTTGGAGGGAGAAAGAAACCATGGTGGTCAAGTTACAGATCAAGAGGACACCATGGAGGAAGTTGAACATTTACAGCAGGACAGCCATGAGGCAGTTTATCTGTCAGATTTGGAGGACTGTTTTGATGGAGAAGAGCCGGTTGAGTTTCCACCATTCTCTCTTTCATCATCCACATTCCAAACACAAGAGTCTATTGTCATGAAGGAGAACATTCATTTGCAGCAGCCTGCATCTTATAGCAGCTCTTTGGAACAAAGATTGGAAGATTTTAATCTTTCATGTTCTTCATTGGAGGAAGAGAAAGGACAGAGGAATTTCACCATTTCTTCCACACCATCCATTCAGGAGGGTCTACAAGAAGAACTCCATTTTTGGAGTTGAAAATCACAGCAATGGGCATACTCAAACGGATCAGACCTTGCCCAATCAGGTATTTGGCTTCATTGGAGCCAAAGGAGAAGTCACAACCAGTCATGCTTGCTTCTGAGCATGAGGGTGAGCTACAAAGTACCAAGGATCAGCTGCCATACCTCTTCAATCCAAATGCAGAGCAACTAAAAGAGGTATTGGATTTGCCTTCAGCTGATACCTTGATGATTTGGGTGGAAGACCGGCTTCTTGTTAATTTTCCATCCATCCAACCAGCCATGATCAATGCCAAATCAATTGCATGGCTGCCACTTTTGAGAAAGGGAAGCTATTTCTCACAACCAATTGCAGGGTTTGTTTAGCTTGCCTTTGCTTCCAGTTAGAGTAGAGTAGGTAGGTTTGCTTTCAGCAGAAGAAGTGCTTGTGCACACTTTGCATGTTCCATTTGGAGCATGTATGATTTTCAGTTCTGTACATAGTTTTTGTGGTGCTGGTTTTGCTCTTGCACAGTTCATTTCAGTGACATTTTGGTGAGAACAACTCCATGTTCAGTGGGTTTTCAAGTGGCTCAGAGAGGAGGTTTTCAAAGTTCAAATCAGTTTGCAGGTTGCAACTTATGACTCCATGCCCAATGGATTGCTTCAGGCTACTGATCATTCATCTAGCAGGCAGATGACCCCGCTGAGTCGCCAAACTGTTATCCAAAATTTCACCCCCCCAGGGTAAATTTTGATAACATGCATCAGAATGTTCAAGTCCCAAAGCAAGTTGACTGATTCAGAGGCCCAAAATCATGTTTCTAGGGTCCCTTCTGAATTCTTTCTAACTCCCCAGGCCGAAGAAGGAAGGAAAATCAGGTTGAAAAAATGCAAAAAAGGTTGCAAAAAAACCAAGTAGGTTGGATCCAGGAAATACAGTGTGAAAATTGGCTAAGTCCTAGTCAAGGGAGCAATTGGGACAATTGGGACGTGCAAATCCGAAATCGGCCGAAAATCCTCCAGGAAGTTTTTGTCCCAGGCATCCGCGGGACATCTGGGATGTTGGGACGCGCGGGGCGCGAAAAGCCGATCCAGCCTGAAATGAGGAACCAAAATTGGCTAAGTCTCATGTGGCTGGAATGGGAAGTTGGGACAAACAAGTGGACACAAGAAGTGCGCGGATCGGCCGAAAAGCTGAAAAATCCGCAGTCAAAGGGAATTGGCAAAGTCGGGTCAAAATGTCACAGGCCGCACAAGTTCACTTGGGACCGGGAGGACGCATACCGGCCGAATCGAAACAAGCAAGTCCGAAGGACAATGCGGACAAAGTACGCGGACGTCAATGGCCCCGAAATGACCTGAAAGTCAACAATGGGACATCCGGGACACCTGTCATCGAAGCCGTGAAATGAGCCAAAAGGAGCCCATTTCATGCAAAGGAAAATAGTGCAAGCATCAGACCCCCGAACTTCAAATGGCCATAACTTTTGACCCTGCACTCCGATTTTCCAACAAAATTTGGCACGTGTTCTGGAATGAGCAAACGAATGCCCTCTACAGGGAATGTGGACCAGGGAAGGACTTAGATTTATTATTTTTTATAAGGGTATATTTATTAAAATACAAGGAAACATCTTCATCTCTAGTCAATCCAATCATGCTCATGCCACGTGTCTTCCAAATGACATAAATGCCTGGCATACCCAAAATAGCTGCCCGCACTCAGAAGGTCGTAACTTTTGTATTTCTTCATGAAAAATAGAAGGACAGAGAATCACGCGTACCAATTGCGTGCCATCATGTTTTCCAAGTGGCTGACACGGGAAAAAAATCAATAAATTCATAATTTGTTCCGTGCCCTGAGAAACTTCAGACCTCCATAACTTTCGATTCAGAGCTTAGATTTGCACGTGGTCCTTAGGTCAACGGAAAGCTTATGAAATTCTCTAGTAGTGGTTGGGATGCATTAATGGAGAATTTTGGTGACATATTTGGAGAGAGAAAATTATAAGACAAATGGGGATACGTTTCATGGCCAGAAGTGACATTTCAACATACCATTTTAATTCATGGGTCGCACTCATCTTACAAGTGGTTAAAGTGATAGGGATGGGTTTGTAAGGATTCCTCCATGCTGATCTCTAATGCTCCTCTCTAGGTCAATGAGGAATGGGCTCTCTCCACGTTTTCCTACGTTTTCTCTCTCTCTGGGCTCGACCTCATGCAATTTGTATAAAGCCAGATTTGGCTCATTTTAAAGTAGGGTTGTTCATCTTTTGGCTCTGCAAAACTCCCTTCTTTTCTTTTCTAGGGTTGAAAATGGAGCTACGAACCTCCTCCCTAGTGACTCTGTAATGGTGATTTTTTCCTTTTACTCTTGTAATGATGTTCTGTGCAAACTTCTGAAGCAACAAAAAACGTGTTTTGTGATGCATCTGTCCATCCTTGCTCGTTTTTGCTTACATTTCTTCTTGCCTCTCTTCATTGCAGGTATTTGTGCATGTTTGAATGTTCATTGCAGGTCTGGAGCATGTTCATGGAGTTTTGGGACATTTTCTGTGTGAAATCTATCCTTGGGCCTGTGATGCATCTGTCCATCCTTCCCAGTGCTCACCTGCTCTTTTTCCATGGCAGTTTGGATAGACTACTCTCAACTCTCCTCTTCTGGTGTATCACCACTTTAGCATAGGCTTTTGCTGTTTTTTTCATGTTCTCTCTCTCTCTCTGGTCTCCTTGGCATGGTTAGATTAGGATTAGATTAGCTTGCCTGCACTGGAATAGCTTGTGGCAGGTAGTTTAGGAGCAGGAACCAGCCTTCTCTGGAGATTCCTCTCTCAGTTTCTAGCAAGTCCCACAACTTGGAGAGAGGTTTCCATGTTGTGCAATCACACTGGATGCCTAAGTGATCAACCTAGAAGCTCTGATGCAACATCCAGGGGTGCTGTGATTTTGCACTAACAGAAGCATTAACTATAAGGCACAAGTACGAAAAATAGATGTAGAAGAAAATAGATGCTCAAGAGGTAACAAAAAATTCCAAGATACCAAGATCAAACTATTTTGAGATTAAATGACCCCCTCATTCCTATTACACTTAAGTTTGATGTTCTATGTGAGCCAACTATCCGATCTGGGAACTCTAGTCATGTCAAAGGCCTTGTCATCTAATGCTTGGAGTGGTTGAAATCCATGACAATTTAAATAGTGCATTAGCTATCAATTCAGAAATTTGTTTCAAGAAGTCAACTAGGAAATATTATATAATGAAATTAATGATTGACACTCCCTACTAATAACAAGGTGTTGAAAACATAACTGCCAACAATACAAACTGACTCAATATTAGGTTTTTGGTATAAAATATTTTTCAAAACATGTAGCATCCTACATCACTTTATAGAAATCATCTTTCCATGTCTCATCTAGTTTTTTCTTCTCTTCCAATAAACCTCAACTTCTACTATTTTCACCGTTTCGGGTATTGATTACTTATTTATTCTTCATGAATGCATGTATTAATATCTACTATCCCTGTTACTTCTACTTAAATGCAACTCCCCTAATCAATCTACCTCTTAAAGAGCTTGCTAACTACTAACTATTTTATTTATCTACATGGTTCTCTTAATCATTAGATTTATACTTTTATTAAAATGACGATAACAATATTTTGTTAATTTTGGGTAGACTACTTCCTCTCTCATTATCATCTAAGGAAGAGAACTCAGAATCCCTCTTTTTCATCATTATGCTACGGCTTGTGAACAACCTTTATAAGAAAAAAGATCAACAAGGGATTCCAAGAAACCTTGATTTTGCATAACCAATATATGAAAACAAAATTATGTACTTTAGCTTTCTTGCCTCTTACACTTACTGGATGGACACAACTTTCCTGCTAGACCATTAATTAGCCAAGGGACCCAAGGCTCAAACACCAAGATTATGACAATAGTTGGCTGGATATTTCATCGTTCAGGCCTAAAATGATGAATTTTAACCACAGTGCATTCCATAAAAAATAAACTTTCAAAGACAGGTGAAGTTTCCTGTCCCTTATTACTTATCTAAAAACAACTAGAAATAATATTAGAAGTTGAGTTGCTTTGATTTCTTATCCATATGTTCTTGCCATATAATCTCTATGAAATACAATGTGATCAACACAAATTGATATGTTCCTTTGGATTAGGCTTAGCTAGGTACATAACCCTCTTATAGATATAAATTTTGAAGGGAATGAGAGGAATCTTCAATTTGCTTTGCAAACACAGATAAGTGGAATACTTATACGAGTTTTAGGGATAATGAGTTAATTATACAGCACTTGGAAATACATCCCAATGCTCAAGAATAATTAATATGCATCTTAAAGCATCATATAATGCTTTATGCCATCTCCTCAGATTCTCATCAACCAGCTTTCTGATTATGGTAACCATGTTCTTGTTGCTTGATTCATCCTGACCATTGCCTTGTGGGTAATAATTGGATGAATGAGCCAATGTGATCCCAAATCCACAACAAAATTTTTCAATTCATGTGATGAGAAATTGGAAGCATTGTCATCCACAATCTTGTGAGGCACATGACGAATCTGACAATTATATTTTCTTTGAGGAAATTACAAACAGCTTTGAGAGGTTGCCTGCTTGATGGGTGCAGCTTCCACCCACTTGGTGAAATAGTCAATGTTGCGGTGAGCACATAATTGTGACTAGCGCTAGAGGTATGGATTTAATACTCCAATGAAATCAATTCCCCACTGGAAAAAGGTTCTTTAATTACCACAGGCTTCAAGGGAAGAGCAGCCAGCTTGGTGTGGCCAACAAAATGTTGACAAGCTTCACATTTGGCCACCCATTCTATTGAATCTCAAAAGAGAGTAAGCCAATAGTACCTGGCCCATAATATTTTGTAAGTTGTCATGAAGGAAGAGAAATTTCCTTCGCATGATATATTGTGAAAGGATTCTAGCAACCTTATCTGCTGAGACTTGTCAACACAGCGCAGGAATACACCATCAATACCTTTCTTGTATATACCATAATCCCACAGATGGTATCTTGTAAACCTTAACTGTAACTATCCTCTTCTCCTTTTGGCTTAAACGTGCAAGGGGAATTTTCCATAAGTTAAAAATAAAGTCAATGTCTGTGCATACCATTCATCGGTTGTGCTTACAAAAAGCACCATGGGAAATCCTAAAGAGGTATCTTTAGTTTTTTCGCATTCTATCTCAGACTTATTTTTTACAATCAATTGGTACAGGACTCTTCCTCGTACCAACTTGGTAGGTCTGATGTCCAAATCATATTCTTGGAATTTAGCTATCCAGTTACCCCGTTGACTACCCAACTATTGTTGATTCAAGATGGATTTAACTACTGTATCAGGAATGAGAACAAGGGTATGAGAACTCAGCACGTAATACCTAAAATGTTTCACTGCTCTCACCACCGCATAAGCATGCTTTTCAATTTGTGACATTTTCAATTCATATTCTTTCAATGGGAAGCTCATGAAAGTGATGGGAGCTTCAATTCCTTCTTCATTCTCCTGCATTAGGATGGTTGATACTGTATGAGTGGAAGCATATCTATACATGATGAAATTTTTCTTAAAGTCTGGACATACTAGAACAGGGGCATGTGCAATTACCTTTTTGAATTCTTCAAAATCAAGCTTCCCTTCAGTGCTCCATTGAAATGGAGTTTTCCCTTTCATCATCCCAAGGATATCCTTCATTTTATCAGCAAAATAAGGTACAAATATTTTTAGGAAATTAACTTTCCCAAAAAAGGAGTGCACCCCAGTTTTTCTTGTGTGTAGGGTAAGGCTTTGAATGGCCTTCACCCTCTCTAGGTCAATCTTGGTTCCTTCTCTAGTCATAATATGACCCAACAACTTTCCTTCTGTCACTCCAAACATGGAATTTTTAGGATTTAATGAAATCCCACGACACCTGCACCTTAAGAGTACCTGTTCCAGGTGATCATAATGATCACTTCATTTCTTAGACAAGACCATCAAGTCATCCAAATACAAAACTATGACCTTGCCCATTAAATATCTGAAAACTAAGTCCATAGACCTTTGAAACATGGCTCCAGTGTTAATCAAACCAAAAGGCATTATCCTATAAGCAAAGGTTCCCCATGGAGTGGTGAACGCTATTTTATGTTGATCTTCAGCAGCTACCTAAACCTAATTATACACTAAAAATCCATCAAGCATGGATAACATTTTTGCTCCAGTGACAGTCTGTAATACCTGGTCCATGATGGGCAACGGATAATTGTCCTTTAATGAAAATTAATTGAGATTTTGAAAGTCAACACAAATCCAGATTTCACCGTTCTTCTTTCTCACAGGGACAATGTTCGCAACCCAAATGGAATGATGGATCAGAAAGATAATCCTTGTGTCTAACATTTTCTGAATTTCAGCAAGAATAGTCCCTGAGATCTTTGGGTTGTAATGTCTCTGCTTCTTCCTGTAGGGTTTAACTTTAGGCTTAAAAGGAATGTTATGTTGTACATCCTTGGGATTGAAAGACTTTAGATCTGCATATGACTACGCTAGGGCATCCATATATCTCTTCAAGAGTGAAGAGAATCTTTATTTTTCCTCCAGAGAACAACATTTACCAATGTTTACCATCCACAATTGATTAGCGGAGCCCAAGTTAACTTGATCTACCTCTGATGAGGAAGAACCTTCAGCTTTCCTTTTACCCTGAATGAGCAGGTAATGCTTGTCAAACAGACCTTCCAGAGAAACTAATACTTTCATAATCTTATTACCTTTAAGCTAGATGAATTCACCATCAATTTCTTGATATGAATTCGAGACGGACTTAGGGAAATCTGATTCTGATCCTTCAAAATAAAGCTCACTAAAATTATCAACTTTCTCCAAAAAAGATAATACCTGTTGGTCATCATTAAACACATGCCAATGAGCTGAGTTATCTCGAACACTTGGATGAAACACAATCTCAATGGTATATGTGTCCTGTTTGAACTATGGGTGAGGAAGAAGAAGAGATGCAAAAATATTTAAGGAATCAGCTTTATCATTGTAATCTCTTGAGACTGCTTTAATGGAATAAGCATCAAAGTATTCTATGTTGTCCCAAACCTTTTTTCTATAATGTTTTAGATGGTCATTTTTTACCTAATAAATTCCCTTTACTTGATTCACAATCAACTCGGCATCTCCTTGTACATTGAGATTTTGGATTCCTTTTTATCTTGCCATTTCTAATCCCAATAAAAAGCTTCATATTCAGTTGTGTTATTAGTATTATCAAAGTACAACTTGAAAGCAAAGGGAAAGATATTGAAATCTGGAGATATAAAAACTACGCCGGCACCTGAACCAGTAGTTGAACAGCTCCAGTCAAGCTCAAGGGTCCAAACAATGTTAGGATCTTCTTCTTTCACTTCTACAGAGGGCACCTCAGATGTCAAGAAATAATTACCCAAGCCTGCTTCTTCAAAGAAAATTTGAGCCTTAAGGTCATCTAATTTAGTAACCAGGTACTTTCCTTGTGCTTCGGGGTGAAGAACACAAGGAACTCCATTTATTGGAATTTTAGCATTGGTCCGATCCATGTTGATTTCTCCTCCAACATCTTTGCAAAATCCTCTTCCTAAAATAATCCCATAAGCAGTCAGGATATCAGCAACTAGGATAGTCATTTTTACTCTCTTTTTCAAAAATGAAACAAATGCAAACTGTGCATCCTTGATTTGTCCAATCAAGGGGACTTGTTTAGTTTCTATGGAGTAACATCATCCATAAGATTTATTCAGTGTGAGTTCGAGGGCATGAGCTAATTTTACAAGCATAACGTTATCAAAGGATCCTGAGTCAATTATGCAATTGTTGAGTTTGAAACCGTTTATAAGTAAAGACAAATAAAATTATTCAATATTTCCTAAAGAAGTGGTAGAGGTCATATTACTCTGAGGTAAAGGCTGACTGGGGATGGGAAAAATACCTTTTGAAGATGAAGGAATAGCAGCCTTGATTCTAATGAATTTGGGAAGTTTCTCAAATTGCTCAGGGTTGGGCTGAAGGTATTCAGCTTCCAACATTTGGATTTTAGTTTTCTTTGCATGATCAACGATGTCAAAAGTGGTATATGAAGGAATGATGGAGGGATCAGTTTTGATTACATTGGTCTGAGCTGAGGTATTGTCCTTAAAATTAGGAGAAAGAGAGTTGGAAGGTGGAGTTACCTTTTTTGTTATCTTCTTTTCAGTTTGTGCTAAGATGGGAGATCCTCTTTTAGCCATAACTACGGGAGCTTCCTTACTTTTATCCTTGGATCTTTCAACCAGCTCTCTGGGGTTCAGAGATTGGGATCGAGTGAAAACTACAAATGATTGTCCATCATGCTCATCTTCATCTTTCTCGTATTCCAAATAACCAATGCTGGAGTCGCCAGCTAAATCGTCGAAAGACTCATCAGCATATCTTGAAGCTTTAAAGGCTTCATGAGATTCATGATCTTCTGGTTCCTCATCTTCCTCAATTATTTCAACTGCTACGTTGACAGGAGGAGCTTCAATGGATAGCCTAGTGGGAGCAGTGATCAACCGATTCCTATCTCTTATAGGAGAATCGTTGGCATTATTGAAATTCTATCTAGGAATATCCTGATAAGGAATGTTGGTTGCTTGTTAAGACATTTGCTTCTTTAAATTGATCAAGTCATTGGCCATCTTTTGAATCATTGTGTTTACTCTGTTGGAATTTATGGAAATCCAACAATTGTCTTACAAACTCCATTAGGATCAGCTTATCACCTGGGAATCTGGGCAATCAGAAAGGATCACCCGGGTACATGACCATCTGAAGGTATGTGAACTTCTTGAACTGCAAGAAGATACAACCCCATTTTGATACTTCGGCCCATGCTTCGTCATAGACTCTTCTTTACCTTAGATCAGGGTTCATCTTGCAGATATTTTCATAAAAGAAAGCATCATTCACTCTTTTGAATTGATGCTCAGAACCCTTCATTGTCAGCTAAGGGAAGTACCGATATATGTGTTATGTTACCCTATCTCCTTTTGCATCCAACCCTGGATAATTTCCCATGCCGACTGCTGCATAGCTGACATATGATGACATATAGAATTTTCCAGTAGTCAAGACTATCTTCATCTGGGAATCAATCTCATCACTTATAAGACTGCTTCAATCGATCCCTTGTTTTTTCTTCTTCATAATGACCATGAATTAATACATCCATCCTTGGAAGTCTCTTGACTCAGAGAGTCCAAATACTCGACTCAGCAGGGTGATGATGTCGCTGATTTCGAGGATGAAATCACTCCTGGAGAAAAAGTTGGGAAACCTAGAGACAGTTGCTTTGGCCTTGATCAAGAACTTTCTATTCACATGTCTGATGCAGTCTTCTTGATCTTTGTCCCTAGGTTTCTATGCTGACTTAGGATCTACATCGACATATTCCTGAAAGTTGGGTAATCTTAAGAGGTCATCAAAGTAACCCCCGTCCAACTTCACTATGACTTCTCCTGCTTGATTTTACACTAAGGGAGAATTTGAGTCATAATTGGAAGCACAGGCCAAAATGAACTCAAGGCATTGAGCAGACATTAGGAATCCTACTGCAAGAGGGAGACCACTGTTGGTTATTGACTTCATCCAGGGACTCTGAGAAGAATCCTTGGTTATGTTCCAAAAGTCTTCCATGTCAATGTTACCAAGCTTCGTATCTCAGATGTCGTAATTGTAATCTATGTAGGAGGGGGATTCCATTTTTCAGTACTTGTATTTCATCTTTCCTGACATGTTTGACTTATCCTTAAATGATCTAGGATCTGACATGAGAAGTCCTAAAGAAATAATGCCTAGACAACTCCTGTTTGAACAATCGAACTTAGAAGCTTTTTGAGCAACCCCACAGACCCGCCACACTATCCAGACTTTAGAACTTACAAAGCACCATATGAAACCCAACACACTAGAATGTATGTCAGAAATATGGTCTTGTCAAACACTTCACAAAACCTGATAGACTACAGAGAGTGCTAGAACTTAGTAGATGTCGGACACCTTGTAAAACCCGGTATATTGGTGGAAGCAAGAAGATGTTGAACACTCAGAAAAACCCAATACACTGCAAAGTTTATGTCAGAGGTTGATAGATGTCTAGCACTTGGAACAACCTGATAGAAGGGTAGAACTTGGAGATTGTTAAGCACTCGATGAATCCTGACGAACGGCGGAAGAAAGAAGATGTTGAACACCCTGCAAAACCTGAAACAAAGGAATTGGATTTTTGAGGTGTCAGGACATGTAAAATTCCCGCCATTTCACTAGTTAGGAATTTTAGATTTTTTCAGTAATTAACAGGGTATATTCCATGGGATAAAATAAAGAAACACCCTAGGGGTGAATTCCAAACAAGAAATTTCATTGGAATACAACATAAAATGAAGAAAACAATCTAAAACCCTAAACCTAGAGGGAAAATAGGAAAGGAAGGAGAACACCAAAAGAATATCTCAAATACAAATCCAAAAGACCTCTAATCAGAAAGAAAAGCAAAATGCCTTTAGTAATCTCAAAAAATAATAAAAAACGTAACACGAAATCGATCAAGAAGCTCAATCGGGTTTGGAGGTTGTAGGCACAAGTATGAAAAATCCACGCAGCAAAAGTACAATAGGTAAAAATGACGTGTAAAATCAAACTATTTATAAAGTCCTCACATTTATTACACTTCACCTGACACGTGTGCTAACTACCTGACAACTTGGCATTAATGCCATGTCATCATGCTTGGAGTGCTTGAAAACTCGATACAAAGGATTAGCTATCAATTTGGGTTTTGGGATACAAGCGACATGAGGCATGAGATGTTTGGATGTTCCAAGGTTCTGAAAACTTGACACAAAGGAACATATCAGGTTTCAGGTTTCAGAAGTCAATCGACATGTAGCATGCTTTTTGCAAATCATGTTCTGATGTTTGTGAGTTCCGAAAACCCAACAGACTGACTTGTTTCGGGTTTCGGGAAACAATTTGCATGAAGCATGTAGAAAATATGTTTTCCTGTATTTAAAACCTGAAGACCCAAAAATATCCTCAAAAGGGCATTTTAGGAGATTTTTTCAAAAAATATCTATGGTTATCTTAATTTTAGCTGGAATCACTAAAATGAGATAACAAATAGGAATTCTTTCATTCAATAAAGTGTTGATTCATGGGAAAATTCTACTTGTGTGACTTGTAACTTTAAACCAGATCGATGAGAAGGAGCAAGGGCCACTCTTCCTCAATGTGAATGGATAATTTCATGTTCATTTTCCTTCTGTTATTTTGCATTTATTTGATTATCAGCATTGCATTGTTTTTAGTACTTTTAATTTTGTATTCATTAATTTTTTTATCAATCAACTTGATTTCTTTATGGAAATTAGTATAGCATTTAGTTAATTTTGGTATTAAATAAGTATTGAGAATGATTCAAATAGTTTATTTTGTTACAAATAGCCATGGACACCACCTTGGAATGCCAAACATAAGATAACTAAGGTGTGAGTATCAATGATGCTCATCACTTTTTGGCATCGTTTATGAGGACATTCAAGGTGTTATCAAAGATTAAGGTACTAACTGGAAGTGTTACCTATATTCCTGGTAAGTTTCCATTCATAAATTTAATTTCCATAAATCTTTCTTTTGAAGTAGAAGACATTGTAGTGACATCAATATTTTTTTGTGCTTTGGATTATGTGGAGCAAAAATATTTAGTAAGCACTGGTAGTTAGGGAATTTTCCTCAGTATGGTATGATTTTATGCTTAGACCTAGATACCATAGAGGGAGGTTTATTATAATTAATTTATAAAACCCCCCTCAAAACCAACCTGTGGAATAAATCTTTCACCAAGAAGGGATAGTTGATGAAATAGATCACCCCAATGGTGCATATAATGGAAATCCTCTGCTTGGAAGAACATTCACCTATCCCATGCAACTGGATCCTAATGATCAATCCCCCATGAAGAAGATATCCCCTTCAATTTTACCAACCTTTATGGGATTAGTCTCATAATATCATGATCAATTCCTATTTTACCAACCTTTATGGAAGAACATTCACCTATCCCATGCAACTGGAGACGTCCATGAAATGGTTCATGGGAGATGGAAACAATTTTTTTGGATAAATACCAAGACTACTGTAGGTTGAGAGACAGAAGGGAAGAACTTCTTAGGATTCAACAAAAAGAGGATGAGAGTGTGGAGGACTATCTTGAATGGTTCATATTTCTTCACAAGAGGTATGGTAGTGGTTTGGATATTAATCTACTCAAAACTTTATTCCTCAAGGGATTAGATGAAGACACACAGGAAGCCTTCAATCTTATATGAAAATGAGACATGAACAAATTAGAATTCAATAACATCATAGACCTCTATATGAACTACTCCCGAACTCTCCCCAACCATTGTAGATAGAAAGGTAAAATGGCAAATGGCAATATATCTAAAGTAGGAAAAGATATTACAAATTTGAGAAAAGATCTCTTAGTTTAACTTAATACAACTGTGGATAGGGAAAAATCCAGAGACACATAGCCTTTGTTCATCTACTATCTGAGATGCAGGAACAAGCATGGGCTTAGCAACTATCCCTTAGATAAAAAATACATTTATCATGCATGTGATCTAAATCATGCCACATACCAATTTGGATTGTTTCCCTTGTTGACAAACCATCTAAAACAAAACGCACAAGATGAATTTGAGTTAAACTATATGTATTAGAGGAAAGGAAGTAATTTTCAATCAAATCAAAATCAGTCCTATGCACCAAAAATACAATGGGTCCCAAACCAATTGATACCCCCAGCATTACGCTCAACAAGTCCCACAGGAATGAAGTCCTCAGCGGAACGCACCACCAAGTTATTATCAACAATCTTGGACTCCAAACCCAAACACTCCACCATTTCAATAGTTTAATCCTTAACTCCAACAATAGTGGAATGTATCTCAAGGATCAAGGAAACAATATTATAACCAAAGAATACCCCAAGGTCAACAAGATTTTTTTATCGGTCCTACAGATGCTACCTCATCCAAACAACCTTCCCAGTCATAGATTCCAGCTCAAACTGTGGTGAACCCCAAAAATGTGAGGTAAGGAAACCACACATACACCATAGAATCAGATAAAAACCCCACAGTAAACTTTGTGTATTGTAGAAACATCTTTCTATGTTCACGGAAGTTTGCCTCAAAACCTTCATCTCCTATTATATAATAAATACATCAAGATAAAGAAAAGATAGAAGAAATGTAGCCTAGTCATGTTGTTGAAGAAACACCCCAACCAAATGTTGATTTCCTTTTCCATCCATAATCTTAGAGAAACACAACACTTTCATGCATGAACAACAAGAGTCAGATCTAAATCAGGGACTAAGGAAATTAAGTATTGGGATCCCTTTGTTATAAGCTCTTAAGGAAATTCCAAAATTGAACAAAACCATCAAAGATATCTATTTTAAGACTCCAGGAAGTAGAACGAATCAGCCTAAAATCATCCATGTTGATGTGAAACTTGTTAGTACATTAGAAGGGAATATTATCTCTCCTAAATATGGAGACCCTAGAAGTCCTATTGTTATAGTTTTCATAGGATATGTGTAGATACCAAATGCCCTAATTGACTTAAGAGCTACTATTTATATGATGACCACTGATATCCTGTCCACATTGTCTTTCCCTAAACCGCAATCAACTTTAGTAGTTTTACAAATGGTAGACCATTCTGTAAACAAGCCAAAAGGGATTATAGTAGATGTTATCATCACCATTAAGTCATGGGATTATTCAATAGACTTTATGGTCATAAAAAGGAAGAATAGAAAGATTGGATACCCTTTGATCCTATGACTCCCTTGGTTAGCTATTTTTTCTGCCATCATTGATTACAGAGTAGGAAATATGGTGATTGAAAATGACATGATTCCAAAAATATATCCATCTACCAAGTCGCAAAACCTTTTACTACAGACAATAAACAATGGTGGAAGGATAATATAGATGAGTCAAAAGATATGATTTCATCTCTGGCCATAGTCATAATTCAAGAATATGCAAACTAAATTAGATGCTGACCATGAATCATGTGCTAGACTGAGTATAATTCTTACGCCTCAACATGAATCTTGCATTGAACTGACTATGAGCCCTGCTCTAAAATTAGTTGAGATAAGAGATGACATGATGGACGAAAATAATCATCCTATCTTCTGGCCTTTTTCACGAAACATATATTTAACCAAGTCTTTCTTTCAAAATATCACTACTATTCATAGATTAATTCCCCAAATGTGCCCATTGAATGTGTTATTGCAAGATTATCATGTTGTAAATTATCTCCATCTAGACACCAAGCATTACCTATCTTACTAGGAAAAACATAGGAAGTAAATAGTTGGCTAACTAGTATGGTAGATAATACCATGTTTAAACTCTTATACTCTCATCCTCCAGCCTTTGCTTGGGAGTATAGTGACATGAAGGGTATTCACCCTAGTATTTGTACACACCACATTTACACAACTGATTACATGCCATTCAAATAGCCACAAAGAATGATAAACCCTGCCTTAAGAGACATCATAAAAACTGAAATTGAAAAACTTATTAGGGTAGGATTCAGTTATCCAATCTTAGATAGCCAGTGGGTTTCTTCATTACTTATAGTTCTTAAAAATAATGGGAAGTGGATGGTCTTTTTGGATTATAGGGATTTAAATAAGGAAGCTCATCAAGATTATTTTCCGTTAACTTTTATTGATCAAATCTTAGATAATTTATCTAGGAAAAGGTATTTTTCATTCCTTTATGGGTTTGGTGGGTACAATCAAATAACAATAGCACCAGAAGATTATATATATATATATATATATATATATATATATATATATAACCACTTTTACCTGCCCATGGAGAAAATTTTCTTATAGGGTATTATCTTTTGGTTTATGTGATACTCTGGCCACCTTTCAAAGAGACGTGTTAGAAATCTTCACTGATCTCACTCATGATTATGTTGAAATTTACATGGATGAATTCATTTTTTATGGGGAAAAATTTTAAGAGAAAATTGACAATCTAGACAAAGTCCTTTCAAGATGTGAAAAACATCAATTATCCTTAAACCATGAAAAAAATTATTCCTAATGGAGCATGGGATAGTCTTAGGCCATCATGTTTCAATCGAAGGAATCAAGGTAGATCCTAAAAATACCAACATCATTGTAAAACTCCCATATCCCACAAATCAAATAGAGGTGAGAAGAATTCTCTTGCATGTTTCCTACTATATAATGATTATTTCAGATTTTATTAAGATAGCTTCTCCATTGTGTGTTCTCCTAATTAAATACTATAAATTTAAATGGATAGAGGCATTCCAATGATCCTTTGATATTATCAAATACAAATTGATAAATACCCCATTGTTAAGAGGCCCAAATTGTAATTTCCCCTTCCATATACAAAAAAATTCTTCCAATGAAGTGGTAAGGGATATTCTTGGACAAGAAAAAGAAGGAGAAGCGATGTGTTTTATTTACTATATTAGTAAAAAATCTCCCCTGCTGAAAGGAATTACAACACCATAAAGAAATAATTTATTGTATTTTTTATGCAATTAACAAGTTTCTCCATTATATCACAGGCTATGAAGTGATTTTTCACACCAACCACTCTGTTATTAAGTATCTACTGAATAAACCTTTAGTGCATGGCAGGATTGTAAGATGGATGTTGTTATTGCAGGAATTTAATATTAAAATTATTTACAAGCCATGGAAATCAAATGTGGTGGTTTATTTTATTTCAAGGTTAATCATTTCAAGAAAGGAAGATTAGGTCAATGATGATTTTCCAAATGAACATATGTTTGCAATGTCTATTATCTCTCCTTTGTTTGTAGATATGGCTAACTACTTGGCTACATGGAAATTCTTAAAAAAAAAATTACACATAAGCAAAGAAAGGAATTGATTAAAAAAAATGTGATGTACACATGGTTAAATGGAATTCTTTTTAAATGTGGACCTGACCATAATATACATAGGTGTGTAGCTAAAGATGAGATCTTTGACATATTTAGGGAATGTCATGATGAACCATCCGAGGGAAATTATTCAGTTAAAAGAGACATTCACAAAGTCTTGGGAGATGGTTACTATTGGCCTTCCTTGTATAGAGATGTCAAAAAGATTTTGTGGCAGTGTGATCAATGTCAAAGGATGGTAAAGCAAACATTTACACCTGAGATGCCACTCTAACCTCAAGTTTTTTTAGAACCACTTGAGAAGTGGGGATTGAATTTAATTGGACCAATTGACCCAACTTCTCAAGGGAAGAAGTACATTCTAGTTTGTACACATTATGTCACCAAATGGGCTAAGGTGCAAGCTCTACAATATGCAAGGGATGAAAAAGTTGCAGAATTTTTATATGAACATGTATTTCAGATATTTGAAGCACCAAGATCCATTATTTCAAACCAAGGACCACAATTTATGTCATGTGTAATTAGTTCCTTTGTAGTAACATACCATCTTAAGCATAAGAAGTCATCACCATACCATCCATAGTCCAATGGTCAAGTGGAAGTTACTAATAAGGAGTTGGAGAATATCCTAAAAAATAGTGGATATCTCAAGGAAAATTTGGGTTTAAAATTTACTTAAAGTAGTGTGGGCCTACAATACTAATTGTAAAACAACCACATGATTTACTCCTTATGAATTTATTTATGGGAAGAAGCCTATTCTTCCTATAGAATTTGAAATTCAAACCTTAAGGCATCATTATGTGTGGAGGGAGCAGAGGGGAACATACATCTGAGAAGAAGATAATATAGGCCTCTTAATGAGGCATGATCTCCCTACCCCCATCCAATTTCTCAGAAGGTTTAAGTCTCATGTGTATTTTTTACAATTGGTGGAAAGGTATAAGCTGATTCAAAAAAATTGCATATCATAGTTCAGGGAATAGGTACTGCCAACATTTAATGTTAATTTCCTTTTTTGTAAATTGAGATATGAACTGATTCCAGTGCACTATAATGAAAAGGAGGTGATTTACCCAACTAACCTCCTTCAGTCATTGAATAGGGACAAATACCTCTATAAGATTATCCTAGACATGTAGGAAAATGGATTGGAATCAGATACATGACTCCATTGGTGATAACCCTTGTTATATGTTGGAATTCAAATGGGGATTAGCCTAAAATAAATTACAAAGAATGGAGGGACACAACTGCCATGTTATTTTGTTTTTGTAACACATAGCTAGATGTGACTCGGTAGACTTGTTCCAATAAATATAATTGTTTAAGAATCATTGAGAACTTGAATAGGTAACAAGAGGACCTACTAGATATTAAGTGTGGGGGAGTGATAATCCCATGTTTTTTCATGTTTTATCCTATGTGAAACCCTATTTTGTTATGTCATCATTTTTCACTATGTATAATATTTTCATTTTATAATTAATACTTTACTATTTTTTGGAAGGAAATATTGTGCATATCCATTTTATTTTCATCTTTATGTTGCTTCTTCAAATATGGTTCAAATGAATCTTTGTGAGTATTAATAATGAATTTGGAAAGAATATCTTAAATTCATCATAGGATTCAACTACAAACCATGGAAATACTCACTTATGCACTAGCACATGGCTCAATTTATAGCATAGGACTCACCCTTGCATGAGCGTAAGACTCATTGTGGAGCACAGGACTCACCCAGAGTACTAATGAAAACTTTTTTGGAGTGAGTAGCTCACTCGAAAGAGTAAAATGACTCATATGGAAAAGAAATTAGTTTATGTAGCTAGCCCACCATTTGATACAATGATACATGGACTTTTATCTCAACCTGTATGCAGATTATGAGGACCATGTAATTTCAACTTAACACCAATTTCTCGAATACATGGAGAATACAATCAAAATACTTATAGACTTATAATCACCATGATTATATAGGGAATCAATTCGGGATTTGTAATATCTTCTGGAAGCTATTGACTATCTCAATTAAGAGTCAATTATGAACCTCATTTGTAGTAAACAGGATAAATTTGATCTAAACACGGAATGGACTAATCCTTCCATGATTTAAATTCCTTAAACAATTAGTTATTGGTATAGGTATATTATAGTTAAGTCATTTTCATTAATTTAAAATAACTAGTCATCTTTTAGAGATACTAGGTCTGTATTGAATATAAAAGAGAAAGTGTAGTAGGATTAAAAAGGTAGTTCAATTGATCGTTGTAATAGGAATTATTTCATTCAATAAATTTTTGATTCAAGAGAAAAATATACTTGTGTGACTTGCAACTGTAAACTAGATCGGCGGGAAGGGACAAGGGTCGTTCTTCCCCAATGTGAAGGGATAATTTCCTATTCATTTTCCTTCTAGTACTTTACATTAATTTGATTTATCTGCATTGCATTGTTTTCATTAATTTTAACCTTATAGTCGGTAATTGTTTGTAATCAATCAAATTCATTTATTTATGGTAATTAGTATAGCATTTTGTTAATTTCGTTGTTGAAAAAGTATTAATAATGATTTTGATTGTTTCCTTTGTTGTAAACAACCATGGAATGACAAACATAAGATAACTAAAGTGTGAGTATCAATGACGCTCATAAATATATTTCACAAAAAAACTACAATTGATGTTTTATTGGGATAACTAGAAATCTCCTGAAGATGTCTTCTAATTAAGCTTATATTTTTCAATCAGTTGTGTAGGGGAGGAATTTCATGTTTTTTAGTCCCTGGAGAACATTACACTGTGTAGGAATAATATCCACTAACTCAAATAGATCACATTCAATGATTTTGGTATTTCATTAGGTTTCATTACATTGAATGTATTGGGAGGAAATTAGAGGCAATATTAAAAGCCATAAAAATCATTGATTGTGATTAGAGACCAAGATTCACACCATCTCATGATTTATAATGGTAAAGGATTAATGATCAGTTGAATCAAGACATCTCAAAGATTCACAATAGCCTGAATGGTCTCACTTTTTATTTGTTAAGATTCTTATGAAGATCACATGGCTCCATAAGTGAGAAGACAAAACCAATCTGATTTATTGGTTTTGGAGGGAATTCAACTTGATCGAGAACATTTTAGAACATGGGCTGATCTAGATAATTTCTCGAGGTCTTTAAACTAGAGTGTTAGCATTATGAGGTGGTGGGTAAAATTTATTGAAGGATGTTGAAGGCTAATAAATCAAAAAAATATTATAAAATAGGGTAGTTTGTTAGGCAACTACAAATTAGGTCGATACAAACAAGTACTAGCCTTAGATATTTTTTTTTCTCCTATAGAATCTTAGGGAAGTTATAGAGTGTATGATAATTTTTGTAAAGCCTCAGTAGGCTTATGATATTCAAGAGAAGAATTTAGGTTTCATTAAGGATTTAAAAATAATAATGAAAAGGAGTGGTGTAATCACTTGTTTCATTTATTTGACTCTGAGATACACGGTTGGGCTCTTATTCAATTGAAGGCCCATACACATGCAGAAAAAACGTGTGCTTGAGCATGCTACAAGCACGTTCAAGGTCATTTATACCATCCCTCCAAGAAGAAATTTCTACTACCCAGGCCCTTAGCAAGCCCATCTGACACTGATGTTATATCTGTCATATCACTTTATTTTCACCTATTATGAAATGCCACGTATTTATTTTAATATTTAAATTTAATGCAAAGGTATGAATATATGAAATGTTTTAAATATTTGTGTGAATTTCATGTGCACAAGACGAGGTAAATTCATTGGCATACATCTGTAACCGCACCTTTCTACCCTTCCACTACATGCTCATGTGTTCGGGCTATGAGACCTCATCCCTGAACTACTTCATAGGATCATAATCAACTACAAAATTATTGAATATTTTCCTTAGTATGTCATGTCAAAAACGTGGTTCAACACTTGTGTGACACACTTGGTATTGTTGCACTTCCTCACTAAGTGTGCATATCAATGAGAATCCAACTTCTCTTTATGATGATTTTTTTTTCAAAATCCTTGCCACTATTCTAACTACCATATATCCTTGATTGATTCAACTACAATAGATTGTCATCTCTTTCTCACCTACATTTTGACAATTGCATTTTCCATGGCTTCCTAGCTCTCAATATCCATTTAACATATCTTGTAAGTTGATTCTAATGGATTTCGTCTCCATCCTTCCATAAATCGTCTCATAGCTAGTTTGCACCATCTATAGCATCTGTGAATTTTTCCAATGAGGTTATACTAATTTCTAAAATCAAGACAACAAGGAGTTGAAAAATGACATGAACGACAACAGGTTTGAAGCAGCCATTACATCATTTAAAATATAACTAAATGGACGGTAATGAATTTGAAATTCAAATTAAATCCTGTATTTATAAAAGGTTTATTTCACATTGAATAAAAAAAAATATTTCATTTCTAATGAAAATGAAAATAGTGCAAATGGTTTTCTTCAGTTAAGAAAAATGCTCTATAACTCTGGCACAAAACTAGGTTCAGCTCTTCTAGGGTTTCCCCCTATAACCATCATACCGCAGCCTTTTTAGGATTTGTGGGAATTTATTGGTATAGTCTCTCCTAGGTTTTTTTGCCCTTTCGTCATCCCCTATATAATGATCTTTCCATCTTCAAACCTGGTTTTTTCAACTACGGCATAAGATAGTGGAGTGAGCGATGGCACCACTGGTGAAGCACCTTAGGAAATTCATCCCAAATTTTTTTCATGAGGTAATATCTCTCCTCTGGATGTAGTTCTTCCCATTCTTGAATTTAATGTTGTTTGTTGATGGTTAGAACAGTTTTTCCTCATTTGGTAATTTGTGGGTCGAATCCCCTCTGAAAGCATGCTTAAATCTTGGGCTAACACAGTCTAGACCCCCCATGGAGTCCATTTGGATAGTGTCCAAAACATGACCAAGGGTTTCTTTCTTTTTTGCTTTTCTAACCCTGCCAATGCACCCAATATTTTGACTAAGCAAGCCACTTGGTATGTTCAAAACTCGTTGTTTTTTTTAACACCCTGGCACAAGGACATTGTGGTATCTGAGTATACCGCCCTTAAATTGGTTGTTTGGATTGAATTTCTTGGGCTCCCTTTGCCATGCATTCATTTTCTGCCACAAATTTCTGCTTCACTTGGGTGGTTTGTATGTGTGGAAGCCGATATATTTTACCATGCTCATCCCCAGAAGCAAGTATGTGTTTAGATTGATCTCTTGTAGTATCTCAAAGAATTTGTGGATATTCAAATGGGTGATAAATGCTACTCCCAGTGGGTCATGTATATCAATCTACCCAACACTTAATTCCACTGTCAAGCATCTAATCACAAGATCAGGGATTACCCACTCTATGTTCCACGTAACCACTCCTGAGCCAACCAAACCCCAATAGGAGGAAGGTTGTGAAATTGTTGGGGGTTGGAAAAATATGAACAAAGCCCATAAATATAAATCTTTTGGCTCACATGGCCATTGGGAACCAGCTGTTAAGGAAATTCTCACAATACATCAGCTAAGGAAAATTTAGCTACTACTAAGGAACCAATGGTTGTTGTTAAGGAACCAACTACTACTACCATTTCAGCTAGCCCATTACCAAAGTACTCAGCACACCCCTTGCGGCATCGGTTCTCATGGACCAGAAAAAATATGTTTCTCACGTCCCCATCTCACATTCAGTTCCTTTGCTACTTTCAAGAAACTCACAAGGAGATTCCAAATAGCCCCAAAGTCTGCCTTACATCTCTAAGGACCATAGCCCAACACGTAGTGTGGATTCCACTGAAGTAGAATACAACATTGAGTATGCCGAATGGAAAAAAATGATCTGTAGGATTTTTTATAGCATAACGATGCTCGATTCTTGAAAAATCAATATGATTCCCTTGAGGGCTTGGAGGATGTGGATATGTCTCTTGACCAACATTTCCCATGAATTTTCTATCTTGGAATGTTAGGGGTCTCACAAAATCTTGTCGTAAGTATGTGGTGCGTGAAACTCGACAACGATGTGTAAATTTGGATGTTTTTTTGCAGGAAGTGAAAATTATAGGTTTTTAGTTACAGATGGCCTCACTTCAAATCTGTCATACATCACCATCTAGGCCTGAACCATGCTTGAAAACACAAAATCTACCTCCACCACTAGCTTATCATTAATTAGGACCAATTACCCTAAATCTTTCCTTCAGTCCAAATTTGTTTATCTTCTCAATGCACTAGAACATACATGTAAAACTCCTTCTAAATACCCTCTAACAAAGTTGTATCATTTATTAACTATTAGTGCAAAAATAAGGTATCATACCTTGTTCACAGACCATAGAGATGAGTCACCCCAAAATTCACCGTCCTAAAGAAAAATTTCAGTGTACTCTTCTTTTGTTTCATTCATTTCCTCATGATATCATGACATCATCAATCCTAACATATAGTCCTTTTTTTATCTTTGATGGACCTAAAAATCCTTCAATCAAGCTTAATCATACAAAAGATACTTACCTATAACCTTGAAATAAGTACGAGTTTCTACCAAACCTGTCAGTACCCTCATATCACTCTACCTTCATACACCTGTCATACATCATTTCAGTCCTTCACCTTACAATTCTTTACCAATAATCCCCCTGGGATGAGGATCTTCTTCATACATCATTCTCTTTCTTCAAGTGAAACTCAACTTACTTACTTCCTCATGCTAATTCATGATCAGGACCTTAAGATACACTTAATTAGAAGACACAATTCAAATTTTTCTTCTCCACTTTTTTTGAGGAAACAAAGACCTAGATAAAATATTAGAATCAAGCTTCAACTTCAAAGCACTTGCCTTAAACCCGTAGGCACCTTCCATTAAATTGACAAAATGAGATCATGACACATACAATGAGACCATACCTTCAAGCATTTGATGAATGTATTCCTTATTCAAGTGCAAACTTAGACTAATAAGAGCAAGAACACAATAAAAAATCATACCTTCAATCCAAGAGATAACCTCTTAACCTTATTCTTGATCAACAACCCGTGTATGAATTCTATACTTCATCTAGGAACTAAACACAATACACAATCCTAATTGCACAACTAGACTTCTGTTCAAACAGAATGTACTATAACAAGGCTTCATAAGAATACAAACTATATCTCTTTAGACCTTTCAATATTCTCAAGACATTTCTATTACATGTAACTTAATCTAGATTCACCTGCACTCTATATTCTCTTGCACCAAACTTGAAGACCTTCATACTTCATAAATGGAATGAACTTTACAGATAACATTCATTCATGAATCATAAACAATTTTCCATGTCTCTATTTTCTTCATGTCACAACACAATCTGGTCTTGAACAAGTCTTCCAAATATTGAATGAAGTGGATCATCATAAGAACATGCGGCCTCCCCCTGGAACTATGCATCATCATCAATTATGAGACTTTCATCCTTCACAGAGCTAGTCAACCACAATAACTATCTTTAAATATTCTTCTTGATCACCAACCTGGTTATGCCAACTTATGACCTGTAGACATATTCAATCATGATATAGAAAAACCGTACCTTTTCCTTATTAGAGAAATATCATATCAACTCATAACAATCCATCAATCTCAAGCTCCATTGTCACCAATCAAATATTACTACCTAGTTTTGTCAACCACACACAAAGATGGCAATATTTTGAAATTCTTCATATGCACATGCAGTTATAGGACCTTCAAAGTATTCTTCAAACATTATGGATTAAAAATGGACTCATGGGGACACAAAAGGATAACTTGCGCACCTTGAGTGATATCATTCACAGACCTGTGAGACCAGGACATGATGAACTTGACAGAGAACATACCTAACATGTTATACAAGGACATGATCTTAAGATACCTTTTCACAACCTTTCAACCTTTTGGAGACATTCAACACAACTTTAACCATATTTTGACTAAGACAATATAATTTTCAGGGTCAGACATTTCACAATGATATACACTCACAATAGACCTTATTTTATTCAGACTCAGAGCATGTCATTCTTTGTGATGCACATACACAACAAACACTAGACTTTTTAGTAACTTTGGACCTTATGCCACATAATAGTGGCTCTTGGAACATGAGATAAATCCTATTTCTTCATGATTATCACAATCTTTGACACATTTCAAGTCATAACACATGTTCCCAAGGCTTCAACACTTGATATAGACCTTAAAGAGCATTGCCACATGACATAAACATACCTTGACCTAAAAGACTATATACATACTTATGATAAACTGAGTAAGAGCATAACTTGACCAAAAACACTAAACCAACATAGCTCCACACACTTCACTTCATAACATACACTAATAGATTTGAAGTAACACTAAGATCATTTACATCATCAACATCAGAACTCTCTTCATGACATACTTGTATTCATGACTCATGATAATGATTTTTGGGATATGCAAACCGATAATGGTATAATCATGGAAGATACACACACTCATACTAACTCATGATACATATACTTCGTTTTGAAGACACAGACATGACAATATAAATTCAAAGACCTTTTGATTGAAGACACACGTTTTATTGATTGATCAAACCAACATGACTTGATGAATGATAAGGCACAAACTATACATACCAACCTCTAGGATCTCTCAGGACCAACACCAATGCTTCCATCAATGGATGAATGTATTCTAGAAGCATAGAGAAGACACACAATTCTCATTAGATCACTAAAACAATATATAATCATCAAATGATCCTAAAGGCTCTATCCTCTCTTTTTCTTCCTTTGAGATCCTTTCACTCTTATTGGAAAACCTTTTAGGTATGATAATTTCATCTCCAAAACCTTCATCTTCTTACTGGAGACCTATTAGACACTCATTATAAACTTCATTCACTTTCTCTATCTTAGTTAGGGCTAATAGTCCTTCATGACTTGCATTGGGATTGTCAAACCTTATTTCTTCCTTCTTAGCCTTATCAACACCTTTTGATATCATGTTTGAATTGGAATCTCCTATGATTATCTCTAATTCCTTCTCCTTTATACCATCTGTACATATTCTACCTTCTTATCATGCTTTACCTCTTTAGATCTCATACTCTGTTTGACAGACTTAGAATATGTTTTCTTGACCTTGTTTTCTTGATCATCATCCTTGACTTTACTTAGTCCTTCCACCTTAGATAAATTAGGTCTCCAAACTTTATTATCCATCTCTTTAGAAACTTGAAAACCTGCTAATGTACCTAGGAGATTCATTTTGATAGCAATGTATTGCAATATGACCCTGCTTATGACAATTGTAACACACAACACCATTCTTGCTTCTAGATTGATATGAACCGAGATACCAACCACAATCATCAGCCTTGTGACCATATTCACAACATGAAAAATAATGACCTTTGAAATCATACTTCATAACTCCATGAAAACTCATTCCTTGAGGGCTTATTCTTGTAATCTTCTAGCTCTATGACCAAAACCAAGACAAGTCATAACAATAAACATCAAAATAAAAACCATACCTCATTACCAAATTAGGTTTACTAATAGGGTTATACCTTATTGAATTTATCTTTTGGTCTCCTTAAATTTATCATCTTGACTTGGACCATGTTCTTGATCATCTTCACACTTCTCCATATGCTCTCCTTTGAAGCCTAGGCCTTATTTTGTCACTAGCTGACTCTTTGACTTCAACATATCTCATCTAGAGCTTCAAACCTTTTCTCCAACCTTCCATTACATATTCAACATGTTGTGATTCTTCTTATAACTCAACTCATTTCAACCTAACTCAACTCATCTACATATCTAAGGAAAGTCTTGATATTATTTTATTCTTAGGTATTTTGTCATACTCTTAACTTGAGACTCTAACTCTTTGATTTATTGACCATGCTCAATATTCATACAACTGATTTGATCTTGTAAACCATGAATCAAGGATTCACAATTTCATACTTTTTTCTTAAAGTTTCTTGAACTTCAGATGATTTTCCCATTGCTTTGTGCTTCAAGGATCTCCTTAAAGTGATTAAACTTACTTCTCAAGGACCTAGCTATGATACAAATTGTTAGAAAACAATGGAATGAGAGGGGGGTGAATAATTCCTAAAAAACTTTATATTTCATTTTCCATTAAATACATTCATCATTCAACTTTTCATTCAATCATCCACGAACCATGTGAGCTTATTAAGTGTGTTTAGACATTCACAAGTGTGCATAAATACAAGAGAGAGAACAGGGAAAGAAAAACACATAACATATAAGTGGGAAACCATCAAGGGGAAGAAAAACCACTAAAACCTTTGCTTATATTACAAGGAATACAACAAAGGACTAAGCACCATGAATATTACACATCATGCAATATTTTTTTAGTGAGGCACCAACCCCACAAGGAGCATCAACACTTAAAACCTTTGCTAATATTACTCATAACAAAGGAATTGCTTGAATATTACTCATCATACAATATTTTAAATGAATGATCACAAAAAATATGTTTCTCCCACAATTGATTATGATCCAATTTCATCTCCAAACACACCAAACCCTCTTCAAACTTCTCTCTCTCTATCTTAACTCACTCAAATTCTGGTTCTTCATGGGATGAATAGGTCAATTTCCCTCACAAATATGATCCTAAATCTTCCTCAGTATTCATACTCTTCTAGCTCTTTCCTTGACCTTTCTTCACTCTTCTTCAACCTCCTATAGGTCACTCATAACCCCATGGACATCAACTAGTCAAAAATGACCAAATACACTAGCTTATATACATGAAAACTAGATAAAATCACCCCTAGGTCAGCCATGACCATATATTTTAGATCATACCAACTCAAAAACATAATCAAAAAATCATATAAATAACTCAAAATACCAAGTAGGTCGGAAGGGGTCAAGACATCATCAACAAGCACCAAGACACCTCCAAAGGCCAAAACAAGCTCCTCAATCTCCAATGAATGCAATACATTCTCCAAGGGAACATAAGTTTTTTCAAAGATAAAAAATCCATCCACACAATTCAATTAAGGAAATAATTTTCATCACCAAAAATCATCAATAATCATCGAAACATACCATTTCCACCATGAAACACACCAAGTTGCAAGCAAGCACAACTAGGTTTCAAGCACCTAGAAATTAATCCTGAAGAATGAAAAAATTAACATAGAAAATACTCATCATCATGGATCAAGTAATATAACATTGGAAAGGTATTTGATAATATTTTTGTAACAACTCACTTTATCCTCCAAATCATAGTGAAAGCCTCCAACCAGCTCAATCTTTGAAACTACTTAATACTGCCAATATGGACTTAAGAACCAATCTTGAGAGAAATATGCTCCAAAACCTCCAAAGTAACTTCCAATCTCAACAAAAACATGGAACACATTAAGGGATACCTGAAAAACAAATTCAAGTCACTAAGAATGCATATGTGCTCATTTCGAGAAATTCAATCCAACACACCTGTTTCAGTCACCTTCTTGAGAAAGCCAATAGGCCAATTAGGCCATTAGGGATTCAAGCATGAAAAAACTCATCCAATATAAAAAAAGATTCAAAACATCATATCATGTTTCCTAAAATGCTATCCATGATCAAAAATCAATCTTACAACATGAAAAATCATCAAAATCACTTCAAACCTCAAGACTAGCATTTTAGCCCTTAAGGCCAAAATCAGTAGTGCTACTTTGAAGACATGTATCTTTCATTTTATCCACTGAATAAACCTGAAATTTTTCATGGAAATTTATAACATCCCCCAATTATTCTAGAAAATTTTAATTTTCATCCTGGAACTTCCATCTCAACCCTGAAACTACAAATCTCTAAAAAACTAGGGTTTTTCTCTCACTTCCTAAAACAGTTGGAAAATGAAACCTATGCCAAAATGAGATCTAAGGAATCCTCTTCAACCTTGATTATCATAAAATTTTCTTTCCTAACATTTGGATACCAAAAAAATTCACTTATTCCAAGTCGCTCTAGAATGAGGGTTTAACTAGGGTTTCAAACCAACTTAACGTCTTAACAATTGTTCATAAAAAGTATGACAATCAATCCACATCATTATTTTTGAAAAAAAATATTATATAAATGTAAAATTATCCCAAAAATCCACAGGGTCCCATGAAAAGTGTGTGTGAGTGGGTGAGCAAAACAAGCTTCCATATCGAGCTGGATTCTCCTTCTCTAGAACTCAGTTTTTCCAAAAACTTCATATTTCCACAAATATGTTCATACGGACCTAAAAGTTGTCATGAAGCATCATTAAAACATCCTATATGCATTCCAAGTCACATACAAGCTCAAATAATTCTACAACTCTTTATCCACCGAGACTTACTTATGTCTCTTAGCCTTGTCTTCACCTTCTTGTTTGTCAAGGACCATTAAACATCATAAAACAATTAAGAACTCCACTTTAAAAATAATTCATACACATCATATGTAGTACATCAAAAATATACTTACCATGCTTTAATAAAGATTATATACTCCAAATCTCATGCCACCATGTCATACACCATGTTGACCTATGTCTAGGAATAGGCCTAGAATGACCTGACTCACCCATATAACTCATGAACTGACCATTATGACTCATTGAAAACCATTTAGACACTTTTTAAACATGACCAACATTTTTTTACATCATGATTTAACTTTATAACTTCATACCAAATTTGGACCATTTTCATACTTATGACCATGCTTAAACCATGCCTAGTCACCATGATAACTCGCCAAATCAAGACACTACTAATCAAACTTCATGTTTGACCTTGGATAACAACTTATGGAGACACATATAACACCTCAAAATCATTTTCCATCAATGACAACACTAGAAACAATTGTCAATAAAAATGGGCCCATTTATGAAAGCCAACATTGTCATATTCAAAAAATATCTTGATACAAAGAAAAAGACAAAACAAGACCCCATAAGAACACTATGAAATGTGTAGTTGGAAATAATAGGAGAGATGTTTATCAAAAAAATTAGTGTCATTGAGATGGCCAGAGGAAGTAACCATCCAACATTGCTAACTTTCCCTCAATGTTATGCAAATGGTGGAGACATGTAGTTTAAGCATAGGTTTATGAGATTTGAGAACAATAGTCAAAGGTTGGTGACACCCTTAGATGAAATATTTAGCTTTGCATATATGCATGAGATCATGATAATAATCTTTACAATTTGTCTACATAAAAGGATGAGCTTGAAGAGCACAAGGAGTTTGTAGAAGAGGATCTTGACGAACACAAGGAGTTCGTAAAAGAGGATCTTGACAAACACAGGAGTTCATAGAAGAGGATGAATATATCAATCATAAAAAGGGAAAAGAATGATCTTCATAATTAACGTGCGCAATATGGATTCAAAAGTTGCATGGTATTACAAACAAGAATTATGCATGAGTTAATAGGGGTAGTTAACACAAAAACTTGGTGAGGAATAGTCTAGTTAAGTGTTCCACTGCACCAATGAATAAGCAAAGGTGGGTGCCAAGCATTGAGAGGTGAAAAGTGTTAAGAAATTGGGAGGAGTGATGCATTGGGTCAACAAATAAAAAGGAAATAAAAAATGTCAAGAGAGCCATCTGACTAATGTAGTATGCTCCCACCCAAAGGAAGAAGAAATTTGGACTTTAATAAAGCAATGAATATGTTTGCATTTAAGTATATTAAACAATGTGGTGTAAACACCATAAAGCTTTGTTCACCCTTTTTGAGGTTTAATTAGGTTTTTACAACAATAATCAAACAAACAATGAAATGGATGCTACATGGGGTTACTTTGACTAATTAACTTCCAACATTAACCATTCAATATAAAAATAACACATTAATACTTTCAATAAATGTACACAATGAAATACATACTCAAAAATACATGGGATTGAGTGTGCTTAGTTGATTACAAGTGATTATAGGTTTATTTAGGTGATCTAAATGCTGAAACATGGGTATCTAGACCTGAGAAACCTTTGGAACTGAAACTGTGAGCTAAATATCTCATAAGGTAGGACCATACAATAGGGGTAGGAACAACCATATGGTCTTGACCTCTTTCTATGGTTTTATACTTACTAAGAATTGTGGTATGTGACTTTTTGTGATTTTCATTTGTCTGAGTCACTTTGTCGTTGTCTATCGGTCACTCGTGATCACAATGCAGGGGTCTCTGAATATTCTTCTAAATCCTCCAAAACCCTAACCATGGACAAATTCCTATAAAAAAAAATTAGTTGGGTTGTGGGCACCCTTGTGCACCACTGATGTTATAACTACTCCAAATATGCCTCAAACCAAAAATCATTCTCCACCTAGCATGTGATATCTAGTTTTAGTGCAATCATATTTGACATCCTTCTTTGAAAATGATTGACCTGAGTCTCTCTATTGTGAAATCTAATTGAATGGGTGAATTTGAGTGCTTGGGAATGTGGGAATTAATTCCCTAGACCTAGTGGGAAGATTCCGGCATGTAGATAGTGTTTCTCTAATTATTGTGCAAAGGTATGTTTAGAGTGTAAGGAGCTTTAGGTGCCTTTTGTGGCTTTTGTAATAGGATTCCATAAAAGTGATAGTTTGTGCTAAGTACCAAATGAGGTGTCTTACTTTTTTATATATGATTCCAAAGGTATTTTAAATTACAAAGGCTAACTGAGGAAGAATAGGTGACCCAAAAAATAATATGCAACAAGAAGTTTGGGAAAAAAATGAAATAGGTCAAGACCATACACTAGGGTTAGGATCGTACAAACGGTCCTTCCCTTACTGTACATTTTTGACATAAGAGTGAAAAGTTGCAATGAAAATTTTGGAAGATGACAAGTTGATTTTATTAGCATGTTTCATGCATTCATTTCTCATAAATTTTTGACATGTGTGTATAAGAGAAAAAAAGCTAGACAAGAGACCTAGGGATGTATGGGATGAGAATGGATAAAGTGCACTTTTTTGAGAAAGAGAGTAATGTTAAGAACAACATTTTCAAAGAGTAGAATTACCAAATTTGAGTGTCGTGTCCCCCCTCTTAACTATGAAATGAAATTACATGCTTAAAGGAAAAGATACTTGAGTGTGTATACACACTTTGTCTTCTCTTGATGTTTGTTTTGCAAGATCCCACTATATTGGTGTTGGCACACTCCATGATAAAACTTACAACACAAAGTGTAGTCAATGTCCATGATAAAGAATTGAACTTTAACTCAAATTTAAAGATGTAATGTAAATAAATTTGAAACTGTAAGTAGTGAAATAAAAATATGAAAAATGGATGGAATACATTAGTTTGTTTTGTGGATGGAAGAGTTTCATGTTCTTTACTTTTGGTTGGATATTTGGATTTGTTAAACTTCACCAAAATATTGGGGGTGATTATCCCCCAATCATGCTTAGGAGATTTAAGAGTATTGAGTTATGAAACCTAACACGCGAATGTTGAAGAGATAGAAGAAGAATGAGGAGATGAAACACCTTAAGAAGGAAGAAAACCATGTATCAAAGTCATTTAGAAAATTCAATATCTTCCCCCTAAGGTGTAAGAAGAGAGGAAAGACTGCCTATGAAGAAATTACATTCTTCACTACCTTCCATAACCCCACGTACCACACCGTTGCAGATAAAACTAGGCCCGATTTTGTAAATTAGGACACACACTAAAAATGAGTGAATTTCCCCCATACTCTCCCCATGTGCCAAAAAACTGAGTAGAAATTGAAATGTGTTGAAATATATATGGAAAAAAGAGACCCATGCCCCCAATTTCCCTAAAATTGAGAGTGTTGTGGATGAGAAATGAAACCTTCCATGCCCCTAAAACTGAGCTTAATTGAGTTATTTTAGTCCAAAGTTGTACAAATAACTTGTACCTATAGGTGAAAATATTAACATATTGAGAAAATTGTTGCAACCTCCCGAGGGCAAAAACATAGGAATGGGTCAGGAACATCTCTACAATCATGAACCTACTATATGGTTTTGACCATGTGCTTTCTTTTCTAAGTTTATTTTTTTCTTATATTTTTGAGTGATTTTTCTTATTTTGTGCTTGTGTTTGAGTCCAAAAACTTATTGTGTTTGTTATAGTTGTAGACTATACCTGGGTGAGTGCCACCTCTTTTGAGGCATGTGTGATGAAGAGTTTGAGCACACAAATCAAAAAATAGATGTGTAACCATGTCTAATAAGTCTAATAATCTACGTAGAAAACACGTGAAGCTCTGATGTGGTGGCCACCAAGAAGAACCTGTACCTACAAAGAGGATGTGCATGGTGGAGACCATGGTGCACAATCAAAAGCAATAATAACAACAACAAAAATAGTAACAAAAATGTCAACAAGAAAACTAATAGTAATCAACAATAGGAATTCATATGTTAATGAAAATATAACAATGCAAATAATGTCATGTAAAATGATTAATGCCTACAAATATGAGACACTCGCGGTGTTGCAAGGCAATCAAATCCCTTGGGCCAAGAAGCAATAGATGCAATGTCACACAAGTAGGACATAATGCCACAAACATTGGACACCCATGATGTTGTAAAAAAAACAAGTCCCTTAGGCCAAAATCAAAGTAGAAAACAATGAACTACACACACAACTAGCTAGCATGTATTAAAAAAAAGTAGCATAATGTGAGAAAATGACATAAACCGTGATATAGAAAAGTATATGAATCAAACATTGTCAACACCACACAAGACACGTGTTATTCCTATTTGTTTGAAATATAAGAAATACACTATGTATGTAACCAAGTGTAATGAGGAAGTGAAAAATAACTATAATGAAATAATAACATTTGGTTTGTGTGGAGGGATGCCCTAGAGAAATTTTGTAAGGAACAATGATATCTCCCATAAGCATGTACCGATTTGTATCCTCTACATCATGTTCAATATACCTCGTGAAAACATGTGTATAAAGAAGAAGACTCTATCTATCAAACCAAAAGGATAAACAACATGTATAATGTAAAGTGCAAACAATGTATGATATATAAAGAAGTCTTAAGTATTGTGTTTTTTAATATATTTGAATGTTTTAGATTTTTTTGATTACATTAGTGTTTTTGGGATTTTCTATTGTATAACTATGTATGAGAAAAAATGGGTAACACAAGAGATACCATACGATAGTGTCAACAAAGTGATGGGACAACCCTATAGGGCCCAAGATCCCAAATGCATGAGGAATGAGTGTAATGACATAAATAATAAGAGTGTGTTCATTAGGAGCAACTATATTAGGTGCAATATTGGCATTGTTTTCAATAGTGGTAAAATTAGAAGCAAACATAAGGATCAATACATGACTTAAGAGATGTGAAAAATATGTAGTGTTAGGAGGCTTGTCTATATTAACCTCAAAAAACTGAGGGAGAGACACAAGACTCACCGTACAAAATAAGTGTAATGTAAGAAGATAGGAAACATGATAACCATATGTAGTAGAACATATGATTGTGGTAGAAATGATAAACATAAATGTGGAAAGAGGGGGATAAGTTTCCCCCATAGATGTTATAAGGCAAGGGGTACCCATAATATATGAGTCATGCATAGAAGTTGGAAAAGTGAGTGAGGGAAGAGCATCATGAATCATCATTAAATCAGCACATTATGTTCCTACTTGTAGGGAAGTCGTATCAAGTGATGTAATATTGGGCTTAGTAAGCATAAGATTATTATAATTACATCAAGAGGTGTTCCAAGAAATTGATTTGAAATCCATGGTCATGGTGAGATTGCAAAGGGTAATATGAGTTCCCCCAAACATCATAGGTATCATAGATGTAACAACCACCATAGAAGAAAAAACTCTAGATATAGGTAGGTGTGTAATAATATGCATTAGGGATCGAACACCATTTGTATGAGAGTGAGACATAACAACAAGAGTATCATGCATGTCAAAAGAAAATTCATCATGTAAATTAGTAGCATCGTGGTCCATCATAATAGGAGAATGGTGTGTAATGTAAGTAGTGTCTACATTATCATGTATGAGAGAGATATCAAAAAGAGGTGCAACTATTGTAACATTATCCATGGAAGAAGGTGTTACAGGTACACAGTGTGCTATGAAATTGGTAGGTGAAAAATATTTGCTGAGTGATGCCACATGATCAAGTGGAAGAGAGGAATCATCATGTCCCTTGTTAATATAGCGTGTACTAAGATCATCATCATAATTGTAATCATGAGAATAATGTGTTGTACATGTGTATGCATAATTTTAGGTACACTTGTTAGATCATTATTAACAAAAGGTAGAGATTCCACAACCTAAGATAGTGTAGGATGAATATTGTTGTGAACCAAAGTAACTGCCTCTTTGGGAGGGAGGGAAGGGTAACTGACACCGTTAGAAAAATGTACCAAGTGTGGTGTAAGAATGTACATTTCCCACTCAAAGGGTATATCAGGATGAATCAGGATTGTGTAAAGGAGTTCAAAGAGTGCAACCATACAACAGGGTTATACTTGAGAGATTCAAAGAGTGATATAGGTTGAACATGAGAAGAAGCCATTATGGTCACCAACAATAGAAAGATCAGGCCTAGAGGAAGAATTGTGATAGGAAATAAAAAAATTAACCCTGCGACACCTAAGGTTTGAGGCATGATGCTCAATTCAAGAGTCGTTTTCACCAAAAAAATCACCCTTTTTGAGTTTTGATTACGGTTTTACAACTATAATCAAACAAAAAATGAAATGGATGTTACAGGAGGTTACTTTGACTAATTGAATTCCAACATTGACCATTCAATATCATAATAACACATTAATACTTACTATAAATGTACACAATTTAATACAAAATCACAAATACAAGGGATTGAGTGCACTTAGCTGATTACACATGATTCTAAGCTAATATAGGTGATCTAAATGTTGAAATAGGGGTATTTGAACCTTGGAAACCTTTGGAACTGAAATTGTGAGATGAATATGTCCTGGGGCATGACCGTACAATAGAGGCATGAACAACTTTATGATTTTTACCTCTTTTTAAAATTTTGCACATACTTCGAATTTTGGTCTATCACCTTTTGTGTTTTTCACTTATCTGATTCACTTTTTCATTGTCTTTCGGTCACTCTTTATTATACTGCGGGGGTTTCTAAATACTCTACTCAATCCTCAAAAACCCTAACCATGGATGAAGTCTTGTAAAACAAACATTAGCTAGGTTGTGGGAACCCCTGTGCACCATTAACGTCGGAACTACTCTGAAGAGGCCTCAAACCACACACCATTCTCCACCTAGCATGTGTTATCTAGTTGCAGTGCAATCAAATTTGGCATCCTTCTTTGATAATGCTTGAATTGACTTTCTCTCTTGTGTAATGTACTTGAGTGAGTGACTTTTAGTACTTGAAAATGTGGGAATTAGTTCCCTAGACCTAATGGGAAGCTTCAGACCTGTAGATAGTCCTGCCCTAATGAATGTGCAGAGTTATTTTTGAAGTGTACGGAGATTTAGGTGCCTTTTTGCGAGCTTTCGCAATAAGAGTATATATGAGTGATAGGTACCAAATGAGATAAGTCTCACTTATTTATATATACTTCCAAATTTATTTCAAGTTACAAAGGCCAACTGAGGAAGATTAGGTGACCCAAAGAATAAGTGCTATAGGAAGTTTGGGACTAAAGTGAACTAGGTCAAGATTATACACTAGGTTCAGGATCATCCAAAGTTCCTATCCCTACTGTAAAATTTTGACCTAAGAGTGGAAATATGTAATGTGAAGTTTGGAAACTGATAAGTGGAGTTTCTTATTATGTTTCATGCATTCATTTCTAAAATATTATCAAAAAGTGAGTGTGTAAGAGAAAGTAAGCTAGACAAAATACCTAGGGATGTACTGGATGAGAATGGGTAAAGTGCATTTGTTTGAGCAAGAAAGCAATGTTAAGAACAACGGGGTCAAAGAGTAGAATTACCAAATTTGAGTATCTACAAGAGCATGCAAAAGAGAAAAAAAGTCTAAAAAAGATGAAGATTAGGGAAGCAAGAGTACATATGTGGCACAAATGTGGATGAACATAGTGTAGAAAAGCTTGTGTGCACAACCCAACAATACAAGTAAAGAGGAGTGAAGTCACCAAAGCATGATGATGCATTGTGAAAGGTGCGTGCTGGATTGATAATCACATAGAAGAGGATCCTAAAAGGAACATATGGCTTCCTAAAGATTGTCTACCTATAAGAGTGCATGTAGGTGGAGTAACATGTTTTAAAATTTTGATCAAGGATACCCATAATAAGGCTAACAACTAGAAATTGACAAATTGTTTCCTTCCTTTCTAGAATAATTTACATTATGCATTTTATTTTGTTGTAATCTACTTTATGTAGAATAAGATAGCATTTTCTCCAATTTGTGTAGCTTATATGATCACAAAACCATCCTATATAGATAAAAACTAAAAAATATGTCACGTGAAAAAGGATATTGTGTGCACAAGTTACGCAAAAGTTTTCATGATGATATTTTTTGATCAAGTTAGGCAATCCAAGATCAACCGTCACATGTTTCAAGCCATTCACATAATTTTTGAGGTAACTCAATATTTGGGCCAAATCCCTCGAAGATTCTTTGTGCATGAGGATGACTTAGAAGTACAAGGGCACATACAACAAGAGAAATTGGAAACATTACAAAAAAGAGAAAAAGAAAAGTAAAATGAAATACTTTTAGTGATTTCATGAGACCAAACAGTTTAAGGGACTAAGAGCTACAACCCTAAGATACTTTTAAGTTTCTTTCAATGTCATATATTCTACTATGAATCTTAACTAGGAAGCCAACCATTTTGTGGAGCCTTTCCTCATCAAATAACTCATTTAGGATGCCCACCTTCAAGTCATATTGTAAATGTATATCATCATATATTGCACATTCCATAATGAAGTGCCATTTAGTTTTAACCACTCCTTTACTATTGAAAATAAAAGTTCTTTCTTTCTAATTTTCCTTGAGGACCTTCCATCTCCCAGTCTCACACCTAAGATTATGTGATCGAGTCCTCAATTGAGACACTAACATCCTATCCTTACCCTTAATAGAAACATGCAAATAAATTTTTCCCCATGCTCCCACGTAGTGTTGAATTCTTTGATAAAGTATGCTTTTTTTTACCAATTTGTTTTGTCCACATGGTTGTCCTGAATTTGTATAAGACAATGTTTTTATTTCTACATTGGTTTTAGGACAATCTTGCAGCTTAATGTACCATTTATTCATCCACTTGTTTTTTTGCTTCATCCACATCTTCTTCCTATGGTCTAGATCCTCCTCAACGACCATTTTGGGCTAGAGATAGTTATCCATGTTTTCAACCTTTTTTAAATAGCTTATCAGTCTGGTTAATGCTAATGACTTCATCAGGAAAGTCCTTGTTTCATCGAAAAAGACCTCATATGGAATTGTTTCTTTGAATTTGATGCTACTAGTGATTAGATGCTTTTGGATTATCTTTACCTAACTCCACTTGTGATTTGACACACTACTCCCCCATACTTCACACCCATAGAGGATAACTGGTGTGACAAGAAAACCGAAGAGGGTTTTCTTGGTGTTCCAATCCCATAATTCCACTTTTTTACACATGTCCTGAAGTAGGTAAGATGCTCTCGACCCTCCCTATATTCTTTTTATCTACATGCCTCCTAACTAATCCTATTTTGGAAAACAACTCCAACGTATTTATACTCTTCCACTATTACTAGTGGGTTACCTTCAAAAATAAATATAACTTGTTGCTTCTTCATTTTTAAGGAAAAATCATGAATTTGGTCTTATTTGTGTTCACTTGCATCCCAACCTCCTGGAAATAGAGTTCTAAGGCATTCAAATTTTCTCTTAAACCATGGGTAATTTTTACAGTTAGAATAAGATCATGTACATATAGATATAACTTCACCACATAGACCGCCAGCTGGATGCCACCCCCATGTATTTTATTTAACCATTCCTCAAGTTTATCTAAGTATAAAACAAAAAAATTAGGAGATAGAGGATATTCTTGTTTGAATCTAATGTCTCTACCAAAGTATTTAAACATGCCCTCGTTAGTTCTAATTTTAGCTTTAACATGCTCATAAATTTAATGCATTGTAGCTCTATATTCATCAGGAATCCTAAGCCCCTCTTGAAAGGAATGATAAGAAAATTCTTCCAAGCTATGAAGATCTCAGATGTTAATAACACACCACATTTGATAAGCTGAAAGGAATTCACCAAAATAACCTTACAAAAGGATTTACAAACAAACATTTGAAATATCATGTATGGAAATCCATGATAATGCCATTGATCTCATGAACTAGCTCAGTAACCAAGATGTACATATAGGAGGATGGAAGTGCAACTACTACCTAGATCAGTGGTGAAGAACTCTCTCTAACTGATATTGATATTTAAGCTAACGCCACAAGACTAGCAAACTAACTACACATAACTAATAAGATAAATCCACACAACTAGTATACCTAAGCAAGCTAATTCAACAAGTGTAGAAATAACCTAAGTGCAAGAATTATCCTAATAAACAAATAAATGGATAAACAATAACCTACACTAACACCCCTCATAAATATAGCTTAGGTGGGAAGAAAAGAAGGTGGGTCTCTGTGATAAGGCTTGATGAGGTACCCACATACAATAACTGGGAAAAGGGAACACCGCAAGGTACCCAAAACCAATAATAACAAAGTAAAGAGAGAAAAAACCCACTACAAGGCATCCCAAGAATCTCGGCTTAAAAAATCGTATAATGCTAAAGAATTTTGGTGTGTACTATGGTCTGAATCCACTGCTTGATCACAAAATAAAAAACAACTGACACTATGATACAACAAAATATCTTTATACAAAGAGACTGTCAATGGAGTGATGTTGAAAGTGTAAAAAAATACCAAACATAATTTGATCAACTACCACAAATAGTTGTGCCACGATCAAAGATCAATAACCAAGGAAACAAGGTAAGGACACAAGATCTAAAGAAATAGGAGTGCCACGATCCAAGAAAAACCAGTGCAACAAGGCAAGGACATGAGATCCGAAGAAGCAAAATCAACACCACACTCTCCCATACTACCAAATGGGTGGAGTGATGTTACAAATCTATATGAGTTGTCAAAACAACTACTCAAACAATGAAAAACTAACACTTGGCTTCACTAGAATAGCTCTTCCATGAGAGAGACTGTCAACATGCCTAAAAGTGTCAAAAATACATATACAAAATCTCTCAACAAACAAGAGAGATACACACTACACATGTTAAAGAAAATTTCTCTAAACAAGGAGCATTACAATACATATGATATAGAAATAGGATAAAGAAGTCGAATGGTGGTGGAGCCACGCTTATAGAGTCCTCTCAACGAATGCCTATGTCACCACCATGAGTGATCAAAAAATCCACCCCAAATCAACATATATGGATGAATAATATTCCTTCATATGATTCAGTGTGAAATGCACAACAGGGTCATGCAAAGGAACATCAGAATATGTGCCAAGTTGATCATGTCTAATAGCTGAAATCTTAGGTTTCTCAAGTTTGAGTGAAGGTGCAAAACTCATTTGTAGCTCATGATCCTTGGAAAGAATGGAGTGTACAAAAATATGAGCTTTATCAATGTGTGATTGTAGTGAAGTACTTTCTCGAAAACCAATGTCATGGCAAGAATTCCACTTAACAGGCAGAATAGGGGAAGTAATATCATGGGAATGTATGTCAATAACTTCACCAATGAAACCCATAGAACGAAGGATACGAGAACAAAATCCAATGGTATGTTTGTCAAAGGAGCTAGGCATGTTAATAGAATGAACTTAAGTGAGATACATAAAATGTGTTATTGCAATAGGCACAAGTGTGGAAGAAGAAAATGCAATAATAAACACAACATGATTAGGAACATTAGATGTAGGAATAGGCTCATAAATTGACAAAACAAGTTCAATGGGTAAATGAACAATATTTGTAAGTGGAATAGGAACATGAGTAGGGGTATGAAATTCCAAATTGTGAGGATGTATTTTAAGTGAGTAAGTGTCTACTGTAGGGAGTGATTGAGGTCATATTTGTTGTGAATGAGGTATGTAGAGGTGGGGTTTGATTCTTAAGCGATATGTTTTCTTATACAAACTTTACTATTTCCTCCTGAAGTCCACACACTTTGGAGAAAAACATATAATTCTCAGACCATGATAGATGCAAGAATGCAACACCTAAAAAATTAGGACGTTGAGCTCAACCGAAAATGTGTCCACATGTGAGTACAAGACCCCCCCAAATGTTAGCACTCTATAAAGTAGCATTTTTAAAAAAAATAAATGGTAATAATGGAAATATTGTAAAAAATCACACACTTATATAAAAAAATGGCACTTAATTCCAAGTTACCGATCAAAAGTTATGGTAGATTTAATTTTCCGTCATTAATGGTCTATTTAAATTTAAAAATTATATTGTTTCTTTTTTTTTTTTAAATTGTTTGTTATTGCAAAAACAAATTGTGGACCTTTTTCCAACCAAAAAAAACATTGGGGGGTATACACTTAAACACACACTATTAGGAATCACCCCTCGTAAGTGCTCATGTGACCTCCCATATGACCAAAGGCTAATGTGTTGTAGAGTGTAGCCTTTGTTTTCCATTCCTTGTTGTCAAGTTGCTCGCTAGAAACAAAATTTGACAAAGACCCAAAAAAAATTCCACTGCTCCAGAAAAAACCCCAAAAATTTTAAGCCTTCCAATGAGCTGAAAGGCCAGATCACAATATCACCTTACGCACATGTGTTAAAGGCTTCTTCTCACATGCCACAAAAATCACCCTTTACGTGGATCTGTACAACCTGCATATAAAATAGAAACTACCTATATTTTTATTAAAAAAAACTAACATAACCCTGAAAGGGTTTTCATGGAATCTTTTCATAGCTTCCCATCAGGATCTGTGCCCTTCACCCACTTTACAAAAACAAGACAACTTCAAATCTGCCTATTGTCGCCGGTGGTAAAGTTTATAGTCACTTTATGGGTTTTGGCACATTCCAAATCCAATGGCACACTCTATTTTGCATAAAAATGCATGCTACAAAAAAATTCTGAGAAATTCCAAATATACGACAACTAAACCCTTGCTTGTAAAGAACAACTTACAAATGGATGTCTACATCATCTAACAATCTAATACCATGAAAGGAACGATAAGAATATTTTTCCAAGCCATGAAAATCTCAAATGATAGTAACACACTAAATTCAATAAGCTAAAAGGAATTTTCCAGAATAACCTTAGAAAAGGATTCACAAACAAAGAGTTGAAATATCATAAATGGAAACCCGTCATAATGCCATTGATGTCATGAATTATCTCAATAACCAAAATTTACATGTAGGAGGAGGGAATAGAAACTACTACCTAGATCAGTGGTGAAAAACTCTATGTGGCCCTAGAAAATAGCTAATAATTGGAGTGAGCACGTGCAAGATCTACTGAGGAAGTGCGGGTAAGAGAGAATATGGTGGGCATGTGCATGGATGTAAATGTTTGCACAAAAGAGATAAGAAAGGGAGTTCAAGGATTTCTTCTAGAAGGATTGACGACTTAGATAATTTTGGGCAAGATACTAAATATAGAAATGGAGTGAGCGACACGCAAGGGAAGATTTCATGTAGGAAGAGTCTATTTTTAAAGCAAGGAACTAGTAGTTCAAACTAGAGCATGAAGACTTGGAGGCTACACAAGGCTATTTTGGGACGAGTGGAAGGTCAAGCGACATGCAGAGCTTTGGGCTAAAAATAGGATTGCAATTGAAGTTATCTATAGGAAAACTATTGTTAGAAGAGCTTGCATGCTCCCTTATTATCTTTGTAAATGACTCATGGCTATTATTAGCATGCATCCTATTTTGAGGATACGTAGGTGGTGAAGGGTAACTCCCCACCCCTATAAATATGTATTGATTTGAATGGTTTTAGTAGTTTCACTTTGTAGTAGAGTTATGTTGTTGGTTTATGAGCGTGCATGACTTATGGTTATACTCTTATGTATGTATTCAACTTTTGTGTTTTACAATGATTAATAAAATGAATCTTTGTGGATGAATATTGGTTATTGACTTATCTGTGACTAGATCTTGCATAGTAAACCTGATCTAGATTCGTGTTTAGCTTATTCTTGCATATGGTTTTGATCTAGATCTAGTTGTGGTGTATCTTTGCATGGCTGTCATGGATCTAGATTATATGTATTTGTATGCTAACTCTTTGACAAAGTTACCATAAAAGAGGGACCTGGTACCCTTGCACGGTTCAGGTGATTGCTCAGATCTTGCTGTGTGATGTGCCAACATGCACCTTGGGTTGTTCTTGGTAAAATAAAAGACTACATTTTGGTTCCATTTTCAGGACCTCTTTTCAAGTTATTGCAAGGATGTTGCATGATGAAGACGTATCAGTTAACTTTAGCCAGTATTGAGAGTTGGGTAGACAATTTAGAGGAAGATTTTTCTCACATATTTAACACTAGACCTAATTTTGATGCATGTTCGTGGGTTAAAGAACATCTATATAATGAGCTCTATGAGATGTTCTTTTGTTGTTTCCCTATAGATTTGTACGAGTGGCTAGTAGCATATGCATCGAAGAGAAATTGGAAATAAAAAAATAATTGTATGGACTCAGGTAGATTACCAGACTCTGCATGATGTTGATTTGGCTTGGACACGTGTTGTAGATCACTAGTGGAGTGGTGTTTTGCATAGTTACACTTTGGAATACATTGTTTTGAATTATTCCTATCCAGAGGTTGTTGAGTTTCAGTTATTTTGTGAACCTAGAGGATCTTATTTGCGTGTTATCCCTTTAGTAGTTAATATTTTGATTGTAACTCTAGATCTGGAAGAATGCCCTAAGGCTAGCTAAATTCCACCATGCATAGGGGCAGGAGTAGGCATGGTGAAAGAAGGTGGACTTGGCGGTAGAAAGTTAGAGAGAAGAAAGGTGTCTTAAGTTTAATGAAGCACATGAGAGGGAATTTTTGAAGCAACATGATGTCGAGGAATGAATGGTGTTGATGAGAGAGATGACTCGCGAAATATTTGGAGCTCACGTGGAATACGTAGAGCTAGAGCATCTGATACCCTTATATTTGGATAAGCATAACAGAGAACCCTCTTTGGATTCAGATGAAAGCACGTCTGAGGAGGAATGAATAAGATCCATAGGCATGCTTATGATCCCACCTGACAACCTAGCCCTTGCGTTAGGTGTTCCAATTCTTGAGATAGTTATTGAGAATCAAGATAGTGTAGGTGCTTCAGTAGCGACAGATAGAATTTTTTCCATTAAATTCAAGATTTAATTAGATAGCACATTCATCTATGGTGGCACATATGTCATCTTTATTGTTTAAGGGTCCGGTCGAAGGTATATTTTCTGGTGCGTCATTTGGATAGAGTTTGGGCTCATAAAACCTTGGCACCACATCTTAAATTACTGCCACTTCATAAACCATGAGGGTTCAATTTAGTACAACTATTCAAAAATAAGGAAGCACATTTTATGGTTTGGTGCCTGCTACAGGGGGAGGATCACATGGATCAGCTGGTTTGGGATTTAGTGGATCTAGAGGTGAAGCAAATACTGGAGGTAATACAGGTTTTGGATCTAGTGGGCATGGTCCGCACCAACCCCAGCAAGTCTATTATGAGATGTCTCTTCGCTTAGTGGAGTATAGAGGTATTGAAGATGTAGCCAAACATGTGCATATGTGTGAGGTACTATGACATGCTAAGGGGATCCCAACTTCTGAGCATAAGGAAAATTGGTTTGCAACGACTTTGTAAGGGCGCACGCATAGTTGGTATAGGAAGTATGATCCAAACTATACTTGTGTAGACTACAATGCGTTGTGTGATGCTTTCCTAGATGAGTTCCATATACCTGAGTTTGAACATAAAAACATCATCACACTGAAGGACATTAAGTAGGGCATAGCTGAGAGCATAAAGAAGTATGATGCATGCTTTAAAACTTTGCTATCAAAGTTGTCTTATGATATTCACCCTAGCCAACATGCACAGTGGTTTGTTGGTCGTTTGATTACACCTTTCAGAAGGGTGATTTCTCATAAGAAATGTACATATCCACACAAATCTTTGGAGGAAACTCTGCATGGTGAGGCAGTTGGAAGCATAGACACTAGAGTTAGCCCATTTTTGGAAGCTTAGATTGCATCTATGGAAAAATAGTTGGAAAAATTGTCAGCTAATTCAGCCCATGAGATGTGGCAGTGGTATTTGGTGTATGGATTGTGAGGTGGAAGGACATACTAAGGATAGTTTCCCTCATAAATTGGTGTGCCATGTTTCTAGATTGTGAGATCTATCATTTGGATCATGATTCAAGTAGGTGCCCCCTGTTGCAGCATGTGATCAGGAAGAACGTGTCTTGTTATTGTAAGATTTGTAAGTCTACCACTCATGATACAGAGAATTACAGATTGATTGATCAGATTCATGATGTCATTGAAACTGGTGTACGTCAGACCAATGTTGCAAACAATTCTAAGGAACAAGGTGAACATCATAATCATAATCACAATGAAGGGTGCTCTGATGGAGGTGGTAGAGGTAGAGGTTACCATGGAGGATTCAGAGGCCGAGGTCTTGGTGGTGGAAGAGGTGTAAATTCCCATGAGGGATGTGTTTCACATGTGGATCCCCTAATCATTATAGGTGTGAATGCCCTTAGAACATTATTTTCTCCTGGTATGGAAAGAATCACAAGTTTGAGGAATGCCCGGATTTGTATGAGCATATGAGCAAGCAACACAAGCAGGATAAGGGCGTAGGAATGGTTAGAGTACAACGTGTTGTGGAAGATCAGTAGATGCTGATATAGCACCTGACCCTGAGATGATACCTGTGTTGGTGACTACACATGTTGAGGCTGCGCGTTCTCATGAGACTCCGAAGCAGAAACTTGTTATTACAAAACAGGAGGTATTGCATGTAAAATATCTAGATCCTTCCCATCAGAAGGAAGTTTATCACAAAACTATGGAGGTTATTAGAAAATTGAAGGGTGAGATACAATTCTTGAAAGAGAAGTCACGGAAGGTAGAGCAGTAAAAAGCAGTTGAGCTTCCTCAGCAAGATGTTTATGACTTAAAGGATGTTTGTAAGTTGGTGCACTAAGAAAACATCATTCCTTTATTAGGGGAAAGGTTAAGGGAGAAGGTTCTGCATGCTGGAGTTGAGTGCGAGAGATATATATTGCATGTAAACTTACCACCTCACATTCTTGAGTATGATAAAGAGATCACTTTGAATGTAATTGTTGATGGGTGGTTGTTGAGTAATATACCGATTTATACATATGCAAAAGAAAATGTACTCACCTTGGATGCATGGAATCAGATGGGGAGGCCGCCATTACAGCCATCTTCAAACATGTTGTATATGGCGAACAAGACTAAATCCATGCCCATTGGAGTATTGAAGGATGCCACTATTACTATACAAGGGGCCAAGTTTACTGGGGACTTTGAGGTCTTGGCACTTGTCGAAGAAGATAGTTTTCTAGCATTTCTTGGGCACCCTTGGTGTTACACGAATAATGTTGATATGTGCTTTAATAAAGGATATATCAGTTTTGAGAACAAGGAAGAGTGTGTGATTATTCCGTTGACAGAATGGGAAAATCTACACCTTATGTGGAACCATTAAGCGAGGATGATCTTAGTAGAATTTATTTATGCACCATTAGAGATCCTGAAGTGCTTGAGCCATCAAAGGAAGGTGTTATTCAATGGGATGATGCACAGTCTATGAGTGATACAACCAGTGTTGCTTGTGACAACTGGGTGCATGAGACTTATGAAATGGTTGGGCGTGAGATGAAGAGTACATTAATGTGTGTAGTTAGGTTGCGTTGTGTTAGGAATTTGGGTAGTAACCAGGTACCAAGGTACAATGGCAAAGCGAATCCTAATGCATTTATATGTGCTATGGAAGCCTAGTGGAAATATCAAGTGGAGAGAAGGAATATGTTGGTATATACCTTGCGTGGGATAGCAACGCTGGTGGATTACACACAGAGATAGTCTTTTAGAGTGGCGAGAGGTGAGAATCACCTTCTCTACTATATTTCTTAGGATCAATGTGCCTACCAAGACATGTGAATTTCATGGGGGTCCAACGCTTTGCATCACGTTCGAGAGTGTGAGAGACTCTAGACAGAGGGACAGGAGGCCTTACCACCTTCACTATGGGTGCATAAGATTTACTTCACTTTCCTTGATTGCGCACGCGCATGGTATGTTTATGCAGAGTTGAATAGAGAAATAGGGAATTCGCAAGGACTGACTTCAGGTATGATTCAGACCTTTGACTATTTTTCTACTAAACCACTGGTGAATGAGGCATTACAAATTATGAAGCACTTGACTATGGGAGATAGTGCAAAGACTGAGGAGCTTATTCAGGAATTACTAGGTGATTCATATCTAGAGGCACGCTTTGAAGAAGAAGAGACAGATGAAGAACAACTTGGGCGCCTGGTTAGAAAAAGAGAGGTAAACTGGTTTACATGATTGATGATGAGGAAGTGGAGAATCTAGATGTTGATCATACTGTGGGTATGCATGAGGTCTTAGATAGTGTAGATGAGTAGGTGTGTAATATCATGAGCCTATGAAAATAAAGAAGGTCAACATTGGAACAAATGCAGAACCTAAGGAGGCCATTATTGGTGATTATTGGTCTGATTCAGAGGTTGCAAAAATAATTGAGTTGTTATGTGACTTCCAGGACTTATTTCCTAGAGGCTATCATGAGTTGAAAGGGGTACATCACTCTTTGGGTGAGATGAGGATCAAGTTAAAGGAAGGTGTGCACCCGGTTAGGAAGAGGCCTTACAGGATGAATCCTAATATGTGCATCAAGGTAAAGGAAGAGATTGATAAGATGTTGAAGTCTGGAATCATTGAGCCCATTGAGGAGTCAGAGTGGGTTAGCCCTATGGTGATAAGCATAAAGAAAGATGGAAGGATAAGGATCTGTGTGGATTATAGGGAGTTGAATGTTGCTTGTGTAATAGATCCCTTTCCCACACCATTTACAGAGGATATTTTGGAAGGCATTGCAGGGCGTGAGATCTACTCCTTCATTGATGGATTTTTTGGATATCATCAGGTGTGGATTGCTAAGGAAGATCAAGAGAAGACAACTTTCACCACTGAGTGGGGAAGTTTTGCATACACAGTTATGCCTTTTGGATTGAAGAATGCACCTACAGTCTTTTCGTGCATTGTTGTGCAAGCATTTCAGGACTTCATTCATAAGTTTTTATAGGTTTACTTGGATGATTGGACTGTTTATGGGCTAGTAAAAGATCATTGTGATAATTTAAGACTTATGTTTGAGAGGTGCGATAGTTGAGCATCTCCCTAAACATCAAGAAGTGTGTCTTTGCTACACCCTTTGGAACTCTGTTGGGACATATCATATGTAAAGAAGGCTTGTTGGTAGATCCTGCTAAGGTTGTTGTCATTTTGGGCTTAGAGGAACCTACTAACCAGAGTGAGGTGCATGGATTCTTGGGGCACATAGGTTATTATAGGAATTTTATCAAGGGTTATGCTAGGATAGCCACACCCTTAGAGGAATTGTTGAAGAGTAAGGGAAAGTTCCATTGGGGTGAGGTGCAACAACATGCATTTGAGACATTGAAGGAAAGGCTTACTTCTGTGCCTATTTCACATTTTACTTCATGGACCAAACCATTCCATGTGCATGTGGATGCCTCTAGCATGGCCATTTGCACAGTGTTAGTCCAACCTAGAGAAGGTATTATTAATCATCCTATTTGCTTTGCAAGTAGGAAATTGACCCCGACTGAACAAAATTATACAACTATGGAGTGCGAAGCATTGTCCATGATTTATGCATTGCACAAGTTTAGGAAATACTTGTTGGAAACTTCATTCATATTTTATACAGATCACATGACACTTAAGTATCTGGTCAATAATCCCATTTTGCAAGGGCGCATATCAGGTGGATTCTCTTATTCCAAGAATTTGACTTTACAGTAGTGGTGAAGCCATAAAAGAGTAACTTAGGACCAAATCATTTATCAAGGATTAACTCAAGTGAGGATGCGCAGATTATTAAGGATACAATGTAGGATGCCCAAATTTTTAGATTGAACCACATGCCCTCTGACTTAGAGGATATTGTTGCATTCTTTCATACAGGTGTGGCACCTGAAGGGATGAAGGCTTTGGAGAAGAAACAACTTTCTATACATGTCATGCCTTACATGTTAATTGGTGGATATTTATACAAGTTAGGCTAGGATGAGGTTTTGTTCCAGTGTGTACTTGAGCATGAGCGTACTTCCATTATGGAGGAAGCTCATGGTGGGATTGTAGGTGGACATTATGCAGGAAATGCTACCATGCACAAGATTCTATTGGCAGGCCTTTGGTGGGAAATGATTTACAAGGATTGTAGAGAGTATTGTAAGGTTTGTGACCATTGTCAACACCTTGGAAAGCCTGGGCATAGAGATGAAATGCCTTTGAGGCCTATTGCTAGTGCAAAACCTTTTGAAAAGTGGGAAATTGACTTTGTGGGTCCTATTTCCCCACCCATGCGTAGGACTGGATCACGCTACATTATAACTTGTACATATTATCTTACAAGGTGGGTAAAAGCAGCGCCTACAAAGGATTACACGACAACTACAACAGCAAGGTTTCTTGTGGGAGAACATAATCAATAGGTATGGATGTCCACTGAGTCTGACAAGTGATAGGGGCACTCATTTTCTTAATGAGACTATCAGGATACTATTGGCAGAATTTATGGTGGTACACCATAAAACAACACCCTATCACCCACAGGCCAATGACACTGTTGAGGCTTTCAACAAGATATTGGGACATACATTGACAAAGATTTGTGATGTTGGAAGGAAGGATTGGGATGATAAAGTCTTTGTTGTACTTTGGGCATACATAACAACTTACAAAAGATTGAACAAAGCCACACCCTTTCAGTTGGTGTTTGGCGCGGAGGTTGTTTTACCAGTGGAATTCATGTTACCTTCCCTACGTATTATGCGTAAAGGAGGACTAGATGATGAGAAAGCACTTGAAGAGTGCATAGATAAACTGATGCAGTTGGATGAAAGGTGTGTCATTACTTGATGGATTCAGAAGACATAAAAAGTTAGGAAGAAGGCATGACATGATAGGCATATTAAGAATAAAAAGATTGAAGTTGGACAGATGGTCCTTCTGTATGATTCAATTTTTTGTGCCACCCTAGAAAGTTCCAAGTGCATTGGTTGGGACCGTATGTTGTGACTTACATACTTGATTCAGGTGTTTTCCAGTTACAGGGTTGGATGGGACACGGTTGTCAATTATTTCAATGGGAGTAGGTTAAAGCCCTACTATAAATAAGCCTTCTTGGTGTTTGTAATAAGGCAGTATTTCCATTTAGATTAGATTTCCTTTAATGCATTTCCTTTATATGTGTTTCCTTTCATTGTTGTTATGCTTTGTCAATTTAGTTAAGTGTTTTTTTGAAATAAGCACGCTTGCGTGCCAGTTATTGATTACTATATATTGAGTTCATGTGCAAAGGACTGCACATATATTTAGTGTGGGGTAGAAGGAAAGTAAGAGCATGTGGGAGAAAGTAGATATTTACAAAGGCCTAAGTACCATAGGAGCATGCGTGTTGTTGGTGAGGATGGTTACAAAAGAATGGTGGTAAGGTGTCATAAGAAGAATGGTGATAATAAGGATGATGCCAAAGGAAAATCCATGTATAGTGAGTGAGCCCGCAGTGTAATGCGAGGTAGGTAGTGGCATGGATACTACTTGGTATAAGGCATAGAGGTTGATGTACTTTGGTGCATGGTGTGCACGTAAGGAGGTTTGCAGTTGGTGAAGTAGTTTATGCGCTAGAAGGTTACAGTTGGTACATGTGTGTCAGATGCATAGTGGAAGCGTGCTTAGAACTATAGAAAATGGTGGGAAAAAGAGGGAAAGTTGAATTTAATGAAGTCATATGGTGGTAGTTGGCCACAAATAAATACAAGTAAAAATTAAAACACTATAAAAGGAGCGTCGGGGTAAATCATTTTTACCTTACCTTGCGTGAATTTGTGAAGAGTTATCATGTGACCTAGGGAAAACTTTTGACGATCAAGAAATAAATCGAGTGTAAAGTTGAAGGGTTTTGAACCAGAAGGTGAAAAATGAAATGGACAAGGGGAGTGTGAGTTCCAGTGGGTAGAATCTTGTAGGTTGAGACAGTGTGGTGAGATTTTGAAGGAATCACAACTTCTCTGACTAGGGTTTTGAAAATTAGGGCACAAATTATAGAGTTTGATTGGGGAAGTGTATCGGTGTTTCATCTAAGGTCTGTAATAAGGAGTGTAGAGTAAGGGAGAGGTAAAATATTGGATGTTGCATAACTAAAATGACACCAAAGAAAGTAGTAACCACATCACCAAAAAAGAGAGGAAAGGGAAAAGAAAAACTGACACCCACAGTAGATGTTCAAGAGGAATGGTACTCAGAAATGCAGTACCTAGATGGGGTGTTAATGGGAAAAGAGTGGGCATCCCATGTTAGAAGCATGACAATTAGTGATTATAACCATCAAACTGACCTAACCGTGTGACATGGTGACCGAGCTTATTCAGCCAATAGAGGAAAGAGCCCCAGATGATAAGCTGATATATGATGAAAAGGTGAAGAGGGTATTGAAGAATGATGGACTATTGCAACTATATGAGCTTCTGTTCTTTGGGAAGCCTGAGAGGTTATATCAATGGTTAATATCGTGCGTGCATGAGGATATTTCTATTTTTTAGGGAAGAAGGATGTGCATCACCATGCAGTTGATTGAGAATTATACTGGACTAATCAATACTGGTAACTCCTTTGATGATGACTTATGTAATGATGCTGAGGTGAAGAAAGTGGTAGTAGAGTTTGAATACAAGAAGGGCAGGTGTGCACATTCGATATTGTAAAGTTGAGTGATCTTATCATGAAGATGGTCCTACATTTTCTCACAAAGCTAAGTGGGCAGGAGAGATGGACATAGGTGAATAAAATATGGTTGTATATATGCAAGAAAATATTAAAACGAACTATATACAATATTGCTTCCTTTATAGTAGAATATATTATTAATGCTACACGTGATGGTAATAATATCATGTTTGGGAATATTTTGTTGGTAATAGTGTTTTCTGAGATTGGGGTGCCTTCGATGGGCCTAAAGACAAGATATGGGAGTATCCTGCAGAGAATATCCCTCCCCTGCAAAAATGATTTTCTAAGTATACCTGCGACACGGTGACACCAACATACAAGGCATGCATGGAAAAATGGTATAAACAGATGTGTGATGCGTTTGACACTGAGTGGAGGATTCCAGAATAATTTATTTCTCTTGTGGATGGAGTTGCCAATTTTTCAGTTGTATCAACAATTTTGTATTGGGAGGTTTATGTTGACTGATAACACTAAGAGCCCATGGTGTAAACTCCCATTTTATTTCATGACACAGTACTTTCAGAGTGTTGTGAATAGGTTCAAGGAGGCACAAAAGTTGAGGTATGATCTAAGCATAGAGGATAAGGAGCACCATGAGATGCTCCAAACATGTTTCTACCCCAAGAAGTGCACTTATGAGGAGAAGTATGTTTAAGAAAGCATACATTTTTTGAAACCAGTAACATTTCCAATATAGCTTCAAGTTGATACAGCTAGAATATATATTTACCTAAGGACTTAATTTGTTGATGGAGCATTTGTGGAGGATTATGTAAGTATTCCTAAGGATCCCTCCATGTGGAAGAAGGTCAAACCAAAGAAGCAATGGTGCGAAGAGACTCCTTATGTCAGTAGAACTGAAGGAGTAAGAAAAGATAAAACTCCAGTTTCAAGCGTGCCTGCAAGAACAAACTTCAAAATGGAAGGAGATAGGAACAAACACCTATGTTAGGAGGCAACCTATTAGAAGAAGGTCCTCCAGTGTAGAAAGAAATAGAAGATAGTCCATAGTTCAGACTCTTGAGGAGATGAAGATCCTGGAGGAAGAAGAAGGAGTTGAAAGTGAGGAAGAGTTGGTTAAGAAGTTGGGTCCACAAGTGCATACTATCAAAGAATCAGATGAAGAAGGCCAGGATGAAACACTTCGAGGATGCACATGTAATGGATGTGGATGAAGAGGGTGTTCAGTGTGACCAACACACATAGATTATAAAGGAAAACTAGAACCCTACTGAAGAGCATGATGATAGGCACACACTCGACCCTGAACTAGAGAGCAGAGTGGAGAAAGAGGTCACAAAGATTATTGAACACTTGGTGGAGCATGAGGTTGTGTGAAGTGTAGAAGAAGAAAAGAGTGAAGGATAAGAAGGGATCATGGGTGGAGAATCGTGCCTTGTTGTAGGTTTCCCCAAGGGTGCTCACAGAAAGAGATGAACATACATCCCCCAAGGACCTATCATGCAATATGTAGAGGATCCCAATAAGGTTCTGTGTGCGAGGTACTAGAGCACGATACTTATGGATCAACTATTTTGTTGGTCATCATTTGATAAGAAGAGTGTGCTACCACACACAAGAAAAATGTTGTCTTGGGATTTTGAGTCACACATTGAGGAACCAAAATTTGAAGTAAGCACCCATTCATTACTGGATACCCATGAATCAACAGTTTCAAGAGAAATGTACCTGGTAGTTGATTCTTAGCAACTAACAGATGAACAAGCATGTAATGTGCTTAACAAGCTATCGATGGAGGTGGGTTCCATAATTTTTGATAAGAACAATAATATAAGGTTTATGCAAAAGGAGGTGGAAGAGAAGAATAAAGAAATAATTGAAAGGGATAAAGAGATAAACAAGAAGGAAGAGATTATTGCATAGATAAGGTGGGAGTTAAGGGATGAGAAAGGATGGATGCACATGCTGTACAAAAAGGTAGAATGCATAGCTGATGCAATTTTAATTACATGCCCAGACCTGGAACCCCTGGATAAGACAATGTATGAGTCCGCCTTTCATTTTCTTGAGGATCTAACGTGCATAATTACTTCCCAAATAACAACCCTTGCCTTAGAATCTACAGAAGAAGTTATGGCATGTTAAAAGTAGCAAGAAAAAGAACAAGTTGAAACCACCATAACAACATACAATGAATTTATGGAAGCAGTGAAGGAATTTTCTCACATGGAAAAGGTTGTATATGACAATTGTGAGGATAGGGACCATGTGGTGGGACTACTTGTTGCAAAAGATGAAGCAGATCTCAAGGAGTTCCAGGCCAAGAATAAGGGGAACAAGGTAGAACGAGAGAAAATATTGGCTGAAGTTGAACAAAAGAGGGAAGCAATTGATTCATTAAGGGATTCAATTAAAAATAAGTTGAAGGAAATCTACCCACAGGTCACACACAAGATGGATGTGCTAACAGATATGGGAAAACAATTGGAGACTCTGGTGGACACACTGAAGGCTAAGGGTGAGGAACTAACTTTTGAAGAAGTCACTGTTATGATAGGGGATGCCTTTACTCAAGCACACAGTGAATTAGAAGGGTGGAAATCATTGGAAGCATTAGTGAATAAGGAGTTCCCCCTCCTTTTTGCATAGTAGCACTTAGATTCTTTCATTCATTGGCATAAGCCGGACATATATTATTTCATTCTTTGATTCTTGGAGGATTCTTTATCATTATTTTGGGTGATCAGATAAAGTGTTGCTGAGGATAGACAACATGCCTAGTGTTGGGTAATGTTGGGCCCTGGAAAATAGCTAAGTATTGAGAGCGTGCACAATATCTATAGGAGGAAACACACGCAGGAGAGAATATGGTGAGGATGTGCATGGATGTCAGTGTTTGCACATGGGAGACAAAAAAGGGCACTCAAGGATTACTTCTAGAAGGATTAAGGACTTAGATAATATTGGGCATGATCCTAAATATAGAGATGGAGTCTGCAACACACAAGGGAAGATTCCATGCAGGAAGATTCTATTTTTGGAGCAAGGAACTAATAGTTTAAACTAGAGCATGAAGACTTGGAGGCTACACAAGGCTATTTTGGGATGAGTGGAAGGTCAAGTGACATGCAGAGTTTTGGGCTAAAAATAGGATTGGAATTGAAGTTATCTATGGGAGAACCATTGTTAGAAGATCTTACATGCTCCCTTGTTATCTTGTAGTGATGCATGATTATTCTTAGCATGCAGCCTATTTTGAGGATGTTTAGGTGGTGAAGGGAAAGTCCGCACCCCTATATATATGTATTGATTTGTACAATTTTAGTAGTTCCACTTTGTAGTAGAGTTATGTTGTTGGTTTATGAGTAAGCATGACTTATGGTGATACTCTTATGTATGTATTCAGCTTATGTGTTTTACAGTGATTAATACAATGGATATTTGTGGATGGATATTGGTTATTGACTTATCTATAACTGGATATTGCATAGTAATCTGATCTTGATTCTTGTTTAGTTCATTCTTGCATATGGTTGTGATCTAGATCTAGTTGTGGTTTATCTTTGCATAGCTTTGATGGATCTAGATTATATGTCTTTGCATGCTAAATCCTTGAAAATGTTGCCATAAAATAGGGACATGGTACCCTTGCGCGCTTCGGGTGAGCACTTAGATATGTCTAAGTGATGTGCTAGCACGCCCTAGGACTATTCTTGGTAAAATAAAAGACTCTAACTCCACATAACTAGCAAGCTAACTCCACACAACTAGTACACGTAAGCAAGCTAACTCAGCAAGTGTAGAGATAACATAAGTGCAAGAATTATCCCAATAAACAAATAAAAGGATAAATAATAACCTATAATAACACCTCCATTTTGTTCTATAATTTTTCCTTAGGTGTTGTGTGAAAGGCTTTTTTAAATTCAACAAAGTAGTAGAATACTTCCTCCCCATGAGCGTCCCAAAAAATTTCTATCAAATGTCTAAGAGTGATGTAGTGATCAATGGTGGAATTATTTGGTCTAAAGCCTGCATTCCCTTTAGCTCTTTTTCTACACAGCTCCTAATTTTGCGCTCCACCAAGCTCCCGAAAAGTTTTCCAAGAAGAGGTTGACCATAATAGGGTGGTGGTTAGAAGGATTATTGGCATCACCACTTTTATAGAGGGGGATAACTACACTAGTTTTCCATTCTATCAAAAATTCATCTTGTGCGATGTTGTTAAACTCTTGTAATGTGAGAAGTAAGGAAGTCACCAACCCATTTTAGAAATTCATTTTGTAGCCCATCTATGTCTTGCGCCTTACTCCCTACCATTTTCTGTATACCTTGTTTGATATCTTCCACCGAGAAGAGCTTGATTGATGGACTAATTATGGGAGGTTTATCTTTCCCTTGCGTTTTCTCACATAGGAGCTTCACATAATCTAATCATTGAACATCTGTGATATTATTCTCTATTTTTTTTCTCTTTTGTTGTAAGTCTCTCCAAAAGCCTTTAGGATTTTGTTTTCTCAGAGATATTAATTGTTTCCTTCTTGAGAGTACATATCTTTCTTTTTTATTTTTATCAAGTACTCATATTCTATCTTGCTTTGATTGTGGTTCTCACTCTCTTTGAGGGATATTTTTGCAGCCTTGCAATAATTTTCATACCATGGATTTGCTGGGAAGGTATTTGCAGCCCCCTTCCTAGGTCTAGACCTCTTTCAAGCCTTTAACGCCTTGTGTATTAAAGGGATAAACATATTGCTGTAATATGAACTCTCTTCATTGTTTTCTTTGATCATTATGTAATTTTTTGTCACTTGAAGTTGTTTAAGTGCCACAGTGAAGAGCTCCTAATTTTTCTGGTTCAAGAGGATTTTCCCTTGAGATTGAGTTATCTTTTGCATGTGTTGGTCATACCCGCCTTGCTAGTTATTTTTGGGAAATCCAAACTTAACAAGAAGCGGCATATGATCATATTTTATCTCTCTAGGAAAATCCCCAATAACAATCTCTAATATCCTAGAAATAGAATTCTAAGAGCAAATTACGTAGTCCACCACACTTTTCTCATTGTATGTTTTACATGTCATACCTCCTAACCTTGGCCATGCTCTCATGTCGTTACAAATAACCATGTCATATATGCTACGTATCCCTAATAGCTTTGCCCCAAAGTGCGTCACACTCCCATTCCCATCTTGTGAATCTCTTTTCCAAAGTTGGTCCCCACTTTCTTCAAACCATAGGGGATTATTATCCCCTCCTTCATCAATGCCCAACTGAAGGGATTGATTGTTTGTTGTCCTTGCATTGAAATCACCTATTAAGACAATCTCCCATGAAGAGATGAAAACATAAATGTCTTTTTTTAAAGCCGCATAAGGATCTTCACTATCAATATTTTTCTTCGTGTAGATCTTTGAGCCTTTTGAAGCAAAGTAACATGTCGCCAAGTTGATTGTTACTTCACTATCTGTTATTTTCAACCATATGAACTGCTTATTTGGGTCCCCCTTTTCTATTGTTATGGTTCTAATCCACAATTCCCTTATTAGCAGTGTGACTCCTCCATGCCCTTTACCTATTTATGTCCCTTCATTTCATACTGAGATTTTCTTGTACCCTTCAAAGTATGGAACATTGCATTAATCACTTTTTCTTGTTTCTGTAAGAATAATAACATCTTTCCCCTTTGTAATGGGCCCCAACCCTAGTTCTCTTCTCCACAGGTGACCTCCACAATTCCAACTTACCATGTGTAGACATTCTTGTGGAGCCCCATATCCCTATTTATTGTGTGGAAAACGTTCACTGATTTGAGCTTTCCCATTCTTCAACCACACCCACTTTCCTACATCTCTTACTGTTTTCACTTTCTCCCACTCCTTCCTTCACTCCTCTTATTGGGAAAATTTTAAATCATCGTCAAAGTAGATATGAGTGCCTCTATGCAACCCTATGTTCTATAGGATTGCATTTTTGTCCTCCATACTTGTCATGACCAGTCCTACGTGTCTATTCCTCCCTTCTTTTGTTCTTTTTCTGAACCTAATGGCTTGCTGAAAAAAACTTGTCCACTTCAACTTGTCCTTAAGGAATTCTCTTGTTAAAATATCAGTTCTCTCTCTCCAAAAGTTTCAAGATATTTTTAGATGAGAAGGCTAGTTGCACATGAGGATGTAGCGCAAATTGGTGTTTGGAAGGAAGAAAACGAGCTTACTTATTTGGCACAAAGGTAGAAGGAATTGTAGCACAACAAATGAGAGAAGAATTGTAAATGTGACCGTTGAAGGAACATGACAACTTTACAAGTGGAGATATTGGGTGAGAATTTACTGCCTCAAAAAGTTAAAAAAAAACAAAGAAAAGCATTTGAAAAATCTAAGTACTAGCAAATTTGTAATGTTATTCTAGATTTCAAGTCAGTAATGAAAGGCAAGAAAGCGAAAAATATGGATGCCAAAATGATTTCAGGGAGACGGTGTTATAGACTGCGAACTCGAAGATTGATAAAGAGCTTCTCGTGAAAATGAGATTTAGCAGAGTACTCGTGAAATACGGATTACAATTACAAGAAGAACAACTACACAGAACAGAATTACTATAAGAGTAGAAATGGATTTGATGTCATATCTTGAGGGAGAAATTGAAACCAATATTGCAGGATTGTAGGCTTTAACAATAGATCAGGGAAGTACAAAGACTCGTTCGCACAATAGATCGGTTACTGTTTGTTGGATAATCGTATTTCATCGGAAGCTTTCTTGTTTTTCAGTTTCTCAAACACCGTTGCATCTTCAATCACTTTTTATTTACTCTTCGCACTTTCCATCGAACGAATGATGAAATTTTAAATTGTGTTTCATCAGATCCAGACAGCCATCAGTCTCACTGCCGGACGTGACACTGACTTTTTCTCCTCTCTATGCATTACAGTTATCAGATTTATTGGATGGGTTTTAATTTGACGACCATTTATATGTTTTTATAAAATAAAATTTGTTAAGTTTCACGATGCCCTCATTTTTCAACTTTTATATTTAGAATATATGTCTCATATTTTCTATAAATATTTTATTGGTAGATAAACATTTATTAAAATTTATAGAATAAACCAACAATATTTTTTGATATTCAATCATAGTAGTAATCACATCATAGGTGTGCAATGAAGATGTCTTTTAGAATGTGTTGAAGAAGTTAAAGTTTAGGGATTAAATTTGAAACATTTCAAAGAGAAAGAGGGGTGATGAACAAGAGGAATGAGGAAGGAGAATTTTTGGAGTAGAGAAGGAAACATAGACGATTCTCTTTTTCTATCTAATAAGTGAAAAAGGAGACCATACATCAATTTTACTATTTTCTCATTTCTTGGTGTAAATTACACCTTTGTTAACCTACATCGTGGATGATTATTTAATCTATGAACATAAACTAACACTGACAGATAATTTGTCATGTGACATGGAAGATTAAGAAGATCAAGGAAAATGATTTGCATGATTCTGACTTTGGGATGCTTTTCCTTTCTACATTTATGTCATGGATGCAAAGAGGGATTGATCACATGGGAAAGTAGAAAATATAAAATGCAAAAATCGCATCTACCATGAAGGACATGAAAAAATTTATCGACCTTGAGGTCAATAGTCCATATCTTGTATACCACAATTCTTCCATCAAACAATAAATGAAATCAACTGCCAACAAATTCATTGACCTAAAAAACATAATAATTTGAGCCTCAATTATATTTCTAATAAGCTTATCATGTATGGCATGAGGCGTGCATGTAGTGTGAGTGGATTCAAAGGAGTTTTTAACAAGCGAATCCAAGGAGATGATTATCTTATTTAAAATCTCTCATTAGCTCAAATTTATCATCCATTATCTCTCTAAAACCATGTGAACACATTAACATTAACATGAAAACATCTAAATTAGAGTTCTAAGGTTGTCTAGACAATATTTATGATAATGTCTTGACTCATGTACAATTAAAGAAGTAAAAATCAATATTCAGTTTATTGGTAAAAAAATTAATTTAGTATTTTAATTATCTTCAAATTTTACAAAAAATAAAAATAATAAAAACAAAAAAGATAAAGACACAAATGCATCAAATCAAAATAGGTACATCAATAATAATTTTAAGTATATGCCAACAAACCAATAATAAAATTGAATCAAATCATAAGTTTGACAAAAAAAAATTGAGATTATTGTAACCATCATTACATGGCCATAACAATAATAGAATAAAATTATATATAAATATGATTTCAATAGCCAATCAATCACGTACACATGATTTTTAATAATAAAATCGTTCAATGTTATCGAAAAAACATAAAAAGAATCCAACAAAATACAAAAGAAATTCCTCGTGTATTTATTATCTTGTATGACATGAAAGGGCGGGTCCCTCCCTAATGGTCAAACTAGAAAACTAACGTCTTGTTTTATTTTGTTATGTGTCTGTCACATCTGCATTTACACCTAATGTCACTTCCTTTAGACCCTGACTACTCTAGCTTCAGTACCAATCAATGAATTTATACCCTCGAGTCAAGTACGACTCAAAATATGCAGTGGAAATAAACAAAGTCATCATTAACTATTTCAAGGATCTCTTTCAGTAAGGTCAAGGGATTGAAGAGCAAAATCAAAATAATATCCTGAACCTGTTCCAGAAATTCATCTCCCCGGAAGAAAATCACGAGATCTTAAGGATCCCTTCTGAGAAGGAAATCAAATTTGTGGTCTTCAATATGGAATCTGACAAGTCACCTAGGCCCGATGGTTTTCAAGCTCTCTTTTACCAGAAATTATGGAAGGTGATTAAGAATGAAGTCATTGAAATGGTCCAAGATTTCTTCAGTAATGGGAAACTCCTCAGTCAGCTTAATAACACTTTCTTGGTCCTTATTCCAAAAATTGTAGGAGCCAATGAAGTCAAAGATTTTAGACCGATCGGTCTCTGTAACACGGGTTATAAAATCTTGACTAAAATCTTAGCTGGAAGAATCAGATTGGTTCTTGACCATTTCATTTCTAAAAATCAAGGTGCCTTTGTCCCAGGAAGGCAGATTACTGATAGTATTGTGGTGATTCAAGAAGTCATCCATTCCATTGTCAACTCTGATAGATCTGCAATGTTCCTCAAGCTTGATATGCACAAGGCCTATGACAGAATTACTTGGTCTTTCCTTGAGGCCATCCTCAATAAAGTGGGATTTGATAATTCTCTTATTAGAATGATAATGACTTGGTATATCTACTGCCAGTTATTTAGTTTTGGTCAATGGGTAGTCCGAGAGGGATTCTTCAAAGATGGAAGGGGTTTGATACAAGGGGATCCCCTATCTCCTTTCCGATATGTTATTAGGGTTGAATCTTTGAGTAGAATCTGCAAACAGGCCTTACTCTCAAGGAGGATTCAGGGAATCAAAATATCTAATGGCCTCCCCCAAATTTGCCTCAATCAATTTGTTGATGATAACTTTCTGATGGGTTAAGGCCTCTATTCAAGAAGCCACCAACTTCAAATATGTTCTTATGGACTATAAGGCGGTCTCGAGGTAGATGGTTAATTTTCTCAAAAGTGTGGTATTCTTTATTATGTGTGGAGAAACAAGTCCAATTAAGGCTCGTTCCCGCATTCTGGGTCGTCAAAATCAATTGTTTCCCAGATTCTTATTTAGGAATGCCTCTTATACTCTATAATCCTGATTCCCCTGTCTGGAATGCCCTGCTGGAAAGAGTGAATAAGAAACTTGCTTCTTGGAAAGGCCTCCTCCTCTCTCAGGAGGGAAATATCCAACTCCGTTAGAGCTCTCTTCAAGGGGTTCCCATTGTCATTATGTCTCTCTTCAAGCTCCCAGCCAAAATTATTGATGCCCTAGAAAAAATTCAGAAGAGATTCCTCTGGGTGGGAGCCTTGGAAAAGTTTAAATTCCCTCTAGTGGCCTGGGACAAGGTCACTAGGCCTAAGATGTGTGGGGGTCTGGGTCTGAAAAGTTTACCTATCATGAACAAAGCTCCAGTTGCTAAAGCTGGTTCGAGAATTGCTAGAGGGGAAGAATTGTGGATTGATATAATAAAAAAGAAATATCTGTGGAATTTAGGCAGAATTGACTTTTTTCTCTCATGAAAATCTTCCTAAAGGATCCTTCTTCTGGAATTCCCTGTTGGATTCAAATTGCATCCTCTCAAAAGGTTCCCTTTGGGAGATTGGTAAGGGGAACATGATCAGATTTTGGTGGGATAATTGGATAGAAGAATTCCCCTTAGTAGATTAGGAAATTTGAAAGGAGGTGGCTCAATTCTATGAGGAGAATGGTAAAATCTAGATAAGATATTTCTAGAGGCATGAAGAGGATAGGTTCCAATGGGAAATCATAGAGCCCCCCCTGGTTATGATGGTGAATTCAAACATTTTCAAGATTTCAATAAGAAACTTAGGGAATTCCATATCCCCATATTCCAAACCAAGGAGGATTCCATCATTTGGAAAGAGGAAGACTTAGGAAATTATTCTGTTAAATCTACCTATAGACTTCATTTCAAGAAAGACTTCCAAAAAGAGTATTGGGGTAAGTTATGGATTAAATATCTGATCCCTAAGATCAATATTTTGTACTGGTTGGTTGCCCAAAATAGAATCCTGACTACTGAAAATCTTATAAAAAGAGGAATGCAGATCCCTAATAGGTGTATACTTTGCCGGAAAGGGGAAGAAGATGTGAATCATATTTTATTTTTTTGTCCTTTCTCTAAAAGTGTCTTCTCTCTAATTCCAAAGCTTTTCAATATGTAATGGATTTTTCCCTCAAATATTGAGGATTGTTTCACTCAATGGGAGAGCCCATTTAGATTTCCTTTTCTAGCCTGGGCTTGGAAGATTGCTCTACCTCATATCTTATGGGGTCTATGGAAAACAAGGAATGATAGCATTTTTAGAGACTAGAAACCTCTGATTGGGGTAGCTAAAAGGAAAATTCAAGCTACCTTTAAGGAAAATCTCAAACTATTTAAAGGAAAAACAATAAATCCCTGCCCAAAATGGGAACAGGTAGTCCTGGATAATTTCACCTATAGTCAGGTGAAGAGCAAAAGCCCAAGTAAGATTGTTAGCTATATTAGACCTTTGGGAAATATGATCAAGATCAATTTTGATGGAGCCTCAAAGGGAAACCCTGGCCAAGGTGGGGGAGGGGGCATCTTAAGGAATAGTGAAGGGTGATTGGTTATTTGTCTATGTTGGACCCCTGGGTAAGCAAACAAATAACATGGCAGAAGCTAGAGCCCTCCTTTGCAATATTTTGATCGCTAAGGAAAAAGGCCTTAAGGACATTAGATTGAAGGTGATTGCTTAATTGTTATAAAAGCTCTTCTCAATAAAAGTAAGATTAATTGGCCGATAAAAAATATTATTCAAGACATCAAGGAATTGTTAAAGTTCTTTGACAAGATATTTATCAATCATATTTTGAGGTAGGGAAATAAATGTACGGACAAGATGGCCAACGTGGGAGTCCTTTGTAATGAATATAAAATTTGGTGCAAAGGGGAGAGATTACCCTCTAATATTAATGATGAAATCATTAAGGAAAAAATGTGCACTAAGTTTCATGACCCCGGCAACGAGCAGGGGAAAGTATTTCAGGAACCAAGATAGTTTATAAAAAAATCACTGTTTCAATTCGAACTCAGATAAGGAAGAACAGTTTGTGGATTGTGATAAGTTTTAGCTAGAAAGGAAACCTTGACAAAATTCTAGATGGGTGGCGACAAGATTCGTGTGGAGCCCGCTAGTCAGAATATGGAAGAGAGTAACAGGGATCTGTGGAACAAGCTAAAATTTGGGGGATTTAGTAATTTTATTGCTAAATTATATGGTCACGACCCTACGCTTTCCAAGGATTTTGGAAAAGCTTGGAAAGATGAGGATTTTTATTGTCCATGGTGTGGAGGTCGAGGTCTCGGAGGCCAATATTGCTAAGGTGACAGAAAATGAAGATGGGATGGTTTAAAAATCTACAAGGAAAGAACCTGCAGAGACCTTGAGATTGAGCATTTTTTTGTTGGAAAGGACACTTGTTTTTTCTTCACTAATGGCATTGCATGCTCATGTATTCCTGGAATCTAGAAGGATGTCTACCTTCAAGTTATGAAGTATATCACTCTGGAGGGTAAGTATAGAAAAATCTATACTCATCACATCGCCTTCCTCAACATGTTTTGTCATAAGTTTATGGTCAGCATTCCTTTTTTCCTAGCTACCTCTCTTTCAAACTCGCTTATGGCATTCCAGAACAAGAAAGTTGAGTTGCCCTTTCATGAGGGCCTAATTCTTCTTCTGTTTGAGAATGGCAAGCCATTTCTAGATCACCCTTTGGTCTCTGCCTTGGAGGAGCATGAAGAGGATGATGACATTACCCTGACGTGGAATGTCTTACAAAGATGAAAGAGGGAAAAAATACCCCCAAGGGGGATGGTATTGACAGAGATTATAAGGAGGGTGCTGTTGGGGAAGCCAATGCTTCCAGGAAGAATGAGTGTTTGGGTGATCCCATTGTTTTCGAAGATTGGAACAGGAAGATGGGTGTACTTATAGGGGGTCCTCAAAGATATGGAGGATACGAATGAAGGGAAAAGGGAATCCATCTTGAATATCATAAATATTTCAAAGAAGATGGTTTCAGACCAAGTACAGACTAAAAACTCGGATGAAGGAGCTGGAGTCTCAGGTCAAAGTGCTTCTAGAAAGAGTGGAGGAGATAGAAGGAGAAAAGAAAAGGAGGAGATTCAACCTCCGTATTAGCAGCTCGGAGGAAGAATAGATGGTGGCTCTTTCTGGTTTCATAGTCAGTTTGTCATTGGCATGGGTCCTTTGGTGATTTCCTGTCTGTCATGGAGGGTTTGTATGTTTTTGAAATTTTTGCAGACTATGGGCAAACTGTGATGTCCTATGTTTTTTCTATCTTTTTTTGTCCTTTTGGGGGTCCTGATCCTGCGTTATAAGAGTTAAGTCCGTTTAACTCATTTTTCTGGGACCCTTAATTAGATTTTCCTTTCTTGTTTGTCTATGTTTGTGTTCCTCTCTTGTTTCTGGCCCCTAGGAGCTGATCCTTGTTTTTTACCTTATCTAATAAAAAAAAATATGCAGTGGAATATGATTTCATGTAGGCCTGGAAATTGATAGGTTGTAGGCCATTTTTTGTGATTTTAACCGTATTTTACAGGTATTTTTTTTTAAGTTGTAAACAATGACAGGCTAAATTTTTTGAAAAACATAAAAAAAATTTAAGTGGTTTATATCAAAACATAATACCTATTTATATATCTATGAACAGATTATAGATATATCTATAAAAATTACTGGAAAGTATAGCCATCTGAAAGAGATAAGTCATCAACAAATTTTGATTTGACAGGCACGGATAATTTGAAATTCCATGCCTGATTTCATGTAAGATGAGAAACTTGGTGAATTATCATCCCTACATGATGGTTCGGTCGATGGAGAGCATTTGTGGTGTAGGTATACTGCCACAAAAGTGGATGGAATACTTTATTTGTTCCATTCAACTACGTTATGTTTAAGGGACATGTGCACATCTATTTGGGCAAATAAATGTACTTAGATGAAATATATTGTTGTTTCAAATTTCATCTTATCGGCATATAAATTTTAAATTAAAAATGATTCACATTGTTTGAGGAATATGATATGAGTTCACCTAACTCATATTAACACCAACTATATCATTTTTAGATTATTTTTTATATCTTTGAGAATTCTGATAGTGGTTGTGTAATTCCTATAGTTACTCTACTCAAGTTGGCAATCTTTATCACACTTTACTATTACTCTATGTTGTCTTCTTCCAACTTATCATTATTTTCATCAAACACCAATTAAGTTTTTGGGGGTCACCATTATTATCTTTCTCCTGGGAACAATTGAGAACTTCCTCATTCTTCTCAACATCCTTCATCAATCAATTCATAATGGAAGTATGGAGTTCTAACTCAATTTGTAGGGCATTTAATTTCTCTTGAAATGTTTCATTAGGGTTGTATTTTTCATTATCACCCCCTTGAGTATCTTAAACATCAACCTCCTGGTCTTTATCAGGGACATCTTTACTTTGGATTTCTCATTCTTCCTTCTTAGAGGATGGTTCCTCCTAGAAGGTTGGGATCAAAATCATGTTGTAGAACATGCTCATGATATTTCATATATGATTATGTAAATTCCAACACTTTTTCATTTCATTTCCATTAATATGATGATAGTTGCAAAATGCCCATCCTCGATGTCATATCAAACAATTTCATGGTTGATATTACGTAGTAGGTAACTTGATACACTTTTTATCAAGCAATTTTTGTTGAATAATGGTAGTTGCATTATTAGCACGTCAGATGATAGGATCATCCAAAATTTGATTTTGCTAAGGTGAATATTACTCATCATCATAAGTTGAATGACTTACAATTGTTAACATATAAGTATTAGATATAAGCTCTCTAATTTTGTATGACCTTTTGGAGGGAACTTGTTATAATGGACATAACAATTAACTTATATATCAATAAGTAATTTCTGCAAGTAAGTCCACATAGATTGAAAACCTGCAAGGTGGACTATGAGGGAGTTTCCAAAAATTAAAAACCTAAAAGGGAAGTCTATTGAAAAACTACTTAATTGAAAACCCGAAAGGGTGGTCAAGTAGTGTGCAAAGGATGCAAATTGGTAAACAACATCATCTATGTCAAATGTAGGTAGATTATCTTAAGTGCACAGTGCAATCAACATTCAAAAAGACTCATGAGAACAGATAAAAGAACCTCCCAGATCATCGAAGCATCTTTTGTCTCAAGACAAGACAACTATTTAAGTCTGGGAAAGTGTTGGGAGTGTATAGGGGTTTCAAAGTCGACTTGAATATATTGGTATGTTGTGAAATCCCAATGTATGTGCCTAGTGCATAAAAGACACTATAAAATATGTAATTCTTATCAAGCATAGATAGAGAATGTCAAGAGCCTCTTTTGTCAAGGAAAGGAAGAAGAAGGGATTGGTGACTCAATAATCACCTCATATTATATAAAATCATGTATGCACACTAAGCACATTATTGATATTGATTTGAAATACTCTTGAATCCATAGTTTCTACCCTAAGTTCATGTCTATGTTCTGATTTAGTAGTACGTATTCCAGTCTATTATTTATATTCTTGTTTATTGTATCTATATTATTTAAATTATTTCCATTATAAAGCTAGTGTGAAGTGTAGTTTTTGTTCTATTATCTATTTCGCACACTATTTGATTGGAATAATGTGAATTCACACTAGACTACAACATATTTCATGTCTTGATGTCATGATCTAGGGACATCTACTAATAATTTGTTTAGGTTTGGATTAAAAAAGAGAGAACATGTACCCAAGACGTGGATACCAATTATGTTCAAGGTACTCCTGTGGTTTTGGAATGAAGATCATTATATATTGTGGTTTATATTTATATTTTATGTAAGGCTAAACCAACCAACTAATATGTTGATTTGTGGAGCTTAATTGCTTCACATTAGCATGTTTTATTAACTTGTTGGAATACACAGTAACCGGTGTCAGTTGACAGACCGACATTGGTCACCTGGGGACCAATATCGGTCAAGGCAAGGAGGAACCAACATCGGTTAGGGTAATTGACATCGATTTCCTGTGCATGATTGTTTTATTTAACTCACGGGAATTATATCTAACCTTTGATATAAAGTTGATATAATGGTTGTAATAGCATAGCTTATTTCTCTAAGTTTGTATATGGTTATATAAGCTAGAAAACCAGGGTTAGATGACAATGAAGGAGAATAGTAAGAAGGAATTCTTGGAGAGAGAGAAAAGAGAAGCTTCTAAGGAAGAAAGTAATGTACATCTAGGAGGTGTGGAAGATTGCAAATCTTCATTGTATATTCTCTACAAAGCTTTGAATAATAAGATTAGTCATTTCTTGGTGGACGTAGCCCACACTGGGTGAACCATGTTATATCTTGTGTATTGTTCTTCTGATTTATTTCTATATTTATTGCTTGAATGCTTAGATCTGAATAATATATTTGTATAACTGGTGTGATTAACACCAACAACTAGTATCAAAGATTTTTTGTTTGAGGGTTTTGTGTGTTGATAGATTTACTCACAGAGTGATTTTTGATTGAGTGGGAGCATCAGCGATGGCAAAAGATGGAAAATATAGAGTTGAGAAATCTGACGGCCGTAATTATCAGCTATGGAAGATGCGAGTGGAAGATTATCTATATCAGAAATATCTATACTTACCATTGGATGAGAAGGCAAGACCTACAAATATGACTGATGAAGAATGGAAAATTCTTTACAAAAAGGCTCTGGGATCTATAATATTGAGTCTGGCAACATCTGTGGCTTCGAATATTAACGAAGTAGCAACCATGGTAGAGTTGATGAAATCTTTAGCTAATTTATATGAAAAACCTAGTGCTTCAAAATAAGGTTTGTTTGATGAAGAAATTAAATAATTCTAAGATGCACAAGAAGGTTAATATGCATCAATTCATTTGAATGATTTCTAGTTGTTGAGAAGATAACATATTGCTTTAAGGTGAAGGCACATAAAGGATGCACATGCTGGAGCAAGGCACATTTGAGGGGGTGAAAGAATAGCAGAATAAACACACACTAGAACACTTTGAATTCAAGACTTAAATGTTTTGTGGATAAGGGCTATTCTAGGAGATAGCGTGCTGAGCACAAAAATACATGAAGAATTGCAATCCATGCAATGGTATTTTGGGAACAAGCAACAGTTGAGCGCCATGCATAGTTTAAGCTAATACTAGGATTTCTACACAGAGTTAACTATAGGAAGTATATTCTTAAGAGCACTTGCATGTTGTGCATCCTTTTGTAAAGGTGCATGGTTATTATTATCATGTGACCTATTTTGAGAAGTGCATGGGTAGTGAAGGGAAAATCCCCAACCCTATATATATGTATTGATTTGCATGATTTAGGTGTGTGTGTGTGTGTGTGTGTGTGTGTGTGTGTGTGTGTGTGTGTGTGTGTGTGTGTGTGTGTGTGTGTGTGTGTGTGTGTGAAATTGTAGAGTTATGCTACTAGTTTTGTCATGTGCATGACTCATGGAGATACTTATGTAATGTAAGAAGCTTTCGTGTTTTAGAGTATTTAATACAATGGCTCATATTGGCTGGATAATGATGTTGAACATGACTGAATCTAGTTCTTGCATGGTAAATCTTGTTATAATTATTATTTAGTTCATCTTATATATATTCAAAAAACTAGATATGATCTATGCACTGTGTGTTGTTCACTATTGGTAATGAATATAAATACATATATGCATCATCATGCTAACATTCTGTATAAGCAATGGAACCAATGATGCAACCTATAATTTACTGTGAACAACCCAGGCGTGCTGGCACATCACTCAACCTAAGCTGAGTGCTCACCCGAAGCATGCAAAGGCACCAGGTTCCTCTTTAGAGTTGCTTGAATAGAATGTTAGCATGATGGTGCATATAGGTATTCAGATTCATTACCAATAGTAAACAACACACAGTGCATAAACTAGATCTAGATCTCAGAATATATATAAGATGAACTAAACAATGACTATAACAAGATTTACCATGCAAGAACCAGATTCAGTCATGTTCAACACCATTATCTAGCCAATATGAACCATTGTATTAAATACTCTAAAACACATAAGCTTCTTACATTACATAAGTATCTCCATGAGTCATGCACGCGACAAAACCAACAACATAACTCTACAATTTGACACACACACACACAAAACCGTGCAAATAAATACATACATACATATATATATATAGGGGTGGGGACTTGCCCTTCACCACCCATGCACTTCTCAAAATAGGTCACATGCTAATAATAGCCATGCACCTTTACAAAAGGATGCACAACATGCAAGTGCTCTTAAGAATAGACTTCTTATAGTTAACTCTGAGTAGAAATCCTATTATTAGCTTAAACTATGCATGGCACTCAGTTGTTTCTTGTTCCCAAAATACCATTGTGTGGACTGCAAGTCTTCATGTCTTTGTGTGCTCAACATGTTATCTCCCATAATAGCCCTTATCCACAAAACAACTAAGTCATGAATTCAAAGTGTTTTGGCATGTGCTTATTTTATTATTCTTCCATGCCCTCAAATGCACCTTGCTCCAGTGTGCACATCCTTTATGTGCCTTCACCTTAGAGCAATATGTTATCTGCTCAACATTACCCCACACTAAAGTACATTGCCACCCCGACAATGGGAATTCCTTCTTATGTCTCCAACAATAAAGAATAAGGAATGAAAGAATGAATGAAGCACTATACAAAAGAATGAAGTTTACTCTGCAATACCCTCTTCCTCAAGCATGACTAACTCTGGATATTCATTTTTGAGTTCAGCCTCCAAGGCCTTCAGTCACTTAGCATGCTCCCTGTCTTTTCTAGAATGTTTGTCACTATGGCATCTATTTCATCCTGAGTGATATTTTCCTTTTCATTTTGCAGTACTTGGACAACATGTGCCATACTTGAGACCATTCCCTCCATGGAGTCCATTTTCTGCGCTATAAGTTTCCCAAGTTCATTGATCCTATCTTTGTGTGGATCTTGGGTTGCTGTAAGGGCCTCACACTTTTGTTTTACTAGGGATAACCTCTCTATGTGCCCAAGTGTTTCATCCTTCATTGCCTTCAACACTTCATTATCCTCTGCTATAGTTCTAATTCTTATTATGGCATCTGGCGCTGCACACATGTTCAAAGCTTGATCCGCTTTCTTCAGCTCATCTTTCAATGTTTGGAGCAAGGCCTCAAAACTTGAAATTTTCCTAACAATGGTATCCCTTGCTCTTGTTGTTTCTTCTGCAGGATCTTTTGGTGCAGCCATAACAATGGGCTCTTTATTCAAAACCAGATCCACCAAAGTGCACAAATAATGCATTACAGAGGGAAACTTCTGAGGAACTTTAGACTCCAAATGAGGCCTTACCTTAAGGATATGATCACCAAGTTCCTCAGCCATGCTAAAAAAGGCCTCATTCTTTGCCTCTTCTCGTTCCTTCTCTATTTTCAAGTGCTTTATCTCTTTGCATTCTTATCCTTGTTATCTTCAAGTAGCGCTCGAATGGTGGCTTCCTTACTAATGTTCCTCCATGCCACTGCAGTCAGATACCTTGACCAAGGCATTGCTTACTTGCTCATCAGACATTACAGGAGGCTTGACAGTCATGTGCCTAATCTGTGGTTGCTTATTTACCCGACGTGAGACACATGAATTCTCGCACACATCAAAATATGGTTCATCCATGTGTGTCTACATGGACCATGACAACTACTTTCTAGTCCATGCATTGGCCTTTTCTGGGTCCATTAACTCCCAGCCATATAAATCCTTTGGCCCTACCATGCTCTGGAACCTGGTGCACATGATCTTGCTAGATTCATCTATGTACCCCATAGCTGGAGTCACATAGTCCTCACATGCATTTCCTTTCTTTTTCTTCTTGCCCTTGGGAACCTGGGTGTTATAATTTATAGTGGGTCCTTCATCTTCTTTTGTGGAGTGAGGCGCGCCAGATGGCTCACCCATCTCCTCTTCTATCTCCTTGTACCCCTCTTCATCATCTTTCATTTCCTCATCACGAGGCTCCTCTATATTTTTGGGCTGCACCGAGGTTCCTGGCGCACTTTCACCAGACTCATCCTCTTCATCCTCTCTGAGCTTTAACTTTCTCCTCCTCTTCTTCTCAGGTACTTCTTTCTAAGGGGATATATGAGGTGATCTTTGTGGAGGTTTTGATTTCCCCATGCATTGAGTCCTTGTCCTTCTAAACACCGTTTTAAATTGGTGTTCTCATTTATTGGGTATGCATCTAAGGCTGACACATGTTTCTAAGTCTTCCTCCTCTTGTTTTTTCCGGGGAGGAGTAATCTCACACTCACTTCCCTTAGTGTCTGAGGGTTGCCTCTATCCCCTACGCACTAAAACACCACTATTCTCCTATTCATATTCTTCTTCTTTGAATGGTGAAGTGGGATTTTCATCCGCTAGGCTCCCAACTATATGTTTTCCCTTTAGCAGGCCTGGTAGCAAAAAATTATTTTCAACATACTTACCATTTTCCAGCCTAGGATTAAGCTACATATAAATTAGCATGGCCCCACTATTGTCAGTGGCTAAACTGATAGGCCTCATGGTTATATCATTTGATATCAACCTCTCAATATAAGAAAACCTACATGGGTATGTGTAAGTCTTTCTCAAGGTATGGTAGTCACAGTCTACCTTGTCTGTATTGTAGATTAACCTTCGTGCATCAGAAAACCTATGAACTGCCACCTAGAAGAATCACATTGTAAAGGCGTAAGGGAGTTTACACTAAGGATTCCATGTCCCATCCTTCATTACAAAGCACACAATGCAAAAGTGTTGGTACATAGAAAATTGCACCGACTTCCCAACTACTGATGGCAACTCCTTAGGAATTCTCCATTCCTCTTCAAAGGCCACACAAAGTCTGTCATACCACATCTCTGCCCTTTGCCTGAATGGGCCACTCATAGATCCCTCACATAAATACTTCTCAAACCTCTATACTAGAGACTTATTCTCTACAAGATACTCCCAAATCTTGTTCTTTGGCCCATCGGGCACTCCAATTTCAACAAAAACAAGAGATAGAAAAATGGTGCCAAAGCTTATCTTCTCACCTTTGTGCACTTCTTCAATGATGGTATCTTGTATGTATCCTGCCAAGTTGTAAATTTCTCCCTGTGACATCTTCTTGGCAATGTGTAGCCACATGGTGTTCACTTAGGACCACCTCTTTTGATCATTCAACTTTGTGAGTAAGTACGCAGTCACCTGCACAACATGGCACTTCCTTAACTTGTAAATATCCATTCCGTTTAGACCCTTTGAGTAAACCAGCTCCTTTTGGGTGGCCAAAATAATTGCTTTGTCAAATAAGTCACTGATAATCTCTGTCCATGTTCCCTTCAAACCTGTCAGGCTCACAATTAAGGGCGCAATGATCCTCATCCGCTACCCAGCAAAATAAAATAAGTCCTCATGGACTCTGCTCATAAGCCATTGATATAGTTTCTCAAGTTTTCCAAAGTAAGGGAGTTCATATAGCTACAAGACCCCTACCTTCTTAAAAAATTTCTCTCCAACATCATCATAGATATGCATGTCATTGACTATGCACTTATTTGTCTTTCTTTTTATTAGCACATCTAACTCTTCCTTTTTTTTAGTCATGTGATGATTGTATTCACCTAGCTTGCTCCTACGAATGTGAGAATCCCAGTCACGTCCCATGATTACATCCTCTAGGTACTGCATTTCCAAAAACTTTCTTTCGGGTGCATCCTCAATCTCCACCTTGGTTTCTACCTTCTTCTTCCCCTTTTTCCTACTCTAGGTGCTCTTCTTGGTTCCATGGTAAGACAAGGTTGCACCTTTTTACTTCTGTCAAGAAAACTCCCATTCCCTATATTGAAATCATGTTCCCTAATTATAAATTGTGTACCCTAGCTTCTTCTCAAACCCTAGTGCTCTATTTCTCCTCTTTGTATGCCTCTACTTCACTCAAACCCTTCTCCAATGGGGACAAAAGCATATTTCATGCACAAATCTACTCTCCTCTCTTGGTTTCACATCTCTATGCACCTTAATGTGTCTTTCTCAGCTTGGTCGCAATCAGCTCACTTAAATACTCGTGATCGCAAAGGTAAAAGTGAACCCACATCATGTCCTTATATATATTTGGAAAAAGCTATCGTATTTATTGCTCCACCTACCATCGATCCTCTCATTAATTTACCATTTACCAAATTTTTGCACGATACACCTATGTGCCATAGTTATAACCTTCTAACGTTCCTTTCTACGTTTTGGATACAGACCTCCATTTGTGCGCTTCCATGCACTGAAGTACCTTGCCATTGTTCCTTCCTCTAAGTAGTTTCTACGGCCATAACTTACCTCCCGTTACACTATGCATTCATTTTTTTTCCAACTATGGTCTTCTTTAGGAGCAATTTTCTTTCTAGCAGCACCTTTCCATACTATCTACACTTTCTAACAAAATAAATCACCTGCACAAGTATTTCCTTATACATACCCATGTTTTAATGACAACCACCCCACACTAAGGGTGTGTCCAGTCCTCTGCATATAAAACCATTTCAGATTGTAATCGACTTCCAGCACACAAGCGCACTTATTAAACAAACAAAAAACAAAAAAGAATGCATAGTGTAACATGAGGTAAGTTGTGGTCGTAGAAACTACTTAGAGGAAGGAACAATGGCGATGTACTTTGGCACATGGAAGCACGTGAAAGGAGGTCTGTAGCCAAAAGGTACAAAGGTGCGCTAGAAGGTTATAGCTATGGCACGCAGGTGTATCACATGGAAATTTGGTAGAAATTTGGTAAATGGTCAATAAATGAGAGGATCGTTGGTAGGTGGAGGAGCAATAAATGTAATATTTTTTTCCAAATCTATATAAGGACATGATGCAGGTTCACTTTTACTTTTTCAATCACAAGTATTTGAGCAAGATAATTGTGACCGAGCCGAGAAAGACGTGTTGAGGTGCAGAGAGATGTGAAACTAGGTGAGGAGAGTAGATTTGTGCATAAAATTGGCTTACGTCCCCATTGGACAAGGGTTTGAGAGAAGAAGAGGAATGTAGAGAGGATAATTAGAGTGCCAAGGTTTGAGAAGAAGCTAGGGCACTTGATTTTGAGCTAGGGCATGGGTGTTTGCTTGACAAAAGTTAAAAGGTGCAACCTTTTCTTACCATGACACCAAGGAGAGCACTTGGAGCAGGAACAAAGGGGAAGCAGAAGGTAGAAACTGAGCTAGAGATCAAGGATGCCCCAAAAATCAAGTTTTTGGAAATGTAGTACCTTAAGGACGTAATCATGGGACGTGGCTAAGATTCTCACATTCGCAGGAGCAAGGTAAGTGACTACAATCATCACATGATTGACAACAAGGAAGAGTTGGATGCATTGTTAAGTATAAAGACAAGAAAGCGCACAGTCGATGACATCCCTGTCTATAATGATGTTGGAGAGAAATTGTTGAAGAATGTAGGGGTTTTGCAGCTATATGAACTCCCTTACTTTGGAAAACTTGAGAATACATATCAATGGCTTATGAGCAGAGTCCATGAGGACTTCTTCTATTTTTTTGGACACCGGATGAGGATCACCATGCCCTTAATTATGAGTCTGAAAAGTTTGAATGAAACATGGACAAATATTACCAGTGAATTATCTGACAAAGAAACTATTTTGGCCACCTGCAAGGAGATGGGTTATTCAAAGGGTCTGTGAAAAATTGATATTTACAAGTTAAGGAAGTGCCATGTTGTGTAGGTGGTTGCACACTTAATCACAAAGTTGAATGATCAGGAGAGGTGGTCTCAAGTTAACACCATGTGGCTACACATTGCCAAGAAGATGTCACAGGGATAAATTTATAACTTGGTAGGATACATAACAGATAACATTATTAAAGAAGTGCGCAAAGGTGAGAAGATAAGCTTTGGTGCCATTTTTTTATCTCTTGTTTTTGTTGAAATTGGAGTGCCTGATGAGCGAAAGAACAAGATTTGGGAGTATCCTATTGAGAATAAGTCTCTAGTATGGAGGTTTGAGAATTATTTATGTGAGGGATATATGAGTGGCCCGTTTAAGTGAAGGGCAGAGATGTGGTATGACAGACTTCACGCAACCTTTTAAGAGGAATGGAGAATTCCTAAGGAGGTTCCATCAATAGTTGGGAAGTCAATGTAATTTGTTGTGTACCAACACTTTTGCATTGCATGCTTCGTAATGAAGGATGGGACATGGAGTCCCTGGTGTAAACTCCCTTATGCCTTTACAACACGATTCTTATAGGTAGTAGTTCATAGGTTTGTCAATGCGTGAAGTTTAATCTACAATGTATACAAAGTAGACTGTGACTAACATACATTGAGAAAGACTTACACATACCCAGGTAGGTCTGCTTATATTGAGAGGTTCATATCAGATTGATATAACCGTGAGGCCTGTCAGTTTTTCCATTGACAAAAATGGGGCCGCGCTAATTTATATCAAGCTTAATCCTAGGCTAGAAAATGGTAAGTATGTTGAAAATGAATTTCTGCTACTAGGCCTGCCAAAGGGGAAACATACATTTGGGAGCCTAGCAACTGAAAAGACCACTTAACCATTAAAGGAAGAAGAAGATGAACAAGAGGAAAATGGTGGTTTAGTGCGCAAGGGATGGAGGAAGCCCTCAAACACTAAGGGAAGTGAGCATGAGATTACTACTCCCCAGAAGCAATAAGAAAAGGAAGACTTAGAAATAGACATGTCAGCCTTAGATGCATACCCAATGAATGAGGAACACCAATTTAAAAGGGTGTTCAGAAGGACAAGGACTCAGAGTGCAGGGCCATCACAACCTCCATGCAGATCACCTCGTATATCCCCTCATAAATAAGTACCTGAGAAGAAGAGGAGAAGAAAGTTAAATCTCAGGGAGGATGATTCTAGTGAAAGCATACCAGGAACCCCCGTGCAACCCAAAAATACAAAGCTTCCTCATGTTGAGGAAATGAAATATGATGAAGACGAGGTTAAGGAGATAGAAGAGGAGATGGGTGAGACATATGGCACACCTCACTCCACACAGGAAGGTGAAATACCCACTACAGATTCTAGCACCTGAGTTCCCAAGGGAAAGAAGACAAAGAAAGCAAAGGCAGGTGAGGACTATGTGACTCTAGATATGGGGTACATAGAGGACTCCAACAAGATCATTTGTGTCAGGTTCTAGAGCACGGTAGGGCCAAAGGATTTATATGGATTGGATTTAATAGGCCCAGTAAAGGCCAATGTGTAGACTAGAAAGCAATTGTCCTGGTCCATGCAGACACACATGGACGAACTAGATTTTGATGTGTGAGAGGAGTCATCTGTCTCATGTCGGGTAAAGAAGAAACCTAATATTAGGCACATGACACTCAAGCCTCTTGTAATGTATGATGAGCAAGTAAGTAATGCCTTGGTCAAGGTATGTTCTGAAGTGGAATAGAGGAACATTGATAAGGAAACGACCATTCGAGCGCTACTTGAAGATAATACGGATAAGAATACAAAGATAAAATACTTTAAATCAGAGAAGGAATTTAGAAGAGGAAAATAATGATGCCTTTGTTAGCATGGCTGAGGAACTTGGTGATCATATCCTTAAGGTAAGGCCTCATTTGGAATCTAAAGTTCCTCACAAGTTTCCCTTTGTAATGCATTATTTGTGCACTCTAATGGATCTGGTTTTGAATAAAGAACCCATTGTTATGGTCACACCAAAAGATCCTACAGAATAAACAACAAGAGCAAGGGATACTATTGTTAGGAAATTTTCAAGTTTTGAGGCCTTGCTCCAAACATTGAAAGATGAGCTGAAGAAAGTGGATCAAGCTTTGAACATGTGTGTAGCGTCGGACGCCATAATAAGAATCATAACTATAATAGAGGATAATGAAGTGCTGAAGGAAATGAAGGAAGAAACACCTGGGCGCACAAAGAGGTTAGCCCTAGTAAAAAAAGTGTTAGGCCCTTACAGCAGCCCAAGATCCACACAAAGATAGGATCAATGAACTTGGGAAACTTATAGTGCAGAAAATGGAATCCATGGAGGGAATGGTCTAAAGTATGGCACATGTTTTCTAAGTACTACAGAATGAAAAGGAAAAGATCACTCAGGATGAAATAGATACCATAGTGAAATACATTCTGGAAAAGATAGGGAGCACATTAAGTGATTGGAAGACCTTGGACGATGAACTCAAAAATGAATATCCAAAGTTAGTCCTACTTCAGGAAGAGGGTACTGCAGATTAAACTTAATTCTTTTGTACATTGCTTCATTCATTCTTTCATTTCTTATTCTTTATTAATGGAGACATAAAAAGGAATTCCAATTTCCAGGGTGGCAATGTAATTTATTGTGGGGTAATGTTGAGTAGATAACATATTGCTTTAAGGTGAAGGCACATAAAGGATGCCCGAGCTAGAGCAAGGTGCATTTGAGGGCACGAAAGAATAACAGAATAAACACGCATCAGAACACTTTGAATTCAGGACTTAGCCATTTTTTGGATAAAGGCTATTCTGGGAGATAACATGCTAAGCACACAAAGACATGAAGACTTGCGGTCCACGTAATGGTATTTTTGGAACGAGCAACAAATGGGCACCGTGCATAGTTTAAGATAATACTAGGATTTATACTTATAGTTAACTATAAGAAGTATATTCTTAAGAGCACTTTCATGTTGTGCATCCTTTTGTAAATACACATGGCTATTATTAGCATGTGACCTATTTTGAGAAGTGCATGGGTGGTGAAGGGAAATTCCCCACCCTTATATATATGTATTGATTTACATGGTTTAGGTGTGTGTATGTGTGTCAAATTGTAGATTTATAATGTTGGTTTTGTTGTGCACATGACTCATGTAGATATTTATGTAATGTAAGAAGCTTATGTGTTTTAGATTATTTAATATAATGGTTCATATTGGTTGGATAATGGTGTTGAACATGACCTAATATGATTCTTGCATGGTAAATCTTGTTATAGTCATTGTTTAGTTCATCTTATATATATTATAAGAACTAGATCTTGTCTATGTATTGTGTGTTGTTTACTATTGGTAATGAATCTGAATACCTATATGCACCATCATGCTAAAATTCTATACACACAAATATAAATAGGGAACTGGTGTGTTTGCACGCTTTGGCTGAGTGCTCAGCTCAGGTTGAGTGATGTGTCAACGTTACTGGGTTATTCATAGTAAATTCTAGGTTGCATCACTGGTCTATAATAAATCAATTAAAATCGGTCAATATTTTGTTTGATGATGAAGTGAAAGCAATTTTATTCCTATGTTATTTTCCAGATAGTTTTGATAACTTTGTAATGGCTTTTAGTAATATAAAGTCTTCTTCTAATATTTTAAATTTTAATGATGTGGTTAGTATAATCTTGAATGAAGAAATACACAAGAAAAGTACAAGAGAATTATCATCTACTAATGCTTTGAATGTAGAAAGTAGGGGCATGCAAAAGGAGAGATCCAAGAGAAAATAATGGAAAATCAAAGTCTAAGAATGAAAGACCTAAATCCAGAGGTAAATGAATAACCTACTAGAATTGTGGAAAGAAAGGACATGCAAAGAATGGTTGTTGGTTCAAGGAAAACAAAGAGAATATACCAGGGAAAGGTAAAGAGGAAAACATTGTTGTATTTGAGGTAATACAAGATGCCTTTATTTTATCCTTGGATAATACAATTGAATCATGGGTTTTAGATTCATGAGCTTCTTTCCATGCTACCCCTAATAAGGGTTATTTTAGAAATTAGGTCTAGGGTAATTTTGGGCTCGTTTATTTAGGAGATGATGAACTACGAAATATTATTAGTAAAGGGGAAGTTCATCTAAAATTTTAAAATGTAAATACATGGATATTGAAATATGTGAGGCATGTGCTAAGCCTCAGGAGAAATTTTATTTCTTCAGAAAAACTACATGGATACATTCACATCTGATTCCTCGAAAGTTACCAAGGGAGCTCTTATTGTAGCAAGAGAAGGAACATTGTATTGTTCTACATGTATTATTAATTCATTTTTTATGTTATCTACTTCATATTTAGACGCAAGCATGTGGCATAATCAACTAGGCCATATGAGTCAAAAAGGAATGCAGATCTTAAAGGCTAAGGGTAAGTTATCAGATTTGAAAGATTTAGATCTTGATTTCTGTGAGAATTGTATCTTTAGAAAGAAAAAGAGTGATATTTCTCAAAGGTTGGGCAACAAAGAAGGTGCAAAAATTAGATTTTTTTCACTCAGATGTGTGGGGATCAACCTAGGTAACTTCTCATGGAGGATCCCAATACTATGTGACATTTATTGATGATGCCACAAGAAAGGTAAGATTTTATTGTATTAAACGTAAATATGATGTTTTTGAGACTTTTAAAAGACGAAAAGCCCTTGTGTAAAATGAATCAAATTCAAAGTTAAAATGCCTTAGATCTGACAATGGTGGTGAGTACTACAGCAAAGCTTTCAATGATTATTGTTCAATAAATGGAATACACAGAGAAAGAATGGCTCCTAGAACACCACATGAGAATGGTGTTGCAAAAAGAATAAATACAAAAATCATGGAATGTGCAAGAAACAAAAGGATATATGTTGGATTACCCTTGTAGTTTTGGGTAGAAGCAGTAGACAAGTCAGATATTTAATTAACATTGGGCTTTCAAGTGCACTGGATGGTGGAATACCAGAAGAAGCATGGACTCAAAAAGAGGTAGATCTTTCTTTTCTTAGATTATTTGGTTCAAAAACTTTTGTGCATGTTGATAAAGAAAATAGAAAGAAGTTGGATGCTAAATCCAAGAGATGTACTTTTATTGGTTATGGATATGGTAATTTTGGATTCCATTTTTGGGATTTAGAAAATTCTAAGATTGTTAGGAGTAGTGACATTGAATAAAATAAAAATATAATGTATAGGGATCAAGTTTTAGTACCCAAAGTCGAACCAGCTGGAAAGTTTGTAGAAGAAAACTCATTCTCAGATTTAGAAAATACATCTACAGGTATCAGTGCTGATTTTCTTGAACTGGTATCGATTGGACATAACCGACATCGGTCACCTGGACTAACGTTGGCTACAGAACAGTAAGGCCAGTGTCGGTTAGCCGAACCAGCATCAGCAGGAGGTGACCAGTGTTGGTCATTGTCTGAGATAGATATAAACTTACAGATTGAGCAAGTTGAGCCTTTGGTAATCCAAATCTCAGTGAGAAGGTCACAAAGGGTAAGTAAACCTCCATAAAAATTTATACCTTCCTTATCTTATTTATTATTAACTGATAGTGGTGAATCAGAAAGTTTTGAAGAAGTAATGTAGGATGAGACCCACATGAAGTGGGAGCATGACATGGATGAGGATATGGAATCCTTGAAACAGAACTAGCCATGGGTTTTGGTTAAGTTTCCAGTCGGTAAAAGGACATTGCAGAACAAATGGGTTTACAGGATCAAGGAAGAAGAGGGTGGACAAAAAATATACAAGGCAAGGCTTGTGGTAAAATTATTTGCATATAAATTAGGTATTGATTCTGGTGAGATATTTTCTCCTGTATTTAAAATTACTTCTATTCGTATCATTCAAAGTTTAGTTACAACAAAATATTTGTATTTAGAACAACTTGATGTTAAGATGGATTTCCTTCACGGTGATTTGGAGGAAGAGATTTATATGCATCATCTGCTTGGGTATGAAGTCAAAGGTAAAAAGAAACTTATGTGTAGGTTGAAAAAGAGTTTTTATGGGCTCAAGAAAGCTCTAAGGAAATGGTATATGAGGTTTGATAGCTTTATGCATGAGCATGGTTATCTGAGATGTGAATTTTACCATTGTGTTTATTTCAAGAAGCTTGGAAATGGGAGCTATATTATTTTGTTACTGTATGTGGATGATAGGCTTATTGCAGGATCTAGTATGCAGGACATTTGTGAACTTAAAGAAAAATTAGCTCAAACATTTGTAATGAAGGATTTGGGATCTGTTGTTGCAAATCAGCAGCAACCCTGGATATTGATCAGACTTCCAATTTGACAACTTGTACATCCAGTGTGATTGCACAACATTGAATCCTCTCCCCAAGTGTGGGACTTGTAAAATGGGAAAGGAATATCCAGATTAGAGGTTGGCTCCTCAACTCCTCTGATCAGATATATCACTTACAAGTTATACAGAGGTTTCAAAATCAAAATTCCTACTCTAAATTCTAAAGTGGGACAGAGATAGAGAATGCAAAAATTGGAAACTAGTGCTAATAAGGTGATGCACCAAAGGAGTGGTGAGAATTTTTTACTTCTACAAATTGACAGAAATCAATGGAAATTCAACAAAGACTTCATTCACAAACTGGTGATTACTGTAATGGAAGGTCAGATATGGAAGAAAACAACACAAACAAAGGACTGAAATTCATTAACAAAGCCTGCATTGTCATTTCCATTACCCAAAACACATGCATTACAACACTTGAGAGGCAAAAATAGGCTGTAGTTCTTAGAAAAGGCCTGATATTCCACAAAATCACTTCCAAGGTGAAAGAGGGAGCCTGCAATGCACAAAAACTGTTCAACACTTTCAAAAATGAACCAAATCTGGCTTTTACATTGTAAGGGACGAGCCCAGGAGAGAGAAACGTGGGAAAACATGGGAGAGATTCAACCATTGACCAAAACACAATCAAAATAGTATGTGCATTCTTACAGGCCTATCCCCTGAGATTTACCAGCCATGCTGGGAGAGAATACGAGCCATTCTTCATTAAAAATGATGGTTGAAACATCATTTCTGTCCAATCACCACGTGCCAGTGGATGTTTTTCAATTTTCTCTCTCAAAACTCCATCAAAATGCAAAAATTACCTTGGAATATTATAGATGAATTTCACCAGATTTCCATTGATATAAAGAACGTGAAAAACCGAGCTCTGGATCGAAAGATATGGCCGTTTGAAGTTTTAGGGCAAAACAGGGCCAAATCGGATTAGTGGGCGAAAATTTGAATTTTTTACCCCTTTTTTGCATTTGGGAAAAAATTCCCAAAAAACTCCCTGCACCCCGCCTTTCCAGGTGACATGTGGCACATGTTCTGATTGGATGTGGGCCCATCCTGCTCACATTTTCCTTTGTCCATCACTTTGCCCTTTGGAAAATTTTCCAAAAAAAACCCTGTCAGGGCCGATGAGTTGAGGCCACATGTGGCATGTCGCTGATTGGCCGCGGGCCTTTCCTCCCCAAATTTTCTGCGGTCACTGTTTTGACCATTTTTGACCTAGACACGTGGCAAAACCCCATTGGATTGAGCTTGTCCCTTCGAATTTTCCATGCAGGCTTGGATTGAACTTTTTGGCGCCACCTGGACACGTGGTGAGATTCCATTGGCTCGCATTTAGGGGGCAGGATTTTCCCTTTGAAAAATTCCTTCGTTTTTCCCTGTGGAAAATTTCCTAAATTTCTCCCCGCCCCACCATGGTCCGAGACATGTGGCTTGCATTTCATTAGCTACAGGCCCTTCCGGAAACCATTTTTACTTTTGCACCAAACTTTGCGAAAAAATCCCAATTTCCTCCCGCGCTCCACGGCTTTCGGGCTCTGGTGACACGTGTCAAAACATGATTGGTCGGCGAGGGACAGCGGGCCAAAAACTCAACTTTTCAATTTTGGAAAAAGACTTCGACCAAAATTCCAACTTCTCCTCTACCCTCCGCAACTCCCACACCATAGGACATGTGGTGCAATATGATTGGGCGCGGACCTTCTCTTCAAAATTTTCCATGGGCAACACTTAGCCAAATTTTAAAATTTATCCCCTCGACACGTGGCATCATCTGATTTGTTGATGGGCCTGTGGGAAAAAATCTTCCTTTTGAAATTTCACCAAAACACTTGGTAAAAAACCAAGTTTTCCTCCGACTCCCACCACTTCCTTGGACACGTGGCGGCATCTCATTCACTGTGGGCCTTTCAGGGGAAAATTTCCCACAAAAACTCTACCAAGCCATATCTTCAAAAATACATGGAGTTAGGAGGAAAACATTTACCTTTCTAGAAAGCTGAGAAAGAGCTCTATCTAATTGTGCCATTTCCAGAAAGTTTTGAGTGCCTAAAAATAAAAAAAATTATTTCTGAGGCACAAGAGAGGAAAGAATGAAAGGAGTTAGCCACAAAATGAGCAGGGGGCACATTTTGGATAACAATTTTGGTGACTCAAAGGGGTCATTTGCCTACTGGATGAAGTTACCAGTTTCCTAAAGCAATCCATTGGGCATGGATTCATCAAATTCTCTATTTGGTACCCCAACTGACTAGAGCACTACAAGGAGGAAGATGGAATATCACTTGATGGAGCAAGGCCTGCAAACACATTCCTAGGAACATCAAGCCTATGCCAAAGCACTTAGGGAAAACAAACTAACCTACAACAAAACAATGTGCACAAGCACTTAGAGGAATGAAAAACCTAAAATGATGTGTACAAGGTGGAGAATTTCCCTTCAGTAGCAATGCTTTTAGATGGATTCCATTGACTGGAATCTGTAGTTCTTTGCCATCCAATGAACACAATCGGAAGGCATTGCTAACCTTACACTTTGTGACCATGTATGGGCCACTCCAAATGGCATCAAATTTTGAGTGCCTTTCCGGTTTTTTATCTTTCTACATCCCATTTTAACACTAGATCTCCAACTTGGAAAGATCTATTCTTGGCCTTTCTATCAAAGGTCTTCTTCATCAAAGCTTGATCCTTCTCCATTGCTTGGGATGCTTGATTTCTGATTTCTTAGAGCTCTATCAACTTCTGCATATCTAACCTCCATGGGCTCAAACTCCAACAAGCTCCAATTGTTTCATGAGTTCTAATATTGGCAACTTAAGTGACATGGGATAAAATTATCTCTCTTCCAATAAACAAGATTGAATGAAGAGTTACATGTAGATCTCTTGGGAGTTATCCTATCAACCCATAAGGCTGATTTCAATTTAGTATGCCAAGACCTCTGATTTTCATCAAGAGTCCTCCTAATGATCCTCAACAAGTTCTTGTTTGTAGACTCAGCCTGGCCATTACCCTGAGGGTAATAGTTTGATGAACTACTTAGGTAGATCCCATTCTTGACAGCCCATTCAGTCACCTTGGACCCAATGAATGCCAATGCATTATTTGATATTATTGTAGCAGGTATGCCAAATCTGGTTTCTATTCCCTCATAGAAATCTAGGATGCTAGATTCATTTGCTTCCTTGAGTGCTACTGCTTCAGTCCACTTGGTGAAATAATCTATTGCTGTTAGAATCCATTTGTGCCCTTGGCTTGAATTGGGATTAATGACTCCAATGAAGTCTAAACCCCATTGCATGAATGGCTAGTCAACTGAAATTGGATGCAATGGAAGGGAAGCTAGCCTCTCTTTACCTATGAAGAATGCACAATTCTTGCACCTCTTGATCCATGCATAACAATCATTGAAAATCTTGGGCCAATAATAGCCAGCCCTCATGATCTTTAGAGTTGTCACTCTTGGTGCAAAATGACCACCAGCTGGTCCACCATGGAACTCTTCCAACACCCTATGAATCTGATTTGTACCAATGCATCTCAGTAGTACTCCATTCACATCTCTCTTGAACAAAACACCATCAACAAGGGCATATGGGACAGCCTGCAATCTGAAGTGTCTTCTTTTGGTCTTGTTCATCTCAGGAGGGCATAGGCCTATGCTTAGGAAGTGCATTATATCTTGGGTCCAGTAAGGAGTGAGGACATCATAATTTTCCTCTTGAGTGCTTCCTTGCTCATGGTTGTCTTGCAATGCCAAAACAACCTCCTTCTCATTGCATGCTTCCTTTTGTTTGCTCAAAATCAGCTGCTCACACAATCCTTTTCCTTTGACTAACTTGGTGACTTTGATCTCAATGTCATACTCCATGACATGAGTAATCCAACCTGCCCTTTTTTCATTCAAGTCTTTGTTGAGGAGGAAGTCTTTAACTCCCGCATGAGAAACCAACAACTAAACCTTGTTGTTTGAAACTAAATGCTTGAATTTCTTCAAGCTCCTGATTACTGCAAGAACATGCTTCTCAATGAAAGAATATCTCACCTCATAGTCCTCCAGGCTTTGGCTGAAGAAAGTAATTGGCTACTCATCATTGTATTTGTTCTGCTGTACCAAAATTGCAGAAATAGTATCATCACCCCCAAATGCATAGAGGATGAAATCCTTGGAGAAATCTGGGTTGATGAGAGTTGGTGCTTGAGAGATGGCTTCTTTGATTGCTTCAAAACTTTCCTTGCCTTCTATTGTCCATTTGAAAGCCATGCTTTTCTTTAGCATCTTGGTGATAGGTCTTGACAAGGGATGCAAAATTTGGGACAAACCTCCGAACAAAATTTATTCTACCCAATAAAATTTGAAGGGCCTTCTTGTGGCTTGGCAATGGTAGTGCTCTTATGGCTTTAACTCTTTCTAGATCAATTGCTAATCCTTTTTTGGAGACAATGTGGCCAAGGAGTTTTCCTTCATGGGCTAGAAAAATACATTTTTTAGGATTCAAGGAGACTCCAAATCTTCTACACCTTTGGAACACTTGTCTCAAATGGAAGAGGTGATCTGCTGCATTTTTTGAAAAAATAGTGATATCATCAAGATATATCAGCACTATGTTGTTAATCAAATCCTTGAACGCCATGTCCATTGCTCTTTGGAAGGTAGCTCCAGCGTTGGACAGCCCAAATGGCATTTTCCTGTATGCATAAGTTCCCCATTTGGTTGTAAAGGTTGTCTTGAACTGATCTTCTTCCTTCACCATAATCTGATTGTACCCTGAATAGCCATCAAGTAATGAAAACCTCTCAGAGCCAGCAACAACTTGCAAAAATTTGCTCCATAGAAGGAAGTGGATAATGATCCTTGAGAGATGCTCTATTCAAATCTCTGAAGTCAACACACAATCTGATTTCCCCACTCTTCTTTCTTACTGGAACCAAGTTGGCTACCCAACTAGAATGCTTGATAGGGAATATGATTCTTGATTCTATCAACTTATTCAATTCTTTTCTCATGAGAGGCTCCATGTGGGGGTTGACTGGCCTTTGCTTTTTCCTGATGGGTTTAGTACTTGGATCCAATTCAATGGTATGTTGAGCTAACTCGGGATTGAAACCTTTCAAATCTTCATAGCTCTAAGCAAACACATCAGGGAATTCTTGACAAAGCTGTATGAACTCATACCTTTCTTGCTCAGTTGTCATCTTACAAATTTGGAATGATTTTCCTCCTTCTACCGAGATGGACACTGAATCTTCTCCCTTGACTTGGATGTTTGCTTTCTCCTTCCTAAACTGATCATTAGGATTGAAAATGGACTCCAAAGTAATAAGTCCCTTTAGTAGCTTGTTGGTCCTCAGCTGCACCACTTGGTCACCATACTGCTGTTCCAACTTTTCCTGATTTTTAGCTCAGAACTCAGCCTCTTCTTGCAAGAAATGGATGATTTGCTGATCATTTTCAAACACTTGCCAACTTACATTGTTGTTTGGCATTGAAGGCCTCATAATCACATGGATTCTTGGCTGTACCTTGTCTTTTTGAATGCTTTCAACAACGTCAAAGGCTGCCCCAACTGCTGCAATCCTGTCAACAGCTTGGTTCTCTTTTCTAGGAATGGATTTTATGCCAAAACCCTCAAAATATTCAATGAGGTCCCACACCCTGTTCTTGTAGCATTTGAGTAGATCATTCTTGACAGCATGCTGCCCCTTAACTTGGTTGACAATCAACTCATTGTCACCAAAGACTTGCAAGTTCTTTATCCCTCTCTTGATTGACCAATGCAATCCTTGTATCAAAGCTTCATATTCAGCAGTGTTATTAGAGCATGCAAACTGAAATCTAAAAGCTGAATAATACTTAACTCCTTGAGGGGAAACCAGCATAGCTCCTCCTCCTACACCTTGTCTACTCCTTGATCCATCAAAAAACAACTGCCATACCTCATTGTCATCCTCGTGGTCTGGCTTGGTGATGCTAGGAATAGGCTAATTTTCTTCATGCATGCAATAGACTCCTAGCTCAGATTCTTCTATTTCTTGATAAGGATCAAAAGCATGCACCTTGTTTGCCCATTCATCAAGAGTTAGATCTGGGATGCTTCCAACCTTGGTGTCAGCTTCATCAGTGCTTGGATAATCTTCTTGATCAAACGCTGAACAATTGGTATTGATCTGACTTGGAGTGTAAGGCTCAATGTGAAAGTTTGCAATAGGTTCAGATCTGATTGTGGCCTTGGTTCCATATCTCGTTCTAAACAACATGTGTGACCAATCAGCAGATAAGTAACCTCCAATCTTGGCTGTGAAATCCCTTGACAAACATAGGGCAAAGAGTGGTGGAAGGTCTATTACTGAGACATCTTGCAAAACAACAACGTTGGGGCAGGCATGCAAGGTAAGACTCAAGTTTTTTATCACTCCAACTGTTGTTACTGCTATCCCATCCAATTGCACTACCCCTTTGGATATGACTTCATACTGAATTCCCAACTGATCAGCTATTTGCTTGGGCATTACTGAACTACTTGCCCTGGAATCAATCATGTAATTGTGTACTAATTGATTCCCAATGATCAATGAAACATAGAATGGAGGGGGCTTCAACATTTTACCTTATTGTCCTCCATGATTCCCCTTAGGCTGGGAAGACATTTTTGAGCACCTTCTCTTGCATTTGGACCTACTGATTCGAAGTTGACCAGTCCTTCATGGCAGCTTGTAACAAATCTCTTTGGCCTGGGATAGATAGTGATTCCCACATTGATATGTTTACATTTGTCTTCTTCATCTGATCAATGATATTGAATGGAGATGAAGCATCTCTTTGTTGTCCCTTGGCCTGCACATTCATTCCTTGCACATGGGTAGTAGCAACTGGCATTTGAGTTGGCTTAGGAGCTGTTTTGGGCAGTCCTTATGTGTTTGGGATTGAATTTTGTTTGCCAATAGTTTGTGGAGTGATAGAAGATTGAGGATTGCTTGGGGCTAATGGCTGTTCTTCACCCAAATTTCTCCTCTTTGACCTTGTGTTGGCTGCAACACTTTGGGAAACCATTTGATTCATGCCACAAAAATCTTCTTCCTGCCAGTTTACAAGTGTGGTATCATTTGGAGTTGACTGCTGCTGGAATGTTTCTTGACTACCCTCACCCTCCACACCAGTTGTTGTCACCATTAATGCTTGATTCAAGGCACCGTTGAAGCACATGGATTGGTTATGAGGTTCATTGCATGGGAAACACCAATCATACTCTTGAGCTATATTGTTTTGTACTGGCACTAATGCTTTAGAGGTAGATGTAGCATTGGGATTATAAGGCTGAAATGGTCTATTGGCAGGAGGCCTTGCTTGATTCAAATTTGCAGCTGGATTGGGTGGTCTTTAGGGTTGATATGGCTGCCTGTTAGGCTGAGCTTGGGGCTAGAAAGAAGGTCTAAAGCCTTGGGCTTGCTACCTCTTGAGTGTAACCAGCTCATTACCTAAATTTTGCAGCTGCTTCATGACTTCTTGAAGTTCATTTGAGGCACTAGAAGATGAAGTAGAAGCTTCACTTGAATTCTGATTTCTAAGAGTGGGAATAGGAGCTAAATTAGGTGTTTGATTAGTGTTTGGGCTCTCTAGACTTGGAAATAGTGGCATTGGAGGCCTAGGAGCTAGCTTTCCAGCTTGAATCAAATAATTTTCAACTCTAATAGGAATGCTATAAGCAATGGGAATAGTTGTGCCTCCCATGGACTGAATTAACATAGAAATATTAGAATTTAAAGCTTTAAGGTAATAAAGGAAAGCACCTTCTGCTGTTGGCCTGACTGCCACTGGAATTCTCTCCCAAGTCCTTTGAAATCTGAAATTAAAATCAGTCAGCTGCTCATTGGGAGCTCTCTTGATGGTTGTCAACTGCTCCAAAAGGGACAAGTTGTCTCCCTTTTCTCCAAACTACTCATGGAGGGCTATACATAGTTGGTTCCAATTTTGAATAGAACCTGAGGCAAGACTCCTGAACCATTACAAAGCTTTCCCTTTGAATGAAGATGCCAGTAGTTTGACAGCAACTTGCATCTCATTGATCTCATGGATTGCACAAATGTTAGCAATATCCTTAACATGATCACCAGGAGTAGTCTGATTCTCTCCAGTAAAGTATGGTATGTTCTTCAATCCTGCAACTGGGATTGGGTTTTGTGCATTGAGAGCAAGTGGGCTGCTGCCAGTGAAATTGACATAGGGGTTGTTTTGTGCCATTCTGATTGGCCTTAGAACCCTTGTTGATTGAATGAAAGGCCTACCAGGTGGAGGAGTTGAGAGAGTTCTGTTTGGTGGAGATGGAGACCTTTGAATCCTCCTCCCTCTTTGCCTTCTTCTTGGAGATAACTATAGATACTCAAACAACACTTCTTCTTCTCCAACTCTTGACCTTGTGGTGATTCTTCTCATGAGTTTTCAGGTCTGCACTGCTAAAACCAGCTGATTCTTCTTCCTTGGAGTCGCCAGATGTGTAATTTAGGGCTCTTTTAAGCAAGAAACTTGCAACAAATGCACATCAATTTGTTGTAATGAAGATGAAGACCTCTAAGGTCCCACCGGGCGTGCCAAAACTGTTGTTGCAAATCAGCAGCACCCCTGGATGTTGATCAGATTTCTAGTTTGATCATACTAAGCATCTAGTGTGATTGCACAACATTGAATCCTTTCCCCAAGTGTGGGACTTGTAAAATGGGAAAGGAATCTCCAGATTAGAGGCTGATTCCTCAACTCCTCTGATCAGATATGTCACTCACAAGTTGTACAGAGGTTTCAAACTCAAAATCCTACTCTAAATTCCAAAGGGGCAGAGATAGAGAATGCAAAAAACTAAAACTAATGCTAATAAGGTGATGCACCAAAGGAGTGGTGAGCATTTTTTACTTCTGCAGATTGACACAAATCATGGAAATGCAACAAAACATCATGCACAAACTGATGACATGTAATGAAAGATCAGAAAGGAAGCAAACAACATAAGCAGAGGATTGAAACTCATTCACAGAGCTTGCATTGTCATTTTAATATCAAAATACATGCATTACAACACCTGAGAGGCAAAAAATAGGTTGTAGTTCTTAGAAAAGGTCTTGATATTCAACAAAATCACTTCCAAGGTGAAAAAAGGATCCTGCTATACACAAAAAATGTTCAACCTTTTGAAAATGAGCCAAATCTAGCTTTTACAGTGCAAGGGACGAGCCCAGGAGAGAGAAACATAGGAAAACGTGGAAGGGATTCAACCATTGACCAAAACATGATTAAAACAGCATGGGCATCCTTACAGGCCCATCCCCTGACATTTTTAGCCATGCTGGGAGAGAATGCGAGCCATTCTTCATTAAAAATGGTGGTTGAAACGTCATTTCTGTCCATGACCACGTGCCAGAGGTGTTTTTCAATTTTATCTCTCCAAACTCCATCAAAATGCAAAAATGACCCTGGAATCTTGTAGAGAATTTCACCAAATTTCCATTGATATAAAGAACGTGAAAAACCAAGCTCTGGATCGAAAGATATGGCCATTTGAAATTTTAGGGCAAAACAGGGCCAAATCGGATTGGCGGGCGAAATTTGAATTTTTTCACCTTTTTTGCATTTGGGAAAATTTCCCAAAAAATCCCTGTGCTCCACCTTTCCAGGTGCCATGTGGCACATTTTTATTGGGTGTGGGCCTTTCCTACTTCATTTTCCATCACTTTCGGCCTTTGGAAAATTTTCCAAAAAATCCCCGCAGGGCCGGTGAGTTGAGGCCACATGGCATGTGCTGATTGGGCGCGGGCCTTTCCTTCCTAAATTTTCCACGGGCTGTTTTAACCATTTTTGACCTAGACAAGTGGCAAAACCCCATTGGTTACGGGCTTGCCCCTTCGAATTTTCCATGCAGGCTTGGATTGAACTTTTTGGCACCACCTGGACACGTGGCGAGATTCCATTGGCTCGCATTTTGGGGGCGGGCTTTTCCCTTTAAAAATTTCCTTTGATTTTTCTTTGTGGAAAATTTCCCAATTTCTCCCCGCGCTCCACCAGTCTTGAGACATGTGGTGAGCATTTCATTGGTTGTGGGCCCTTCCACAAACATTTTTTACTTTTGCGCCAAACACTTTGGGAAAAAATCCCAATTTCCTCCTGCGCTCCGCCTTTCCAGGATCCGGTGACATGTGTCGAAACATGATTGATTGGCGGGGGAAGTGGGCCAAAACTCCTTCTTTGAAATTTGGTGAAACACTTCGCCAAAAATCCAACTTCTCCTCCACCCTTCCGCAACTCCCATGCTATAGGACACGTGGCGCAATATGATTGGGCGTGGACCTTCCCTTCAAAATTTTCCATGCACAACACTTAGCCAAATTTTTCAAACTTCTCCCCTGGACACGTGGCATCATCTGATTCGTCGGCTGTCCTGCGGGGAAAAATCTTCATTTCAAAATTTCACCAAAACACTTGGTAAAAAATCAAGTTTTCCTCCGACCCCCGCCACTTCCTTGGACACGTGGCGGCGTCTCATTGGCTGCGGGCCTTTCAGGGGAAAATTTCCCACAAAAACTCCGCCGAGCCATAACTTCAAAAATACATGGAGTTAGGAGGAAAACTTTACCTTTCTGGAAAGCTGAGAGAGAGCTCTATCCAATGGTGTCATTTCCAGAAATTTTTGAGTGCCTGAAAAGCAAAAAATTATGTCTGAGGCACAAGAGAGGGAAGAATGAAAGGAGTTAGCCACAAAATGAGCAAGGGGCACATTTTGGATAACAGTTACCTGTGTGAGGATGTTTTAATTAACTCCTGAGAATTAGATCTTATTTTAGCATTAAAGTATATCTATTGACTGTAATTGCATGGCTAAGTGCCCTATATTTTTCTCAAAAACAACTATATAAGCATAAGGTGCTGGAAGGGTTTAGATATGTAAGGAGATTAACAAGAACTTAGTAACTAGAACTATGGCCAGACAATTTAAATGAGAGCAGAGAATTCTTGGTGATCCTAGGAAAAGCTTGAAAAAAGTCGAGTACATGTCACGAGAGGTGTGGAATATTGTAAATCTTCATTGCATCTTGTCAAAGCTCTTATGATAATAGATATGGTTTGTTTCTTAGACCAGACATGTAGCCCACATGGTGGGAGTTATGAGACCACATTTATGGCCAATCCAAGTAAAGTTGCATTGGAAATCAGTCTCAATGGTTTGTATATTTCTTCTGGTAGAATATAGATTTTACCTTTGCATGTATGCTTAGATCTGATATAATTGTCTGTGACAACCGGTGTGCTAATTTACCCAACAGTTGGTGCATGGTTGTATAAGCTAGAGTAACTTGAGTTTGAATCTTCGCATTATAATAAGGTGAGAATTGCAACTTGGAATTCATATGTGCATGCAGATAGACATGTTTAGAAACTAGGGCATGTTCATTATTATTTTTCTTGAGAGGTGATTGGGAACATCGTTGAGCACATCATTAGTATCATTCTCAAAAAAGTTCAATGGGTTGCGGTGTAATGATAAAGTGGTGCATTTGTAAAGAGTGGACGTAAAGTTCACACTAGGTGAACCACATTGCATATATTATGTCAAACTACAATGTCTGGTTACATGTGTCCATGTAATAACATGTGTGTAGGACTAAAGATGTTCATCCCTATAACTGTACAACTAGTTCGATGATGTTCCCAAATAACCCCAACATAATATGTGACTAATTTTTGATTGAATGAGGTTTTTTAAGGGTCTAAGATGCATTGTAGGTAAGGCATGTATTTAGAGTCAAAATTAGTGTCATTTCATATCCTTTCAAATTTGATGCGTCTAGAAATATACAAAGAAAAATACAAATATCCAAATTTGAAAAAAAAACAAACATTCAATAAGAATACCCCAACTTGTGTTATTCTATATATACTTTGAAGATTTCTTATTCTAATTTAAAAGATCTATAACTCTGAGAACATTGCATCAAACCCCACAACTCAAAACTATATGTTTAAAATGAGAGGATTGTTAATATCTTAAGAATTGTAGGTTTAACATGGCCTTAGAGCTCAACAATGGACGAGTAGATATGAGCTCAAGGAATCAATTCCCCTAGGTCCATTTCCATATCCCTTAGGAATGCAAGCTCAACAATGAGTAGATATCTGTAATTCCCACATTTTACACACACAAATACAACAGTAAAATACCAGGATAATTTTTTTTTTGACTTACATTGCTCACTACACAATACACAGTAAGGGCTCCAAGTACAGACTCGGTACACATGCGACAATCACATAAGTCATCGACTCACATAGACACATGCAGATGACATCGGCATGTCGACGCTACACTTTTCCCAATGGAAGGTTACTAGTAAAGACCCAACCACAAGAAACGTGACTTTAGGAATGACGAACCCACGACATATCATTACTTTAAATGTATTTTAGTTATGGAAAACTTTCCAAGGTCATTATTAGGTAAGCATGATTTTCTCCCTTTTTCCACCTACATGTTCTGAAAATTCGTTTCACAGTTCACTTATTGTTCAACCATTTACTTTGCTCTTTACCCTTATGACAAATCTTCATAACTTACATAAGTATTTTCCATATTTCAAAATGCCTACCAGATTTTAAATCTCCCATTCTTATGTTAAGATTTTGCTTCTCAAACATTTATTTAATGTATAAAACTTACTCTTGCTACACAAGAAAATCTAACGTGATGTCAAGATGAAATCTTGGGATTAAGGAAGACATAGATTCGAGATAGCCTTTTTCCAAGAACATCCTTCGATCACGAAATAGTTATTTCCCTATCATTATTATTATAGTACAATAACTTGCTGAATTCCAAATTTGATATATATATATATATATATACATCCTTTGCTTTCTCAAAGTTTGATCACACCATTTGACAATTCATATTCTTTGTATCACATGAAGTTGCTTAAATTAAGTCACAAGGACTCCCAGTGACATTATTCCCAACCTCAAATTTTGGTTTTACTCTCATATGATTTACTTTCACGTCGCACTAGGATCTCATTATTACCATCGTTTTAAACGTAAGAGTTACGAAAGTACTTGTTTGACATATTAAAGAAGCACATGGTTAAGCTTAATTCCAGTTTCACCTAGGGCTTCAATCTCTATCATAGGTGTGATTAAGGTTAAAATGTATTTACCCTATAACCTTTCATGAAAGATCAAGGCACTAAATTTTCACAAGCCCAAGACAAGACATTTATCTATGAGGGACAAAAGGGTTCACTAACGAGAATGCAAGACATAGAACAACTATATCACGACCTTCATTTAGGTCGTTTGGATCCAACAGGGATTCCATTCACTGATGAAGTTAATTTCTAAATCTAATTTTGTAAGGCCCGGAAATCCAATAGGATACAAGGGAGTAATATCTCTACCTACTCCACAGATGGGAAGGTTACTCCGCTTAGTCATTCCTTCTAACAAGGGCTCATAAGGTGACTTCCAAGGCGGTCTTCACCACTCAGCCTGGTGTCGGACCTGATGAGAGGACATTCTTCTCGCGATTACCAAAACTAGAAGGGAACCACATACTCTGAATAAAGTTGGACCATGTCATTCCTAAAATATGGGTTCACGACAATGTCGCTAAAACTAATGACTATGACGGTAAACTCCGACTAGGGGTTTTTTTATTTTACCTAACCTAGGAGGTCTCATCGAGGGCAAAGCTTAAGTTCATCCTACAGTCTTAATTTTCTTATATGGTAAGAAGGATCACACAAGCAAGCAAGTTATGCACAAATATTTTATTTAGGGTCGAGTGTTCCCATTAAAACTCTTTATTAAGTTTGCAAGGTAAGAAGATAACCCAGTAATTAATTTAATCGTTTATGGAATACTGAGAAGGTACTACAATATCTTAACTTCAATTTCAAATTTACTTTATATAAATCAAACCCTTTTTGCCATACACAACTAAGAATCAAATTGAACCGATGATTAGATGCACATTTCCTAAGTTATCCCTAAAACTAGCATATCATGCATATTAACAAATTTCAATTATAATTTTTTGGTAACAAGAGACTACATTAGACAGTTATTCATTTTACAATGACCTATAAAAATTACAATAGTAATAAATAAATTACACATCACCTTTTTTCGTCGTCATTCTTCCATCCTGCAAAACCCACGTGAGCAAGATATCAACGATAAATCGCTGGCATGGCATCCACCCTAATCAATCATAATTATCATTTTTCAGTTTCCCATTTACATCTGACAATAATTACAATTTGAAATCGAAATAAAAAGGTCTAGAAACATGTATTCATTGCATTTCATTTTTCTTCATTTTGAAACCTAGGAGAGAGAAAGAGAAGGGAAGTGAGAGAAAACACCACTTTGTCAAAAGTTCTATTTCACACAACAGATACACTAAAGGGTTTTAAACAGTTATTTGCATGTGTTAAAAGTTTTCAGGGTGATTTGGAAACCCTACGAGGGTCCGTAGTTTTCTATTTTTATATTTTCTTACTAACTACAAAAGACGTACAAAACATGCTCGGAGGCTAAGAAACCGCTCCCAAAAGTTACCTTCCAATGAGAACGCCCTCCACGATCAACTTTCTACGTGTTCCCAGATATACCAAGAGTTCAAAGCAACTGACGAAATTGAAAAAGAGCGCACGGTTTGCGTTTGGCGGCTAGTTTTCCGGGGCCACTGGTCGTAGTTCACCCAGTTGTAAAGAGACAAAAGTTAGCTCGAGTGGCCCAGAAAACCATGTCCCAAACGACGTTCGACGGATGCGCACACAACGAGACTCTTCCTACTAGTTCCCCTATATAAGGAGAATTCATCAGAGTCGACGGGACGGAGAACTAGAAAACCATGTTCAAACGGCGACAAGTTTTCTGGAGCGACAAGACAAAATTGGACCAGTTTGACCTCGTCAAACTGCGACCGGAGGCCTACAAAACGGCTTCGCCAAACTATCCCGAAAGGTGCTCTTTCCTATACTGAATGTTCCATGCATTTTTCTAGTATAAACGCTAGAGGTTTGCGAAGACGGAACGTGATTTCTCTTTCCGGGTTTCAAATGGTGGTCCAAAACGAAAGCCAACTTTCTAGTTTTAACAACTTTCTACTGTTGTAAACCGGTGTAACAGGGCTCCTATAAGAGCGTCAAAAGGATGTCATATGATCATTTCAGGTCAAACCAAAAATCAAGGTGACTCCTCGTATACCAAGGTACACGAATGAAACTTCACATCTCATTTCCAGAGTTGCGAAGGGTACTTAGTGAGTCTCTGAAAATTGCAAAATTTAACTATTTTAAGCAGGAAGAAGGTCAACTTAATCCATGGAGAGTCAAATTTGTCTGGTCGATAAAATGATATTGAAGTGATCAAGAAGGGTAAGAGTTTTCTATGTCATCTCGAAGCGAGGGTGATAGTTCATGGTTTAAAGTAGGCGAGTTATAATGGCTTCGAGAGTTGCGACACGACACTTTATTGTTTTGCAATGAGTTGAAGAGACATTTAACTGTATTAAAAATCTAATAACTTAATATTCTATTTAGTTGCAAAAGAGAACTAAAACACGAGAATTATGAGAGGTAAGGAAAGAAGAACCATGCCTGGAAATGATGAGCGAAAAGGTACAAGGGGCTCCAAGCAGTTTACACTCGCGATCCGTCGAGACCACCATTGTTGCCACATGATGCCAGGTAGTCACGTGCAAACCAAGCCATTCGTTGTGCACCCATGTCTCATCCAAACAGAACCATTTCGTGTTTTCAAGAAGTCATCCCGATCCAAGAGACTGCATTTTCTATGTCGAACAAATCACATGCCTTTTCAACAAAATCCATTTTTTGTGCATACGAATACTCTGAGGAACAACTTTCAAAAACAATGCATAGGAAGCATTACTTAATGGTTCTCACATAACAGTCCAAACGCCTTTTTAACAGACTCATTTCTTTTGCATATCCTGCTATCATTGCAGTCCAAGAGACCACCTCTTTCAGGTATTTTGTCGAACAGTTCACATCTTTTGAGGCATTCTGCCAAACACATCTCAGCCCCTTTGCTACACATCCATTTTGTGCATATGCTGCCATCATGGCATTCCATGAGACAACATTTCTTTGAGGCATTAAAACAAACAGTTCAACATCTTTTTAACAGACCCATTTTTATTTTTTTGCATACCTGCTATCATTGCCATCCAGGAGGTCACATATCTTTAAGGTATTTTGTCAAGCAGTTCGCCTGAGTTGTGTATGCCTTCACATTTTGCATACGTGCCAAACTGGGCACTAAATACATTTGCTTGGAAGTTTCCAAGGCCTTTTCAACGAATTCATTTGTGCATATCCTGCCATCATGGCATTCCAGCAAACAGCTCTCATGCGTTTCCCCCAAATCTATTTTGGCACAGGCTGGAGGATACATTGGAAGAAAAAATGGTTGGGAAAACGTCTAGCAGGGGCATTGTAACTACAACCTTTGGAAAAACGACCTGATGGCTGTCCATATGCTGTCCCAGAGCTCACATTTTAGCACAGGTCAGAAGTGCACTGGCAACATGACAAACCAAACGCGGCCCTACACCTGGTTCGCACGTGAAAGGCTCTGAATCCCTCTCTCCAATGCTCATTTTTCCCACGCAGGGGTGTGTGGCACGGCCTGGGAGATGCTGAATGGTTGTGGAGTCTGGTTGTACATGAGTCAAAGCATTTGCTTGAAGGTTTTCAAGGCCGTTTCAACAAACTCATTCTTGTGTGCAGATCCCTGCGCCCCCAAACCAGCCGCCCAACACATTACAGGCTTGCATTTTCAAAACGTGGAAGGGGTTTTGCCCTAATCCGCCCCCACAAACACGGGTATAATAAATTTTTAGTTCTTTTATTTTGTTTTTATTACTATTATTTTATTTATTTATTTTTTAAAAAAAACGGAGGCATTACATTCTCCTCCCCTTAAGAAAGCATCGTCCTCGATGCGACATACAATGAAGAAGGAGAAATGGTAAACAACAAGGAACGAATAAGGCGAAGGCACGTGCTAGGGTTAAGATTTCAGACATAAGGCATGGTCACGGGGTGGCCCTAGGAACAATAGGTAGAAATTTCAACTTTCAAGGTTCTGTGAAGATTGGCAGTTCTCTCTTATTCGTTATTTCATTAATCTCTTTCCATTAACATTATTCTTAATTCAAGTCCTTTAAAATTTCATTTTTATCGAATTTTAGTTTATTCATTCCTATGGATTCCCATCATGAACTACAGTCACAACACCCTACCCGGGTCATACACAACACTAAAATTTCACAAGCATACTTTTACATACTTTCACGACCGTAATACATCACAAGGGTTTCACCAACCATGGAATGACAACAAGTAGACCACATAACAATTAATTTCCAACAATTACGCCCTAGACATAGATCTAGTACACACATATGACTAACAAACAAAATCAACACGTTGATACATATACAATGGGTATCACAAGCCCCAAAAATCCATGACTGCACCAACATAGTGCCAAGACAATATCCAATAGTCCATACCAACCAAGAGGAGAGTCAAGCCTCATACATAACAAGGTGTCAAAAAGACTCATATAGGTACACATAACTCACTATACCAACTCCACACATATCAAGACATCACGAAACAAACCCCAGATATCTCCAAAAGTACCAAGTAAAACTCCATATATCTCCTGAAGTATCATAAAGCAACTCCATATACTCCCCAAAGCATCACCAGATAATCTCCATATACCTCCCAAGAGGAAGAAACATAGTGCCAGAACCAAGTCGGGTCACTCAACCATAGAGCCCCATCAAAAATCTCAGGTCACTCAACCATAGAGTGTCATAAAGAATAACAGGTCACTCAACCATAGAGGCATGTCTCCTTTCTCCTTTTAATGAGGCCGGGTCACCCTATTGCCCTGGGCACATAGAGCCCCGTCACCCCCAAACCCAAGTGACATAATAACTCGTGGTTCAACAACCCGCTAGTTATCTGTAACTCCTTGGGGTGTACCCCCATACAAGGAAGTGGGTCCATAGGTTCAACCACTCCATGGTTAACCCCATGACCCTAATCCAACACATTACGACATTAGAACCAACATAACAATCCAATCAAATGCCAAGTGGCAAAATCAAAAGCCTTGGGCTAGGCTACAAAACTCTCAAATATGAAAAGAAAGTTTTAAAACCAAGAAAAACAAGTGGCTAATTAGCCATGGTTAGTGTAAAATCCAACTGTTAGTGCAACAATCAAATAAATGCCCAAAATATAAGAACATGTCAATCAAGAAAATGGCTGGTTCTAGCTAAAAGAGAAAGATTAATTTACGAATAAAATACGTAATGAGAAAATAGCACATCACAATCACTATGTGGCCTCATATCGCCACCAAAGGGGTACTCATCGAGTTGCTGGCACTTGGACATCGAGCCTCAGCTCGTGAAAATATACATGTAACCAGAAATGAGTATGTCAAATAATGTAACTGTCATCATCTCTGCCTGAATCATCCCTCCATACTTCCACAAGGATCAACATAGTCAAAATCACATAGGATTATTCAATGAACAATCTATTAGGAAAGAGCAGGGGACACAAGGTTGCATATGTTGAGCCTAAGGTGGTGCACACCCACAATATACTGAGCAAGCTTGAAGTATACTAAACAAATAGAAGTGGATTTTCAGTCTGTATAAGACTCCACTTCCTCACTTGTACTCAGCTCAAGATTATGGAAACCTGGTCCACGCCTCCTCTCTCCACACATACACTCTTGACAGTTTATCCCCTTAGGGTCGTCTAGTGTAAGGTCCACAACATACACATAACTACATCACAAACACAATGATAATTCACACATAACAACCATAACGTATTACGCATGGTACATATACAGGGTAGATCACAATCATACATTCACCAGTGTAATACATCACTTTACCACGTTCTGCACCCAAAGTGCAATCACTACACAATAGGGTTCATAGGCTCACTATATGCCCCTATATCACAACATGCATCATTACATATTACATGAATTATACGTATGAGGAACACAATGTCTAACATTACGACATATAGTCAATTGTAATACAACACAACGATGCACACAACAAATCACAATACGGTGATGACATCATGATGAAATGTGATTCACTTTACATCAATCCAGTCATACAACATATCGACACACCCACATAACACAATATCATTCCATTCACACAAAACAAGGTGGTACATCACACACGGATTCCTCATTGGATCCACAAAAAGGAGAGTCAATATTCCCATCACAAGCAGTAATTCACACGTGAATTCTTCATAGAATCCACATGAAGGAGGGAGAATACTCCCATCCCCAGGACATCAACATGATAACAAATGCACACTAAGTGACATACACATCATGTGCGTTCACATTATCACAATTACAACATAGATCACATCACTCTTAAAACACATTACTCTTCCAATATTTATCACCATCACCAACATGCAACCCATCATGTAACATCATCCCATCATGCAAAGTCATCACAACTCCAATCTGTCCCAGAGGTTTGAGAGCATGAACCTCGCTCTGATACCATATGTAGTGCCCACATTTTACACACACAAATACAACAGTAAAATACCAGGATAATTTTTTTTTGACTTACATTGCTCACTACACAATACACAGTAAGGGCTCCAAGTAAAGACTTGGTACACATGCGACAATCACATAAGTCATCAACTCACATAGACACATGCAGACGACATCGGCATGTCGACGCTACACTTTTCCCAATGGAAGGTTACTAGTAAAGACCCAACCACAAGAAACGTGACTTTAGGAATGACGAACCCACGACATATCATTACTTTAAATGTATTTTAGTTACGAAAACTTTCCAAGGTCATTATTAGGTAAGCATGATTTTCTCCCTTTTTCCACCTACATGTTCTGAAAATTCATTTCACAGTTCACTTATTGTTCAACCATTTACTTTTCTCTTTACCCTTATGACAAATCTTCATAACTTACATAAGTATTTTCCATATTTCAAAATGCCTACCAGATTTTAAATCTCCCATTCTTATGTTAAGATTTTGCTTCTCAAACGTTTATTTAATGTATAAAACTTACTCTTGCTACACAAGAAAATCTAACGTGATGTCAAGATGAAATCTTGGGATTAAGGAAGACATAGATTCGAGATAGCCTTTTTCCAAGAACATCCTTCGATCACGAAATAGTTATTTCCCTATCATTATTATTATAGTACAATAACTTGCTGAATTCCAAATTTGATTTATACACACACACACACACACACACACACACACACACACACACACACACACACACACACACACACACACACATACATATATATATATATATATATTTTATATATATATACATCCTTTGCTTTCTCAAAGTTTGATCACACCATTTGACAATTCATATTCTTTGTATCACATGAAGTTGCTTAAATTAAGTCACAAGGACTCCCAGTGACATTATTCCCAACCTCAAATTTTGGTTTTACTCTCATATGATTTACTTTCGCGTCGCACTAGGATCTCATTATTACCATCGTTTTAAATGTAAGAGTTACGAAAGTACTTGTTTGACATATTAAAGAAGCACATGGTTAAGCTTAATTCCAGTTTCACCCAGGGCTTCAATCTCTATCATAGGTGTGATTAAGGTTAAAATGTATTTACCCTATAACCTTTCGTGAAAGATCAAGGCACTAAATTTTCACAAGCCCAAGACAAGACATTTATCTACGAGGGACAAAAGGGTTCACTAACGAGAATGCAAGACATAGAACAACTATATCACGACCTTCATTTAGGTTGTTTGGATCCAACAGGGATTCCATTCACTGATGAAGTTAATTTCTAAATCTAATTTCATAAGGCTCGGAAATCCAATAGGATACAAGGGAGTAATATCTCTACCTACTCCACAGATGGGAAGGTTACTCCACTTAGTCATTCCTTCTAACAAGGGCTCATAAGGTGACTTCCAAGGCGGTCTTCACCACTCAGCCTAGTGTCGGACCTGATGAGAGGACATTCTTCTCGCGATTACCAAAACTAGAAGGGAACCGCATACTCTGAATAAAGTTGGACCATGTCATTCCTAAAATATGGGTTCACGACAATGTCGCTAAAACTAATGACTATGACGGTAAACTCCGACTAGGGGTTTTTTTATTTTACCTAACCTAGGAGGTCTCATCGAGGGCAAAGCTTAAGTTCATCCTACAGTCTTAATTTTCTTATATGGTAAGAAGGATCACACAAGCAGGCGAGTTATGCACGAATATTTTATTTAGGGTCGAGTGTTCCCATTAAAACTCTTTATTAAGTTTGCAAGGTAAGAAGATAACCCAGTAATTAATTTAATCGTTTATGGAATACTGAGAAGGTACTACAATATCTTAACTTCAATTTCAAATTTACTTTATATAAATCAAACCCTTTTTGCTATACACAACTAAGAATCAAATTGAACTGATGATTAGATGCACATTTCCTAAGTTATCCCTAAAACTAGCATAACATACATATTAACAAATTTCAAATATAACTTTTCGGTAACAAGAGACTACATTAGACAGTTATTCATTTTACAATGACCTATAAAAATTACAATAGTAATAAATAAATTACACATCGCCTTTTTTCGTCGTCATTCTTCCATCCTGCAAAACCCACGTGAGCAAGATATCAACGATAAATCGCTGGCATGGCATCCACCCTAATCAATCATAATTATCATTTTTCAGTTTCCCATTTACATCTGACAATAATTACAATTTGAAATCGAAATAAAAAGGTCTAGAAACATGTATTCATTGCATTTCATTTTTCTTCATTTTGAAACCTAGGAGAGAGAAAGAGAAGGGAAGAGAGAGAAAACACCACTTTGTCAAAAGTTCTATTTCACACAACAGATACACTAAAGGGTTTTAAATAGTTATTTGTATGTGTTAAAAGTTTTCAGGGTGATTTGGAAACCCTACGAGGGTCCGCAGTTTTCTATTTTTATATTTTCTTACTAACTACAAAAGACGTACAAAATGTGCTCGGAGGCTAAGAAACCGCTCCCAAAAGTTACCTTCCAATGAGAATGCCCTCCACGATCAACTTTCTACGTGTTCCCAGATATACCAAGAGTTCAAAGCAACTGACGGAATTGAAAAAGAGTGCACGGTTTGCGTTTGGCGGCTAGTTTTCGGGGCCACTGGTCGTAGTTCACCCAGTTATAAAGAGACAAAAGTTAGCTCGAGTGGCCCAGAAAACCGTGTCCCAAATGAAGTTCGATGGATGCACACACAACGAGACTCTTATTACTAGTTCCCCTATATAAGGATAATTCGTCAGAGTTGAAGGATGGAGAACTAGAAAACCATGTTCAAATGGCGACAAGTTTTCTGGAGCGACAAGACAAAATTGGACCAGTTTGACCTCGTCAAACTGCGACCAGAGGCCTACAAAACGGCTTCGCCAAACTATCCCGAAAGGTGCTCTTTCCTATACTGAATGTTCCATGCATTTTTCTAGTATAAATGCTAGAGGTTTGCGAAGACGGAACGTGATTTCTCTTTCTAGGTTTCAAATGGTGGTCCAAAATGAAAGCCAACTTTCTAGTTTTAACAACTTTCTACTATTGTAAACTGGTGTAACAGGGCTCCTATAAGAGCGTCAAAAGGATGTCATATGATCATTTTCGGGTCAAACCAAAAATCAAGGTGACTCCTTGTATACCAAGGTACATGAATGAAACTTCACATATCGTTTCCAGAGTTGCGAGGGGTACTTAGTGAGTCTCTGAAAATTGCAAAATTTAACTATTTTAAGCAGGAAGAAGGTCAACTTAATCCATGGAGAGTCAAATTTGTCTGGTCGATAAAATGATATTGAAGCGATCAAGAAGGGTAAGAGTTTTCTATGTCATCTCGAAGTGAGGGTGATAGTTCATGGTTTAAAGTAGGCGAGTTATAATGGCTTCGAGAGTTGCGACATGACACTTTATTGTTTTACAATGAGTTGAAGAGACATTTAACTGTATTAAAAATCTAATAACTTAATATTCTATTTAGTTGCAAAAGAGAACTAAAACACGAGAATTATGAGAGGTAAGGAAAGAAGAACCATGCCTGGAAACGATGAGCGAAAAGGTACAAGGGGCTCCAAGCAGTTTACACTCGTGATCCGTCGAGACCACCATTGTTGCCACATGATGCCAGGTAGTCACGTGCAAACCAAGCCATTCGTTGTGCACCCATGTCTCATCCAAACAGAACCATTTCATGTTTTCAAGAAGTCATCCCGATCCAAGAGACTGCATTTTCTATGTCAAACAAATCACACGCCTTTTCAACAAAATCCATTTTTTGTGCATACGAATACTCTGAGGAACAACTTTCAAAAACAATGCATAGGAAGCATTACTTAATGGTTCTCACATAACAGTCCAAATGCCTTTTTAACAGACTCATTTCTTTTGCATATCCTACTATCATTGCAGTCCAAGAGACCACCTCTTTCAGGTATTTTGTCAAACAGTTCACATCTTTTGAGGCATTCTGCCAAACACATCTCATCCCCTTTGCTACACATCCATTTTGTGCATATGCTGCCATCATGGCATTCCATGAGACAACATTTCTTTGAGGCATTAAAACAAATAGTTCAACATCTTTTTAACAGACCCATTTTTATTTTTTGCATACTTTCTATCATTGCCGTCCAGGAGGTCACATATCTTTCAGGTATTTTGTCAAGCAGTTTTCCTGAGTTGTGTATGCCTTCACATTTTGCATACGTGCCAAACTGGGCACTAAATACATTTTCTTGGAAGTTTCCAAGGCCTTTTCAACGAATTCATTTGTGCATATCCTGCCATCGTGGCATTCCAGCAAATAGCTCTCACGCGTTTCCCCCAAATCCATTTTGGCACAGGCTGGAGGATACATTGGAAGAAAAAATGGTTGGGAAAACATCTAGCAGGGGCATTGTAACTACAACCTTTGGAAAAATGACCTGATGGCTGTCCATACGCTGTCCCAGAGCTTGCATTTTAGCACAGGTCAGAAGTGCGCTGGCAACGTGACAAACCAAACATGGCCCTACACCTGGTTCGCACGTGAAAGGCTCTGAATCCCTCTCTCCAATGCTCATTTTTCCCACGCAGGGGTGTGTGGCGCGGCCTGGGAGATGCTGAATGGTTGTGGAGTCTGGCTTTACGCGAGTCGAAGCATTTGCTTGAAGGTTTTCAAGGCCGTTTCAACAAACTCATTCTTGTGTGCAGATCCCTGCGCCCCCAAACCAGCCGCCCAACACATTACAGGCTTGCATTTTCAAAACGTGGAAGGGGTTTTGCCCTAATCTACCCCCACAAACACGGGTATAATAAATTTTTAGTTCTTTTATTTTGTTTTTATTACTATTATTTTATTTATTTATTTTTTAAAAAAATGGAGGCAAAAATTTAACGTACATTCTTGTTATCAAAATTATAGGCAGTGGATATTAGTTTTCAAAATCCTACCTTATGATTTGAAGGATTTCATTAGAATGAAAATTCCATACAATTTTAAGACCCATATCAAAAAATATGATTTCAAGTCCCATATTTGAATGACAACTACTAGATCAGGAATATCCACAATAATGATTATTCCATTTTTGTTATTTATTTTTGGAAGAAATTAAAGATCAATAGAATTTTCCTTATTCCCTTCAATATAATATTCTAAAAAAATAACTCCCAAGCATACACAAGAATAATCCTTTCCAATTTATTGGCACAGTCGATGAAGACATCAAGATTAGAGTGCCTAGTGAGGACTTCATGGAAATATTATCCCTCAAAAAGGAAAATGCACCCACAACCACCTGGAAGGAATTATTGTCCACTGAAGTCCATTAGAAGAGGTGATATCATCAACTAACATGATTTGGCTATGAATTTCAGTCAAAGTGAAGAGGAGAACAACCTTGTCAAAGTGGATGTTGTGTAGGAAGGCCTTCTTATTCTAGTTGAATTCTTGAAAGTATTACAATAGGTGAAGGAAATTATGTGGATGTGCTCCTTCTCCACTCTGATGGGAAGCACCTTTAATAAGGAGATGGTGTTGACATCCTCCTTCTCAATGTTGAGGGAAATATTATCCTTGAAAAAGTAAAAGGTTCCCACAACTGTATGGATGGAATTATAGTCATGTAGGAGGCCATTGGAAGAGGTTCAATCAGTAAATAACATGATTTGGATGTGAATGACATCTAAGTTGAAGAGGAAAAAAACCTTTTCAAAGTGGATGTTATGCTGGAAGGCCTTCTTGTTATGCTTAAATGCTTGAAAGTGTTACACCAGGTGAAGGAAGTTGTGTGGACGTGTTCCTTATCCACTCTAATGGGAAGTTCCTTCAATAAGGAGATGGTTTGGATGTGTACCTTTTAAATGTTAAGGGAAATGTTATCCCACAAAAAGGAGAAGGTGCCCACAACCACCCTAAAGGAATTATAGGTTTGCTAGAGGTAATTTGGAATAATAGACATCCCTAGGACCATGAAACTAATCTAATAAACTAATGAAAGGAAAAATAGAACCAACCTACTTAGCAACCTCAAAAAAAAAGGCATGGGGTTTTCTGTTGGATATAAAATTCTCAACAAAACACTCCTAAACTTGCACAAGCATAAGCCTTTCCAATATACTAGCACACTCAATGGAGACATTAATAGTGGATTTCCCTAACGATGCCTTCATGGATATATTATCCATCAAAAAGTTAAATGTTCCCAAAATCTCTTGGAAGGAATTATAGGCCCACTAGAGGCCACTAGAAGGGGTTAGATTTGTGATAAGAATAATTTGGTTTTGAATGGAAGCTAAGTTGAAGAGGAAAATGACCTTGTCAAAGTGGATGTTGTGTTGGAAGGCCTTCTTGTTCCACTTAAAAGTGACATAATAGGTGAAGGAAATTGTGTGGATGTACTCCTCCACTCTAATAGGAATCAAACTCTAAATTATCCAATACGATTTTCTGGATTGTGGAAGGGAAGTGGTTGAAGGATTCCAAGAATAATTTAAATAATCACACCGATGAAAAAAATGGAATGTAAATATTTAGAAACTATATTGATAAATTTTGATTGTAAATTTGATGTAAACATAATTTCTAATAAGTCAAATTATACAAGAATATAAATTGCAATTAAATCCCATTAATAAAAAATAACAAATTGCACATGTAGACACCTAAATCTGACTACGCAATTTTAAATACTAAAATTGCACTAATTGTCCTCTTTCCCTTCATTTCTGTTATAATTAGTGATTTCTCGCTAATCAACTAATATTCCCCTCCATTTCGATCAATTAACGACACTTCATTAATTAACTAATCTTTCCCCCATTCTGGAGGCCAATTAACCACACTTTGTTAGTTATAAATCCTCTTTCAATTAATTAACTAAATAGTAGTTAATTAAGCTTTTATAATATCCTATTTAATCAATAAACCTTATTATTGGTTAAATTCCCCTTTGAAATCCTCTAAATCCTACCTATTTCCTTCTAAATCACCTCTCAATAGCTTTCTAAGTTTATCTTAGTCTATTAATTAATCTTTGTTGATTAATTAAATCATCTCCAACTTCCATAAGTTGCTAATTATTAATCAATTCCCTCTAATCATGTTTATCCCTTTCTAATCCTACTTTATCTTTATCCCACATTCATTAGGTTTCTAGCTTCTCTCAAATTGGAAAGCTATATAAAGAACCTAGTACCTCCCTTCACACCTTACACCACACTTTTGCTAGTGATATTACATGCACATGATAGGAGCATTTCTACTTGGAATATCTCATTCATTCTTGCATCCATTCTTATCATAAGAGAGTAGTAAAGGAAGATCCTAACATGGCCATGAAGCCATTTTAGTGAGATTATTTCCTCTTTTTGGAGATAACATTCATTTGATTGCTCATGATCAAGATAGATTCATAGTAGAGAGCAATCCCACATACAAAGCACATCCAAATTTTAAAGGGATTTCTTAGCATTTAATGTTTTCATTTTGGATGAATTTAGAATAACTTTCTCTTTCAAGATTTATCATGATGTTGTTAAATTAGTTTAGTTATAGGGATTACTTGGTGTTAATTCCTAGTTCTTAACTCAACCTACTTTCACATGCATACAATTTACTAACTAAAATTTGGTTAACTAAAAATTGTATTTACATCAAATATATAATTAAATTTTACATTTTTGGTAATACACTAAGTTATCTTATGATTTCTGCATTTTGATTTTTTATGCACACACACATTGAGTTCATAAGAAATATGTACATATTATAATGTTATAAATTTTATATTGTAATATATATGTATACATATCCCTGATAAGGCTGTAAGCATTAAAATGAAAACATTTAGTGAACAAATATGTGAGGCTCCTAATGATGATTTTCTCAAGCCGAACTTTAATGGCGCAACAAGAAATAACCCTGGGCTGGCTGGTGTTTTTAAGAACTCTACGGGTCAACCCATTCTGGGATTTTCCAAAACTCTTGGAAAGTGTTCTAACAACTTTTTTAAAGCCAAATCTCTTTGACAAGGATTGCAAATTTCTAAGGAAAAATGTTGGGATGAATTATACATTGAGGGTGACTCTCATATTATTGTCAATGCAATAAAAAAGCAAAAATCAACTATTGGAAGTTGATATACATTGTGGACGATTGTCAAACCCTTATTGACACACTCTCAATTGCTCGCATCTTCCAAAGTGTTAATAGAGTGGTTGTTAAACTTGCTAAAATTGGGGTGGATATTAATACTAAGCAAGGAACCCAAAAATTATTAATCCGTCAACCTAATGAGTTGAAAGGTGTAGTGGGTGGATTAATTGAAAAAGATGGCAATTATACAAATAGAAAGTTAACAGAGAAGGGAAAACAAAACTATCATTCCTTTTAATTTCCATATTTTTTGATGATCTCCCCACCTCATGTGGGATTTAATCGACATAAATTTGCATTCATTGGCATGTGGGTTGCCGCACACAAAGGGATTTATAAACCTGGCAACACTATTGTTTCGGTCATCTCTATTTTTGTCAACAATTTTGACACTCGGATCATTAGGAATATGGAGAAAGGTAAAGGTATTGTTGACCTTGCCAAACACACCAGAGGTAGCCTCGAGAGGGACACGACCATGAACATTATACATGAGATGAATGCAAATATGATACAAAAGTATTGGCTGGAGGATGTTCATTTCTCTTTCCTTGGGTTGGTGAATGATCTAAATATGAGGCAGCTGCTCAACGGTGGCCATCTTCTTGATAAGGGTACCAAAGTAATGGCCAAGGAGGCTTTGGAATTCTAGAAAAGTATATTGATATAAGGAGTGAAGGACCCGCGAATTATTTGTTGGATGTCCAATACTTTACTCAGGGCCCATATTTCTACTAGATTGGGTGATACTATGACTCTGGAGAAAGTGATAAAAGTTATGGGGGTTCAAAGTTACACAATTTATTGGGGTTCAAACTGTCCTATTGGGATCTAGAAATTCCTTTGCTATTCATGAGGATATGGACCAGTTGGGTCTTGAAATTGAGATTGGTCTAGAGAAAAATTATTTTCTCATAAAGTCTCTTGCTCTGGAGAGTATCACACAAGGAAAGAAATTGGACATTATCTTCTTAGTGTTGGTTATTCAAACTGACAAGTTTGAAGATTCAAAATTGGCGGAGACTCTGGTGGCCCTGTTCATTGAAGAATATCCTCGCAATATAGTGGAACATATGGTGGAAATTTCTATCTCCTTGAAGGACAAGAATTAATACTCTAGTTTTCATTATAGATATTATGTAATAGGTTGTTTTTGCGTGCAACACTAATCTAGGTTGCCTTAACTTGATATTATTACCTGTTTATCAAGTTTTTTGTTCAATATTTTTATTGTTATTATTAATATAGTTGGGATTAAAGCCCTTTTTTTTAATTATCAATGTGTGTGTGTGTACACACGCGCGCGCGAGCGCGGTGTGCACGTGCAAGATCACTCACCAAAAAAAATTAACATAAAGTTCATGATGATAAAAACTAAAAAAGATATGGTCCACTATTAAAAAATAAAGTGTACTCAATATTTAAAAAAGCACCAATTTTAAAAATCTCATTTCAGTATTCATATGATTTGACTCATTAATTGTTATAGTTTTTGCATAGTTTATTTATTTATTTATTACACATGAATATATATTTTATGTATTTAATGAATTTTTCAGAAGAAGGGTTTAATAAAGGCTCCAGGTTAAGATTTAACTTTAACAATCACTTATGCGTATCAAACAAATCTTCAATGATTGTGTTCAATTTTTACACATTTAAAAAGAAATCTATTATTTTTCTTATTTTATTCTATTTGTCCTCCCATGTCTTTGACCGAGAAACAAGAAAATAATAAAAGCAATTCTAGGTCGTATGGTCAATCTTTTAAGATATCATTACTAACAACATCGTGAAAACCTTGCAAGATATTAAAAATATGTATATAATATTAGAAATCAACATTTAATGAATTAACAATCAATGCATTTACTTTTTTTATATTCCTTACAATATTTATGATAATACCCATACGCTTGGTCTTTTCTCATCTTACTTTCACCACTCCCTCATACTGCAAAGCCTCATAACAAGAAAATTTAAAAATAACAAGTGTAAGATTATACACATGAGAATGATTCAAATTTAATGAGTGTTAATAACATAAAATGTTGAGGAGAGAAGATTTAAAATACAATCCACAATGAATACTCTTGAAATTGATTTCTATTGTTGCCTAAGAAAGTGTGGATAATGGCATAAAATAATGGTATATAAATATAACACAAAACCTCTTGACCTATCATGTTTGTAGTCATCATATTCAAGTACAACATCATCTCGACATGGGATGTGAAGTCCCCACTATAGGTTTCTATCTATCAAGTGTCCTACAACATGCACAAGTGAATTCCCATTAAATCTCTATGCGCTCTAACTATCCACAAAAAACAAGGGTTGACACTACAAAATAACTATTAACATTGTGAGTATTGATCGATAAGGTCTTCGTTTCTAAAATTTATACTAATTACGTTGCCTTGAAAATTTATGCACCACACCCCCTATCTCTTTCAAAAAATGGTACATGGTTCATATGCGTCTTCTCGAAAGAAATAGAGTTTGACATAAATTCTCCCAACATTTTCCCACTTTGGAATTCTCCTCCATCTATTTCCTGTTCCACCACTCCTCTTCCTCTTGCAATGTTTCACTTGTTCAAGTTAAATTTCTTCAACACATCTCTATAGAAATATTTATTGCATCAATTGTGAAAATTTGGTAAAAAATTACTTCATTTTTTATTCAAATGAGACAATTACATTATGAGAGGAGTTACATATAAATAGTTTGACATGATCCTACAATGGAGGAGTCAACACCAACCTTCAATCCAAAATATATCTCCCTTAATCTCTCATATCTATCTCCTAATATCTCTCTCACACATCCCAAAGATATCTCCTAGATTATCTCACTCACCTATTCTAATGTTGAGATGTTATTACAACTCAACGTTCACACATAATAATATATTTCCTCACACTTGCAAATATTAAACTAACTATATTATTATTAATGAGTTTTACAACTCATAATAATATTACATTTTATTTTCTAACACATACTTGAATCATCTCAACCATGTGAGCACTAACCAAATAATATCTGTAACCTTCTCCCTTAGTGCGAACATGGTAAAAAAATTAATTGCACTTCTTCTGCAGCTTTCCGCCTCTACACGATCATGATCTTGGTACACAAATCTGAAATGAATGTAGAGAAGGAACACATATACTTCTCATCAACCATGCACTATTGGGACTCAATCAATCGATGGTGTGGGAACCACAAACATGAAACATTTAAACAACCTTCAATGGTTTTACTAAGGTTAACCACAAACCTAGGTATGAATCCATGTTCATCCTCTTCAAGAATCATGTTGTTGTCTTTTCCTTATTCTTTCATATTTCTACAATATTTTCCTTTAGGGGATTACATTTAAAATGTTCTCACTTATTACAAAATGTGAACAGGAATATTCATCTTTTCTTATTACACAAATCAACTGAAAATAAGTACACAAATGAAAAACAAAAGTCACCACAACTTCGTGTGGCCTCATCGTTAGTGATTGATGAGAGGTCGTTGTTTGACATCCAACCTCATGTGCCTCCATCCTCCAATGTGACACTGATAACTCATCCTGATTTAGCTTTGAGGATCTTTATGTATTCGCATGCTGTCAAGCATTGACATTTTTGTCGTCAAGATTTCTCAAGTTCAATATCGGCATTATATCCAGTTTCAAAAAAATTCTTTTCTTGTGATTGCATAAATTGGACATTGATTTTTGCCGAAAATGTGTCCCTTAAAAATAATCAATTGTTGACACTTTTTCACATTTTAATAGAACTCAATATAATTATGACTTGACAATGACTTGGAACACACATGTTTTTTTTAAAATGAAAATTAGCTTAACAATGACATGACATTACCATAATAATGATTTGATGGAAAATTTGTGTTTGAACAAAATACGACTCTAATGATTAAAAATGATAGTTTAAAAGTAATTAGCTTTTGACTCTAAAAAAATATGAGAAACATGCCACACAATTTGAAGACACAAAATGAATTACAAATTCCAACTAAAGATTGGAAATAATAAATGAATGACAAGATACACAGTGACTATGGAGTAATATTTTTTGAAAGAACATATAATGACACAAAATAATCTACAATAATTTCACTTGAATTGATGGGACTCACAAAGCATATTAACATAAAACATTTTGAGACAACTAACTACATTATCAACAATTTTGACACTTTTTAACATACAATACCATTGATGAAAAAATACATTTAACATTTTGAAAATTAAAAAAAGTTGGATATATAATAGTTTTGATATTAGATAGAGACACTCACAAACTATTGACCGATTACGAATACGAATAAACAAATTGAATGACAATATTGTTTTTTAAACAAAATCATTTCAAGCGAATTACACAAACATTTAGGAACACATACATGCAAAATATGATGATTAAGTAAATTGGAATATTATGCATCTTGTTCTTATCTTTCCAGAAAAAATGAGACGTCAATCCGATGTCATATGAGTAAACTGTGCTTTCTTACTGTATGGTGTCTTCTGGAAAATTTCTCATATTATTCTTTCAACCATCTTCTTCTTTGCTACTACACTCGCACAAGGAAACTTGCTCTGATACCAAATGCGGAAATTTGGTAATATTTTAGAAAAATAAACTCAACACAATAATATTAAATTACTTCATTTTTATTCAAATGAGATAATTACATTATGAGAGTAGTTACATATAAATAGTTTGATATGATCCTACATAGGAGGAGTCAACACCAACCTTCAATCCCAAATATATATCCCATAATCTCTTATATCTATATCCTAATACCTCTCTCACACATCCCCAAGATATCTCCTAGAATATCTCACTCACCTATTCTAATGTTGAGTTGTTATTACAACTCAAAGTTCACACATAATAATATATTATCCTAGATAATATATTTCATCACACTTACAAGTATTAAACTAACTATGTTATTATTAATGAGTTTTACAACTCATAATAATAATATTACATTTTATTTTCTAACACATAAATTATCTCAACCATGTGAGCACTAACCAAATAATATTTGTAACACCACTTATGTATGATTGCTAGTATGCAATTAAATTAACTAAACAAAAAAATTGATTTCGTTGGTCTTTGATCACAATTGTTACATTGTACAAGAAATACCATTAAAAGGTAAAGTTGTTAAAATTCTGAAATTAATTAAAAGCCTATGCAACAAGTAAAACTCCTTTAACAAATGAAATTCAAACTTTTTTACCTAATCCAAACGTTTATATACTTGGTAAAAATCTCTTAATAGTTTGACTTCAAAATATACTAGAATTGATGAATATAATTGGGTGACCAAATCAAAACTCTCCACATGTTTTCATTTTTTCCTTACTTGATACATGAAAATGGTGGTACTTTTGGAATCCTATTGACATGTGTCCAAATGGTATTATTCATCTAACACCTAAAATAAAAATATAATCAAACTTTTTATTGAAATAAATAAAATCACAAAATTTATGAGTCTTATTTCCCAACATTAACTTTGGACCCCTCCACCCTACATTTTTACACATTTCCATTCAATGGGACAATCTTTACGGAAAGTGATTAAAAAATAGTCTCAAGGCTCGCAAATATTGTTAAGACCTATGAGAAACACGGTAGTAAAGGGAAGGCAACGAAGGAGAACTTGAGATATGGCTCTAATGAAGCCAATAGTATGCCAAGATTGATGATTCACATGTATATGAGATCCTTGCATTTACCGAGGGTGTAAGAAGAAATCTCAGCTCTACTTTCAAATATCCTACATGTGATACAAATAATTTGATCCATGAGATGTTACCACGACTACACAGTGTGCTGAATCCATGCGTGCCTACAAAGCCATGAATATAAAATGTATACAACTAGAGCAATAGTTACATGTAACCTAAGATAAAAATCAACGAGGCAACCTGCAAGTTGGGGAATATATATTAGTGATTCAAATGCAAGAACAAACTGAGAAGAGTTCCCCGTTGGTGATCACACGAGAAATCGTGTCAAGAGCTAGCTGTGAACCAAAGATAAAAACAAATAATGTTTAATTGTATTTGACCATTGAATATTGTTCAAGAAAATATAAATACTATTTAAGATAACTCTCAAGTTTAATGCCTAAAATTTAGAAACAAACATCAATTATAAGCATCCAAACCATAAAAAGGTAAATCATGTGCTTCAATATAAGTATGTCATGCAACGAAAAACATAGAAATCCAAAATACACTGCTTCAAAAAGTAATATCTAGAGGCAACAAATGTAGGTTTGGTTCCAACTATCCAATCCAAATACCAAACAAAAAATGATAGCCGAATTTTAGATCCACTACTTCAAAAAATAGTATACATAGCTTGGAACGCTAATGCTCGCAAAAATATATAAAGATCCTAACAAAGCTATTGAGTAAGAGTAGGTAGGGAGCAAGCTATCCCTGATGCCACCATCCCTTCCACTACCATTTTGGCTCCTACTAATAAGAAAACAAACAAAGATGTAAATGGAAATAAAGTTTTTTTTATGAAAAAGATCTTATATTATATTAATGTAATAAGATACAAACAAAAAAGTAGGCAGGTATGAGAGTACGCCCCAAAACTACGAACAAAATAGGCCGAGCCTAGGACAAAAAAAGTCAAACTAGGACGAGCCTAGGAAAGTACAACGAAATAAAAAACATTGCCCTAACAAAAAACAAAGGCAAAATATAGCAACAACAAACATGCCTGAGGTGGGCGGATCCTTATCATCTGACCACCCCGAACCAGACAGATCTTTGCCAGTGTCTGGAATCTCCCAGTCAGTAGCAGGTTCTTCATCAAGGTCAACTTCCTCACACATAGGAATGGCGAGGTTGAGCCGCGGGAATTTGGCAGAGGATGGCAGGGGTGGCGGGGGTTGCCAAGCGGCCTGGTGCGAAGTGATGACAGGAGGAGAACCCAGACCCTGCTAGTGAGCGGATGATTATAGCGGAGACCCCCACCCATGATGCTGAGTTGGAGAGCCCCAGCCCTGTTGGCTAGAAGAGGAGTGTAGCGGTGAGCCCTGGCCTCGATGACGCACAAGCGAATGACTATGCCGATGACTCAGCCCTTGAGAGTGGTAAGTGCAACTGAAGGCACGACGCTCAGATCTGCTACGTCAACATCCACGGGCTAAAGGCGAGGAGCACCTGGTGGGAGATGGAGGCACTCGAACAACATTGCATGGGGCTTCCCCCCAATGTTGTAGTAGAGTCTAGAGGTGGTCCGCCTCCAACGCCACCTTATTTGCTTGGACTTAGATCTACAGGAACACATTGGAGATCACCATAGATTTATTATAAATCGAGAAAGATTGATCAACTGCAAAATTAGAAAAGAAAAAAACATTTCTTTCTTTCCATATCAAAAATAAAATCTCCCCTCTAAAAGCATGCCAATCTGGGTGAACATAGGCAGGAGTTTGGGATTGTCTCCTAAGAGGATATGTTGCCAAGTGAAACAGTGGGGCTGTGAGGGAAAGAAAAAAGTATGGATCTAGTTCCAGGCAATTTGAGCTTTGGGAAAAAACCAGAAGACATGATAAAGCATTTCCAGATGCCCACAAAAGAGGCATTTGGGAGTTGGAATCCCAATTTGAACAAGACGAGCCCTGATAGGAAGGCCTTGGTGTAGAATGCACCAAAGAAAGTAAGCAATTTTGGGCTCCACACATATATTCCAATTTTCTCAAACCGTTTTCCCTAGGTAGATAGTGTGACGTGAATTCCCCAATGAGAGTTAAGTTTGTCCACCATGGGAAAATGGGGTGAGATCCATCGATATCCTTTGTTGGATTTATAGTTACAAAAGGGGGTATCAGCATACTACTTCTAGTCTGTCCACCAAGGGCGAGAAGAGTGCACAACAATCTTATGTAGCATGTGATCAGGAACCGAATTGATCACAACATTGAAAGTATCATGGTCTTGGTTACAAAGCCGAAACATAGCTTTAAAATTCTGCCAAGAAAACAAGGATTACGTGCCCTTACAGAAGAAGTCCTCGATGGTGTGAATTCTGCGTTTGAAGAATTTGAGCGTGGAGATTCCCGAGACCTCTGCTAAGCATTGATATTGGGATTGAAAAATTGGCAACCACCAAAGAGATTGTTGGTTAAGAGATAACCCATTGCAAAAGCCATCCCCTTTCCATAAAATCCAGGGTTTCACACATTCCCATGCTTTCTAGATACTTTTAAGCACAAAAGTACCAACGATTTGACAGGCACAAGGGTGATGAGCAAGTTGACAAACCCTAAGACTTTCCATGCAGGGAAACCATAAGGAGAGCCTTCATTGATGTCATGTCGTATGAGAACTTTCCAAGCTTATTGGCCATTGATGCTTCTGATAATCCACTTGGCACAGAGAGCTTGTCCTTGGCACTGAATGTGGATAAACCCAAGGCCTCCAGAGTTGTGGAGCAGACAACAAATATCCCAAGCTACTCGATGAAAACCTTTTCCAGTAGAGGCATTAGCCTAGAGGAAAGCTTTGAGTAACTTTTCTATCTTTTGGATGGAGCCATTTGAAGGAACCCAACAAGGCGAGTAGTAGGCATGGGTAACATCTAGAACTTTATAGAAAATTTGGAATTTGCCAGCCAGAGATAGAGGCCTAGAAAGCCAGTATTCTAGTTTTTTTTCCACCCATTGAATGAAATAATGTCATAGATCAGACAAGGAGGCTTGAAAAGTAAAAGGAATACCTAGGAATTTTAAAATCTCACCATGTTGTAGAGTTTTCTAATCATATTTGGCAAGCTAGTCCGGCACAGGAAGGAAAGATTGCATGTAACACTGAGTTTTTCGCAATTGAATGGATGAACCAGATGCTAAGCAGAAAGTATCCAAGCATTGCATTACATAGAATTGTTAATGTTGTTATCATGCTCGATAAGCGTAAGGAAGGAATTGTCCTCCAAATGCCCATTGAGGAACTGAGAATCAGGCTCTTTAGGTAGCGAGATTCCACGCACAAGACCTTGAGCTTTGGCATGGGCTAAGAGATAACCAAATCCTTCATCCACTAGCACATATACTGCATGGGCAAGAGGACAACCTTTCCTTATAGATCAAAAAAGTCCAAAGGGCGCTGAGCTAAGGCCATTGATGGAGATTTGAGCGGATGCGTCTGCAAAGAGCATATTGACGGTTTGAATAAAATAGTTCCAAAGCTAAGGGCCTGAAGCATGATGAGGATAAAAGGCCATTCAATCCAATCATAAGACTTCTCAAATTCAATCTTGATAAACACAACGGCTTGATGAGATCTGTGAGAGGATTCCATGCCTTCCCAAACCGCGATGATGTTATCCAGGATGTAACGCCCGTGTACGAAGCCTATTTGCTCTGACAGAATAATAAGAGGTAGAAGATTGTGTAATCGTAGAGCTAATGCTTTGGCAATGATTTTAGAGGAGACATTGAGCAACGTAATCGGCCACCAAAATTTCATTTTCTCGGGGTCACCTTGCTTAGGGATAAACTTGATGTTCCCCTTATTAGTGCATGGTCCTAGGGAGTGGTTTTGAAACCCTTCCAAATAGACCTGAAAAAGGTCTTGCTCGACATAATCCCAGAGAGTTTTATAGAATTCACCCGGGAATCTGTTGCAGCCCGGCGCTTTATCATTAGCCATTTGCATTGTGGCTTCGTGGAGGTCTTCAATGGAGAGCATTCTTTCAAAGATCACCTTCTTTGTCTCTGAAATCTTGCATGGCGCAACCCCCAAAAATTGGTCAAGAGTGGATCGACAAGTTGCGGAGGGCGGCTGAGCTTGAAAGATGAGCTTGAAATGGCGCACAAAGGCTTGCAACATAAGCTGCAGATCAGTAATTCGAACTCCGTTGTTCGTGATAGCTTGGATCTATTGAGAAGGCTTTCTGGCTCGAAGAGAAAGAAAGAATTCTTTTGAGACCCGATCTCCAACCTTTAGCCAATGCATTTGAGCTCAGATCTGAGTGCCTCTTGCATTATAGTTGTCCACAATTTGGATTTGATGCCAGAACGTTGCAACTTGCAGTTACAGAGCGTCAAAGAAGGGATCACTTTGAAGTGCCACCGTTGCCCGGCTGAGAACCGAGGTGTTAGCGGCATATGAGTGGCGCCAAATTTTGCTAGCTAGCGGCCGTAGATTCTAAGAAATTTAGCAGTCTGAGTCAGCGCATCTTCACACCATTGTATCCAGCTGTATTACTTGGGTGGATGAAAGCGCTGACAGTGACTGGGTCTTCAAATTAAACTCCAAATCCGCTTGATATGATTGACAGTGGGGCCACATTGCATCAATGTTGTATTAAAAAAGAATTGACCTTTATGACAAAATGGACGCACATCATGCCAACATATATGAAATCGTATAGGGGAGTGGTCCGAAAGAACAAATTCATGCATAAGCTCTACATGCATGGAATAAATGCTATCAAACTCAATTTTTTTGAGCTAACAACATGGCCCTATCAAGCCGTTTAAGGACGTGATTTGTCCCTCCACAGAGATTGGACCACGTGTACCAAGTTGCAAAGGTGGGAAAGTGAGATGTGTTTGGATCAAAGAATCTGAATTTATTTCGTATGAAGTACCACACTTCCCTTTCACTAAGTGTCCACCTCATAGGCAGGTGGCCACATTTATCATTTGGGGACTCAACCATATTAAAATCTCCACTTATTACCCAGTAGGCATTAGGAATGGAGTTGGCTATCCATCACCACAGATCGGTCCTTTCAGCTGCATCATTCGAGGCATAAATATTACTAAGCTCAAAAGGGCGGCCCTCAATATTAAAGAGGACCCAAATGACATGGTTGGTAGGGTCAATTCCATGATCAATTAATAAGGGCCACCATTTAGGAGCAAAAAGTCAAATTAATCCCCCACACCCTAATATGGTGTATTAGCTAAGGGGGAGCTACGTAGATGCTCAATTCAAGTCCATAGATCCTATTACTATTGTAGAAGACAAGAAAATAATAGTTCAGTCCAAGGGGGAGTCTTGTGAGCAAGTAAGTTGAATGTATTGTTGTTTTTGTGTCTTATCATTGTCTTTTCATGTTGAGTTTTCATTGAGTCTTTATCATAGATTTCAAAGGAGGGCAGTAGGGTCAGAAACATGAAAAGGGGAGTCTTGTAGGTGTGTGGTCTTGTTGGTTTCCATCAATATTTCTAAAGGTGGTTGTCATCAATGAAAAAGGGAGAGATTGTTGGCCATTGTGTCTAGTGTTCTCATTGATGTCAAAGGTCATTGATGGCAAAGGATGTTGAGGTGTCATATGTGTCTCCATAAGTTTTTATCCAACGTCAAACATGAAAGTTGATTGGTAGTGTCTTGATTTGGTGAGTTTTCATGGTGACTAGGCATGGTTTGGAGCATGGTATAAGCATGAATGGTCATGGTATGAGTTCCAGAAGTTGTCATGAGGTCAAGCAAGGTTGGTATGTTGTGTCAAAGGTGTCCAAGTGTCTGCAAATGGTCAACAGATCAATTCATGTGATGTTATGGGGTGAAGTGGTCGTTTTAGGCCTATTCCTAGACCTAGGTCAAGCAGTATGAGATAGAGGCTTGAGTTTTGGAGCAGATCGATCTGATGTTTCATGGTCCTTTGGAAGCAAGAAGGTGAAGACAAGGCTAGTAGACACAAGTAATTCTCATTGGTTGAAGAGTTGCAAAAGTATTTGAGCCTAGATGTGAGTTGGCATGCATAGAGGATGTTTTCATGATGCTTCATGACAAGTTTCATGTCAGTATGAAGAGACTTGTGCAAGATATGAAGTTTTTAGCAAAACCGAGTTCTAGAGAAGGAGAATCCAACTCGATATGGCAACTTGTTTTACTCACCCACTAACACACATTTTTCATATGATTATGTGGCTTTCGATGATGATTTTATATTGAGCTAAGAGTTTTGTTCAAAAATAATGAGGCGGATTGATCGTCAAAATTTTATGAACAATCGTTAAGAAGTTAAGTTGGTTTGAAACCCTAGTTAAACCCTCAAAACAGAGCTACTTGGAAGAAGTGAATTGTTTCGGATCCAAATGGATAAGGACATCTGGTTTGATGAATCAAGGGTGTAGATAATTTTTCTGAGCTAATTTTGGCATATGTTTCATATTCCAGTTGTTTCAGGAAGTGAGATAAAACCCCTATTTTGTGGAGATTTGCAATTTTAGCGCTGAGATGGAAGTTCTAGGATAAAAAGTAAATTGTTCCAGAATCCTTGGGAGATTATCTAAGTATCCCTGAAAAGTTTCAAGTTGATTCAGTGGAGAAAATGAAAGATATAGGTCTTCAAAGTAGCACTACCGATTTTGGCCTTGAGGGCTAAAATGCTAGTCTTGTGGTTTGAAGTGAGTTTGATTGCTTTGCCTCATGAAGCAATGGTTTTTAGTCATGAATAGTTGTAAGACACCTAATATGATGTGATGAATCTCTTGGTTTGATCTAGAGATTTGATTTATTGTTTAATCCTCAATGGCCTAATTGGTCATATTAGGCTTCTCAAGAAGGTGATTGAAACATGGGTGTTGGATTGTTTTTCTCCAAATGGAATATGCATGTTAGTGCTTGATGGTGTTGTCCAAGTCTCCCTTGATGTGTTCCATGATTTGGTTGAGCTTGGAAGTGACCTTGGAGGTGGTTAAGCATGTTTCTCTCAAGATCGGTTCTTGAGTCCATATTGGCAGTATTGAGCAATTTCAAAGATTGAGTTAGTTGGAAGCCTTGCACTATGAGTTGGAGGATAAAGTGAGTTGTTTTGCAAGAGAAATTTCCAATGGTATATAACTTGATCCATGATGATAACTTTTTCTATGTGAATTTGGTCGTTCTTCGGGATTGTTTTTTGGGTGCTTGGAAACCTAGTTGTGCATGGTTGCTTCTTGGAGTGTTTCATGGTGGGGATGGCAGTTGCAGAGCTTTTTGTGCTTGTTAGTGATGCTAAGGACTTGTGCCTGACTTGTGTGGATCTTCTTGAGTCATGACAAATCTTCTATGTGCCCTTAAAGATCATATTGCATTCGTTGGGAGATGAAGAGCTTGTTTTGAGCTTATTTGAGTGTCTTGGAGCTTATTGGAGATGGTGTGACCCCTGCCAACCTACTTGGGTCTTTTGAGTTGATTTATATGATCTCGTTGTTATGTTTTTGAGTTGGGATGACCGACCTATTTGGTCATGTCCGACCTAGGGATGTTTTAAACCAATTTTGGGTATATAAGCTAGTGTATTTGGTCATTTGTGATAAGTTGAGTCCATGGGGATATGAGCGACCTAGAGGAGAAGCAAGAAGAGCTTAGAGGAGTAAAGGACAAAGCCTAGAAGAGTGATGAAGACCTGAGAAATTTTGAGGATAAGAAATGTTAGGGCAATAGACCTATTCAACCCATGAAGAACCAGATTTGAGTGAGTTAAGAGAGAGAGAGAGAGAGAGAAGATTGAAGAGGGTTTGGAGTGTTTGGAGTTGAACTTGGATCACAATCAGTTGTGGGAGCAACAAAGATTTTGTGATCATTCATTTAAAATCTTGTGTGATGAGTAATATTCATGCAAGTCCTTTGTTATGAGTAATATTAGCAAAGGTTTTAGGAGTTGGTGCTCCTTGTGGGGTTGGTGTCTCACTAAACAAATCTTGCATGATGTGTAATATTCATACAAGTCCTTTGTTTTGTGTAATATAAGCAAAGGTTTTCAGTGGGTTTCTTCCCCTTGAGGGTTTCGCACTTATATGTTGTGTATTTGTGCTCTCTCTCTTGCTTTGCACACTTGTGGATAGTTGTAACGATCTTAATAATCTCACATGGTTATGTATGTTGAATGGACATTTTGAAAGATGAATGTATGGTTTGAAAAAGAAATGTAAATGTTGTATGACTGATTCACCCCCCTATCAGTCACTGTGCTTCTAACAATTCTTAGTCAATATGATCCCTTTGTGCCAATATTAATGGAGTTATTCTTCATCTCATAATCGTTTATTTTTCCCATTGATCATACAGAGGGATTTGTACAACACAGGTACCCTTTACCTTTGGCAATTCCTTTTCTATTGTCTTAGATTTCCCCGTAATTTTTTGAAGTCAAGTTTTCATCAAAGGTCACAACCCCTTCAGTAGTCAATAGAGAAAACTTTGACCAATTCTCTAACACCACTTTGTCGATCCCCTCTTCTAATGTCCTATCTTTGAGCTCCCATGAGCTCTCTTATAGCTCGCAGTTCTCCTTAGAGGCTCTAAATCACCTCCCTTACTTTGACCATAATGGCCTTCTAATTCACAACATTTGGGTACACTTTCCCTTTCTCTTGCGAATTACACAATCGTTTTTGCTCCTTTCTTCACATAAGACTACTCTCCTACACTTGGATACAACCCACCTCTTGCCACAATATTAATGGTTGTACCTCCTCGATAGTCCCTCTTGTCTTTATGTGAAGATCAATGTTGGTCCAGATTCATTGTCACCATACCTTCTCAGTTTTACACCTCATCAAACACAAGCATCTTTTTGCACAAATTTGTGCATTCTTTTGTTTTGTGTTCTTCCACACAGTTAACCCAAGTAGGGAACTATTGACATTGTCTTTGATAGTGACTTATTGCACCACATTTGAAAAAAGTTCCTCAGGCACAACAACCTCCTTATCCTTGACCTTTGTGGTCCCCTACTTTGCCTCTACCAAAACCCCCTCCTTGGCTTGACACAATTGTTGTTTAACACAATTTGTGGGCCTTAGTCTCATGTTATTCTTCAATCACTCAAAAGTTCTATATATCATGAGTATTCATCTCGCGTAGTTTACACCAACAAACGACTTTGGTCTGCTTATCCCTTCTTAACAATAAGAAAAAAATCATTCCCTATATTTAATCAAATCCAAGTATGTTTATCCATGGTTGTGCACCTTGTGATATGTAGTTAAAGATTACAAAAGTATACAATGCTTACACAATAGAGTTCGTGAGTCCTAGTTCTACACATATTCTAGTATGAACACCCTACAATTACAACCAACCTCTAAGTTCTACCAAATCTCCCTATTGACCTCCTCTCCAAATGAATTTAGCCTTGATCCTCCTTTAATGTCAAATAATGGAAAGCTTTTTTAGGATTCCTTAAACCCCTTGGCCTTGCAAATTGACAAGGGGATATTCCTAGATGTCTTAAGGTTGCCCTAAAGGATGCCTAGTTAGCATTGAGTTATCACGCACTACCAAGTATCCAAAAGTTTATCCCCTTCACTTTGAGGCTCTTCTTTCACTGCCACAATCTCATGCCAACCACAACCTCCTTGCACATGGTTCAAGACTCATGGATGTTTGTGCATCATCAATTCAAACACCTTCAACCCTTGGATTGATCTCCATAGACATGCAAGCAATATTGATAGATGTGTAATTTCATTATAGGCACAATCACGTCTCCCACAATCCGTTTGCCTTCATATTTGCACAAAGCCCATGCAAAACCTCTTGCGTGTGTCCAAGACCATCCATCCATCCATCTTCAATAGATGTCACACACACTCCAACAATGTTACATTGCATCCATCTCTAGTAGATGTTGCATACACTCTTGTAGCGGCAAGATACAATCTTTGCACATTGCCATGACACCCCCTAAATGTGCGCCAAACCTTCTACTACACACATCCTTGGCTTTGACAGGATCTAGCACACACTCATGTCAAACTACAAAGGCCAACTCACATTGTACTAAACCATGAGGTGCCAACAACATGCTACCTAAATCTCAGTGCCATCATTTAGCATAACTCCATTGTTTGCCGCACCACGCCACACTCTGTGGCACTTCCAACATTGTCATTATGCCAGGGTATCTCTCAACATAACAAGCACCTTTCAGTCTTAACACATAACGATAAGAAAGAGAAAAGTCACACATGTAGTCTCATAACGGTTCAACTTCTGTGAAGGTTTTTTCTGCCTTCATGGCATTGTAATATATATGGATACAAATTTATAGCTTAGATAATATTCAAAATAAAACATAGGCAACCACACATCTTTCTCAAGAGTATCTCATGTATAGGACACAAAAATAAAAACTTGTACTGTCCCAAATCTATTATTTGATAGAGACGCAGATATATACACACATTTATTGTTCCACTTATATTCTCTTAACTTTCTTTAATTTTCTAAAATAGCTTCCACATACACATATAACACATCTAAATTCACATTTAGGGTGCTGTCCATGGGGTCACATCCTCCAACCTAGATCAATTAAGCTCAAAATTATAGGAACATATTGTTACACTTAATAACATGTAGCTTAACCATATTTCATAATTCCCTTCTCGAATGTACGAAACGATTTATTCTATAACCAAAGGCCGCCTTTTTGGTCACTGAATAGTGAAACCAATGCCCTTGGGTAGATTTCAACAACGGCCTGCATTATCTTACTACTAAAAATATACAATCTGTACTGATTCTATTTAAAGATGATTACAGCAGAGAAAACTCGTATCAAGGACAACATTAAAAGGTAATGTTAATAACAACAGCTTGCTAGTAAGCACTAGAAGTCACCTTCATTCAACCAAGACATTTTATTCTCCATGTGAGTGGAGGTAAGTAGTGTAGTATCAGGAATAATACACAGTGTGTGCCCTTTATGATCCAACTATATTAATTTTTATCGTACTTTTCCATCGCTAACAAGTTGGATGTCGGCCCTCACAAAAATAACACTCAGTTATTTCGCTTCAGAGATCTATCCGATGTTATCATATTTCAGTCCAAGAGCATCAAGGCGGGCATCAGATTTATTAGGAACTTTACAGATGATACTCCCAACGTGATCAAAGATTCAAAAGTAAACAAGCCCTCGTCTTATGATAGTTGCATTAGCTTAAATATTGTGCTCCCTGGTGCAAAAATGTTGGAAATGTATTTATGATCATCAGGCAGAGGACTTCATGCACCCAACTTGCTAGTACTTGTTTGTCTTCTTGTGACATGCTGTAGCAGTTCAATAAAATGCAAAACCATATTAAGAATCAACGATGACTGCAATAAGTTCTTTGATCCAGTAATTACAGAAAATACAAAAACCATAAAAAAATGGAAGATCTAAAACTAACAACTTAACTTCTAGTTTCTTGACTCCTCTGCAAATCTTGGCAAGAAAATTAGTTTAGAAAAACCGCTCAAATCTCAAAAAACCAATCCATGATGGCATTATATTGATTTTTCTAGTTTTTACTCATCTTTTACAGTTTCCTTGACCCAAATATTTGCAAATAAACATTGTTTAAGAGCAGTAGAATGAACGATGTCAGGCTCCCATTTTTTCAATTTATTTATATATGGAACTCAGGTTTACACAACTAAAAATACTAACAGGTATCTAAAACTTATTATGTAATCAATATTGCAAATTATAGTGGGTCCACTGAACCATATATCCTTTTAACTCTAAATATGCACTAAAACTTTCAGGCATTCCCCAAAGTTCAAGCAGCTTTTCAATTCCATAAATAATTTTTCATCCAGGAATGGAATCGAGACCATGCCAACTCAACTGCATCCTGATCGTGGTCACCAAAACCTAGTTCCACTTTCCTCTTGACAGCTTCTGGAGATGAATTCATAAATGCATGACCCTTTCCAGGGTAAATATAGACCTCGTGGGGCACTCCTGATGCCTTCAGCTTTTCCTCCAGAGACTTGGCCGCCTGCAAGGTAAAACATAAGCAAGTTAAATTTTCCTTAGCCCTTGCTATTCACACATCCCACACCTGGACAGAGACATAAACAACTGTGATAGAACTAATCATTGTGAAATTCCATTAATAACCACAGTTAGAATGGCATAGGTCTCCCTAATTTATCATTACAAATGAGAGAAAATCGTACAGGCTTCAATGACAATCCTTTCAAAGAAAATAGCTGTAAAAGGGAAAAGCAGTTCTTGTTGCAACCTGACCACATGCAATCAATGACAATCTTGAATCACAAAAAAATATCTACTTGTAATATACGATAATTGGCCATATTTACTAAATATATCATTATATATCAAATATTCAGCTGTCAAAAGCAAATTGTATTACCAAGAAAGATACATCGGCATGCCAAAAGGCAGGACATGCTTGCTTCTGACATGAAATGAGCCTTCTAAATCCTGAAATGATTCAGCAGATCATAGACTTGTTTCTTAGCCTTCACAAAACAAACCATCCATTACTAATCCCCTAATAACTTATTATTCTTCTAAATCCAAATATAAAATATAGATGATGTAACCACAAGTCCAAATCATGGCTAACAAAAGGCACGAATTCTATATCTGTTCTACTCGACTCTCCTATATCAAAATAAGTTAGGAATAAATAAACTAAGAAAGAAGCTCAGGGTTTTTGAGTTCATGTTCACATGAACTTCAGTTTTGCAGCATCTTAATTTCTCTGCTTCTTTGGAGAAAGATTCAAGTTCGAAACCTCAATGATCAAAAGTCCCTCGAGTCTCTAAGAAAAGTTTTGGAATGCCCGTGTTCATTACCACTTATAGAATCATTAATCATTAATCAAATCAATAGATATGGCCAGGATTAAATCATGATCAGGGGCCAATATTGATTTGTAAGGTTAGTCATGGGTCAAGGTGGTAGATCCTTGCTGAATCAATATAAGTACAATTCTTATGATCCCACTCTTGATATAGAGAAACGCCTATGTATGCAACGTGTGTTTCTTAACACCAAGAGCAGAGCCATATTTAGATTACATCATGATCCACGACAATAATGTTCCTGCAATTTGCCTTGTGAGTTTGCTTATGTTTTTATCTATGTTGCATGGGTACCTCCCCCCACCCACCGCACCCGTACCAATACGTCCCGGGTATGGATACCTCCCAAGTACCGTACCGATATGCCCCAGGTGTGCCTGGGTACGTCCCAGACGTACTCAACACATACCCACCACATTTCAGCACTGCAGTTACAAAATAATTTTTAAAAAAACATCAACCCAGTCAATGCAAACCCTAACAACGCATAAATTAATTAAAAAACAAACCCTAAACTCCTGTAAAACCTAAAAAATGGCACTCGAACATTACCAAAACACAAACAATTCATTGTTGGTTTTTCCAAGTGTAAGAGTAAAGTGTCAAAGATGAATTGAGGAGGCAGCTGCCATTGCAAGGAGGATTTGTTTGAAGGCTGCCATTGCTTGCAAGGAGGAAGCTAACTGAAAGGGGAGCTAGAGAGAATGGCATACAGGAATTTGCTTTTTAGGCAAATCTAGATATATATTCTAGATAATTTGTATCCATATTGAGACACGATTAATGAAAATGTTAAAATTTAGGATTATTGAATGTTTTGAACCTTAAATATCCTACTATAATTTTCAAGTTTTATATTCCTTATGGACTAAAAAATGAGTGCCCACATATATATATGGATGCACTCAAGGGTTTTTGAAAATCAACATATCTGCGTACCGAACCCGTATCCTGGCAACGTAGGTTCTTACGAGTGTGTAATTATGGCTGCCTTCAACATGGTATCAAAGCCCATGGGGTCTTGGGAGGAAGATATGGTCAAAGATATTAAGACATGATGCGAAGGTACTCATATTGCTTTGAAGAAAAGATTGTTATGGTGTGTGAACAAAACAAAAGCTCTCTTCACTGCAAACAAAACAGTGGTGTGTGAAGTATATCAGTTGAGCAGTGTTTGTAAGGGTGTCAGTCCATTTCCCATTGGAACTTTGCCTTAGCCACAAATTAATTTGCTGTAACAAAAAAAATTGGTCATTGATTACCATTATTGTAAATTGATACATGATGTTTAAAAGCCCCTATTGTGTTGGTGCATCAATCTGATCAATCCACAAAAGGACCTAATTGTATTATTTTTTCGCCGTAAGTATTGGTTACATTCTATGACCTAGCCGGGAATGAGAGGATACATTATTTAGAAGCTTGGCTGTATCAGCGTTCACAGTGATAAATTCTTTCTATAATAGAACATTCAGCCTTGGCCATACAGCATTACAGACTTTTTTCTTACACTCCACAGCCAGCCCACTATTCTTTTTATTTTTACGTTGTTTTGGCTTGGCCAAACCCCTTGAACCCTGGAGAGGGTTCTTAGCTACATCGCACACCACATTACAGGAATACAGAGTACAACAAAATCTTAATTACATCCTACAGGGAACAAAGCCCATCAGCATTTGAACCTGGATTGTCATGGTCATAAACATTCCAAATTGGTGCTAGACCACAGCTTGACAGACTCTTTGGTTTTGCTTTGGAAGATGTTTAACATAGGTCATATAACTCTTCGTAATTATTTGTTAGAAGTATGTCTTAATGTAGTAGTTTCAAGGACCTTTTATTAATCAGTTTCCCACTGAAATTGAGCACAGCTGGTGGTGTATCTTCTGTGGGTATTTTGAACCATTGTTAAGCACAGAAAACAAATTTCTAGGCCTTGACAATATGAGATATTATTTGGGCTAAAGCTCAAATTGAACATGGATCTGTTCACATTGTAGACTCTTTGCTTTGTCATCTGTTATGACCAAATTTCAAAAACATCTAATACTCACTGCATTAAAGCCACCGGAGTCCTAAAATAGATTGTAGGGATTGTTCAAGTAGGTGGTTCATGGAAATGGTGAAAAGATGAATCTACAATATCTGTTTAGCAATCCAAAGAAAGAGCCATCGACACTTCCATTGTCACACCTTTCAGCTCCCACTCTATATTCATGAAAAAGGATAAAAATTGAAGCACAATTCAAGGGCAGTAAAATTAGAGCACAGCAGGACTGCTGGGGGGTCTGGGATGCTGTTGTAAGGTTGTTCAAACTTCAAAGTGCTAGTATGGCATCCTCCATACACACATGGTACTTTTGCAAATATTTCTTGTTTCAAACAATTTTGGAAGAATTTCAGATGCATATGTGCATATCAATAGAGTTTCATATACTGAACTGCCATTACAAGATTTGATCCTGCGCATCCATTTTGAAATGATCCATAATCATCTAAAGTAACCAGTCAACATTAACATCCCAACACACCCTCTTAATGCTAATCCGGGATACATTAGTTTCATTTCAATTATAATCTTGATTAAGGGGCTCTGATCCCCTTTTTTTTGGTTCCCTCTGCATTAAGGCTTTGAGTTGATTGTTCATGCAAACATGGGTTTGAATAACTCTAAAAGAAAACTAGAAGTCATATCCCAGAAACTTTCCTTATTGAATAGATGCAGTTTTCCGTAATTAAAAGGGTAAAATAATTGTTATTAGTGTATGTGAGCTAAGATGGTGAAATTAGGAATCCTTTCTCTATATTAGGATATAAATAGAAGAGCATACTAGAGCCAACACACAAGCAAGATATAACCATTGTTACGTGGGGATGCATTCCCTATATTTTGGTGGCATACATACCGGACATCACAAATGTTTCAGGGACTTGAGGACTTGTGGGGGATGTCCTCTGTTTTTTTTAATCTTTCAAAAAAAAATCTGATGTTTTTACTTTAAAAAGGCTGTAATTTTTACCAAAAACATTGAATTATAATCTCAAAAGTACCTAAAATACATTAAATACAGTTTAAATCCCTAAATTTCATTAAATAAAGTTAGGATGCATCCCCTAGATTTTGGTGGCACATTGGACATCACTAATGTTTCAGGGATTTGGGGACTTGTAGGGGATGTCCTCTGTTTTTTTATATCTTCCAAAAGTTTTTTGATGTTTTAACTTTACAAAAAAGTTGTATTTTTACCAAAAACATTGAATTATAATCTCGATAGTACCTACAATACTTTAAATACAGTTTAAATCCATAATTTGATTGAATAAAGTTAAAATATTTAAATATTAGTTTTTATATATTATTTTAATAGCTGTCCCCAAAATTTGGTAAAATAATTGTCGTCCCAAAAACCCCATTCCATTGTCCCCATGTCCCCAAGACTTAAATAACTAAGGATATAACCAAAGGGGAATGAGCATAGTGGTTGTAAATCAGTGTTACACGGGGACACGTCCCCCCAAAACCCAGGGGTCTGGGACGTCCCAGACATTCTAGAGACGCCAAAACATGGAGGAAATGTTTCCTTGACGTTTCTTGAATGCCAACGATGAAGTCCAAAACATCTCAGGGACATGTTTAGGAAACGTTCGAAGGTTTAGAACTTGAGGGGGGGCAGGGGCATGTCTAGATATCCCCAGGACAGTCGAGGTACGTCCTAGGGACGTCCCCAGTCATCCCCGTCACGGCAGTTTTTTTAACACTTTTTCTTTAAAAAAACACTTTTTTGACTCTTTTTTTAATTGGAAAGTAATAATAATATAAAACAAACATAATAATCTAACCCTAACCCTAAAAGTAACATTCTAAGTTATAAAATGACTCTATGGCCTCATTCCATATCACATTCAATATTCACACTTGAGCAAAGTGAGCAAAGAGAAGAAAGAAAGAGCAAGAGGAAGGAGGGCAAGAGCAAGAGCAAGCACAAGCAAGAGGTATTTGTAATTTTATTTGCTTACAATGCTTGATAATAGTCTCTAGTTTTTAAAATTTAGATTCTATTTGCATTTTTTAGGGGTTGTTTTTAAGTTTTTGTATCTACATTCACAATGTAATCATGTTTATAGTTTGTAGGATTTTACAAAATGCATACTGCATAGGGTTTGGTTGTTACTTGGTTAGGCTTTTTTTTTAATAATTTTTAGATCTTAAAACATAAAACTCTTGATTGTTGATTCAATGATTCATTGAATAGGTTTGGCTAGGTTTAACTTTACCATGATAGTATGATACACATTCCTAGAAACAATAACATATAGGAATACAAAAGATTAAGCAAAATATGTAAGAATGTATTATTACAAAGAATGAAAGAAACTCTAAAATTTAATACTCTAAAATTACACTGAAAAACTATAGAATACAACATTTGATGTTTCAGTACTTTTTATGTTTTTGTTTTTACGTTTTAATTTTTTAATTTTTTGCATATAGTATTAGTTATTGGCCTAATAGCCTATGGCTTTTTTTTAAATCATTGTGATTGCAATTTACATGTAGTTATAACTTATGACTGTTTTTTTTATTCATTGCACAATGCATATGGTAATTGGTTATGAATGTTCTACTTTTTCTTAATCATTGCATATACTATATAGTTATTGTTGTTTTTATTCATTGAATAATACATATAGTTATGGTTGTTTTGCTTGTTTATAAATTAAAATTATAATCATTGCCTATACTTATAGTTATCGCCTTTTTTTATAATTTGTTACATATAGTTATGGTTGTTTTTTTAATTCATTGCAACCCCAACAATCATCACCATGAGTTCTTCTGAGTATGGTTATGAATCAGAGGAGGAGAGGGTTGGACTTGAGATAGGTGGAAGTGTTGGTGATGACATAATTGGGGGAGGTGGAGAAGTGAGACAAAATGTAGTGCCAACGGCAACTGGTAGTTTAGCTGGTAGTGCTACCAATTGCCCCTCTCAAATGTTGTCCAGATTTGCCATTGGACCATTTGATAAGAAGAAGCCATTGCAACAATTTGCTGAGATACTTGAGAACCCCAAGTCTGGAGGGGGGAGTAAACTATGGAAGTGCAACATATGTGCATTGACTTGGCATGGCAACATCACCAGGACCAATGCACACTTGTTGCACCTTGCAGGAAGGGGGGTTAGTCTTTGTAAGGCTCTTTCACTAGATCAAAGAGTAGAGATGGTGAGACTTTTTAATGGAAATACCACAGACAACATTCCAGAAGTTCGTGGTACTAGCAGTGAGGCTAACACTCCTTTGAGCTCTCTTAGGACTGGCAAGAATACTTTGGCTAGTTCTAGTTTTGGAATGACAAAAGTGGAAAGCAGAGGGAAGAGAAAGGTCGTGGGGGCAGCCCCCAATCCAGTTGTAGACATGTTTGATTCAAAGGCAAGGGAAGAGGCGGATGATGCTATCGGGAAATTTTTCTATGTTGTTGGGATCCCATTTCATGTTGCTCGCTCTCCTTATTACAAGGAGGCTATGGCCAAGGTAGCAAAAACAGGTACAAGTTATGTGCCTCCTGGAGACACCAAACTGAGGACAACAATCTTGGATAGAAACTATTCCAAGGTTAATATGTTGGAGGAGATGAAGGTCACATGGAAGGTCACATGGATGCAGCATTATCATGGATGGGTGGACGGATATTAGACACCGTCCACTCATCAATATCATTGTCTCTTGCAAAGATGGACCGTATTTCTTGAGAGCAATTGATTGTTCTAGGAAGCAAAAAGATGTTGAGTTCCAATTTCAAATTTTGAAGGATGTCATTGAGGAGGTTGGACCTTCAAATGTTGTACAGGTCATCACAGATGCAACTTATGTGTGTAGAGCAGCAGGCAAGCTAGTGGAGCATGCCTACAATCATATTTATTGGACCCCGTGTTGTGTGCATGCCATGAACAATGCACTGAAAGACATAGGGAAGATTCAGTGGGTCAACAAGATAGTGAATGAGGCCAGGGATGTGCAAAAGTTCATATGTAATCACCACACATCATTGGCACTCTTTCAAAGCTTTTCGAAGAAGGAATTCCTCAAACTAGTTGACACCCGCTTTGCATCCTATTTTATTTTGTTGGAAAGGATGTTTGAGTTGCAGGAGCCCCTACAAGTTATGATTATGACACAGGATTGGACTAGGTGGCGTGAGTCCAAGACAGAGCAAGGGAAGAGAGTAGAAGGAAGTGGTGGTTGAGGGAAACATTTTGGGTTGATGTGAAATACATCACATCAATTATAACTCCAATTTTTAGCATCATCAAATATGGGGATTCTAACAACCCCAATCTTGGTGAGATTATGAGTGCATTGACAACATGCTTGGGCAAATGAAGGCAGCTATTCAAGTGAGGGACCCCACTCTGGAGTTCTACCATGAACATATTCAACCCATCATTCAACATAGATGGGAGAAGTTGAACACCCCACTTCATATGGTTGCATATGCACTGAATCCCAAATGGTATGTGGAGAGGCCAGGTAGAGTTATCCCTTTGGATGACAATGAGGTGAAGAAGGGCCTTATGAAGGCCTTTAAAAAATGTATAGTCCACAAGAGGCTTCACAAATCAGGTTGGAGTGGCTCGACTTCACTGAACTTGATGGGTACAAAACTTCAACAAAGATGGACAGGGCAACATTGGCACATGACAAGCCGGTGAGTTGGTGGCAACTGTATGGGCGTCCAGGACTGCTATGAACACTTGCAATTCGCCTCCTTTCCCAAGTTTCTAGCTCCTCTACCTCTGAGAGGAATTGGTCTACATATGGTTGGATCCATTCTATTAAGAGGAATAGGCTTACCTCTACGAGAGCAGAGAAGTTTGTAGCTATACACAGTGCTTTGCATCTTATGGATCGCAAGACAATTGAGTACAAGCAGAAGCCCAGCATTACGGTGGGATGTAAATCCCGAGGAGCCGAGGCAAGTTGAAGAGGACAATAATATGCAATGAGGATTGATTGGGCTTTCCATTGAGGAAGAGGATGATAGTTCCAACGAGGAGTTCATGGATGTTGCTTCAGATGTTGATTCAATGATTTTTAGGCTGAAACTTGTCCTCTTTTTTTGTAATATTGACAATTGTTGGTGTATTTGAATTTGAGATTAATGATATGAATATCAACTATTGTCACTTGATCAATCAGAATGGTTTTATAATTTATTTCAGCTTATTTAATTTTAAGTCTCAAATTGAAATGGTTTTATTAAATTATGTATAACTATATTATTAATTAATAATTTAAATGTATTTGATATTTATGATTTCAGCTTATTTAAATCTCAAATGGTTTTATTTCATCTTATTTAAGTCTCAAATAGTATTATTTCAGCTTGTATATATAATTTAATCACTATATTTTTATATTCTAAATATGTATATATTATTTAATCAGTCGTCCCCTCGTCACCCCCCAATTGTCCCCAAAATTTAGAAAAAAATTGTCGTCCCGAAAACCCTGTCCCATCGTTTCAGAGTCTTAGGTAACACTGTTGTAGACGGACCTAACAGAGGGTAATCCGCACTCAATATCAAAGATATGGGGATGTGGGATCTAACTAGATCCTAAGGGGGTGGCCTCCAGGCCTAAGCAACAACTAATGGTAATATGCAAGAGAAACCCTTATCTAATGGTTATAATAACATTCAATAGTAAGCAAGTGCTATCAAAGAACTATTATGAAATAGACAAGGATATGGTACACTATCCCATCTAATACACGATATATCAAATTATCAAACCAATTACCTTTGAAAATCTCGTCAACATATTAATCTCCCTCTTTGGCTTGTAGCACCTTGTGGGAGATTGTTGTGGAATGTCCCCATTTTTTAAGACCCGTAGCCTATCTTTCCCCGTGGGCTTTGGGATGTTGCAAGGGGAACAATTTTATTAATTAATTAAATATTATTGCCTGAAGCAATAATTATTTACATATGAAGATTATTTAATTTAATTCCCAAAATATAAAAATTAAATGGGGAATTAATTAAATAAATATTTAGGTGGCTTTTATTGATAAAATCACCCTTTGAAAAGGGGACGCCACACCTAGGGGAAATAAACTGTTTTTATTCAATAATTTCCCTCTCCTAGGGATTTCGAATTTTGTGCCTCCTTGCTTATAAAAGGAGTGCTAGGATCATTATTATTTTTATGTTATGATGATATTTATTTGATACTCCATGCTTGGAGTTGAGATGCATGCCTATTAATGCTTTCTCTCTCCCTCTTGCATGGGAAGTAGTGAGCTGGTCTTGATCAATTAAAGTATTTTCTTTTGTGCTTGCAAATCTAATTGTTGCTAGTCTCTTTTCGCATCCATTGGAGAATTTATTATATCCTTGGTGAATCGATTTGCTTGTGTGGTGGTACGACTTGGTGATATATGATATTGTTCAGTACTTAGATTGCAGCGACTTGCTTTAATACCTATTTTGGAACATTTTCTCAGCAATTAGATCTGTGTTGTGCCCAGCGAATTTCCCATGGATGTTCAATACATTGTTAATGTAATACGACTTGGGTGAATGTAGGATTATAACTACTATATGGCAGCGACTATTTCTATTTGAATATGAACTGATTTGGAAGTATTAATTGAAGTAGTTTGACTGAACGTGAGCATGGCTTTTAGTTTATTTATTACAGCGATCATGCCTGGGCATGTTTGGCGTCTGGATTTGGAATGAACATTGCATGGTCATTACTTGTTTAGAGTGTATGTATACCTATGATTTGATAGCTGTTATTTAATAGTTCCAGCGATTTATTGTGGATGTTTGGAATACATATCGAGGCTCTATGATAACCAGCAATCTGCAGAGTTGTTTCTATTGCTGGCTCGTGGTATCCCTAGCCTGAATCGATTATCATATGCATGATAATATATCTCTGTTGCAGCGATCTCTTTCCAGGGTAAATCTGTGTTAGTATTGGATATGGTTGTGATCTGATTTGGGCACAAATGAAACTGCTTTGTTCTTCCTTGGATCAGCAACCTCATTGGGGAAGGTATTGAATGTTTTAAGGTACGTTTTGAACCTTCCAAGATCAGCAAATTGTATGTTACTTAGCTGTTATTTTCATGATATTTGAACCATTTAAGGCAGCGATCTGAATGTGTTTGTTGGGTAAAATATTGAATGCCTGGGAAGGGGAGAATACATGTTCCAATGATCTAAATGGACATGCCTGGCAATGATATGTGTGAAGGCATTTGGGAGTAACTCCAAGTGTTTTATTGCAGCTGAGTTGTGCTTGTATAATCCTTAATAACAGCAAGCTGGGTGAGGTTATTTGGATTCCTCTTTTACAATGATCTTTGGATGAATGTTCAACTCAGATCTCTACATATTTATTTAGTAGGTTGTATGGGTAGATTTAGATCAGATTGGGAAATCTTTTGCAGCGGTGTTTGATCTTCATATTTATGGAAAGCAATCTGATTTGTTGAGTCTTATTAAGTTCAATTGTGAGTTAATATTGTGTGAGCTTGCTTGTTAGAGACCACTAAACCCCTATTATTGGGTTTATTGAGTCATCTACTCAACTGGTTCAAGTAGTGTTGATTGAGCTTTTGCTATTGAAGTATTTGAGAGGTTGTTGATTTGCATATTTCCTATTGATCCCGGAGTTGGGATATTACATTGTTGTGGGGGCAACTCAAGAAGGATAAGAAAAAGGCCCAAGTAAAACAAAGTTTGGGACTCCGAAGATTAAGATAGACCTTAATTGCTCAACTCTTATTCTTGCTTCTCCTAGATGTGATGCTCCAATGCTAATCTCCAAGTGTAAGCTCCACTAAACCCTAGACATATAAGGGAAAATTTGTGAGTGAAGGCATAGCAAATTATTTGATGACACATACGAGAAATGACAATAATGATGCCTATATAGGGGAACATAACCTAGAGCCATAACTCAAACTTAGCCCACACCATCGGTCAGGCCGATGATGTCAGTTAGACAAGGTTTTCGGCAAAAAGCCCTCAACCATGGCCTAGGACATCGGCAACAATCCACAAAAAGGTGAAGGGAGAGGGAAGGAAGGGTCATGGAAGACTCTTGCAGTAGATAGTAAGGTGATCTAAAGGTGATATAAGAAGATATTGTGGAGGTATAAAGATACTTGTCCTATGCCACACCTCTAGACCCACGAAATAGTGCATCAGTGCAATTTCAGTCAAATTCTCTGGACAACTCTTCCTTGTCCCCTACAACGAGTTTCCTTGAACTCCTTGTAAGTATCAAGTCACCTATATATAGGACCAAAACAAACAAATTAGATCCAACAAATAAATAATACAAAGTGGGACCTACAACTTTTTGGAAAATCCAAAACCTAACAGGTACTCATAAATCTTTGAGTACCAAGCATAGAGTGTCTGCTTTAACCCATAAAGAGTTTTCTTCAAACTACACACATGGGTCTCTCGACCATACACCTCAAATCCACCTAGCTAATTAATGTACACTTCTTCCTCAAACGGCACATTCAAAAAAGTTGCCTTAACATCTGTTTAATGTAATTGCCAGCCAAAAATAGTTTTTGAAGACATAATGGTCATGATAGAAGTATAACTAACAACTAGAGCAAATGTCTCCTTATGGTTAACTCCCTCTCTCTAAGATAATCTTCTAGTTACACATCGAGCCTTGTACTTCTCTATGTTGCCACAAACTGCTTGCTTCACCTAGTATAGCCACATGGAATCCATCATTTATTGCCCCGCTAATTTTGGTACTCTCTCCCACATTAATCTCAGCATCCTGCCATACCCACTCACCTACTACCTCCTCATAATCAAAAGGCTCTACATCAATGATGGAAGACCTCACTGCAACATAACTAGGAAACTTCTTAGGAGGATGACTTACCCAAAAAATTCTTTGGAGCACCAATTTGCTCCTTTTCCTCTTACAATGTATGTTAAAGCCATTTAGGCTTCCTAATTGTGTTGCCTAATCTAAACATGTACTCCTTGAACCTTTTGTGGATCTACACTTGGGATAGAATGTGTTGTTTCCTCCTCAACTATTGCTAGAAGATCTTGGGACATGGAAGACAATGCATCCTCATCCACCTTCACATTATGACTCACTACTATATTGCTCTCAGATGGAACATAGATCTTGTAAGCCTTCGAGGTCTCACCATAGCCAATTAGAGGTTTCAAGATTCGTCCTCTTCTCTTATAGAACATGAATAAAATCTAGACTCCTAGACACTTTGAAATGAGAAACATCCGGTTTCTCCCCTGTAAATGCTTCCTCTAGAGTCTTGTCCTTCAACACTTTGTGAGGACACCTATTCAATATGTAGAATGCAGCATTGCAAGCTTCTTCCCAAAGAAATATATGCATATCAATATCATGAACCATAGGGTTAGCAGTCTCTGCCAAAGACTTGTCTTTTCTCTCTACAACCCCATTTTGTTGCAAGTTATATTGTATTGTAAACTCCCTATTGATCCATGCCTCTCTACAAAAAGAATCGAAGTCATTGGAGGCATACTCCCCTCCATTGTCTAATCTCGGTACCTTGATCTTTTTGCTTGTCTAGTTTTAAGGGCTTTCAGCTCCGTGAACCTCTTGAAGCCCTCATCCTTGGTCTACATAAAATAAATCCAGGTCTTTCTAGAAGAATCATCAATGAAAGTAATATAGTACAAATTACTTGTTCATGAGAATGATGTCATAGGTCCACAAACATTTGAATGAATCATATCTAGAATTCCCCTTGAGATATGCTCCCCGCTTAGAAAAGAGGCCTTGGCATGCTTGCCGATTGCACACCCCTATTCTACACCTTGAAGTAGGGGAACCTAACCAACATGCCCTCCAAAAGAGACAATGATTCATAGTTCAAGTGCCCAAATATTTTGTGCCAAATCTTGCATAGATAGTCACTATTGGTCAACAAAATGCTCCATTGGATCTGCCAAAACCTTGTAACGGCCACACTTTTTAACTTCCTTGGCAAAGACTCGACTAAGCTCGAGGCTATGTTTCCTAATAATTCCTTGCTGATCATTAAACTCAGCCCTACACTTCAAATCTATGAGATAAGAATCTGAAAGGATATTCTTAGTCATACCAAGAACATACAGTACCTCGTGCAGCTCCAAAACTTCTCTTGTGCATGCCAAATGAAATAGACTCTATCTCAATCATTGTATACTTGTCATCATTACCAAGCTCCACCTATATGTTTGTATTTTGTTTCTTCAATATGAAGAAGGTTGCCCTATTCCAATTCACATGTCTCAAGGGTCCACTGTCAACATACCACCCAACCCCTAAGACTATGTTTGTGGAAGGGCATGACACTATGTTGGTGGAAGGGCATGACACTATGGCAGAGGTTGTGTACAACTTAACAGTCAATTTGACTACTCCTAAAGCTTTCGCACTTCCTACAAACTATATCTACTATTGTTGTTGCTTGCCCTTTTTCTTCTTATCTAAACAATGAGAAGAATAGTTGCCATGCTTATTGCAATTAAAGCACTAAATACGACTCAAATCCTTCTTCTAGTGATTCAAAAACCCTAAGTTTTCTTTCTTCTTTTGGCCATTCCCGAATCCTTTCTTTCCTCCCTTCCTCACATTCTTAGTCAGGGCCTGGTGTCAAACATCATACTTAATTATTTAAGACTTCTTGTAGTCTTATCTCTTCTCCAATGAAAGCATCCTACAAATGCTCTAAGTCGTGTAAGTTCTCCCGGTCATAGATATAACCTAAACAAAGTTGTGCCATGGTGGACTGAGGCCACTCAATCAATCCAAACATTATTTTTGAATTCATCACCAACTAAACCAATATAATTTCTAAGCTCTAATAGCTACATCAAATAACTTTCCATTGTGTATCTCTTGCTCATGCAGCTAGTATTGGGCTTATTCCTTAGAAGCATCACCGTGGATACATTCACACTCTGGTACACGGTTTCCTAGGCATCATACATCTCCTTTGCAGTCTTTTTGGTGGCCATATTAAGGATCAAATGGTCCTTTACTGAATCCAACGAAATTAGCTTCACCTTTACTACCTTCTTGTTACTCTATCAAATCTTTGAGATCTATGGGAGGCATAACTTTCTTCTCCACAAGGTAAACATAATTTTGTTTCATCCAAGATGTTCTACAACCTTAATCTCCATGGAACATAGTTAGAGGATCCCTCCAACAAGTGACTCTCTTGCATACTAGGAGTTCTCATTGTTGCAATTGTTCAAATAAGCTTCAATCTATGATCACTGGATCAATTAGGGTTTCACATCCCACAACCCTTAATAGGTCCGTGTGACAAATACTAACGCAATTCTACTTCAATTGATGAAGCTTGGACATAACGCCCATTGAAATCCTCAGACATATCTGTAGTCCAAACAACTAGCTTTTCCATATATTTTAGAAGATTTCAAAACATTTTCCCTAATACCATATTGAAAATTCCTCCACAGCATGGTAAGCAAACTCTGATCTTAAAGAACCCTCTACTAGATAACTCAACACTGAAATCTAATTAAAACTGCTAAACTTTAAATGCTAAAATCTACAATCACATTTAATAGGGAAACATTAATTCAAAAATACTCACATATGCTCCAAATCACATCGCTATTTTATTAATCATAAAACATAAGCTACAATGATTTGGATTGCACTCTAGAAGAACACTCACACTGAAAGAAAAAGTCAATGAACAAAAACACCTACTCTATGCCTTCTTTTATAGATGATAAAAGACACTAAACAAATAACCCGGATCCTAAAGGCTAAAACCAAATCCATCCTAAAATTAAATCAACCCTTGACCTGATTTTATCCTAGGACTATGAGCCCTTAAATAGACAATCAAACTTTACAAAAGCAACTACAAATTAAAGAACTGCTACTCTAAAATTGGAAAACTACATGAAAGTAACTACTAAATCTAGACAGCCACGAATAGGAATGTTGTTCTCTATGACTGTATGCTCTACTGAAGTGTCCCAGGTTCTACACGTGCACCTTGTTGGAAGACGCATTCTGAACTACCATAATCCAACAGTTTAAATGCAATAGCTTAGCTTTTAGGAAGCTAACGCAATTAATTTAATTGTATATAGATTAGTTTAGCTTTTAGCAAGCTAAGAATTGATTTAGATGTACATTGTTTTGACTGGCTCTTACTTATCTATCTGAAGTGATTGAGAGGCATATTTATTTATTTAGATTTTCGAAGGTTTAATAGAATTGATTAAGATGTATATTGATTTGATTTGCTCCTAGCATGATTGATTAAGAGGTGCAGTTATTAGATTAGCTCTTAGAAGGCTGACAAAATTGAATTGTATGTATATTGATTTGAATTTTTGCTAGTAAGCTAAAGGATTGGTTAAGTTATACATTTATTAGATTAGCTCTTACTAAGCTAAAGAGATTGATTAAATCATACTGATACTAAATTAGCTTTGAGTAGCTATTTAAATCAATCAAATTGTGTTAGCACTAAATTACTTTTTAAGTTGTTATGGTATATGAGGCTTAATGATTATGAACAACAATGGAAAATATGGTTATTGTGTTGCTAAGCCCAAGGACTTAAAAACAATTGTTTAGTTACAAAGTGGGTATGCCATGATGTTGTGCATATCTGGTTATTGTGCTGTTAAGCCCAAGGTCTTAGAAACTATTAGTTACAAAGTGGGCACATCATAATGTTGTGCATAGTTGGTTGCATGGGAAACGTCACACGGCTATTTAGATTTTAATGGTGCCCTTGAACAAACCATAGTCCTAGTAATTCTTTGGAAATTTTGTGTGAGGGTAGTCTTTCAATGTACAAATTGTTAGAAGATGATGCTTCACATACGAAGATGTTGAGAATGGGAAGAAGTGAGATTTGATTCAACATAATAAGGGTTTCTTTAGTGAGAACCATATGGTAAGAGTGGTACCATTTTGATGTGCATGAAGATTAGAGCAAGTCAAGATGATATTTATTGGGATGAAGAATTGATGGAAGACGACTATAGGAAAATTTGGCGAGATTAATTTGTATTGTTATGATTTTGGACAATTAGTAAAATGTTATTTTCAATCCTTGTCAGAGGGATAGGTTTTTCTTCCTTTGAAAAGGTTTCCTTCAAACAAAATCAAAGGAGTCTAGTAAGAGTCTAAGAATTAAGAGTTCGTAAGAGCTTTTAGAAGGAATCTATAGAATTTGAAAGATCCTCAGTATTTCAAAGAGTTGTATGTAATGATATGTAATAGAGTGGTATCAAAGCTTGGTTTCTATATATATTTGTTATTGAGATAAATAAAGAAGATCTTTGCAAGATTTCTATCTGTTCTTTTTCTATCTTAATACTTGGTGTATGATCTGCATCTTTCATCTGCGAAGTAAGTTTATACCTCATAAGTCAAGCAAAGAGGTGAGCCTCCGGTCATGTAAGTCGTCGTGGATGTGCGCAATTTTAGATTGAAGGTCGATAACGTAAGCCATGCTGGAGAGTTGCTTATTTGTAACAGCTATGGAGTTTGAAGATCGTACCAGTGCTCAATGAGAACAAGCGGAACAAGATCTTGTAAGTCTATCTAATGTTTTCCCAATTAATTCTGCAATAGATATACAACAAGAATATGACCCCTTACTGGCATGGAAATTGCCAAAAATCCCGTATAATCAAATCTATGATAAATTATCCGCTTTTCACTTAGTTGTTGCTACTACATTACAAACTCGCAAATCTGTTATTCAAGTTCCACAAACTAGTAGTCATGAGTATGATATACCTTTAGTAGATCCAGCGGACATTCAGTCTATTTAAAAACAAAAAACCTGTAAATTTGCTCATATAGGTTGTGTTCAAATAGGGATTACTCCACTTTTCCGTCGTAGTCTAAATGCCTCTGTTCTATGTTGTTTAATGGATCTGCGTTTTGAAAGCTTTAAAGATTCCTTATTAGTTGTTATTCAAACCAGACTGCATAATGGCCCCATATCTTTTGAAGTTTATCCTAACTATCCTATAAGCCTGCAAAAAGAAGATTTATTAAAACAAGTCATGCGTCTGCATCTTGCTACAACAAGTTTACATATGAAACCTAGTGCATATCCATTGGCTATCCATTATAAAGTCATCTATCGCCATGTTAATACAATGTACCCTGCAGTCAAGCATGGCATCTCCAAAGGCAACAGCGTGGTGAGTCACACCAATATCGAAAGCCATAAAATTGAGCCCGAACTCATTTTGTGGTCTCAAATTAAAGTTCCAAAAGAATGGACCCTGTCTAAACGATTCATTGAAAAAGATCAGCCCATATTAGAAAATGCTACAGTTGTAAATGAATCCAAGTCAAATGTAACTCTGTCTTTCAGATCTAAAAAGCCTGCATCCGAAATATCTCGATCTAGTTCTTTTAGATCAGATAGCTCTTATTTCTCTGCAGCAAAACCCTCAAGAAAATCTATGAAAGAACAGACTTAGATCTGTAGTCACAATAGTCTGATTCATGATCCCAACACCGATTATCTTTGGTGTAAGGATTGCGAGCAGATCATAAAGCAAAAGTATGTCCCTTCTAATGGTCCAACCATAAGCATGGCTTCTAAAGAAACAAGTATCCTTGTTTCTCTTCCATCCCTAGACAGTAGTAAAATTTTATCTCCAGATGAAAACAAGAAAGCTATCTTTTGGTAACAAAAAATTGTGGATAGACATGTAGACTCGTCTGAGTCTTCCAAACTGTTAAATTGGACAAATAAAGCTGTTATGACTGTCCATGATCGTCTACTCACAGGAGTCTATTCTGGCAAAGATGGAGAAAACCTTGAAGGCCATTGAGCTCCATCAAAAAAGAGATCTAACTTCGGCCCTTAGATTATTAAATTCCAAAGTTGATGATGTTTCTAGCCATATAAAAAAGGTTGATAAGAGTCTTGAAAATGCTTCCAAAAACATTTCTATTTGTCCTGATATTCCCAGAATTGTGTCTAGAGAAGTTATAGATGTTGTTCAACCTCTTATTAGTCAATCTAAGGATACTAAAAAAGATATTGCCTCAAAAATAGGTACTACCCATAAGCTTGTACAAAACAGTCTGCATTTGTTGCATGAGTCTACTATTGAGTTAACCCAAAAGGTAGATCAAGTCCAAGAGCATGTCAAGCCTATTCTTGAGATAGTCCCACATATTGAGAAAATTTTAGAGAACACAAAGAAACCAGAAGAAATTGAACTAGACTGGTCTCACAAAGTTTCATGGACGGAGGTTGCTAATAGTCCTTCTAGAGAATAGTACTTTGTTTATCCCTGATAAAAAGGCTCCAGATAAACAATCAGTAAGCATGGCTAAGCTTCTTCCTGAAGAAGCAGAAAGTATGGTTTTAATGGAAGAAATCTCTAAAGCATCTACATCTGAGCCTCTGCATCATACTGCAAGGACACAGACCTTGCAACCAAATTGGTACAAATTGGATTGTTCTACTCCAAAACAAATTAAAGAATTGATACATGGTATTATAGGATGGGAAAATTCTCAGCTTTTATTATATAGAAAAGATCCCAAAGTAATTGCTAATGGTTTTGTTGGCATAGTCAAAGAATGGTGGGATGCCAATCCACATCAAGATGACATCTTAAATGGTGGATATGTCTCATTAACTGCAGCATTAATTCAAGAATTTCTAGGCACTGTGGATAATGACAAGCTTAGAAATACTTCTTTATTCTTGAAAGCCAGATCATGTGATATGAGTAGAATAAAAGAATATCAGTGCTATATGCAAAAGTTGTATTATAACTCTAGCCATATAAATGATCCTACTATGAGACTCAAATATATAGAATCTTTTCCTGCATATTTTGCAACAGAGTATAAAAAGGCAATGCATGGCAAAACTACAAAAGAATTGAGTTTAGGAGCCATAAACCAAATTATAGATAAAACAAATGCTCGTTTATGTCAAGAAAAGCAAGATCAAAAAGATGCTGCTAAAGCCCAGAAAGCCTTAGGAACAAAATTTTGTCAACTAATTGATAATGATCCATTTGGTTGCAGACCCACTCATAGTAAGTATCGTACCAAGAAGCCCTGTAAAGATTGTCCGTCTTCTTCAAAGGGGAAGGGTCGGTATAAGTATAAGAAAAAGCACAAGTATTTTAAGAATCAATTTTCACAAGATGTCCCATACAAGAAAAAATATTTCAGAAAAAAGAAATATATGGGAAAGAAAAAGAAGTTCATACCAACTTGCTTTATCTGTAAAGGCAAGCACTATGCAAATGAGTGCCCAAAGAAAGATACAAAAAAAGGAAAAGCAAAGATAAATATACTTGCAGCAAAAGGCATCACGGATCAAGATTATTATTTAATCTCTGATTCAGATTGTTATTCTTCTGATGTGTCATACATATCTTCAGAGGAAGAATTTCAAGTCAATATGATAGAACACACAGAGTCAGATTCAGACAGTACAGAATCTGGATATGATTCATTTTTGTCTTTCATTAATATGATTGCTAGTTTTCCTCACCCTCTTATGCCTGTATCTTCTAAAGGCTTATACAAGCAATTGGAATTAAGACAAAGTGAGTTTGAAGATTGTCCCCCATGGGATACTGCTAAGAAGACCTACATCTCGCAAAAAGTCAGAGAGTTAAAAAGAAAGTATTCAATACAAGTAAGAGCTGAAAATGAAGCTCGTGAAAGGAAGGAAGAAGAAAAAAAAAACAAAGATGGTCTCATCAGCAAAGGAATTCTGAATCAATGTCTACAAGGCCTCCAATACATGGACGCATACGCCAAAGACAAACTCCTTACAGAGGAAGAAGTCGTGGCAGAGGAAGATGTTCTCTGCCTAGGAGAAGTTTTCCATTCTTATTTCCAGAAGAAGATCATGAAAACAAATTCCAAATAATCAATTCCAATTCAGATATTGTGATTCCAACACCTGAGACTATGAGAATATGGAAAAGAAATAGAATAGAATTCTTACAGAAAGTTATTGCTAAGGCCACTAATGAATACAAAAGACTGATAGAAGAAGAATCCAGAGAAAAAAAAGAAGCTGAAATTGATGATCAGTCTATTGAAGAAGCCTGTCAACAAATCCTGCACCAAGAAGCAAAAGAACCAGTTCCAACATAAGAAATCAATACAAAGGTATGTACAGTAAAAGGAGCCCAGAATCCTTTTATCACCATTAACATTTGCATTCCAAATATTAAGCCTTATTCTATAGATGTAATGATAGATACAAGAGCAAATATTAGTTTGATCAAAACCAGGGCTATACCTCCAAATTGTTGGACTAAAACTTATATAAAGATAAACTTTGATAAAAAGGAAGTAATATCAAGATATATAGCGTATATTCCTATCAAGATAGAAGGATATGAAAGAACTCTACAGTTTTATCAACATGATATGCTCTCATATGATTGTCTAATAGGAGTTGATGTTTACAAGAATGTGGTACTTTTAGTATGAATAAAGATTTTATATCTTTATTTTACCCTGATGTTCAGATCCCCAGAAAGTACTCATTCAAAACTATAATACCCTTGCCAGAGCAAAGAAAGGAATCCAATCATGAGTGGCTTCATAAATCTATAGCCCTATGTAAAGGGAATATAGATGATATTGTTGAAAAAATCATGAAGAATTTGTGTTCAGAAAATCCTCATGCTTTTATTGAAAGGAAAAAGCATTATTGCTCTCTTGATCTGCAATTTCAGAAAGATGAAAAAGGGAATGATATAATTCCTAAATTCAGAGCTCATCATAAAGGCATGATCCCTACAGAAAGAAAAGAATGCCATGAAAAAATCCAAGAAGGATTTATGTAAATAAAAGGAGTGAACAAGTTCGTCAGAAGAAAAGGCTTGTTGTGGACTATAAGCCCTTGAATAAGTTTGTAAAAGTTGTGCAGCATCTTATTCCAGCTAAGGATGATCTATTATCCAGAATCAAAGGTTCAAAGGTATACAGCAAGTTTGATCTAAAAAGTGATTTCTGGCAAATTTTTCTCAAACTAGAAGATACCTACAAAACACCTTTTGTAGTATCTGGAGGACAGTATGAATGGAAGGTACTTCTATTTGGATTGAAAACTACACCATCAATCTTCCAGAAAATGATGGACAATATCTTTGGTGAGTTAGCTGAATTGTTGATAGCTTATATTGATGATATTTTAATATTTTCTAAATCTCCCAAAGAGCCTATTGAACATCTACAAAAGTTCTATGAAGTTGTTTATCAAAATGGTTTGTGCTTGTCTCCAAGCAAAATGGAAATCTTCAAGGATGAAATGGATTTTCTTGGAATCACAATCAAAGACGGCTCTATTGAGATGCAATCTCATATTGTCTCAAAAATTCAAGAATTTCCAGATCAGATAATGGAAAAAGTACAACTGCAGTGCTTTCTTGGTTATATCAATTATGTTGCTGGATTTTACAAAGATATTGATGTAGATAGAATTCTTCTCAATAAAAGGTTGAGAAAGAATGCACCCAATTGGTCATCTGAAATGACTCCAGCAATTAAAAGAATCAAAAAACAAGTTCAGAAACTTCTTGCTATGTCCCTGCCAGGACAGGGATTGAAAATCATAGAAACAAATGCAAGTGAAGATTATTGGGGAGCTGTACTTAAAGAGAGAGTAAGTAATGGTAAAGAAAAAATATGCAGATATTCATCTAGATCTTTCCAAGGATCAAAGGTCAAATACCATTCAGCTCATAAGGAGATATTAGTTGCTAAGAAAGCTTTCTTGTTCTTCATCTTCTGATTTAAAAGATTTCAAAGCTAGACTCAATAATGGAGATCCTGCTAACAAAACTGCATCCAACAGACTCCAGAGATGGGGAATGTGGTTTGATAATTTCAGCTTTGAAGTTGAACATAAAAAGGGTAAAGATAATTCTCTAGCTGACTTCGCCAGTAGAGAATTGAATCATTCAAAAAACCTAAATCTCACACAGGTAATCCATGAATTTGTTTAAACTATCTGGCAATGTTCTAACTGCCAAAGCTATCTTGAGTCTCTAAAAAGAAATGATAATGAAATGTCATATGAGGCACAACATTTGTTGCTTTCAAGAGGAATCATTTTTGTATCATCATATACTATAACAGAAGTAGCATCAAGGTTTATTGACCCTAAAATTCCTACTTCAGAATTTCATACCAGACAAGAACCTATGGTTTTCTGCACACTGCAATGGCAATGGAGACATTCAAGGTATGTCGAACCTCCTCCAGATAATATTTCAGTTGAAGGAATCAGACTGAGACAACTGGTCGCGAGACCAAATACATTATAGAGGTTTGAATTTTCTAAGCTATGGCCTGAAGGACATCCTATTGAGAATGATGCATGGAACAGACTAAGCACACCAAGAGATAGGTAGTATATTGCAAATCACTTCAAATATTTGCTCTCTAGATATCTGCCAACTAAAATTTATGATAGCCCCTTGCTTGAGATGCATCCTGATACTGTTAGAAATATTTTAATTAATTGTAAGATTCCTTGGTATGTAAAAGAATCATATTATGTCAAACCTAACGTTTTACAAGGACACCATTCTAATTCTGATGGACAATTATGGCAAAAGATTTATCTCCACCATCCCATGAATGTACATCCTCCTGCACCTAGTCATTTCCTCTGAATTCCAGATCACTACTTTTATCCATCACACAAACATTTGGTCCCAGATAATGATGGAACATCTTCAGTATCCAGACTTTGGTACGAGCGTAACACTCATGACCACTACTTTGCTAAAAGAAGAGATTGGGAGATCATCCAGCTCGTCTGATAGCGACAACAGCCCCAGAGTCCATTTCAGTCCTTAGCTATGATGACAGGCTTGTTGTCATTTCTCTGTCTTTCACAATAAAGTTTGGGATGACTTCTCTTTAGTCATTTCGAAAGTATGGTGGACCTCTCAACTTTTTAAAGGTGTCTTGTTGAGTGGCATGTACTCAACGATTGTCTTCCACTTTTCGTAAGTGGAAATCTTCTCGTCTACCTAGGTTACCGGTTACCGGTTTTTAGGTTGCCCATCTATCCTGTGAAAAGCCTCTCGCATTCCTATATATATGGACGTTGAGACTCATTCGCTACATCGGAGAATTGGGAGTCCAGTAAGAGTCTAAGAATTAAGAGTTTGTAAGAGCTTTTAGAAGGAATCTGTAGAATTTGAAAGATCCACAGTATTTCATAGAGTTGTATGTAATGATATGTAATAGAGTGACTAGTGTACTTTATTGTCTCTTGTAATATGTTCTATTTTGTTCTTGCTTCCTGTTTTACTTAATGCATTCTAACATGGTAAGCATATGCTTGGATTCTTGTTTGGATAAACCAGTGTTGTCTGGGAGCATGCGCCCTTCCATTTTTTGGTTGCACCCACACTGAGTATGTGATGGGTGCGGGTGCAAAATTCACCCTATTACGTACTTCAGACATGCCAGTGCAAAACAACAGACCCTTCACACCTGGGTGCATTTTTACTTGTTTAATCATGCAACCTTCAAATTTTCTGAAATAAATACATAAAAAACAGAAAATAGTTTAACCCTAAAAGCTAAAATCGGTCAATGCAAAACATTAAACCTAAAGTCATTCTTTTCAACTGCCGCATTTTAACACTTTCAAATTTCACTGCTGCATTTTAAGCTTTATGCTCTCAGAATAACATCTAACATATCATGGTAATGTGAGTGTTGTGTGTTTCGTTCATCATATCCAACTGAAACCAAATGCTGCCTTAAATTGTTCTCCACTTTAATCTGCTCTTTATAAAGCTTGTTGCAACTTATTTTCCTGCACAGATATTGATCTAAGGGATGCATTTTTAGATCTTGCTTTGGATTTATTTATGTTTCATTAAATATTGTCATAAGATGTTTCCTTTCTCAGTAATTTAACACAGCATATTGATTAATTTTACAAGGCTGCTCCGTCATTTTCCTATCAGGCTGCTCCGTCATTTTCCTGGTAGGCTGCTCCATGGTTCATCAAATTCAAGGCTTGAAGTCAACTATAAGAAAGTCTTAAAATTTAAAAATTTATCCTCTTGATGCAGATAAGTAAGAATAATAATACATGTTAGGGCATGTATGAAACAGCTTGCACAGAGGTAGTCTGCCATTTTAAATTTTTATTTATTTGTTAGTAATTGTATTTAGTATTTTTTACGTTTTTTATTTAAATAGGGTTATTGGATATGGCTTCCAAGAATGACAACACCAAGTATCCACTTTGGAAGCATTGCACAGTTTTAGAGAAAAGAAACAGAGGGGGCACAAAGCATGTTAAATGTAACCTTTGTGAAGGCCAGTGGTGGAGCAGCAATTCACAACTGAAAGCCCATTTATTGGGTGGTTACACTTATGGTGTTGAAGTTAGCAAAAAAACAATAGCAGATGCAAAATTGATGAAATAAATCAGATTTAAAGAACCAAGTGTTCCAAATGATGATATGAAATAGATCCTTTTAGTGCAATGCAATCTTTGGTTGTTGGTAGTGGTGCTACGGGTGGTAGTGGAATCGGAACCCAGTCACAAATGATACCTCCTTGTACACTTCCATTGCCATATTTTTTATGCATGTGGCATCCCATTCAATGTGGCCTGCTCTTCTTATTTCCATGAGATCGTGCATGCCATCAACGAGGGTCCTAAAGATTACATGCCTCCCACATACAGCAAGCTCTGCACCACATTATTGTTGGATGGATAGGTACAGGGAACAAACCTTTATTGAACAATAATATTTCTCATCCTGCAGGTCCATATTTCTTGAGGGATATTGACTGTACGCTTCAAAACACAAATGCCACCTATCAGGCAAATTTGTTGCCACAATCAAGGAATTTGGTCCATTAAATGTTGTTCAAGTTGGTCCTATACATGAAGCTGCAGGGTTGATAGTTCAGCAGCCATACAGACATATTTATTGGACACCTTGTGACATGACAAATATTTTGAAGGACATTTCAAAATTTGATTGGGTTGCTCCTTACATTGCACAAGGGAGGCACATACAAATGTTCATATGTAACCATCAACAAGAAAGAGCCATGTATCAAACCTAAGCAAAGGGTGAGCTAATAAAACCTTGTGATACATGGTTTGTTAGCTTTTTTATCTTTCTAAAGCAATTGCTTGAGGTGCATGCTGCACCAAATAACATGGTGAGAGTGCCCTAGAGGTCGAGAGATTGCTTCTAAACGATGCATTTTTGTTTCAGGTGAAATACATTACCAACATTTTGCAGCCCACGATAGCTGTCTTTTGCTATGCAAACACAGATTCTCCTTACTTGTGGGAAAATTATGAAATCATTAATTCCATGCATGAGCAGATTAAAAAAAATACAGATAGGAGCCCTGAATATACCAACAAATGGAGGATGAGATACTTGTACAATGGAATTGCCTCAACACACCTTTACACATAGCTGCCTCTGCCTGGGAATCCAAAGTGGTGTGCTTGCAAAAACAAAAAATATTCGATCATTAGTTGATGGATAGATGGCACGTGGTTTCATGTGTGGAAGATATATGTAAATGGTAAGAAGGCAAAGAAAATCAAAAAATAGTTTGTTTGCTTTGTTTGTGGATATGGGGACTTCGTATCCATGGATGCAAAGACTCATTTAAGTATGAAGGATCCTACTAATTGGTGGGCACTTTATGCGGGAGATCAAATTAGAGTTACAGAGGTTTGTCATTTGTTTGCTATCTCAGGTGGTAAGTTTGTCTGCTTGTGAGAGGAACTGGAGCATATATGGTTTTATTCACAATGTTAAGAGAATCTGCCTCTAATCAAAGAGAGTTGAGAACTTGGTCTTCATCCATATCGGCCTTTGATTGATATCATGTCAAGATCCTAGCTACAACAAGGGGCCTTCTAGGCAATGGGATGTAGAACCCAAGGACACTCGTTTAGATGAGGATATTCCTGAAGTTGGGTTTTCAGAGTTGACTGTGGTTGATGATCCACAACCTGTCCAAATGAATGCTGAGATTGAGAATTTCCATGAGCAATTGATGGACGATGATGAATGTGGATGAGGATCTCTCTACTTCAAATGCTACATATCCTACAGCATAGCCTTCTTTCACTTGTCTTGATGCCATATGAGAACTATATAATTTTGCAATTTTGATTTACAGTTACTAATAGTAGTAACATATAGTTCTTTAATACATGTCTACAATTATGCAATACTTTTTTATGAAGATGACTACTAGAGCTTTGCTGTTAATCAGAAAAGGTTTTGTAATTTTGTATCTTGCCATCATTTTCCGTGCCCCTCTCACTTATGCAGTTGCTATATAGTTACTATCATTGAATGATACAATTTACTTTTTATCAGATTCTGTTACTTAGAATATGTTTCAGTATTCCAGATTTCATCTAGCCATGGAAGCACAGTAGACTGATATATGTCTGCAATATATTAACTTAAATCACTATGCATAATTACTCTTTTGCTGATAAAAGAAAACATGTTGATTACCTACTTGTTTATAGGGTCTTATATTGCATAGTAATATTTTGTGATTATTCCGTGACATATATCAATGTTTGACTTTGAATTATATATGATGGTGACTTTAATTTAATTTATTTGAGATTTGCTAAGTTTCAATATCATCTAATGTTTTATGTTTTTCAGTTTTGATGATTCCCTAATTCAATTATAATTGTATCTAGCATATAGCCAAGTTTCAACGGTTCGCACCCTTGAACCTTGCATACCCAAGTTTTGGGATTCTGCATTGGGTGCTACGTACTCGCACCTTGTGCACAGCCACACCTGCCAACCCATGCAACCTTCGGATAAACTATTATGGTTAAGTGATTAGGTAAATCTAGAAGTGGCTCAGTCATGATTGAAAAAAATCTTGTTAAACCATCTAACTTTTAGATGCAAGATAAATGAATCGGGGAAAATGAATCGGGGAAGTAACTCATTTAGGTTAGACAATAGATGGAAGTTAATAAACATTCATTGTCGGTTGGACAGATATGGCCACAAAAAATTGGCATGTTTCTGTTCCCAGGAAACGAGGATATTACTATAGTAGGTATATACTTCGATTGTATGAGACTCGTCATGTTCGGAGTGCATTCTATCATTTTTCTGCCCATTCCTACTACCATTCTATCATTTTTCCACCCATTCCTACTACCTCACAGGAGGAGTGAAGTTCTCATCACTCTCATAGATAACTTGTCTAGAGCTTGGAAGTTAATCATAATAATATTTAACTATGACATATTTCAACTTTATGATCTGTGCAATTAAGTTACCTTGGACTATGTTATTCAATTGTTGTACGTGGACTTATTTGTAAATTGTAAAAATGAAGTCATATCATTCATCTTGATGACATGTCTGAAAGTGTGGCCTGAAACAACGATTCAAAAAATCCTTTACACAATTATCTCATGAGGTGTGTTCTAGAACATTAAATTATCATAAAACTTCGTCATATCAAATGAATAATAAGTTGAGAATGACTATGTCATATCTATAATAATAACAACAATTATAACACAAAATCCTATTCAAACTTAATCACTAGTCTTTCAGCGTATTTTTCTACTCACAATTTTTTTCCAGTTTTATACCTGCCAAACATGAACATGAATTTGAATCATCTCGTGTAGTCTCTTTGAGCTCTTCTAGAGAAGACAAAGTCAATGATGAAGGCACCAAAGATATTGCTCAATCTTTTTTGGTCCTTGGAGGGAACCTATCCAAATTGCTACTTACTTAACATACAGTTGTTAAACGAAGGCTATTAGAGATATCGTGCCTCAGGAGGCTTGAACAGGTAGAAAGCCAACAACTAGTCATCTAAAAATATTTGGATGCACTTTCCATATGCATGTCCCCAAGGACATTTGATGGTAAAACCAGTAAGCGTAAATTCCTTAGTATGGCGAAACCAACGAGGCTTACTGTATGCAAGAATTAAGGTGTGTGTGTCTCACAATGTTAACTTTGATAAAAAGAAAAGGTTGTTGATGTCAACATAGTTCAGCTTACACCAAAATAACACCCAGAATAACCAAAATCCAACACATCCAAGGAAAAATAACATGTCAGATTCACGAAGTACTCGAGCACATGACTGATGAGTTTCAGGATATGGAGATTCCAGTAAATGCCTGACAAAAATAGATGTCAAAATGATACTTGGAGACTGTTTATAGACGAAACATCTTGAGCAAGAAGGGAAGAGGCGGTAAGATAAGCACTCAATTATGCACTCATGCCTCAAGTGTTGACTAAAGAAAAGCCTTCCACCTTTGAGGAGGTAAGTAATGTGCAAAAGGGGAGACTTGCAATCGATTAAGAAATCAAAGTTATTCGCAAGAATAATACTTCGACCATGACAGAAGAACCAGAAGGAAATGAATACTTTGAGTGTGGATGGATCTAAAATAATAAGTACGATTCAGAAGGGGAAGCTGCCAACAGACTGGCACAAAGCCAGATGAGTGGCCAGAGTATACAAGTGAAACGAAACACTGATTAGGATAAAATCATAACACCTGTGGGCAAAGTGATCACCCTCAGATGTGTGTCCTCACTTTGTCTTCCCAGTTTAAGTGGAATGTCTATCAGCTACATGTCCAGAATGCTTTGGTTGATGAGGAATCAACTTGGAAAGTCTAGATGAAGTAGCCTCCTTGATATGCAAAAGATAGCAGAAAGCATCTACTGTGTTACCTCAGAAAGGTGCTGTATAGATTGAAGCATGCTCCCAGAGCCTGGAAGGCTATGATTGACGACTATTCCTTGCAAAACGGGTTTCAGAAGTCTTCAGAAACTTCAAATCTGTTCATCAAGATCTGAAATGGCCAGTTAGTGACCATGATTGCTGTCGTTGTTGATAACTTGATCATTACGGGCAGTAAGGATGGATGTTTGAAGATTTCAAGAATGAACTGAAGAACTTCAATATTACAACCCTTGGACTACTCCATTACTGCCTTCATGTATAAGTTTGGCATAATCTCAGAGAAATCTTCATTTCTCAGGGCTTGTACACATCAAAATTACCAAGAGGTTTGATATGGAGGAATGCAAATTGACACCGAACCCAATGGAAATGGGTATTAAATTGCCATTCGATGGCCAGTTAGTGACCATGGTTGCTGTCGTTGTTGATAACTTGATCATTACAGGCAGTAAGGATGGATGTTTGAAGATTTCAAGAATGAACTGAAGAACTTCAATATTACAACCCTTGGACTACTCCATTACTGCCTTCATGTATAAGTTTGGCATAATCTCAGAGAAATCTTCATTTCTCAGGGCTTGTACACATAAAAATTACCAAGAGGTTTGATATGGAGGAATGCAAATCGACAGCGAACCCAATGGAAATGGGTATTAAATTGCCATTCGATGAGGAAGGGAACCCAGTGGATTACCAAGAGGTTTGATATGGAGGAAAGCAAATCAACATCCAGCCCAATAGAAATGCGTAAAAAATTGCCATTCGATGGGGAAGGGAAATCAGTGGATGGCACTTTGTAGAGACGACTAGTTGATAGTTTTATTCTAGATACAACCAGACGAGATATTTGCATTCAGTTGGTATGCTGTCTGGATTCATGACCAATTTAAGGCAGTTACTGGAAGGCAACCAAGCGAGCATTGAGATACTTGCAAGGAACATTGTAGTATGCTTGGACTCCTTCCATGATGAGAACTTTAAACTTGAGAGATTTTCATACTCAAATTAGGCAGGTTGCGGAGAAGCAACCCAATCTAGCTATTTCATCAGATGAGACAGATTGCAAGGCTGCAGTTGAAGCAGTGCATAAAGCTTTCTCAATGAAATAATTTCTCAAAACATCTTGGCCTTTGGCAGCCAAAGCCAACAAAATATCTATTTAAATAAACAAAATTTCTAGAGATAGCTAGTAATCATGTATCCCATGGTTGCACCAAGCATGTTGAGGTGCATCATCACTTCATCAAAAAGAAAATGTCCAGAATGGTCAGATTGAATTGATCTTCTGACCAACAAAGGAGCAGATGGCAGATACCTTCACAAAACCTCAGGGTCATGCTAGGTTTGAGTACTTTAGAGAATAGAATTGCAATAAATAACAACCCCCTAAACATTGGTGGGGATTGTTATAATTATTGCTTACTTGATGTACTTTATACATACTGCACTTAATGATGAATTGTAAGGGCATCACAATTGATGATGCCTTATATGCGGATTCTCTAGTTGCTGTGTGAATAAGAATATACATATACATACATAGGTAGACGGGCCTCATCTCTTATCAGCCTGCGATTTATAAAGGAACGTATGTGGTCATTTCCTACAAAAAGGAATCTAAGCATGGCAATTGAAATCAACAGTCCACCATTCTAAACTCTGTGGCAGATATCTCAGGCAATCAAGATGTGGCACATCTGGTTGGAAAGGAATAGAAGAATGTTTCAAGACACCACTTCATCCCCCGGAGCTGTGGAGTAGTGTGGAAGTGGCAATCCCTGAAGCCAATGTCGGGCTAAAGGAGGGTAGAAGACTCCTGCCTGGCAGAGCAGTAGAGGCTTATCAATTGGTAAAAGGAACACACAACATCGGGACAAGAGTGAATAAACCAAGAATAGCAAAAACATCCCGTCTTAGATCACAGAGATCCAGATTAAACCTCAATTTTGATAGGGTTGCCAATGGGAATCCAGGGAGGACTGGTAACATTTTCAGGGACAAAGTTGGCCAACTAAAACATATATGTTCACTCTTGACACTGGTAAGAACACTGATAGCTCTACAGAGGTGCCAGCCGTGCTCAAAGGTCTCAAGATTACAGTTAGTAAAGGATGTAAACTCTTGGTAGTTGAAGGAGACTCAAAATCATTATAGGGCAGAATGAGAGGATGAGAGGTAAGGAACTAGCACAACAAAATATTGTTTCAACGTGTGAAAGGATTGTTGCATGAATTTGAAGAAATTCACTTTCAGCACACCTTAAGGCATGGAAATAAGAAAGCGTGCTTAGCCCCTAATAAATGGATGCAGCTATGCGAGACTCAAAACTCCATGGACAGAATTCGGTGTAACCCATTTTCAGATGAATTTCTAGGGCTAATTACCTTAGATTGTTCAACCTTTTATTCATTAAGGGTTGGATGCTTATGATGTTTAAGCATGTGTTACTGTAAACTTTGAGCTTAACTGTTTTAATTTTAAGTCGAGGCCACCTCAAATATTTTTTGCCCATGTTCCTCAAGTTGTATGGAAAAATGCCACTGGTGAAGCAGCAGGACATGAAACTGGCATAGAATCAGTCAAGGTTATGGCAGGAATTGGGCCAGGAATTCTGTTAAATCAAGTCTAGACTGAGATAGGGGCCCGTTTTGTGTGCTTGTTTCTCTCATGAGTAAACTGTGCAGTTCACACACTTCAATACATGCATCTATGCTGGGTGCACGGTGGATGGCAAGGAAAAGATAATGATCCACTTATATGGCATTTAGCGGGCAGGATAAGAGGGATATTACCTTGTACTCTGGTGATTGATTAGCAGCATAGATATTTATTAAATGGAATTATACATACATGCTTCAACAGTATTATTTGCTTGTGATTCAAAAAAATTACCTTCTCTGACATTTCTGTGGTGTTTGAAGTTCTGGTTTATGCCATAGAGCTGCAATACAATCTTGAATTTGCAAGGAATATAATGGAAGAGGAAAACTGTTTCAGCTAATTCTAGTACTAGCTCGGTGGCAATTTGATCTGACATTCTTGTTATGCTGGAGCAAAAATATGAAGTTCTTCCTTCCTATTTTCAGTAATTGCTGGAAAAGAATGGTCTTTGTCTTAAGTGAGACAAGATTAGGTAGTCTTCTTTTATTGATTTCCCACAACGTCCTCTCTCTCTTGAGAAACCTACAGTCAGCTTTCAAGTGGTGGGAAAAGAACGGCCTTTGTCTTGGGTGAGACGAGATTAGGTACTCTTCTTTTATTGATTTCCCACACCGTCCCCTCTCTTTTGAGAAACCTACAGTCAGCTTTCAAGTGGCTAATGGGGGCAAATTCATGGCTTGTGTGTATGTATACAAGGGTTCTTCACTTTTGGCTTGTATACATGAGGCAGTTACGAACTTATGTTGACCTGAAGTTTATGACTGCTATGAAAGACAATGAACAGTCTTAAATGGTCAGTGATTTCCAGAAATATTTGATGAATGGTGATCAGTCTGACGGTTTATGGTTGATTTGCATTTCAGTTTTAGCTAAGTTCCTTCGGCACAAATAGGACTTGCAGTGGGAATGAAGATCCAGTTCCGATTATGCCCGGGTGCTTCATGCTTTTAGGTGTTTTGTATGGGACACCTTGTGGCCTTCTTGCAAGAATAGAGCTATGCTGTACGTTAATTTTTCAGCACCGTTTTGAATATTTTGCTTCCCCAGATCAATTTGTGCGTGTTTTTGGCACCTTGTCAACATTTTCGGGCCTGTGGTCTCTTTACCCCATCACATTTTGAAAATAGTGTGTGTGTGTGTGTGTGTGTAACAATGCATTGGTAGCAGTTGATGATATTGGTATATTGATTCTACCTAATATTCTGTGTCTTCATTTGATTGTGTGCTTTAGCTTGAAATACAAATGAGAGTAAACAAACTGAAAGCAAAATTGACAGCCCTAGTTACTTCCAAAAAAAATACCAAAAAATGATGCAACAAATATCTGATTTAACCTTAGTCAAATCATTGTTAATATGCTTATGATCATCTCAATCTTGGCATAGAAGGATAACATTCATATGCGAGTGGTGTGTTTGAGGAGAACCATAATGGTATGTAATATCGAAACTATGGTTGATATAATTAAGATATTGTAATATGTGTATTAAGATAATTTCAAAACATCATATACAAAAATGACATTCCTAAAATTATAAAAGAATGATATTTTCGCTCAACACAACTTCTAGAAAATAGACGAGTAATTAGGGTTGGGGTTTGGAACATATTTACCCAAATCGGGCTCAAATTATGTGACAATGACCTGTAACTAGATGGGAAGGCTATGCAGGTTATTGTAAATCTGCCTATGAAATCTAGAAGCTTGAATTGGGCGCAAGACAAGTTTATCCGTTTGGAAATGGGTTCGTCTACCAAACATGTCCTCTGCAACTGTGATCTATAATCTGCCACTGGCACATGATTCGTTTGCGTCTTTGGAATTGATTTTTGTGGCCATATATTTGTGATGACTCTTTTGCACCTGTATGCTATGTCAAAAGGTTCAGTGAATTTTTCGCTTCAAGTTTGAAATTCGCCGAACTTCTGCTGGGGAACAAAAATTCGTTGAAATTCGTGTCTGTTCATCTTGAAAATTGCACAGAAAAATGGCAAGCTAAATCGCAAGGAAAACAGGCAAGGAGATTTGTGGAGTCTGGATTGGGCAGAGGCATCAAAAACTGGCAGATTTGAGATTGCAAAAACAGTCCGTCGTGCTCTAGAATGGACATTTGCTTGGTTTGGTGTGGACATCCGTGTGGGGCTCTGTGGGAGGGTTGTCGCCGAAGCTATGGAGAGAAGAGCTGAGTCGAGCCGTGCAAGTAGTGGTTTCAAAAAACACGGGTTTTATTTTTTGTTTTATGTTTTTTCCAATATACGTTTTTTTTTTTTTAATTTTTATGCTATGCATTTAATTCCTTTAGTTTTTTTAACTATTATTTTTATTAATTTTTTCTTTTATTACAGTTCAAAACTTAGGTTAATAATTTTGTTTTTTTAATTTATTGTTTAATGTTTATTTTTTATATTACGTTTTGCATTCATTAGGTTTGTTTTTATAATATTTTTTTATTAATTTTTTCTTATGTTAAGTTTATTAATATTTTTAATGCATTTTTTAAAATATAAATTATTACTATAATAAATATAAATTTTGATGTTTTTTATTTGTAATATTTAAAATTAAATGTATTTTTATGTTTTCTAATTTTAATTTTATATGTTTTTATGATTTTCTATTATTCGAACTTAATGGCAAAAAAAAAATTGAGCTTTATCCAATGGGCAAACTTAAACCAAATTTTATCCTCGTCGAACTTGAACTCAAACTCGAACCTTGTGACTTAGTGGCTGTATGTGACTTCTTTTGTCTTCAAGCCCTAGCTCTGCTCCATTGACCTAAAAAGAGGTTTGTACAATTTGAGCTGGACTAACCTTGCCATACCCCCACTAATACAATGAGTGCTACACCATGTACCAATACACTGAAGCGGAATCAAGCCACAGGTAGTTCTCCAAGTCCTATGGTCGAGTGGAGTTTAGAAAATGCAAATAAAGATGGACAACACTTGGCAATGATACTTGGCTTGTTTTTCGTGCAGATTTGTGATCTAGAGAAGCAACGATATGGGTGTATTTGGATTTGACTAGCTTTGTTATAATGTGCTCCAAAAAATAAGTCTTTCTATGCTTGACTCAGTCCTTCTTAGAGGTTCTTTTGATATGGGATCCCTAGATGCCCCTAATGAGTAAGGGAGTTTATATAGATTACTAATTCAAATGATTTTGCACTCAACTGACCCTAAGCAACCAAGGTAACTTCTGCAATTGAAAAGATGATCACTGTAAGTACAAGGACAGGTTCGTTGACCAAACCTATACAGGCTAAAGCTGAAATCAAATCTAAGACAATAGCTAGCCTGTAAAGAGTTTCAGTACGTATTCTATAGAATGAGCAGTGATTACTGAAATGTTAAGTTGGAGTAGCTACGACCTAGTGGACTCAGGGTATGGAATACAGTAGAAAGACTTAAGTTGTTCAATAAGTAGATAAATGGGATAGCGCTAGATAAATGTCAAAGTATTATTGTCTGTGCCAATGGTGATAGGACCAAATTTTGGGTATCACTTGCCAATATTGTATCAATATGGTTTGCCTTATAATTTTCCTTATATTTTGCTATGTGGGACTATGATTCCCTTCAACAAAAAGAAAAAATAGTTGATACATAATGCCTATGAAACCAGGTATAAATTGTTTTTCTTGCCACCCAAGGAAATCCCAGTCGACAAGTCATTAATTTTCTTCAATGCATGCTAGCAATACCCATAAAAAGAGTAATATCATTGATGTAGAATCATATAAATGAGAAGGTCAAACCCCTTTTAAAACAGTATTAAATTCCTTTGCTTGTGTGCTAAATATTTCATCTGATACCCTATTTTTTTAAATCGCCTTTCCCTTCCATTTCTTTGCTTTTTTCGTGTAGTGCTACAAGACAATGTTTGCCATGAAGGGGATCCAAGATAATAAGTTGAATGGAGTTCGGGTGATAATCTCGTCAAAATGTTTCCAACCTGACACTAGAGACGATTTTATGACAACAGCCTCTTATCTTGAAGCAATTTGAAGTTATAGCCACGTTCCCATGACAAAGGATAAGCTAAAATCTCTAATCCAACAGTAAAAGTTTGTTTATTTGTCTACTATCCAAGTTTTAACATCTTGAAAGCCACAAGAGAAGAAATTGAATATAAAATAGTCACTAGTGTCTTCCATGCTTATTGCTCCTATACTTGGAAGTTTGGAACATGGAAGGAAATTTATGTTATATGTCTACCCAAGTGCCAATTGCTTTTATCATAATGGCCTTGTAGTTTAACTGTGGTGACTATTTGCAAGTAAATGAGAAAAGAAAAACTAGAAATAGGTTATCAAATTGGCTTTACTCCTAAATGTCTCATTATAAATCAATTTATGAATACAATCATCAGTACCAGTCTACAAAGCAAAAACTAGGCAACCCCTGAGGATTGCAAACTAAGATAACATCATCAGTTCTTCCATGGAAATTATCTAGGTTGCCAGGAAACTGATACGGGTCCGAAATGCAGAATCGCCAAATTTCAAAAGACCCTTGGGTATGAAACATCACAGAAATGTCTGTAGAATATATCATTAAAAAATGCATAATACTCTTTTTTAGTCCATAAAAGATACAGCGCTTCAAATAATTTAAAAACATTGACAATATTATGAAATAAAATGAAATGTATTTTGAAAGATAATACTCAAGTTCCTCAATTTGCAAAAAAACTAAAAAAATTGAAAAAAATAATTTGTTGCTTTTGAGTGTATATTTTTTAATTTTGGGGCATTTAAAAAAAGGAAGTACCACTGAAGCGAACCAGGTACTGCAAAGCTGTACCCACAACTGTGCTGTATTTCGGCCATGTTTTTGCCCACATTTCAGTAACCGTTTTCAGTACGTCTGCAGGTACAGTGCCCTAGGTGGCATTTCCAGGCATCAGAGGAAATTATTCTATGCCAGTATAGAGAAAACTTATCACAAGGGCCATCATGTATATTGGATGCTGGCATCAGTCAGATCACAACTTGTCTTAGAACACTTTACTTCCTATCTTTACTGTTGAACATCGTATTAAACTGTAGAGAGTAAATCCTTCAGTTTGTTTTAGCTGTATTTCGTTATGACTCTTTGTTAACCGAGGCATTTTTAAAATAGAGAAGCTTGAAGAAAGCCCAAGAAATATTCTGTCATTTGTTGATTCTTACATGTAAAGTGCACAAATGCACAGCCACATGTATTGTATGTAAATTATACAAAAGGCAACTACATAATTGCCCATGGAGGGGACTCTACCCCAGCATAGCCCACAATTTCTGAACAGAGCCCCATTGTACAAGAATTTTCACCAAATGACATCCTTTAGTACTTCTGGTATATTCTTTACTAACACTTGCAGATAAAGGAATTTTGTCCTTCACAGCAGCCATGTAGAGATAATGTTCTCGCCCTGCTTGACTACCATGCTACTATCACACAGTTATGTAGCATCCTATTACATGCTTATTACTTGGTGAATATAATTTGCAAATGGATTATACACTCCCTTGATATATATGGTTTTTCCATTATTTTGTTGTTTCTCTCTTCCAGAGATCAGTATTTATGATAAAGACAATACAAGATGCCAGTATCAAGAAGACATGCCTCCCCAATTATCGCCGACAATGCTGCAACTGCTCGACTGCCATGCTACTACCACACGGTTATGTTTCATCCTATCATATGCTTATTACTTGGTGAATATAATTTGCAAATGGATTATACACTCCCTTGATATATATGGTTTTTCCATTATTTTGATGTTTCTCTCTTCCGGATATCAATATTTATGATAAAGACAATACAAGATGCCAGTATCAAGAAGACATGTTTCCCCAAATACCTCTGACAATGCTGCAATGGGTGTTATACCCTATATTACAAGGAAATGCCTAATGGTTTCTTCATCTTGATTATATATATCTAAGTTAGACACAAGTTTAAGTTGTCTGCTGTTTACATCAATTGCCATTGTATAAGTTTGAGCATTGTCCAATCTCACAGATCTATGATGTAATATTTATTTTAATTTTTTTGGGAAAAAGGGCTTAATTTCTAGTTTGAAGAAATCCCTCAACTATGCCAATAATTAGAAAATGACTCGGAGCTATCATTATGCCTTTGTCAAATCTCATGAACTCTGTTACCATTGCAGATCAAGTTGTGAGAACTTTTTTAAATGAGCTCACTCGGTTCGCTTCCATTTTTTTACATTTCAAAATTTTGTCTGAACAAAGAGAGAGATCATAGCAAAGAGCCAAAGAATCAAAAGAAACTTCAAATTTGTAATTTATTAGAATTTTGGATTTGAACCACCAATTTTCCCTGAGGTCACAGATACAATTATTTGTCGCGGATAAAGGATCTTGATGCAGCTGAAAACTAAGAATTGCATACAACCCAACTCACAAGAGAGAAATAATAAAATGGAGTGCAATCAAGCTATTTCTTTAAAACATAAAATGCCATTACCTTAGTCCTGAAAAACATTTAAAATTCTGATTTGTCTTAATTAGGCAGTCTGTTCGTATTTTGTAACACTGTTCTACAACAAACTTTTACATTGGGATCAGAATCGGATATATTTTTCTAAAAAAGCAGATTAAAGAGGTATCACGGGAACTTATGTACTTGTATTAATATAAACGCACTATTAACAGACTTGATAAGTATCCGAATTTGAAAAAACGAATAAGAAACAAATTATAACTTTGTAAATGAAGTTCAAACCTTAATTATCTAAGGCATACATTCTGAAAAATAATCAGTAACCACTAGTGCCAACCAACATGCATGCCACCTTTCTCATGTGGACCTATAAAAGAAAAAAGAGTTGTACCGTCACATCTGAAAATCCAACAAAGTTATCAAGTTCTCCAAAATGTGCCTGGACAGGCGATTTTGCAGATGATGGATCTGCAAGTTGTGGAGAAGGAACACCATAGAATGAAACCACACAATCAACTTCTGGAACCAACACGGCACTTGCAATAGATAAAGCACCACCCATGCAAAATCCTGTCACCCCAACCTGCAAAGTAAAATATGACTGCGTCTCATTATTTATGCCGTAAATGATAATCAAACATCCATGCCCCATACTTATTTGGTGCGAAAGAAAATTCAGGAAGTTTTAAAAATGGGCAACCAGCCAATTGAAGTTACTTCAATGCATAAAACGAGTAAATGTAACATCAAAACCAAAAAAGACTAAGAAAGAGTTTCCTCTAGATCCTGCATCACAGACATCTACAGATCAATTAATCTCTAAATGGAAAGATTAGCATATTCTAATTGGTCTTTTGATGCAAATCAACTCTAAGAAAACTCTGGAATCATGAATGCCAGCAGTTGCATAAGACTCTTTGTAAGGTGACAAGAATCTTAAGATAAAGCATTGCTATATCAAAGCCTGAACATTCAAACTTTGGATGATGTACCATTTCACAAAGTATAAACCAGGGCAAGCACAGCCAAAAACATTGCAACAAATTAACAATGAAACCTACCATTGACATGCATCCTCTTCATTACTTTATCTTTTGTTTCAGTATTTAATTGTAATAATCGTGGCAATCCACTCAAACTCTATCCCATCCACTCACTCACTTCCTGTTATCAACCCAAAATGTCAAAATGCCAAAATAGCTCTGCAAATATTGATGTGTTGTTTTTGGTATTGTTACTGTTTAGAGGCCTGACTAATATCAAGTTAGTTCTGCTGTTCTCTGGTTAATCACAGGCCCCAAAAGATATCTTGTTTTCCTACAGTTTTTCTAGACATTGCTGCCGAATTAGGGCGAGTAGAAAGTTTTTTGTCTTGCAGGTGATCAGAAGCGAAAGCGCAAAAATCTGAGCCAAGTTTTTAGAGATCAGAATCAGGTGAGGGACTAAGTTTGGACCTGTCAACATTTTTGTTTAAAGCATCCTGACACTCCCCCACTACTAGAAGAGTACAAAAAGCTCCAGACAAAGTTGCTATGTTTCGCTCAAAAAAATTCAGTTAACTCTGTCTTGCATCTGGATGCACATTTCCACTGCACATCCAGACAACTCTAACCAGATTTCGCGGTATTCAAGATATACTTCAAAATCATGCATGTTGACTTTTTTCACAGGTTTTGGAATCTGAGTAATTAGGTCTAATTTACTTCTTTAAATCTATTAAGATCTAATTAGTATGTCATTAATATTTGTAGTGCATATGCCAATGGGGTTCGGGTGGATCGGTTAAGACGGACGGTTGTGTCCAGATCCACCCATGGTCGAATCCCGTTGGGCGCAATCCCCTTCGGGGTGGTTTACCGGTGGTGGTGGTTGTCGCTTCACCGGTGGTTGCATTGGCAGCGGCCGGTGGCTCTTGCAGCGGTGGCGGAATTTGCATCGTTTACGGTGGCAGAATTGCATCATCGGCAATGATAGATAAATTGCATTGTCAGCGGTGGCTTGGTCTTTGTTGGCTGCGTAGTTGTGGTTGTGGTTTGTGGTAGTAAAAGTTGCAATATCTTGTCTGTGGACATTGGCATTGTAAGGGTGGGGCCTCATCAACGCTCTGGTTCATAGCTCCGGTCAAAAGCATTTAAAAATCTAAAAATATATATTTGTAGTGCATATTTTTTTGAAATCCTTTTTTCTATCACATGTCGGTGAACCCACATTGTACACAGCCTTAATGTTAAATCTTATTTCAACTTGAGGCATATTTGATGTTATCAATTTTTTCTAGTTTTTATTCTACTGCATCTTTAGATCTAATAGCCCTAGCTTCATTGTGTTTGATTTCAAATACTAGGCTAATTTTTTCAAACCCTTGGTTGAGAGTATGGTGTGTTTTTTCCAAATTTTCATTTTCTTCTTAAATTGACTAGATTTGTTATTGCAACTAGTAAAAGTGCTATGATTAATCAAGAACGTATTGATTTCGTTGAAATACCTATTGGTTAACTCTAGATATAGCTTAAAAACATGGAATCTGAAAACATAGCTAGTGTTGTTCCACAAATTTTACTTTCTCCTGCAAATGATGTGAATGTTGTGCCTTTGAATGATAATGTTGAGAATGAATCTCAAGTTGTTGATGAATGTGAAGTAGATCATGATAAACAAGCATCCCAAGAGGAACAAGATAGAGTTGAGAATATTGCACATTCCAGGAAACAGGTTCTAGAAAACCCTAGTGAGATAGCAGGACTAACAACAGTATTAAAAGAAGTTGCAAGCCAAACCATAAGTAAAGAGGCTCTGTTGAACAACGAAGCTAGGCTTACAATTAAAGATGTCCTTATAACGTGGATAATGGATATTAGAGTGGTAATAATGATGACCATATTCTCAAGTTTATAAATTTTCTTTCAAAACATACTAATCAAATCCCTATTTTAAATGATGCCATTCAAGAGTTGCAACCGATGCCTTCACATGTATTCATTTCTCAAATTTCTTCCCAACCTGTTAATGCTCAAATTTCGATTGCTCCCAATGTTGCTTTTACTATTCCACAAGCTTCTCCTACCACTCAAAATGTTACTATTTCACAGCATGTTCCAATTGCTTCTCAAGTTCTTCCAATGTCTCGACATGTTTCTTTGGCTTTTCAATTTCCTCCAATTTCTCAACATGTTTCTTTGGCTTCTCAAGTTCCTCGAGTTTCTCAACATGTTTATTATATTTTGGTGTCCCCAAGATTTCACCCAAAAATCTGGGACTACACCTTTTTAAATTTTTTTTATCTTTTTGAGCGAAGGGTCATGTTTTTGCTTTTTGTTCTTTTTGCTTTTTGCTTTTTGTTTTTTGCCATCAGTTGCTCGCGTTGCTCAAAGGCATCTCCAGGAAGTCATAAAGCCACGTTCGCCAAATAACCATCTACAAAATCTCACTCAATTCCCTTCCGAAACCTAGTCTGGTTTTATAAAAGCTTTTTACTTATTTTTATATTAAATAAGTAAAAAATCATTTAAAAATAGATTGAGCTAAAATTAGGGAAATTTAGGTTATATAAAGCACTTTAACCCATCATTATTACCACACCAGTAATACTTTCACCTCAAAGTGGAGCATTCACCCGGTTAAGAGTTTATACAGACTAGCTAACTAGAGAGATTTTTCGAGCAATTGCCTGTAGCTTCTTTTAGGTATTTTGTTTTTATTTATTTCTTTTGTGTTTTGGTTTTGGTCTTTCTCCATTTTCCATCTAGCAATCCCCATAGTCTTTTCTTTCTTCTTGCCGGATCTTTTCATTGGCCTAGGGTTTTGAAGAAGTCATCCATTGTTTTTAATTGCAAATCGACTTGTTCCAGAGGTGATTAATTTTATTCCCGCAAGTTTCAATTATTCAAAGCCAAATCGTGGTTACGGAAGATCTGTTCTTCTATTTTTGAATGAAGCCATGTGCAGAGAAAAGAACGCATTTTTTCAAAGGCAAAGGCTTTTTAGTGCAAGTCGTGGATGTCTAGAGCCTTGTCTTATTTGTTAAAGCAAGCATCCATTCTTCGTTGTATCCACGCAATTGTTATAAAAGCACAAAAGCAAAGTCACTTAAGTCAAATCATGGATGTCCAATGTCTTGTCTTCCCTTTTTAATGCATCCATTCTCCTTTGTATCCACATAATCCACTCCTCCTAGTATCCACGCATTTTCTTTTAAAATCAAAGGAAAATCGTGGTTTCTGGGCACCTTGTCTTCTTCCATTCACGTAAATTTTAAAAAAAAAGAAAATCAAAATCACTTAAGTGAATTGCGTGGATATATGGCACCTTGTCTTCCTTTTGCAAAGCATCCTCTCCCTTCTAGATCCACACAATCCTCCTCCTTCATAATCCACGCAGCCTTTGTAATAAAATGCAAAACACTTAAGGATTTGCGTGGATATTTGTGACCTTGTCTTCTAAAGTGAAATCATCTGATCATCCTTCTATTCATGCCATCCTCCTTCCCTTGTATCCACAAAAATTTTAAGGCAAAGGAAAGTCATAAAAGTGTTGCGTTGAAGATAAAAACCTTGGCTTCTATTTTGAGAGCATCCATGCTCAAAGAGAAAGCACGCAATTTCTTGAGTAAATCGTGGTTTTTAAGAAGCTTGTCTTCATATTTTTAACGCAATTCTTCCTTCCTCGCCTACACACAATAAAATAAGGTTTCCACCCTCTATTAGATTTCAATTATCCACATTGCCAAATCCATGCAGTCTTTCTTTTGAAAACCATGCAAAAAACCCAAACATAGCCAATATAAATGCATGCAAACTCTCCCAGTTAAGAACACTTATCCCAGTTGAGCCTACTTCTCTTTGCATGCACCTGAAGTAATTCCTAGAATTTAAGGCTGCCCATATGCATAAATAAAAGGGTGATGAGTTGAATGTTTGTCTGAATTGTTTACAGGAATATTTCACTTGTGCACATACATTAAATATATCTTCAAAATCAAGAGAAGCGGTTGCAGTTTCTACATAAAGAGATCCAAATTTCACAACTACAAGAGCTTCAGGTAAAAGTGGAAAAGGGAAATCTCAAGCAAAAGCAGGTTCAGACAGAATGAACTGTGATGACAAAGGTTATCCAACAGAATCATGCATGGTGTCCAAGCTTGCTGAAGTGAGTGATACAGACATAGGGCATGTGTCTATCAACGAATTAATTGACAAATCCAGGGCAACTTGCCGAACACCCCTTACGCAGGCTATAAGGGACAGAGGCATCATTCAAGCTGCAGCATTTCCAACTACTGCCCAGTTACCTGAATTTGTCCTAGAATGTACTAAATTCTATCATCCTCTATCCAGAACAATTAGGGATACAATAGGAAATATATTGATAAGGTTGGATACTCAATACATCAATTACTGCCTCAAGATTCCTGCAAGACCCAGAGTAATTAAAATCAGCATGCAAGAGGCTATTGATAGGTGGAAGAACAACATGATGGATGGTATAAGTATTATGAACAAGAACTATATGAAGAAATCTAGGCAGCCATCTAAATTTCCAAGGACCCTTCCTAGATCAAATCTGATGCAGGAAGTTGATGACATCACCAAGTTGCTATGCACAATAAATGGAGAAAGTAACGCAAAGAACTTCCACTCATGGATGTATTACTTCATCAGGACAATTGAAATCAACAAAGCTAATTCAATGATCAATTGGGCAAAAATCGTAAGCAACAACATCAGTGAGCAGCTCAAATGGGTTAGGTAGACACTTAACTTCAAAATGACTTCATATCTTGTGTATGCCGCAACCTCAGAAGAGGTGTTCTCCAAGTTGGACAGAAGAGGGATACTTTCCAAGGATCCTATCTATGAGTATTACCCACAGCTGGTGATACCTAAATACTATAAGGAATACATGGTAGTAAATGATAATTTCTTTTATGAAGTCATTTGCAGACTAAATAGTGACCTGAAGGCAAACAGAGTAAGCAAGGAAGCTTGGAAAGCTATCTCTTAGTACAACTTTGTCTTCATTTAGTTTGTTGATTTCACTTATCTCAAGGTTAGTGGTTCTCAGGTGCACCAATCAAGCTACCAAGATATCCCAATGATAAGTGGATTATCATGGAGCTATGCATGCAACTCATGGAATTGCGGGACTTACAATCAAAACAACACAAGCCGACAGTTAGCTTTCCAATCACATCTGGCCATTATAGTTTCCAGAGTATTTACAAACCCAGAAATATCCAAGCTAAAATGTTTCTTTACTGTGAGCAGGAATCTTTCCAAGCCAAGATGAATTTTGATCCTCGTGGAATAACAACGAAAACAGTCTCTCTAGAATACATGCACATCCCTTCATTGGAAGATTTTTGGATGAAATGCTGAAATGAATTTGAAGTCAAGAAAAGAGATTTTAGCAGATTGGCAGCTCGGCAAATTTTTATTTTGATTTGGCAAAGATACTTGCAAACCTTCCTGACAATGGGCATCTGATACTTGATGCATACCATCAAATGGGAGGGGATAAAGTTGTTCTGCAAACCGGTATAGGTGGTAGCAAAACAATGGAAGAGAGGTCTTCAGTAGTCCTTGTTAATACCTCAAATTGGTTGTTAGAAAGAGGATATTGTTTGGATGAAGCATTAATGCATCACATAACGGGGAATTTCAACAAAAGGAAACATGATGGTGAAAGCAGCAGAAGATCAGAGAAGTCTACATCTGGTACACAAGTGCCACTTACTAACAAAGCTTCTCCTACATCAACTCATAGCACTTCAGCAGTTCCGGCACCACGGGAAGTCATAGTTATTCCCCCATTGAAGCCAGCATCATTCATATTCACTCCTCTTCCGCCACCCAGTTCTCCACCTCCTCCTACAGAAGAATTGTGGGCACAGATGGCAAAATTCGAAAGAGCACTTTCTCTAGATGGCACAGAAGGAGAGAGCCATGATACAGTGTTAAATTTTGATACGACAGGGCCCGAGCAAGAAATGGTGATACATATTGATGCTTCTCATTCCCCTGATGATAACTTCTCATCTTGATTGGCTTTGCAAATAGTTCCTGAGGCTAAGGAAGTAATAAACCTGAAAGAAGAAGATTTACAACTCCTCAAAAGCCTTGGAGGAAGAGTTAAAAAGCCAAAAGCTGCCAAAGTAACTTCAATGCTAGTCATTGAGTCATCAGGGCAAAAGTTTGCAGGAATATCAACTCCAGCTAAGGGAAACCAAAAGGGAGAACTGGCGGCAGCAGATATATCAGTGCCCAGAGTGCCACTGGGGGAAGTCACCCCTGAGGGATTAAAACAAGATACCCAGACATTGATTGATACTTTGTTCCTCATGCGAGAAAAGGGGAAAACAGAGAAAGCCAACTCCATGAGCAGATCTCCCAACTGTGTGAAATTATCACCAAGGTTGCTAAACCTTCTTCTCAGTCAGTTACTAGTACAGGAGCAGATAAGTTGTCATTTGATCAAAGAAGTTGAAGAAGTAGGTGATAGAGTCAAGGTTATTGATGAATGGGTAAAGCAAATCATCCACCAAGCGGCAGAGCAATTCAAAGAAGTACCAGATAGCTTGAAACATATGTAAAGAGCATTGACTCAGTTAAAAGAATTTATGACAGGTATAGAAGGTGAAAATGCAATTGCTGAGAGCCACTTGGAGACTTTGGCTAAAATAAATTCACTACCTGAGAGTGTATTGATTGAAGAACAAATTGTACCAGATGGATCAATATAAAAGGGTAAGCAACTGGAAATGACAGTGTCTTTCAGCATGAAAGTTCTCAAATATATGTTGGGTGAAATGCAGTTGCTGGAGGACAAAATGGAAGAAGTGTCGAGGAGTCTAATCTCTTTCACTACAGAGGAAGTAATTGATGGTGTCCATTATTATACAAGGTTCATTCCCAACAAACCACCAGCTTCCCTTGAAGAATTTCTTCCATTTCTCCAAAAGAAGATTGATGAAGCTGTCATACCTTTCACTTTTGATTCAATTGAAAAATTAGTTTAGAGAGGGTAAAGACAAGCAATAATATCCTATCCAAGGAACTACTAAGGTTCAAAACTAAAAGCGTAGCTATTGCTAAGGCAGATGGGAAAACAATGAACTCCATGCTTGACAAATACATTCAGTATCAAAACAAAGGACAAGTATGAAGTGTTGCAGCTGGAATAACTTCTTTCTTGTTTCTTCTCCTTTTTCTTATTTTCTCGGACAAAAATTGTAAAGATGAAGTAATTGGGTTAAAAGCCATTTCTTCAAGTTGTTTGAAAAGTCGTTTACTTAAGAATAGGTGGCAGACATGCAAAGCGTTGATTTAGTCTTCACTTGAAAATCATGCGTGTCATTGAAAGAGAAATTATAGGAGAAAGATTCCCAACTGCTTTCTTTTTTAATAGCTTCCACATGCTGAAAATCATTAAAAGTTTCCCATTTGTATTTTCCCTCTATACACTATAAATAGAGGAAGAAGCCTATGGGCTAAGAATCAATAATCAAAACTTGTTTAGCAAAGGCTTTTGTAACTGGAGCATTTTTAAGATTTCAGACTTTTGTGCTGGAACCCTTGATGTAATTTCTGTAAAAGATGGGATTGAATAAAAGGTGGATTTCTGGAGAACTTTGCATCTACAGTGCTTTGTTGAGTACTTCTATTCAAAGGTTTTAGATAAACTTCGTGTTATCTTAGATCTAGGCTAGAAGTTATTTTTCCCCTTATTGTTGAATGTTGTGATTTCTCAGTTTATTTACTTTGTGTGGATGAGACAAACTCTAATAACTATTTGTTGATTCAACACATCTTGCTTCCTTCTTTCCCTACTTTCATTTTTCCCCTTCTGCAAATATTCCCAACACAGCTGTTCACTTGCTGCAAAATTACCCAATTGTGGTTCACGAGCTGAGGAAATTAAAGTAAAACCCCCAAAAAGTAGTTATTAGGATTCACCATTGTAAATAAACAGACATCTTACACGAGAGCTTCACCGTTAAATGAAGGAGATTTATCTCATGACTGCCTAGGTTTTACGTTGTGCATAAAATCTAGCCAACATATTCCTAATGTTAGTCAACAATTATTTGCTTATAATTCTTTATATATCAACACCCTTCTATCTCGCAAAATTCTTTTATTCCAATTCAAAATACCTCTATCCATACTTCAACGCTTGAAATGGCTACTTTGATGCATAGATTTTGTGACTTGCAAAACCAAATCAGGGTTCTTTCTCAAGGGTCTCAAAAGCCAAAAGAGTAGGGTTACAAATAATGATATTCTCCTATCCCCCTATCTTATAAAGTACTTGCTTATACATTTCCAATAGCATTTGTTGCTCCAAAGTTTGAAATGTTTAATGGCAAAGGAAACACTTTTCATCGCATTAAAGCCTTTTATGTCTCTTATCTGGTATTGGCTGATGATGCTAAGTCGTTGACCAGTTTCTTTTCAAGTAGTTTGAATAATTAGCACTTGATTGGTTTTATGATGTACCATGTGGCTTTGTACATTAATCTAAAACTTTAGTTGAAGATTTTTTGGCCCATTGTGCCTCTTCTCTAGACTTCTCTCATAATGATGAGTTATTATTGACAAATTTATTTCAAAGGAATTGAAAGGATTATGCACTTGATTGGTTCTATGCTTTATTGGCATTGGACGTTCTTTTACAACTATAGATAATGATTTCTTGGCCCATTATACCTCATCTAGACTTTGCTCATGATGACAAATCATTGCCTTATTTATTTCCAAGGAGCTTTGAGGATCATACACTTAATTGTAACTATGCTTTACAAAGTGGCTTTGTACATTCTTTTACAACTTTAGTTCACGATTGCTTGGTCCATTTTCAAAACAAAACTGGTATAAAAGTCACGTGTCAAATTAACTCAAATCAAACAAGGAAAAAATGAGATTAATTGCAAGTATGTGTTTCGTTTCAAGACTTCAGTTATTGCAGTGGCTTGTTGATCACACTATAGAGTAAACTTCAAAGTATTTTTTCTATTCGTAAACAAGGGTTAGCAGGTCCTTTCCTGTTTATCTGGGGCACAACAGGGGTCCCATTCTCAAGAGCCACATAACCAACACTGTAATGTCCCCTTTTCCCACTTGAGAGTCACTATTTGGGCTTCTTGCCATTTCTTCTCCATGGCAAATAAGTGAAGAAGATGGAGGAGAACATTAAGCTTTCATTTGATATGTTTTTTACTAATTTTTAATATTTTTTTTAGTGTTTTCTTTCCTATAGCAGGTCGGATGGGTTTTAATCAATTAACAGAAGCTAATGAAGGAAAAGAACATCTCCAAAGAGATCGGCCTTACATTTTATTGCTTTGGCGCCAATGGAGGGATATAAAAGGAGAGGTAAGACATCATTTGAGCTCTAGACTTTGGCACATTTTATCATACTTGAGCATTGTGAACTTGTGGCTCCTTGTTCTTCCACTTGAGGACAAAAACCCTCGTGTGTGGCTTGCCTGGGAGAACAAAAACCCTTCTAGAGGTTGAATGAAGGACAAAAACCCTTCATCTTGACTTGGTATTGAAGTATAAGGCAAATTTAAGGAGATATCTATCATTTTCATATTATTATTGGCTTCTTTCATGTGGAAAGACCTACCTTGTGTAGGGTTTTGAGGGTTTGGTGAGCTCATTTGTGCATTTTCAGTTGATAATCTGATTTGTCCTAATTTCTCAAACTGAAATCTAAAGTTTCAGGATTTTTGGGGGTTTCTAGATCCATAATCTATAATTTTCTTCTGGCTGCTATTCGCTGGACATTAATTAATTTCCAGCAGTGTGTTCATATTTTTCATTGTTTTTGGTTCTCATGGATACATAAAAGATATATTTAAATTTTGGCAAGTCTAATTGAAGTATTTGATAGTGTTTGGCATATATTGTGAAGGGTATAGTTTGTTGATTTCTTATTTTCAGTCTACTGCAATAAAAATCAGATTTGAATAAATTGGTGTTTGGTTAAATTCCCTTGATATTGGTCTAAACCCTTGAAAAGGTCATTACAAACACAAACGGCCACAACCGGGCTCAAGCACCTAACGAGAGTTGAAAACGGGTGGGGATGGGCACAACCAACCCACTTTCCCAATCCTCCTACATCTCATCAGCGAACTTCAAAGTATTTTTGCTAATAATTTTGTATCAATTATTACGAACAAAGTAATCTTCTACACTTATCAATCTTTCAATGAACTTTGTCATGTTGTTAAACACTTTAGAGTCAAAGTGTCTTAGATGCAAATGTGCCTAAGTATAGGTCAAGTGTCCCAGACTCCAATGGTGCTGAATTTCCAAACAAGACCAACTCTATAGCTAGGGCCAATGACAATTGGATTTCAACCTAAGAGTGAGGCTAAGAATGTGGTCGGTTCACTTAAAAGAAGGAAAGCACAAGAAAGCACCTCCCTCAATTGTGTTTGATAATGGTGAACTTCCAAATGATAGTTCATACAATGGACCATTTACTCAAAAGAGCTCTCATAGGGGAACTTGGTCAAGAAATGGATAAAATCGTGAAAGATAATCGTTCGAGCCCCAAAATATGTATTAAAAGAAACATTATAGTCTTGGAACTTATAGAAGAGATGTAGCAAACATGGAATATGTGATATAGCTAGAGAGCCTTTTGGTTGTATTATCTTGCCAATTCAAGTGGGTCCCAAGAGAGTTCTAAGCTGATTTCATGGTACCCAACAATGGATCTTGAAATGAAAGCAATCCCTTCCACTTTACATCAATGTGTGAAATTTGTACATCAAGATCAAGTTATTACAATTAGAAGAGCTCCAAAACAATAGTATCAAGAAGATATTTTACAAAAGGAAAATACCAAAGGAAGAGCCAAAGTTTATTTATGGTAAGAGAACATAAGGTACAATAACACACAAATCTATTTCCAACTAGAGTGTGCTTATCACAACCCATAGTCACCACACATCAGGAAGAGTCTAAACAAGATATATAAGGTACTACACGCCGCAAAAGCTTTTCCAATGGTGAAAGAGGCTAGAGGGTGAGAGGCCTAAAGAGATGAATTATATTCACCATTCCTACCCCCTACTAACAAATTCTTATAGTGCTTGTGTGCTAAGTGGTCCCCCTTGTCTTGTAATTATTACTTAAAACATACAAGGAAATTCTTGTTACATTAATGACTACTCATGGTGGTCATATCTTGAGATGACTTAAATACACACGAGTAAAGATCCCAAAAAAATTAATAATCTAAGATCCAATAATTCAAGTTAATATCAATGAAAAGGATCAATCAATTGACAATATTATAGAAGAAAATGAATATGACAATGACAATGTTCTACCATTCATAGATGCATGGGCGCCTCTTCACATCCTAATTTTACTCTTAATGATACTAATGCATCATCTTGTATATCTTTGGATGATTACTATCATCCCTTGGTTACAATTGTATTATTGGTTAGTTTTACTTAAAATGCTTATGTTTGGAAATGAACACTCCATTTTTTCTTGCTTTACGTTGGGCTTTTCATATTACACACTCGATTCCTTGAATATTCCCTATCTACTTAGTATTGCTTCTATTTTGTTCCACCACATGGGGTAGTTTTGCTTTCATGTTACCAACTTATAGCTTTTGTTCGGTTTATCTCTGCTTCTTATACTTCTCGCCTCTAGTTTGATTCAAATTCTACTATTGTTCTAGAGTCACTTTACTTCCCCTTCTTCCATTGTTTGTCTTTTCTCATTGGATTGTTCACACCTTGTCTGCGTCATTGTTCTTGCCACTGTTACACAAGGATGCATCTCCCCCATTTCTAAGCCATTCCAGATGTCCAAGACATTTCAAGACTTGGGGGCAGACAAAACATTCTCCCCACGTACCCTCCTATGCAAAAAAGGGGATGCCAACCGTCTCCCCAAAAAAAATCATTTTTTTAAAATATTTTTTCAAAAAATATTATTTTTTCATTTTGAAGATTTAAATACTAGTTCAAATATATTAAATATAGCTATTTAAAAAACACCAATATGTATCAATCTCAAGACATTTATCTCAGATTTGTCATATAGTTTCACCCATTGAAGGGTTCCACATTGAATAACTCCTCCATTACCTTCTCCACAAATTTCCCAATGTCTAGTAATGGGTGGACTCAATTTAGTTATACCATTGTGTTGGGCTCAAAATAAAACTTCAAAATGAAATAAATTTGGGAAAGCTAATGTACACTAGTAGTTTAACATTGTTTTTGGAAGCTTCTCATTTCTAATTGAAAAAAAGCCAGTATGTATAAATTTAATTCAAATTCATTGTGGAAGCTCCAATCACTTAACAAACTTACAAAGCCTATATGTATGATTTCCATATAAAGAGAAAAGTTTGTGTAGATGATAAAAGCAATAAGACATAGATCAAAATGTTTACCGATTAACAATAACCCGACTGTATTGTATTACATAGAAATAATAAGAATCAAGAGTGATATATGAATGCAGAAATTTTCAGCACAAATGTGGACACTGAACTGTCTCAGAGTGATATGGCTCCCACGTTTCAAAAACCAACAGTATGGGACTCCTCATTTTGAATATCTATAATGTTTATATATTATAATTAATAGCCATCCTCTAGCTCCAGTCTCCCTACTTTTCTTACCAGAAAAAATTGGTCCATCCCAAAAACCCCACCCCCCAAACCCGTCATCTCGAGAGTCTTAGGTAACTATGATATTATCTCTTGTTTCCTTGAATTTGTTACATCAAGTTTCTACAATGGCTTCCAGCACAGCACATAACTCAACAAAGGGCCTCATTCAAGTTTGGTGCACAAGGTCACCAACTAGAAATTTGTCTGTTAACAGTGGTATTAGAGCAGTTCACCTTGCATATTTCTAATCGATCATAGGTTGGAGTAGTCATGAGCCTCGGACATCCAGGAACCACAAGATTTGCTATTCTAGAAACCCCGTCACTATGCCTCCCTGTCCCCACGTCCCACAGTCTTAGGTTTGTATGGCTCTAACGCGACAATACATGTCTTATGATCAAGATCTAAAAAATTCCACAAGAGAACTCAAGGAACATTTTTTAAAGATTTCTATTCAACCGGTGCGCAAAAATCTTCTCGAACAAGCAATTCCATCAACCTCAACTGTTTATTCATCGTGAAATCGCTTGGTTTGACCCATTGTCAAATTTGCAACAATAGGTTTCATAGTCATACATGATGATGGCACATTATTCCTGTTGGAAAGGAAAGCCATAAATGCAAACGAACTCTGAGATAAGTTGGTTAGATCAATTAGGATTCCCTTTAGTTGCCTTCATGTTCCTGACTTTAGTTTAACGAAGCACCCAGATCAAGATTTCACTGATTGAAAGTTCCTATCTACCTGATCAAGAAGTGCTTGAAAAGTAACACCATGGAGGATTCAAAAACTTGTATCTTAGTAAGAACTAATTTAACCTAGAAGGATGCATACATACTATGTTCATACCATAAGGTTACAGACAGTGAAATGCCTTACTTGACGACTGTTTCCATGATATCAAAAAAATCCAAAATTTTGGTGACAACGAGGGGACAACCAATAGCAAGAATAACTAATATATATCATATATATATATATATATGAGTATGGCTATCATAGTAGGTTGGATACAAACATAGCACGAATGGCTCGTAAGACATATAGTTTGGGGGCAATGATGGGGGCTAAAACCATTAATGCCCTAATACAGGTTCATCACTTAAGCCAAAATGACTAGTGTTTACGATTTTCATATTTCATATCTGGGTGAATTATAGCAAAGAAATTGTTGATCAATGCATTACATATGATAATAATACAATGCATACATCTGCCAGGTGTGTTCAATGAAAAACTAGAAGCCTTCATTAATCTAACATGAGTGTAAGAGCACATGGCATGCTCATAAGATTGATATAGTTTCAAAATGGCAAAAACTAGAGTCTTAAACATAGTCTACTACACATACATTTCATATGGATTTGCAGTCCTCTGATGGGAATAGCTTGTCAAACCACTCAGAACTTTAGAAGCTATCAACAACATCTACATCCTAGAAGGGGATCCTAGCCAAATCCCTATTGCTCGTGATCTTCGTCACGACAAATCTACCTCAAATCCTTACGGTCTAGATTTTACCATAATGTTAGGCTCTCACTTGTATGTAAGTGTCTTGCAACAAGAAATGCAAGACTCCAATGTATAGCAAGAAGTTTGCTTCACTCTCATCGAGGTCATACGTTTGCATGTCCTCTTAACTCTTAAGAGAGTGGATCCACTCCAGAATGTTCACCAATGTCCTCTCAAAAGCAAAGTGAACTAGAAACCTGAGAACGAAGGCGAATAGTGCAAGTGTACGCAACATTCCTTGGAGGTTTCCATATAGTTACTCACCAAGCATCAATCGGGGTCAAAATCTTGATGCCAATCATATTCATATAGCTTACAATGAAGCATCCTTTGCTTCATACCATTTTTAGGGCCCATTTAAAGAAACCCTTCCTTGCTCCTCATGTATCTACAAGGGCAATCATGTCAGGAGCCTCATCCATGGTGCAACATTCTAGGATCTAGTAAACATATGTGGCCATGTGCAAATACGTGGCTATAACATGTTATATGGTAGAACATCCAAGGTGATATCCCTATGCCTAAATAGTGGCCTTATATCTTGAGCCAAGCATGAAGCATATCTATACACTTGTACATCTGCATCGAGGTTAGGGCTTTCAAAACCCAATATTTGAGGCATAATGAAAATCCAGTAGCATACAATCGTTACTGTAGGAGTAATCTCACATCTATCCAAAATGTCTCTCACCACCATTGCATTTCAGTTACTATTTATCCTTGTTTTGCTCTTGGACCCATCCCACTTAGACCACTCCTACAACTCCGGTATGGCTATCCATAGTAGCAAAGTGGGATGCAAATGAGTTTGCATCTACCAACGTGTCATGACACTTCCTAAGAAATGCTATCATAGCACTGTATCCCTGGTTGTGAATGAACATTTGCTATTACTACTTGATAGCCTCTACCACTAACACTTTTGACTTGATTTTGATTTTGAGCAGATACCCCCTTCGAGGATAACACTTCTGATCGCCATCATTCATCCTCCAAGTGTTGATCCTCAACCTTGATTATGGGTTTACCCCAAACATAGCGCTACTGTTGTGTGTCGGGTTTCAGCTACTCACGATCCATTGTCCAAGTGAGTGCATCTAATGCATAGATAGGCACAAAGGGCATCCACCCCACTACACCTGAAAACATACACCTGATTTAACACCCACTAATTACTATCACCTCTACATAGCTTGAAAAGAGGGTCTTGCCCTACATGACTTAACCTCAAGTCAGAGATCAATAGATGTTGAGTGAATATTACAGTAAGCTTTGATCTCCCATAATTGTAGGAGATAGTGAATCCATATATTGTCAATGTGTATTGTGACGTTATAACAACTCATGTATTGAGCAAGTTTTAAGTTTGTTGAGTATGACAACCTAATTTAAGATTTGGTAGTAGAGCAGGATTCATTACTGAGATGGATTTTAGGGATAATAGGTGCAGCATGGGATTTGGTTAGTTAGCCAATTCATGAGAGCTGTACATTTAGTGTTTAGATCAAGATGGTTCAATTACTCCGCTGTAAATCATATGGCACAGTTTGCAACTTCAAGGAAGAAGAAGCAAATGAGATTATCATCATGTTCTGAAACTGTTGTATGCCAAAATTACATTTGATAGTCAGAGCGACTCCATGTAATCCTAAAAACTGAGTGGCCAACTACTATTGGAAGCTTGCCTATCGCATATCATGGAATTCATGTACGCCATCATATGAGCGAGATCAATATTGTATAAGTTTCATTACCAAGTCTATAAAAGCTTTTCTATGATCTGTAAGCAATTGTCCTCATTTTGCTGGACGTTTCTGTATGGACAGCATGGTAGTCTTTTATTTAGAGCGAGTGACTTAACAGGACAGATGGCAAGCATGTGACTATATTGTACGGTGAAAGTATTTTAATTGCACATTTGGGCTTACATAAAAAGCGTAAAACGCAATCAACATACTGACGGATCAAATCTTTCAAGCAACCCAGCATGGTTCCATTCGCTGCAACATGGAGAATCTGAAACTATTCGTTAGAGTCAAATATGCCCTCAACTCGAACTATCATTGAATTAAACAACTGACTAGTGCATGCAGTGCACCTCAGCAGGCCTATCGCATCAAAGATATTGCATTCAATACCTCACTATGCATGCATTTCAAAATTTGTTAGATCCTGAACGTGCAATCTTGTTAGGAACAATAAACGTCTTGAAATACTGTATTGCATTCTTTGCATATAGCATATCTTCATCTACCAGTACAGCATCTTCAAACAAATGTGCATGACCACGTTGGATAGACCCTGGTTCAGTGAGGTAGCAAATCTGTCCATGTGGTGAACCATTCCTGTCGTGCCATTTTAAGATCTAATGCACCGTCAACATCATTTTGATAACATTTCGCATAACATCTTTGAGCAGTCTCATAATTGCAAGTCAAAATTTTCCAGAAGTCATATGGTATATGTTTAGCATGAATACATCAATGAGTCAAGTTTTATTTTGCTATTAATAAGTGTATTTTAGAGTTGCAGTCTTTTATATTTACTTTGTTGTGCAGTCTATATTTTGTAGTCCTTACATTTAGTTTTTATTATTACGAGTCTAAAGTTATGAAATTTAGTTCGTTGAGTACTAGGAGTCATTAGTCATTATTAGTATAGCTAAGTTCTAAACAATTCCTAAATCTCTTGTCAACTTAGGTTTGGGCCATAGTTATTCGTCAGTTTAGTGTTTGGATTATAATTTATTATAATGTTGAGTACATATAGTCTCATAACTCTAAAAGTCAAAGTGGTGTCAATTTAATAATTGGTCAAACTATTAAGTTTGTTCTTTAGGTGTCATTGATAATAGTGGTATTTATGTTAAAAAGACAAGAGTAAGAACATTGTATGTTGTACTTGTCTTTCAAGTTCCAGAGTCAATCAAAGAGTTGGTGTCAGAGTAAAATGTCGACAAAAATTAGAATTAAATTAAATAAATTGCATTACATGGACACATATTCAGGTGGAAACCAACATCCAAAGTCATTTAAATTGTACGACGGTGGTGATTATTTTCTCCTCGCAAACAATTTACAAATGAGCCTACAAGATCGCAATTTGCTAAGTTAGCAACAACATCATAGTTAGAGGACAGACGCAATGCAGGAAGGAGGTCAAACAACGACCTCTTGTCAATCACTAACAAAATAGACTGCGAAAGTGAACTAGTGGCATGTAGTTTTTTCAATGTGTTTTTTAGCCATTTACTTTCTAACTTTGTTGTGTTGTGAATACCGGTGTTCCTCATGTTTGTTCATTGTGCAATGTGAATAAACCTCCGGTGTGACATTTCAGGAAAGAGGCATATGCCGAAGAATCTTGCTTTTTGAGGGCCAGAGAAGATTCTGAGGTAAACTCAATATGGATTGTTGTCCAAATAGTTCAGGTGCTTCAATCTTGGAGATTCGGAATTCGGGTGTTCGGGGAAAGGAGTCTGGGAACCTTAGGAATTCGGCTTGGGAACTACGCCTTTACAAGGGTTATGAGACAACTTGATGGAGTTGTCCCTAGTCTAAGCAGTGTTTTTAGAGAGAAGTCTTCTCAGAATATGATTCTCTTTGCCCATGTTCAAAAGGGGGAGGGGATGTTAGAAATTAGTGCATGCGGTTAATATATTTGTGAGACATTATTATAAGAGAATATAAAAGTGAGAAAATAAAAGTGGTTGTAACCAATTTCATATAATAACATAGGAGTGATTCTTGGTGATAGAGATTATAGGAAAGATAGTAGCGTTGAGAGTTATTACGATAAGTGTAATCTCTTAGTTTGTAGGAGATAGTGAATCCATTTATTGTAATGTGTTGTATGGAAAAAAAATCAAGATTGAGTGAATTTTGTGTTCAGCTCTCAACCAAATTTAACATCCTCTACCTTACCTTTTATGGGTTGTTTGCAGCCCATGGCATCAACCATGGTCAATGTTGTCTAGTAGACACTTTTTTCCAGCCAACTACATTGATTTGGTTAATGTCGTCAACTAAGTGATATAGTGACTTCAAGTTATGTTCTCCTCTTTATAGGCATCATTGTTGTCATTTCTCAAAGATATCATCACATAGTTTGCTCTGCTTGTGGTCACAAATCTTCCCTTAAATATTACGAGGCCTTAGGGTCTAGTGGAGGTTATACTTAGAGGTCATCATTGTAGTATCGAGTTACTAGGAGTCACAAGAATAGGAGCAACATCAACACCTTTGGAGTCCCCAACTTTGGTCTACTTAGGTCTTCTAACTATCACTCTTGTGATCCACCCACAACAATCTCTCACACGGTGCTACTAACCTGAGAGAGGAATTAATGCACCGATTGAGTCATCAAAGGAAGTATCCTTAAACCTATTCTCTTTCTATTATGTTGGATGATTGATTATGTTAATGTATCATGTAATATACTAAGATAGTGTAGCATATCTTTGTCAATTACATTATTGTTTTATTTACTACATGTGTTTACCACCAAATGGCATTACAACACTTAGTTTAGGCTTTAGCTCTTATTTATTATCTTAACTCTTATAACCCTTAGGATCCTAGTAAGACTCCTTCCCCTATCTTAGTTATAGGTTTTGGAACCCTATACCTTCGATGTGAGTGCGAATTCTTCTAGATCCACGACTATTACAACTTTAGATTTTGTATTTGACTTATGTTTCGGCCCTAGTATGGTCTTCTAATTATATCATAATCTATATTGAAGAGAGATAGAGACAAAGAGAGAATGATCATAATGATCGTCTTAGCTAACACACATTATACATCAATGGTTCATTGGTTTTATATAATCTTGCACATGGTGCATTTAACCTCTTTCTTTTGAGATGTGTGCTTTGAAGGTTCATCCCAAATCTTAAAGGGGGGCTCTTTCTTTTGAAATGTGTGCTTCCTAGCTTCATCCCAAATCTTTAAGGTGGGCATTATATTCATCCAAATAAAGTTTCAAAACTTTTCAAAATTCTACTCCAAATGGTTGTCTGGATCAAAATGGTCAACTTGTCGAGAATTTCTATTTGTTCTGATTTCTATAGTGACCCTGATTTGAAAATGGGAACTATGCATGGTACTTGAGTTTCGGGGACAAGGGGCCAAGGGGCGAGTGGACGGGGTTTCTAGGATGGAAAAATTTCCCAAAATTTGAGTATGACGGAGAGACAATTCTTAACATAAAATATAAGAAATGATATTTCAATATTTTAATTAATCTTTTTTAGGGTCTTTTCAAAATCAGGATTCAATGTTCTTGGTATAAGTTACATTTTTAGGTGCATGTATCAAAATATTTTTAAAACAATTGAAAAATTAAAAATTAGGGACATCCCTCCTAGTCCCGAGTCCCTGAAACGTTTGGGAAGTCTAGGAGGTCACCAAATCTAGGGGACACATCCCAACGTAACACTGGAACTAAGTGGTTCAGCTATTTTTCCACTTTTGGCACATGATAAGATTTCCATTGCAAATTATGCTTTCAAATTTTAATAAACAAGCTAGGAGAAATGACCCCAAAAAGGGACATTACTAAATTAGTTACGTCAACCAAAACTTGGCTAATTGTCCACTTATGGCTGTTCATTTCCACTTTTAAGGACAATACATATCATTTTCATGTGGGGTGACCCTTCAATTCTCAATTAAATCCTTCATTTTCTATTTTAGTAACTTTTAAATTTAAGCATTGTATAGCTATAGGGGAGAGAGTATGGAATGATGAACACAAAGTTCGAGGCATACATCTCTCCAACAGAGATTGTCCTCTTTTATATAGTTTAGGCTCCCACTGTCCATAATCTTAACGATGATACTTTTGGATTTAATTGGTACTCTCATTTGTAATAAAATATTGTTTTTTTTGCAATTTTAGTTCTACTTTTACGACATGAAGCTTCATAGTTAGTATGTTGTCAACCAAATTGCATAAATATATGCTTCCAACAACTATTTAGGGCTTCCGACTAAAGTTTCAAAGCGGAATTCCATACTGAAGGGCACCGAAAATGCAAAATACAAAAAATGTAAAGAAAGCTGGAAACAATGGGTTTTTCAAAAAAAATCAGATTTCTCCTCCAAACAGGCATTTGGATCAGAATGATAAACTTGTTGAGGCTATAAATCCATTATTGTTGCGATTTCTATTATGACCCCAAATTGAAAATTGGAACTAGCATGGTTACCTAAGTCTAGCAGACAGGCGGACAAGGGGCAATTGGATGGAGTTTCTGGGATGACAAAAAAAATCTCGAATTTTGGGGACAGAGAGGGAACAGTTGCTAACACAATATATAAACATTAATATATTTTGACTTTATTCAATGAAATTTAGTGGTGTAAACTTCAAATTACATTTTTTAGTGTACTTTCCTGATTAGAGTTCAAATTTTTCGGTAAAAATTACAATGTTTAAGTAGATGCGTCAAAATACTTTTTTTTAAATTACAAAAAAGGGAACAATCCCTCCAATTTCCCAAAACATTTGGGACGTCCAATACATCACCAAAATCTAGGGGACACATCCCTGCATAACATTAGAACTAAGTGGTCTTGGCTACGCCCCTTCATAAAGCTCTGGTTTTTTAGATTATGGTCAGTTCTTCAGTTTTATATAGCTTGGCCAGCACAACTCCAACTTCAAAGTTATTTTTTTAAACCGCATTAGAATGGCCTTCCAGGTGCAGCCTCCTTGATGCTACGTTCTGCCACCATTTACTCAAAAAATGCAAAATGAGGTGCAGACCTAGAGTGAGACCCCCTTGAATGCTATCTGGGCCAGTCCCCAAGATCATCTAACCTCCATCTCATTTTGCTGAGTGTTATCAATACACAACAAAGTCTAAATTGCAATGGCTTCAAATGCATTTTAGTTAATAATTCTCAGTGATCTACAAGGAACAAAAAAAAATCCACCATTTTAGTCTATATTGAACATCAATTTCTAATCATGTTACAAATAAGTAATTCTTACAAACCTGTTAATGACGTGGCCAAGACCAAAAATTAGCCAGCTTTCTTCCTACTGTAAGCAAGCATATCAGATTAGTTACTGGATATGACATACTTTTTATTTTTTTCCTTAAAATACTAAAGAAGCTATTGGGTATGGCACAATTAGACTGGCTCCCATCCAGATACAGTCAGGATACAGCAATGTCAAACTAGAGGTGTATAGGATATGTATCCATGAGGTATTCTGTATTTGTATATGAATACATAGTGGATGCATGGAAACATGCATGAACTTGGTACCTCCAAGTATTTGATAACTTGGTACAAAGTAGATACTAGTGAGCATTCTTGTTCTATTTAACCAAACAATAGAGATTGAAAGCTTAGAAAAGTACATGTTTGTTGTATACAGAGTCCAAACGTGAGCATTGTGTGCTCAAGAAGTCCATTTATGCAGTCTTTTCTAAATAATTGTGGCAGTCTTGAATCATCTCAATATTTATTCATTCAAATAAACCATCAGATAAGAAAAAAACTCCTATGCTTGATTAATTTCTGAGAGTCGCGATCAAAATTGTAAATGTATGCAAATTCAAATACATCCAGATTAACAATGCTTAGATCTTGATTTAAATAGAATTTTTTTATCTTTACGTGAATCTTAAAGGCAGATTGAAAGCTTAGAAATGTACATGTTTGTTGTATACAAAGTCCAAACATGAGAGTGGTGCCCTCAAGAAGTTCATATATACAGTCATTCCTAAATAATTGTGACAATCTTAAATCATCTCAACACTTATTCATTCAAATCAACCATCAGATAACCAAAAACTCTTGTGCTTAATTAATAGCTGTGAGTCAAGATCAAATATGTAAATGTATGCAAATTCAAAAAAAAAACAATGCTTAGTTCTTGATTAAATAGGATCTGTTATCTTTATGTGAGTCTTAAAGGCTAAATTAGAGGAGCGTTCACATATGGGTACATATAAAATAAATATTTGTTTCACTTCATTCATAAAAGACGGGAATGTTCTTGACATATATCTTCAAGTTTTGTGCAGTTAATAGCTTTACCACTCACCTTTCTTGAACCATTTTCCTTCAACCACTTCACAGACGCCATAATATCTTTAACAGCACCTTGCCAATCAAGGTCATCCATCAAATGTTGTGCTTCTGCAGCATCTAAACCAACTTTCCCACGGTACAAGCTGCAAGAAGCAAGTATTTCAAATTTCACCACTAGTAAACCGACAAAATATCAGTATGCACACAAATGCAAGTTTTCTATTTGATCAAAGCAAAACAATCAGAAAGTAAATATTGCAATATTGTAATCATCAGTTTCTGTATGGTGGGAGAAGATTTGTTTAAGGTGTTATGAACAAAGAATTCAAATGAAAGTACTATCAATTGTCCACTAAAATGAATTCCCAAGTGATAAAACAGGGATCCCAAGCTACATTACTCCATAAAAGTACTCCTTTTAACGGGCAATCACATGCTTTGCACTTGGCAATGATGCATATCTTTAGGAAGATGAGCAAGAAAAACTCACTCGGGAATGAGCGTCTTATAACCAGAATCCAGTTTAGCTATATTAGCTGCATGATTCTTAATCTCGTAGTCAACTCCCCACCACTCCTGCAGCACCACAATCCCAGGTGCATCTTCTTTGCCCATCACATACGCATCAAAGGTCTGTAAACATAGTTAAATATGCAACAGTCTGAGAACAATGCCTATAAAATGACTAACAAAGTGTCAACAACATCGTAAGAGTATATTATCCCTGGATCACCAATCTGAGGCCATATCTTTAGTTCAGCCACGAAATTACTCAAAACCTTTCCCATTACAGGAAATCTCTTGCATGTAAAGTTGAAAATTATGGCCTATCAAGACTACTGTAAAGCAGACAAAAAAGTCATAGAATCAAGAGTAAGAGATCACATGAAATCTTAGAGAAATAAGGAGATGAGAGCATATGGTGTATTGTTGTAAAGCATAATTTATGTGTCCATTTGCATATATAACTTATTTGTTTATTTTTAATTTAAATGATGAAACTTCAAGGAGGTAAATTTGCATATATAGCTTATTCATTTATTTTTAATTTAAATGATGAAACTTTAAGGGGTAAATTAATTTTACATTGTAAATGCAGATTAAAAACCATTGTTTTCCGCAGATAGGTTGGGTTGGGTTTAGAGAGTGCAAAGGAAATGTATGTAAGTAAAGGAAATCTATTGCATGCAACCAGTGCCCACCATCAAGTTTCGTATAACAAGAAGCCGAAATGGTCTGATAATAATAGACCAATTATTAGTTTAGGGATACGACTGGGTGGTAAAGGCTGGCATTGCCACAATGAAGACCAGGGTTCAAATCTCCATCAAAACCCCTGATCACAAGCTCGCACGAGAATCGCATAAGAGTAAAGCACCCACGCAAGGCGACTTGTCCCCCATTAGGGAGGGATCTCATGGAGGGGGCTGCTGCTCCAGATTTCACTCTGCAGCAGGTCCCATGAACATTTCCAAAAGCAGCTGCAGGACTAAAACGAATCTGCCCCTGATAAATTGGAGCCCCTAATGTTTAGGAAGGATAGTTATGCATCAAGTGAAAAGAGGGGGCTACAACTTTCCCCTACCCACACAAATTTTTTTTTGCCAGATGGCGGTTGCCATGTCGTCAAAAACTCATTGGTGGGAATGTTTTTGGAGGGAGATTGATTTTTTGGAGGGAGACTTGCATACATGAAGAACAGATCTGATTAAATCTTCACATTTCTTTTGAAGAGGCTGCTGCAACCAATAGATCAGAGTATGCATGATGGTTTCAAGTTTTTGTTTGTATTTGCCATTGAAAGATTTAATGTCTCTTAACTTATTTACTCTGTTTGTGCACATTTTTTTTAATTAGTTTGCTGCTCATTTATTTAATAATTTCTGACTGTTACCATCATTGCGGTTTTGCAGAGGGTTGAGGGAGGAATTTATTATAAGGTTTTTGAGATTCATGAAACTTGCTGGTATACTTTCAACTCTGTTTATATTACAAAAAATTGTATGTGTGTTGTTAATATTTAAAACAGATTTCTTGTTTCCTGCAATCTCATTGAATGGGACTATATTTTATCATTAGCTCTGTATAGATATACCTGCTACAGAGAATTGTAAGCCAATGATCCAATGCCCTGTTTCAGAATTTACAGTAGATCTGTAATAAAACATATAGGTTCACTAGTTTGAAGTTTATATGTTTGTTCTTTTTGTTAGAAAATGAAGAATGGATGTGGTATTTGCTATTATTTGGTATGAAAAGGAACCTGAATAGGAGAAAATAGTGTTAGAAATTCTAGGCACTGAGAGGGGAGTGAACCAGTGCTTATTGAAAATTTGAAAGACAATTCAATTTACTCAACCTTTTATGATGAAACCACAACATCCACAACAAACACACAAAGGAGAAAACACACAGAGAGACAAGATTTAATGTCGGAAACCCTTCGAGGGAGAAAAACCCACTGAAACCCCAAATCAACTTGAGACTGCAACCCCAAAATTTTAACCAAGCACCGACTTGATCTTTAACAAGCTTCTACTTGAATGGAAGCTTCAACTCCCAAACTAATTCAGACAAGCACTCACTGACCTTCTGCAAGCTGCAACTTGCAAGGAGGCTTCAACTCCCTCTTGCTAAGCACCCACTTAGAATTCTTCATAAAGTTTTGATCACTTCTCTTGTGTTGTCTCTCACAACAAATTATAATCACTTCTTCATCGCACCTCTTCTCTCCCTCTTTCTTCACACCTCTCTCACCACCTATTTGTTCCTTTGCACATTAATCTGATCTCGTCTTCATGAATGATTCTACATTCATAATCAGGATCTCATCTTCATGGAGAAAGCACTCTCACACTTCTTGCACCTATTTGCTCACATATCCACACTGTTGCACCTATCTCTTCCACCAACACCCCTGGTTTCAACAACATCTCATCCTCTCTCAACATACATATATAAGAGTATGACTCTCATATATCTCATACATTTCCTCTTCCTTCAAATCACTTCACATTCCACTCCAAGTACGTACAAGAGGAATTAAAAATGACTTCATCAGAAACTGTAAAAGTGTGATCATTACATCTACAGTTGGATCTGTTTCAAGTCCATTAAGTTCTTAGGCTTTCAAGATGATTCCTAACACCTCTAAAGTGAAGTGGTACGTTCCAACAACCCCTGACATTCAGTTATGCATCCAAAATTTTCATTCTGACCCCCGCACTTCTAATTTGTAACTGTCCTGTCAGTTTTTGTCCTCTAGCTAACCAAGTCCTAATTTTGTCTTTTAGCCTTCCAAACATGTTCACAAGAGTCCAAACTTTGTATGCACGTTGAACATGGTCCCACCAAGCCATATTCATAATTTATATGCTTGTAAACTCACCACTTCATCCTTATGCCTTCATTAGAGCTCCAATGCATAGCTGATTTTAGTTCTTCAAAAACCAGTCTTCATTTTTGGAGTAACTACTACACTTACAGGTCTTATCAAACCTTGCAAACTTCATGGAGGACACTACAAGATGTATACATCATCACTACATGCTTGGGATTCAAAATGCTTGTAAACTCGCCACTTCATCCTTATACGGTTATACCTTCATTAGAGCTCCAATGCATAGCTGATTTTAGTCCTTCAAAAACCAGTCTTCATTTTTGGAGTAACTACTACACTTCTAGGTCTTATCAAACCTTGCAAACTTCATGAAGGACACTCCAAGATGTATACATCATCACTACATGCTTGGGATTCATCAAATCGGGGCAAAAGACCTTCATTTTACTTTACTTCTCAGCAAGACATTCACAGTCTTGGTGGACAAAAACACAGTCTTCAAGATCTTGTTATTTGGAGCACTAAATCTTGTCATAAAGACACCTATCATACATCAATGGAAAGCTCTTGAAGTCTTCTTTCACCTCCAATTGACAGAATTCTTCAAAACATGGCAAGGATCATCATTTCACTTCAATTTCTCAAATTGGTCTGACTGTGTTTTGGGAGCTTAAAACCAGTCTTCGACTATCATGGCACAACCATCTTCAGAGCACTCACCAAGGCACTTCATTTCTTCAAATACTTCATATGCATCCTAAACAACATGCTCGAGCACTCATACCTATACCTTCTTTGGGAAAAACATCTTCTTCATACCTGTAGCTGAGGGCTTCTTCACTAGCTCAAGTAGGCAATTTTGGATCACTCAAACTTGTGCATGTAACCACTTCATCAAACCAAACCAAGCACACTCAGGGTTCATATGGGATGTCTTCATGTTGTTCAGAACCAAAAACAATCACTTCATGAGGCAATCATCATGTATACTATTCATACCTTCAAGGCTATTCTTGCATTCTAGCTTTCTTGGTGGTAAGACTGAAAATGCACTTGTATCATCAAATTTCTCAAAAGGAGTGACCCAGATGACTTCATGAACACCACTAACACACCCCCAGCGTCATCCACCAAATATTTGAGCACGGATTCCTTTACAAACTTTGTCAGTACACTAAAATTCTTACAAAATTATTGTTTTTTTGTGGGGTCCACCGTGAGTCAAAAGCTCAAAACACCATGGACATGACCTCTGATGAGTTATCTACAATCTCAAATCATTTTCAAGGCAAAACAATTCCATTTGGTGGCATAAACAAGCATTTTACTCCATACCGATTTCAACTAGGCTTAGGAGGGTTTCAAACAACTTCACAAAAATGGATGGAACTTTCTTATTTCTCATCCATTTGACCTCAGAATTTTTGCAACATATTTTTATCCCTATGCTCTTCAAATTTGTCTCTTATGATTTATCTGAAGAAGGTTCCACAATTTAGCTTGATCGTTAAGAAATCAAGGTGCTATTTGAGCATACCTTGCTTAACCCGATTTTGGTAAAAATGTAATATCTTGCACAAAACTCCTCCTCAGGTCCTAAAATTTTGTCCACGCCTTCATGACTACCTCCTCCATGATCTCCAATGGCCACTTTGTCCTGGTTCACTTTGAAACTTCCAATCCAATCTCATTTGTGCATGCTAAACTTGCTTGTCATGAAGGGCAGTCATACCAATGACGTTGAATATGCCTCTAATTGTTGAATTATGACCCGATACTTCATATGAGGATTCTTGAAATTTTCCCTACACAATTCCCATGCCTGCACTTGCTGGTTATGGCTTGTTTTGCTTCATATCCTCATGTTGGGTGCCTGAAATAGGTCAAAATGAGAGTTAGTTTACATTGTAGCTCATCATAATTGTCATGTTCTTCACCTTGTAGCCCCTTAGACATGTCCTATTATGTGTTTTATGCCTCTACCATGCTTCACCATCAACCTCAAGCCTTCACTCCACCTTTCCAGGTCACTTTGCTAACTAGGCCTTGGGATTAAGCATCCTGAGCTCAGCTAGTCTGACCAATTCCACTCTTATGCCCCTGTATTCATCCTTTTGACACTGCTTCCACATCATATACATCTTATACAGTGCCTGACATCATCCTAGTGTGTTCTCACATCATCACCTTGCTTGTACTCACCACTAGCTGCTCAAGAAGTCTATGCTTCATCAGGTGTTCTCGAGCCTTGGACCTGTTCTGCGTTGTCAACTTCATTCCAAGCTCCTTTTAGCTCTCTTTCATCCTTCTTTGTCATTAATATGCCTTTGACATCAATGACAACTCAGCATTCACATGCCAACAAATAGTGAATAGGTTGCTTTGAAATTAATGATTTTATTAGGGTGATGTGCATTGAATATGTTTCATATTACAATTACTATTGCTTGCCAAATAAGTTGGATTTTCACACATTACTTTACTGCATGCAAAACTACCTTATTCTAACTTCCCATGGATAAAAGCATGCATCACCCAACTCCAACAAAAGGTGGTTTTTTAAGGTATTTTGCATTACTTTGCCAAGATGAATTACCTGATGAAGTTTAGTCTTTAGATGATTACGACTTCTCAGAGTTAGTTCCGAGTACACAAGGGGTCAATGAAGAGGTAGTCATAACTTCTAGAGAAAATTCTTTTGTCAAAGAATCCAACTTCTCACTAAAGTCGCCAACACTATATGAACCTGCCCCTATCAATCAAGAAGAAATTGGAGAGAAGCAACCTGGTGTTCTTGAAAATCAGTGTTCTGACTGACGACAAAAGAGTAGAGTTTCTTGGAGCATTGCAAACACTTTTATTCTTATTGAAGCAGAGTGTATTGAAAGATATACCCAAACGAATGGCAGTGCAATGAAAAAGGCCATATCATCTACTGAAAAATGTAAAGTAGTGCTAAATTATTGCTCCAGTTATGGTGTTGATCATTCTACAAACCAATTTCGAGATTGATGGGAACATGTTTTGCTTGATTTTAAAAGAATCCGAGATTATGAATCACATATTCCATCTAGGCATAATAGTTATTGGAATCTATGTTCCACGGGGACGCGTCCCCTGCGTTTTTCAACTCGTCCCCGTACCGGGGACGTTTCGGAACCTCGGGGACGGGTAGGAAACGTTCCCTTCCTGTCCCCAAACTCTGCAAAAAATCAGAAACGTCCCAGGGACGTCAAAAAAAACACAGGGGACGGCACGGAATGGCTGGACGTCCTCGGTACGTTTAGGGGACTTCTAGAAGTCCCTCGACTATACCAGGGACATCCAGCCGTCCCCTGTTGTCCCCTGCGCATACAACCTTTAAAAAACTGTTTTTTTAAACACACTTTTAAATAAAAATAAAGCAATGTGGGGGCCCACAAGGACCCCCACTTGCATTTCTAAGTGCCTTAAACCTAAAACAAACATCAAAACAAAAAAAAGAAGCTCATTTGATTCATTTCTCATTTTGTGAAGGAGAAAACAAAAAAAAAAGAGCATAGAGAAGAATAGAGAGCAACAGTGAGAAGAAGGCAAGAGAGCAATATTCTACTCCATTAGAGGTATGTTTATCATCCTTTGTTCATTTTACAAATTTGCACAAACTATTTCTTCATTGTTTCATTTTTTTATCATAGTTTCAAGCTTCACAAACTTAGGAAGTTTTTTTTTCTTTTCACTTGCAGTTGCAAGGTTATTGCATTTCCAATACAAAACAATGAGCAACAGTGAGGGTAGTGAGGGTGAAGAGATTCAATTGGCAATGCAACATAGAGGTAGAACCAGAAATAGGGTTTCTTCAGGGAGTGAGAGTGTTGCGCCAACAATGGGTTCAAATAATCCGTTTGATTGCCCTTCACAACTCAAAATCTATGCAAAGGGGCCATTCAATGCTAGAAAACCTCTTTCACAATTTGTAACAGCCATTGACAAAGAAAGAAAGAAAAAAATCGGGGGGGAGTAGAGTGTGGTTATGTCAAATTTGCAACAAAGAATTTAAGGGCAGCTACATGCGGGTTTATTCACATCTTTTGGGCATAACTGGACGAGGGGTAAAAGGTTGTGAAAGAATATCATTAGTGGAGAAGACCGAGTTTACTAGCTTGCACATGGAGGGTGAGACAATAAAAAAAGGGATGTCATTGGAGACTACACAAGTGCCTACCCAATGTGTGGATGTTGAAAGTCAAAGAGGAGGGGATTATGCCAAGGGAAAGAGAAAGACTTCTACTGTTACAGGTATGTTTAATGTCCAATCAAAGGAAGTAGCTGACTCCTCTATTGTCAAATTCTTCTTTGTCAATGCTATATACCATTTCATGTGTCACGTTCCCCTTTCTTCAAACAAATGTTCAAAGATGTAATTGTTGTTGGTTCCTCATAATGCCCCTCCTGGAGAACACAAACTACGAACCAGCCTCCTTGATAAAGAATATTCTAAGGTGAGTGTGGTGATGGAGGAGATGAGGCAAACTTGGATACGGGTGGGTTGCTCTATCATCATGGATGGGTGAACCGTTATTAAACATTGGCCACTCATCAATATCATTGTCACATGTCCTGCTGGCCCTCATTTTCTTAGAGCTATTGATTGTATAGGGAAAAGGAAGGATGCAACCTTCCAATTTCAAATTTTGAAGGATGCCATAGAGGAGATTGGGCCCTCTAATGTTGTACAAGTAGTGACTGATTCAGCCCGCGTATGTAAGTTAGTTGGCATGATGGTTGAGGGTGCTTACAAGCACATTTTCTAGACTCCATGTTGTGTTCATGCATTGAACAATGCATTGAAAGACATTGGAAAGATAGATTGGGTGAAGGCAGTGGTGGCAGAGGCTAGACACATACAGATGTTCATTTGCAACCATCACACCTCACTTGCTCTATTCAGGTCTTTTTCAAGGAAAGAATTCCTCAAGCCCGTGGACACTAGATATGCCAGCTATTTCATTTTGTTAGAGAGGATGTTTGAGGTGTAGGAGACTTTGCAATTAATGATGGTTAATCAGGAGTGGGGTAGATGGCCAGAGGCAAACACTTCTGAAGGAAAAGGTGTGAAACAAAAGATCCTCAACGATGATTGGTGGACCACAGTCAGGTAAGCTATTGCTGATTTTATATATGTAAGTTTAGTTTTTAATTTTTAAATATTTTTATCCATGTTTATAACTTGTAAATTAGTTTAATTTTTCATTCTTGAATCTTAATGTTTTCTAATTTTTTTGTAAATTGTTTGCAGATATGTTTGCTCCTTCATCTCACCTGTAGTGGGGGTCATAAGATATGCTGATACAGACTCTCCTAGTCTTGGAGAGATTTATGAGACATTTGACAGCATGCTTGGACAAATGAAGCAAGTCATTCAAAGCAGGGATCCTACTTTGGGATTTTATGAGGAGCATTTTAGGCCCATTGTGGCACGGCAGTGGAACACAATGAACACACCGCTTTATATGGCAGCTAATGCTCTAAATCCCAAATGGTATGCAGCACGACCTGGGAGAGTGCCTCCATCTGATGATGAAGAGGTGAAAGAAGGGCTCATGAAGGCCTTTCGAAAGATGTACACTGATGAGGAGTCCACTTTATTGCGGACCCAATGGCTATCCTTTGTCAATCTCCGTGGACCAACATTTAGCAAGCCAGAGGCGAGAACAGATAGAGCTACATTAGCTCAAGTAGACCCTATTGGATGGTGGACATGGCATGGCAAAGATGCACCAGACTTGAGGATTTTTGCCACTCACCTCCTTTCACAGGTTGCTAGTTCCTCTGCTGCAAAGAGGAATTGGTCCACATATGGTCTCATCCACACAGTTAAGAGGAACCACCTTACCTCTCGACGAGCAGAGAAGTTAGTAGCCGTGCATAGTGCCTTAAGACTTCAGGATCGACAAACTCCTGAGCATCATCAGACTCCAGCCACACGTTGGGATGTTGATCCCGAAAATGCTTCACAAATTGATGAGGAGGCACGAGTGGGATTGGTTGGGCTTCCATTGGATGAGGAAGCCCCTCATAGTTCCAGTGACTCAGACTCAGAGTCTGATTTTGATGCCACTTTAGCAGAGTTTGATTAGGGGCATATATTTTCATTTTGATTTTCTATATTTCAGACATTTTGTTGCCCTTGGGCATTTCATTGTAATTGAAACTTGAATCTTACGTGCAATCTCAATTCAGCTCCAGTTTTATGTATTGAAGTTTTATGATGTGTGTGATGAATGCTTTATTAAGTTTATCAATGTGTTATACTTATCATTATTCATATGAATATTTGAAATTTCCTATATTTTTAAGGTTAAATCTTATGTGAAATCTCAATTCAACTCTAATTTTATTTATTAAGGTTCTATAATGTGTGTGATGAATGATTTAGCAATGTTATCATATAAATATTTGAAATTTCCTATATTTTTTAAATTTTCCCTTATTTTTTAATAGCTGTCCCCTGCCATCCCCTAAAAAAAGGCCTAAAAAAATCCGTCCCGGAAACACATCCCCCCATCCCCTGCCATCCCCGTCCCGAAAACTTGGTTGAATATAGATTGGAATATGACACCCTGGGAAAGAATTGATAAAAAGCTTTCAGCAGATTATGCAAAAGAACTTTTTGATGCAATGGAGGTAAATTTTGGTGTTGATCGAGCAATCAACCCTAGCAATTTAACCATTGATTCTTCAGACAACAATCATGTCTTTCGCAAGGATTCTTACTCACCAAATGAAGATGTCCAAGGGAAAGAATGTCCAAGCCAAATGAAGGGGACAACCAAACTCTTGGAAAAAAGTGGAAATCAGCTAGCAAAACAACTACTATAAAGGATAATTTTGTTGCAAATAATAAGCTGGTAATTTCTACTTTGTAAATGGCTAAAAAGGGGTGTATGAAACACCATGAAATAGATTGTGTTTTGATTGAAGAGCACCACAAAAAACACTGTGCTTCAATTGAATAACATATGCAAAAGGAAGATTTAAATGAAGAGAGGTAGATCAAAAATTGAAAAGCAAAAGATCAATGTGCAGTTGAGCTTAGTTTCAGCTTTGAATTCCATTGGACAAGCAATGATGAAGATTAGTGATTCATTTTGAAAGGAGAGACAATTCTTCAAGTTTATAGTGGTCACGTTTGCTTGAGAACATATACAAGCAACTATGGTTGTTTTGTTTCCTTTATGTAATCTTAATGGCCTTGATAATAAAACTTTTTGATCTTCAAAGTCCAATTTGTTCCAATTCTTTTAAATCCCAAGTTCTTCTCTTATATGCATTTTTAGCATAATCCCTTATGTTGTTTGTATGTTGTTTTACTTCTTAGTCCCAATTAACATAATGTGTATCGGCAATGTCCTAAACAAGATAAGAGCGAGTCAAAGATGTTTCCAGCTGCTTTACCAATTTTACATGAAATAATAGCTTAACTATTGAAAGTAAGTTTCACACTTAGAAGCAAGTAGGTAATATTCAATACAATGGGCATGTTCAATTTCTGATAGACATATATGAAGTGAAATAGTAAGCTTTATATATTAATATATTAATATTGGTTAGTAGATAAAACCTTGCAAAATTATAAACTACCCTATACTTTTTTTGCCTAAAAACCATGAACTGTCTTATACTTTCTTGTCTATGTAATCCTTATAGAAACAATAGGTAACAAGCATGCTGGCAGCTGAAAGGAACAGGTTCAAGTTGTACTAATTCTATCAAACCTCAACAACTTCCCATATATGTGTTTTTCAACATCATCCTATATGTTGTTTTTCTAAGACTCAAATTCAACTATCATCATGTGTAGTAGTACTCCTATCACAATATTTGTTGTATAAAATTTCATTTTTAATTTCATGATCTTACCAATAGAAGGAGCAATTTTCGTGACAAACAAGTACAAAGATGCATTCAAAGAGAGGCTCATAACAAAAGGAGACAAATTTAGTTTTGGAATGACTCATCACAGCATTTTTTTAATAAAATTTGATATGTTTGTTTACATGTATATGGGAGAACATTGTTTGATGATCATTAATGATTGAACTAAGAACTCTTTTTTGATAGGGAGGCTACGCATTTCAGGTACCCTATAACTTCGTATAGAACCATTACGAGTTATAAAATAGCAACAAGGATTAGTCATTCAAGGCAGGCAATGTTAACTTCATTATCTCATTCACTTCCCATATATGTGGAATTTAGTTCAATGTCACCCTATATGTTGTTTTTCTAATACTCAAATTCAACTATCATCATGTGTAGTAGTACTCCTATCACAATATTCGTTGTATAAAATTTCATTTTGACAATTTCAATCTTCAATCTTCTACATGAGCAATTGACTTCGTGACAAACAAGTACAAAGATGCATTCAAAGAGAGGTGATTGTCATCTCGGAGGTGTGGTATGACAAATTTAGTTGACATGGAGTATGACTCTTCTCAGCATAATGCAGAGCAAATAAAATTTGACATGTCTTGTTTACATGTACATGTATGCACGGAAATTGATTACTCTGATGCATCAAACGCAATTGTGCTAAAACAAACTTTTTGGGTGCCACAGAGGATGTCGTTGCATATTCAGGTTTTTTACACATTCCAATTTGTAAGATACCATTCTTCAATAGCACAATGGATTATCATTCAAGGCATGCAATGAAATACCTCCTAACATGTCCATCAACAATTGTTCAATTAGTATTGCAAATTTGGTATGATCTTCAAGAATCAGCTATTATTCAATACATATCAAAGAGGCATAAGCTAGATTCATTTATTCCATCACACTCCACCAATCCAAAGAAAAAAACGTGGATATGGAGTTTTTTTTAATTACTAGCAAGCAAGAGAATTTGATTCTTGAAACAAATTTATCAATTTCTCAATGGAAAGGTAGGATTCGAGGAGAATGGTATGTAAAACCTCATTTCTTGCATTGGTGGAACCACTATATATTTGAAGTTAAATGTGATGATCAACAGTTTCGCAGCATTTTTAGGTTTCCCTATGAACTATTTGGATCTCTTTGTGAATCCTTGCATGAAGACCTTAGTCAAGGTGACATACCATTTTCATTCACCACATCTATAAAGAGTAGAGTGTTTCTTGATGAAAAACAAATTGCTTGTTGCAGCGCAGCGCTATGACTATCATCTGGAATGACAATGATAAACATTAGTGAACTTTTTGGTCGTGGAAAGTCAACTATTGTAAGAACTGTGAATAATTTTATTAATGCAATACATCGATTTCATAGGAACATCCAATGACCAAACAATCAAATGGATCTTGAAATTTTGAGGGAAGGATTTCGACAAAGACAAAGTCTTTCCGAAAATTACTTGTGGGGTTATAAATGTAACTCACATTCAATTCCGACTTGAGGACAGCCAACAAGTGTTCAGCTGATTGGTATGATAGAGATCACAACTACAGCATGGTGTTACAAGCCATTGTTGATAGCAATATATGCATTTTATAGATGTTTTCACATGATGGCCTAGTTCTGTTAATGATGTTAGACTGTTGTGAAATTCTTCTTTCTTTAAATTGTGTGAAGGTGGGCAAAGGTTAAATGGTCATTCAGTTTCCATTGGTTATTCCAACATGAGAGAGTACATTATAGGTGATGACAGATATCCATTATTGTCATGGTTGATCACACCTTTCAGTGGAGCATTGACAAATAGTCAAAGAGAATTTAACTTTAAGTTGTCAACACATATTGTTGTTGAGTGTGCATTTCAGAGGTTAAAGAATACGTGGAGAATCATACAATCTAGAATTTGTCAGTCTAATTTACAAATGCTACCGAAAACTATTCTTGTGTGTTGCATATTGCATAGTATGATGTTAGCATTAGTGGAAGATGAATCCAATGGAATTGAAGTTGCTGACAATGCAAATAATTTACATACCAATGAAGCGGGAGTCGATCCAGTTGCAACATTATGTCAGGAAGCCTTAATGGATTTTGTTAATGGTGATGAAAATCTTATATGTGCAAGGTATAAGCCTAAAAATTGTAGTTTTTAATTCCTTTACCAATTTTTTTTATTGTTTTGGGATTATATTAGTAATTATGTGCCATATAAAGTTAATGCACAGACGAGGAAGAAGGTTTGAATTGATTGCCTTTGTTCCAATATAATTTGCAGACAAGGTGTTGCCCAGAAATAGAGAATGACAATGGATGGAATGATTGTTCGCAATAACAGACATAAAATTAGCAATTAAAAGTTATAGTTAAGTATAATTTTTCTATGTTTAACATTATATTTACAACTCTAACAATGAACTTGTGTCTTTGATTTCAAATTATATACAGTCAAGATTGTTAATGCTTGACCATCAACCTAATTATACACTATATCATCCATTAGAGTTAATGCTTGCCAAATGACTTGATAAAAAAATTCGAGTATGTTGAAAACTAATTGTTGTATGCATTCTCAGTACCAGTTGAGGTGATAGATTCAAACCTTGTAGAAGAAAGTCATACCATTGGTGAGATTTCCTGTCAAGAATAACAAAAATGTATCATTCCAAAAACCCAACACAATGCTACAAACTTTGAAGTGGCATTATTTAGTCTTTTACACTATTAATTGCATTATTGGAAACTTTCAGTGATCATCATGGAAACTGTTGATTATATTGTCTTGCCAAGGAATTTTAATTTGCTTTGATCATACATAATTTAAACAAGTTGAAATTAAAATTTCCATCAATCCATTAAGTGGCAGTGTGCCAGAACTATGAGGTGGAGTTGATTATACATTAATTTAGTGATCAATACTCCAGCCGCCAAACCTGTAGAAGAGGGAGCTAATGTGAGCACTTGATATATGGTTACCTCACGGAAATGTTTTAAGACCAGCCACCTGATGAACATGCTCACAGTGTATCAAAAGGGGAAACTTAGGAAAATGGCTAAAAGCTCTCAAATCAGAGGGAAACACTGTTCATAACCCTGCAAAAATTGATCTCAAACCCTTCCTAGGGCAGCGACTATTCCGTAGGGAAAACAGCCCTTCGAAAGGAGTTAGACCTTGCAAAAATACTTCCAAACTTGTGCCAAAATTAATGAAAACCAGTATCAACCAATTACAGTTGTTAGAGATCAGATTTGCATGTGAAATTAATTAATGATGGAACCCTAACCAACGAACATTCCCTAGCTTGCTAAAAATAAAGAACATCAATAAATTTTCACCAAAATTGAAGATATATTTGGCTAATATGAAAAATATAGAGAAGAAGATGGATGATTTCAGATTTGCCAATAATGTCACCGTACATACCAAAACACCACGTCAATATAGGTCGCTCCACTTGAAATAAAATATACTTTGCACCAAAGAGACAACATTAATGCAAGAAAAAGATACTTTATTTCCTTTCAAACCAACTTACATATCAAAATCCTCATGAAGGGTTTTAGCCCTTCACAAGCATTCCACAACCAAGGGTTTTCATCCTTGGAAGAGATTCTCCACACAAGGGATTATGTCCTTGAGAGAGAGAGAGTAACAAAACATTACAACTTTCACCAAAATAAGAATGCAATCTCTAAAACATGCAATCATTAATGTCCAAGTGACCTCCTTAAATAGCCATAAGGAGTGTTTAAACAAATATAAACATCACTGACCCCCTTAAGAAGGTGCATTTAAATATTAGAAAATAGCTTTGGAGCCTAGTATGCCCAAAATACCTTTATTTCTAAACTACTTAAGGTTCACTAGTTCTAGCCTAGTTCTTCAAGCTCCTGTAGGATAAATGCTTTCTCCTAAATAAAAATTTTCTATCTAAGCAATTTAATAAAATAGAATTCTAAACATTTCATATTGCTTGATTCCTTAGACCCATGGATATTAAACATCATAAGGAATTGCACTAGGATGCCTAGCATTCGACTCCAATTTTTTCTTTATCATGAAATCCACTATAAGGTTCAGTACCTGTATCCCCCCCTTATATAAGATCCAATTAACCATCCTCAAGCAATAAGATGAACCTCTATTTCCCAATTCCTTGGCTCCTAGTGCTAGGCAACCCTTTCCATTGAATGTTCCTTTTTCTCCTTGGAGATTATATCCATTGCCATAAGCACATTTTGTGCATCATAAGACCCTCCGCTGCTGCAATATTTTTTCCCTCTTGACATATGTTGATGTCATATAATCAAGAGCTTGTATCTTTCATATAAGACATCCACTGGCTAGCAAGTTTACATAACCCTAAATTGACCAAGGCATGCATAATGGCCTTCACCTTATTATCATAAATTTGAAGATTCAACTCATGTTTCTTGAGTTCTCTATTTTATAATGCAATGGGACGCTGATTGTGCATTAGAACAGCCCCTATTCCTTCATTGGATGCATCAAATTTCACCATAAATGGAAAATAATAATTAGGTACAACAAATACTTGGTATGAGTTCATCACCTTCTTGAGTTTTTCAAAAAAAAATTGAGTTGAAAGTGACCAACCGAGTGCCTCCTTAGTTAAATCAGTTAGAGGGGCAGCAAGATGAAAAAAGCCCTTCTCAGACCCAAGGAACCCTCTAAATATGAAATGGAGACGGGAGGAGGCCAACCAAATATGGCATGTATCCTTTCTTGCTAGGTGCATGTACCCCTTGAGACTCTATGCATATATCCTAGGTACAAAATTTTGCTCAAACCAAATCCACATTTGAATTTCTTTGCAAGTAAGGACTGATTTTCCTAAAACTCCCATCATCATAATCAAACAAGGTGTTGTAGACCCTTCACCCATGTCTTTGCTATATCCCAAGATATCATCAAAGGAAACAAGCACAAATTCCTTAAGTACTTACCGAATATGAGTCCACATATGCAATTGGAAGGTGGTAGAAACTGAAAATTGCTTTAGAGGAGTTGAGAATATGCAATCAGGCTATTAACTATCCATTCTAAAATATGTGAGTCCCATGTACAATCTTTCTTTGCACATGTATGGATGTGATCAACTCCAATGACTATGTTTCATTTCCTCTTCATTCTGTGGATCACTCCTCATGAACCTTCCTTCCCTGCTAAGTACTCCCTCCTGAATGTATTCATGTATACTAGACTTAGTCCCTTCTCTAATGCTGGTAATTCAATACAAGCTATGTTGCCAGGAAATGGAAACAGATACGAAACGCAGAAACGACAATTTTCAAAAAACCTTGGATACGAAACGTTACCGGAAATGTCCATACAATATATTATAAAAAATTAAAAAATACTAAATATATTTATATATATGCTTCGTACTCATTTTCAAAATTTTAGTCCATGGAACATAATTGATAAAGCACTTAAAAAATTTTGTATTCGTTGAAATTTGAACTTCTAAAGTGTCGTGACTCATCATTCAACATGGTTACAATTTCAATGTTTCATATATACATGATTATAATCTAGATTCTAGAATATATCATCTAGATTTTTCTTCATAATCATCTGTCATGCATCCATGTTTCAAAAATTATTGTTGTAACCCGCTTCATTCTATTCATTTGATTGAGGATTCCAATCGAAAATTCTATTCTAAGGTGCAGTAATACACTGAGTCAAAACCTGCTTTCTCGCCTGGCATTTCTTGGTTTCTGCTAGATTCTTCCTACTTTCTTTGGATTACTATTCTGACCCAAACTATCTTTAGGCTGGTTTAATGTGCCTCCTTGTTTGTATAGTTTTAATGTTATAAGACTTTACAGCTGAGCACACTGTAACTTAAAACTAGGTTTGGAAAATTCTCTGAGCAGAAATACTTTTTTTTAAGTTTTAAAGCTTTAAAAACGGAAAAATCCGGCAGAAACGTCTGGACGTTCCCTCAATTTTTCGAACCACGTTTCTGTACCAGAAACGTTTCAGGCCTGAAACGTCAGGGTCCCAGGCGTTTCCTGGTAACAAAGAATAAAATCATATTTTCCTTGCTTAACATGCCTACCATTTACATTTCTGATTTCATAAATTCTGACTTCTTCATTTTTTTAGTGGAACTTCAATCCCTTCTTGTGGATTTTGAGGGTGAATTCCCCTAAAGTTTGGAGCTCTTGAACTCCAAAACCAATATGTGCCTCAGTTTAACTTAAAACAAGGAATTCGATACGAAATTCGTACCTTTTCATGGGAATAGCGAGTTGTGGTATCTTTCTTGTGCAAAGAGGATATGTTACATAAGTTATGGTGACCGTGAAGCCTTTGAAACCAGCCTTGTTTGGTCCCATCCTTCTTGCCAATTCTTCTTCAATAAACTGATGCTTATTGTCATTCTCTATAATCATGGTGACCCTTTGGTCATGAAGAAGAACCCTCACCCAAAATGGGTGTTGTGTGCCACATTTTATGGTAAGAATGTTGCCCATCCATTCCATTTTTTTAGTTCTTCCATTATTATGGGACCATGGATTAACCACATATGAAACTGAAAATTAGAATTACCATCATTGCCCTCCATACTGATTTTGAATTCAGGTATCCTTCCCCAAGTAAATTTCAACATAGCACCTATATGACATGTGCAAAAACACCTTTGGAATGGATTTCAAGTATCTATATGCTTTTTATTACAAAAAGTATTTCTTACCTAATCACTCCGTGAAGTATGATGATGATATCCAACTAGCAGTGGCATAGGAGGATACAACACCCATGAAATATGAGTACTCTTTCTAACCAGTTGTCCATGGTAGTAAATCTGAAATGATATATTAGTAAAAACTGAGATGACCTCATATGGTGGGTTGCTTATGACACTCCTATGACTCAGAATTTCTGAGTTCTGATCGGCACTCTTCCTTGGCCTGGTTTCTTCGCCAGATGGGATCTTTCCTTTCCACTTTTTTCGGTGCTTTTTTTGGATAACTTCCGGCTTCTTGATAGGGCTATGGTTGCCATCAAATGACCTCCCTTTGACTGTTGTTACAGACAGTCCAGCCACCTTATCTTGTCCTTTATGGAGAATTTCTTCCAATCTTCTTGACCAAAAAAGACTTGTTGAGGTACCGTCAATACAAGCATCATTGTGACCCCTATTTCTCCCCCCAAACACAAGTATATAAGACGAATTACAAATCAAATGGAAAGGGGAAGTAGTTACCTTTGTCTTGATGTATGCATGACTTGGAAGTTGTTTGAAAGGGTGCACTACCTCCATACCCTGTTCATGTGTGTTTGGAATGTCTTTGTAGCTCTTACCCTTGTCCAATCCATCATCATTGTGCTCCTTAGTGACTGCTGTTATAGACAGAACAACAAGCTTATTGTCATCATGTCTATTTGGAAAATGGTTTCCAACCATCCCTTTCTCTTTCCCTTCTTGCTCCTCACTCTTCTTTTCATCCTTGGATTCATCACATGTTGAAACATCATCAATATTAACCAAACAATGATCAACAATTACCTCATAATGTTGACTCTCCAGAACAATAACAGGAGTAAGGGCCAATTCTCCCTCTTTCATGGCTCCATTTCCTTCAAGCCCTTCTCTATGTATAGTGGCAAGTCTTTGGATCCATGCCCTAGTTGATCCCTTCGTAGAGCCATCAAAACTAGGAAGATTCGTCTTACCCAATGCATGTTGCACCTCTCCTTTTAGCGCTAGGGTTCTTTGTCGGTAACGTTTTTTTTTCGTCCTTAATTCGACAAAATCCGTGAGAGACATTGCCTCCTGAATCTCCTCTAGCGTTTCCCGGTATTCTTCAAGCAACGACAAGTAGCCATGAGCTTGTCTAGGGCTCCCTTGTGGAGTGACTTTCTCCTTAGCCACAAATTGGGGTGTGTAGGGTCTTGCAAAAGGAATTTTCTCCTTATTTGATTCACGGGGGTTGTAGTAAGACTCTTCCCCTTTGGCCAAACCACCACTTTATAACTTTTGGATGGCTAGGTTGAGCTGACTCAAAACCTCCTTCAATCCTTCTTGGTTCTTCATGATCATCTAAAATTTTCCTTCTTCGGACTTTGTTTTCTTATTTTCTCTCCTCTAGTAATACCAAACATCATTGTCATCTGCCATACTTCATAGGCTGGGAGGAAAGAGCTCCGATAACACTGTAATGTCCCTTTTTTTAGGACCTTAGGAAATGCCTAAAAGCTCTCAAATCAAATTCGAAACATTGCTATCATAACCTTGTAAAAATTGATCTCAAACCCTTCCTAGGGCAGTGACTTTCCTAGGGAAGAACAACCCTTCAAAATGGAGTTGGACCTTGCAAAAATACTTTCAAACTCGGGCCAAAATTAATGAAAAACCCTTATCAACCAATTACAGTTGTTAGAGATCATATTTGTATGTGAAATTAATTAATTTTGGAACTCTAACTAGCGAACATTCGCAAGTTTGATAAAAATAGTAAAACATCACCAAAAATCACCAAACTCGAGATATTGACTTAATAAAATATATAAGAATAAGATGATGACTTCAAATTTGTCAAAATGTCACCGTACATACCAAAACACCACCTCAATATAGGTAGCTCCACTTGAAATAAAATACAAATTGCACCAAGGATACAACACATGTAAGAAAAAGATAATTTATTTCCTACCAAACCAATTTGCATACCAAAATCATCATGAAGGGTTTTCGACCTTCACAAGTTCCCCAACCAAGGGTTTTCGTCCTTGAAAGAAATTTTCCACCCACGGGGTTTCGTCCTTGGGAGGGTGAAAGGGCTACACTAGCCAACTTTCACCAAAATAAGAATAATCTCCAAAACATGAATCATTAATGTCCAAGCGACCTTCTTAAATAGCCATAAGGAGTGCTTAAACAAATATAAATATCATGACCAACCCCTAAAGAAGGTGCTCTTAAATAGTATAAAAGGTATTTGTAGCCTACATGCCCAAAATACTGTTATTCCTAAACTACTTAAGGTTCATTATTGGAGCATAGTGCTTCCAATAGGATAAATGATAATAAATGAAAATACTATCTAAGCAATAATAAAATAGAATTCTAGATTTCCTCTTGCTTTTCTCTTTAGAACCACGGGGAAAGAATGGGTTAACGCCTTCAGAATTTAGCCTCCAAAAAGGGACATGATAGAAATTGTAACAATTCAAGAGTTGTCTTACAATTTTTTTGACTAAAGTTTATATAAATTCTGAATAATTTTTTTTTTAAATTAGATTACTACCCTCGCAATGAATTTTTATTAGCTATTTCAGTTGACTGAATAATATTTTTTAAATATCAATAAGACCATTTAGTTGCTACAGTTACAAAAATAGCTCAGCAGGTAATATTGAAAAAAATTAAGAATGCATAGGGACCATACATATGCTGAAATATCCTTGAAATACCTCAGCAGCACCAGCTGAACTATTTTAGGAGAGGCAGCTCCATGGGACCACTAGGTTAGTTTCCTGACTAATGCGGTGTCCCTAAAAGCCCACACTAAATCAAGCAATAAAATAAAAAACCGACTACCACTTTAAAAATCAGTGCGCATTTTGCCTTTGACAGAAATACTTAGAGGTGGAGGATCTTGCAATCAAATACTGATCTCGCCTACAGTTAGAATGAATAAAAAAGGCACCAATAACCGCCGTAAATGCAAGATTTGGGTAATTAAGCGGCCTGAATCACCCCACCAATGATTAAGAAAGGAGAAGGGTATTACTGTATCATCACGCTGAATCTGAATTTTTTGAAGCTCTGGAGTTGCAGGCGAAGCCATTGCACGCACGAGAACAGTAGATTTAGTGCTCAGAGAAGAGAGAGATCGCAATGGATATAGAGATGCCCGAGGTTTGACAACACTCTTACCCACCAATCTCGTCACACTCATCCTCTCATCACACTCATCCTCTAGTCACTATCACCCGTCTATCGTTCACGAGCTCCTAGAGACTTGATAGATCAATCTGGAAACTTCGAATGATGGTTCTCTTACCTATTCCTTTCTTCCATGCCGAAAATCACCTGTCATGGCTTTGTACCTAGTTTTATGTATACGCATGATATGCATTAATGATGGTTAAACGCATGTGTACAATGCAATGTGAACGTCGAACGGTATATGTTATTTGATTTAGAGGGATAGTTATTACTTTTGTAGTTGATGTTGATGAGGGGTGTGATTGATAGTGTAGGTGTAGGAGTATAGATGAAGCATTACATTTAAGGGTTCTATCTATACATTTCAAAATTGTTACAAATTCATACATACACACTTGCAAATCTCATATTATGAGTGGTAGATTTTTGTGGATTATTTTATTTGAACTAAACATGAATACATGAAGACTTCTGTATATTTGCAAATTTTATGTTATAAGTGGTTGTCTTTTGTGGCCAATTTTTTTTTTACTAAACATGAATATATTTGATATCACTTTGGATACAAGAATTTTGAGTAAATTAGTAGTGGAGGTGCTATCAAAGTAGAGGGTAGTATTTACGACAGGTTGTTTTTATTGAGTGATAGTAGTCTTGAATCCTCCTTTCTTCTTCATAACATAATCATTATACTCACTGTGTAGGATGTCCCACAGACTTCCATTTACCATGTAATCATAATACAGTAGGTTTCCATGTGGAGAAAACAAATATCCATGTAGACTCACAAGATTCCAATGTTTGATGCTTCTAACGCAGTTTCTAGTGAAGTGCTCAGCGGCAGCCTGTAGGTAATAGACCATCAAAAACTCTAGCGTGATCAACAATCTTGATGTAAAAGACTTTAATGTGTAACCATTTAAGGAATTTATACCGCATGGGGTGCCCAGATTTACAGTAAAATTGGATTGATTTTAATGGCGTGAAAGATTCTGTCAGTTGACACATCATAGATTTGGAGCTAAATGTGACTATGTTCAAAGAACTCTCTACCATGTACAAAGAAAACAAAATTTAAATGCATTAAAGAAAGAGAAGAAAAACCTTACTAAGTATACTCGTACTAAAGTTTTGAAAAAGAGGAGATGTCCCAGGTTTTAGTGCTATCTTTGTAGGTTTTGTGGTGTTATTATGAAGTCAGGGACACTAAAGAACAAATGGTCAAGAAAGAAAAAACTGTATAGTGAAGTCATCAAATGCTATGTTTAAGTGAAGTCATGTAAGAATTTTGTGGAGTAATTTTAATTAGTATGAATTTTATCCATATTCTGCAATCTGTACAGTGCAGGACACCACATTTCGTTGAGGCATTTAGTCAGACAGTTGACATGCCAATTGTATGATTTCACATTTCACATATATATCTAAACTCCATTCAGCCATGACTTGAGGCCCAATAAATCACTTTGGCCTCCAGTCAATTAGAGGCACAACACCATTTTCCTTGCAAATTAGAAAAAAACAATATACCAAAAGCAACCCTCCACCACCTCCCTACCTATTTATTGTCATTTCACCAAACAGGACAAAGCTTGCTAGATCACAAAGAATAAACCAAGGCTTGACTACCCAAGGGGTGTTAAGTACAAGATTAGGCCAGATGCAGGATGCAAACCAATTTAGTGGATTGGATAAGCCCACTATCCCTAGTGCTAAGTTGAAATAAATAAATTATTCCTGCACCCAGTTCCAACAGAGTGCTATGTTCTCCAATTGAAAAAAAATCAAGACTATTTCACATGGCCCTGAGAGGTCCAAAGCCATCTTCCCTACAAATTGGAGGTAAAAAAAAAAAGAATCAAACCAAAAGCAAACATCGGCCTTCTCTCTACCCAATCAAAGTCGACACCCTCCATCCACTAAGCCACCATCAACATCGTGACCATTTATGATAAAAAGGATAATACCGAAACCCAGCCCCAATATGTGAGGTCACTTTTTAATTAATAGTCATAATGGTTGCTAAAAGATTTTTAAAAATTACCACCATACGCATGGTAATGGGCATAGGCAAAGAATATGAATATTCATGGATAAAATTATGAGATATGCGTGCAGATTCAGAGACATTATTAATAAAAAATGATAGTCCAACTACAAAATAAAATCACAACCAAAACCAAGAAAAACAACCTCCGGCATAACCTAAAACACATTAAAAAAGAAAATCACAAATGCAATGAGTTGGAATTGTACTTGAAACCATCTCTTATAGTCTTTTTTAATCAAACTTGGAGTATATATCTTTTGAGTCTTTTTGAAAGCATTACCACAGACTCTACGTTGCCATGATACGGATATGAGTATCGATGCGGATACGGATACATCAATTTTAAAAAACCCTTGGATATGATACGTCTTGGATACGTCCATACATGCATACATACATACATACATATATATATATATATATACATATATATATATATATATATATATATATATATATATACATCTACTCATTTTACTCATTTTTTAGTCCATAAAATACTGAAATAGTAATACAAAACTTGAATCAATGTTCAAAACATTCAATATACTTAAGACTTGGCATTTTTATTGATCATGTGGCTGCCATATGTATTAGGCACATTTTTGTATCCATTTCCTAACGTATCCGTTTCTGATACGTATCAGGGAGGATACGACAAGGGGCTGGGCATATCCATGCTTCCTAGCACAAACTTAATAAAATAGAGACAAAACTAAGAAGGGCAACAACAGCTAGCAATGTGCTACGATGCAACTACAAACAGAGCTGAGTGTTACATGGCTATTGTTGAATAAAATCCCAAGCATTAGAATGGAATATAGAAAATGCAAACAAAAATAAGAAAAACAACCATTCCTTGTGAATTTTCTAAAGTGCAAACAAAGGTGAGTTCTCTCGTTAGAATAGGGCTCTATATACAGACCATTCTTGCACAGCCGCTTCCTTGCAATTAACATGGAGATGTGGGATGTAAGGAAACAAAGTAAAAGTTAGATGAAGTGCATTTAAAGTTCTTGGAGCCTACACACTTCCAATGTGATGTCTAAATATTTCCTATAATGAGCACAAGGTTCCTAGCATATCACTCAATCAACATCTCTCAACATTTTTTGGGCTACTTTAATCTTGCTTAAATTTGCAACTTGTTCCAGTTGGCTTAACTTTTTGTTTTGCAGAGGTACTATGAGCACCACTTACTAAGATATGTGACCTGAAGAAACCAATGACAAAGAGCAAAGATATCATTCATGGGACACAATTGGACCCTTACAACTCTTGAATGTTGATAGCATAGCAATAATATGCACAATTTGGCCTGCTTAGTGATTATTGATCTTCCACTAGAAGACGATATCCCTGTGTTGGATTTAACTATTGAATCAAGTAAGTTACAAGAAAAATTCCTGAAGAAGCCTATGAGATATCAACGATATCACTATGTTGAGGTTCACAGAACAAGCTATAACATCTTTTTACATAATCATTTAACACATGGCTTAGAACTTTGCAGGTTTGTATGCCATAATTTGAGTTTTCCGACTTCATAACTAAGTGTTTAACATCTAACTGGTATTTGAATCCAAGATCCGGAGAATGGGGGAAAATAATCTATGCACTAACAATCAAGGAGTCCCAATGAAGGTGAAAACTAAGGACAAGCATACCCCTATCACAATAGAGATTTCTGTTACAATATAGTTTATTATGAGAACAAAAAACCTTTTGAAAGGATATATGGAAACAGTTATGGACCAAAGAGACAACTAAGGAAAAACATACCTCTATGAATTCCAGCAAGAGAGGGACAATGAGAGACAACTAAGGACAAGCATTCCCCTATCACAATAGAGATTTCTGTTATAATATAGTTTATTATGGAAGAGGTGCTGAAGTATAACTACAACCATGGAAAACTATTGTGATTTCATTCATTTTCCTATGAATTCCAGGAAGCCATGGCCTCAGATAGCAATCACATTAGAGCAGGTGCTCAAGTATAACTACAACAATGGCAAAGTATTGGGATTTCATTAATTTTCCCATGAATTCCAAGAATACGGTGTCCATGAGAGACAACTAAGGATAAACATACCTCTATAATTATCAACAAAAATAGATCCATTACGTTTATTTATTACCTTGCACATAATTATCGAGAGGATATAGGAAATTCTTCACTGAAATTGTAATTGTAATACTGGAGATGACAAGCAGTAAAAAACAGTTAAGAGATCTCAAGATACATGAGCATTTTACCTTGTCAGACAATTTTAGTTAAAGTCATCAGTCGGTGGCTGCTTTTCCATGAGGGAGACCACATGTTTGAATTGAACACACACTTCATGCATGGAATATGAACATATTTTTTCTCATCTTGAGGCATGGTCTTAATTAAATGCTTCAAGGCATCATTTTCACCACTTTTAGATTGGCCAGGTGGACAAATGAAGCCAGTTGCATTCCACCAGTGATCTAAAAACATTCTACTCCACTCAGAATTGTGAAAAAAGAACATCCCTGAAACCATATGTGAAGAAGAAGACTAATAAGCGTTGAGGATTATTAATCTCTATACAAAAAGTGATAAATTGAAGACTAATAAGTTATAAATTGCAATTAAAAAAATATGTTGCTAAGAAAGCAAGTAATACCTGCATTGACACCTGTTACATCCTCTGTAACAATAAAATCAGGAATCTTTTCATAATCCATATCCCCCATAATTGAATACAAAACATCTTCCTACAGAAAAAAGACTCCCGCAGTTAGATTGTTTTTCATTTAGCAAATAATCCTTGAAAATAAAGTTCTAAACTATGCTAAAAATTGTCTGTAACTACATAGAATGAAAGTTTCAATTAAAAATACATGCAAAATCAGTACATCCAAAGTTTCAGTTCTTGGATTGACCATTAGTCTATTTCTGTTAAATGCTTTGAATGAGATCTAGTCATTTGCTTTTGTGAAGTTTTTCTAATAACGTTCTGCACAAAAGGAACCATTCAGGACTAAAAGGTTCTGTTGTAAGTGGAGTATCTAGGAGAGTTGTGATCGAGTTTCTAAATAGCATTAGATGCTTCCAAAACCTGACAGTTGCCCCAAAGGAAGCTCGGTAGCTGTAGTCTGGTTTTCCTGTTTATTGTAATCAGTGTGTGTGTGTGTGAAGTCATTGTCAACCAGTGTTCCCCATAAGAACAAATGCTGCTCATTCACAATCAAACAAAACTTAAGAAAAGCAGGCTATCACTGTTTCCCTAATAGAGATTATGGAACTTACAAATTATTTCACCTATGTTACACCCTAGTCACCTTTAGGAGCATATGGGGAACAACAGGAAATTGAATAGCACCTAGAAGTGTACCCAAAATCCTAAGAATGATACTTGAATAGGAAAAAGCATTGAGATGGAGATGGGGAGACATGTGATCAAGAGGTGGGAACATCCCCACATCCCCAGAGAATAAAGCATGTAACAGAAAAAAATATCACACTGAAAAATAGGCAATCAATCAAGGAAAGATTTCATTAGTGAGCCCATACTTGTAGCCTGTAGGGGAGCTAGATTACATGATACAAATGAATCTTATAAAAAATCACTGTTTGAGCTAATTATTGCAGTACAACAGTTGCCCCTCTTTCAATTCAATAAAATTTTGCATACTTGAAAAAACCATTCTAATTACCATATAAATAAGAAAGAGAAAATTTAGGTTCAGTAGCCGTAAGGAACCTTCTTGCTAGTCTCCATTCTTAAGGCCATCTATGGAAAGAACAGAAAAGAAGAATACAGGAGAAGTCAACTGACAGAACTTAGTAGGTAGAGACAATTTGGGTGAAATGCCTACTCTTATTTGCATTCAACATGAGGAAAATTATCTGGTGGTCAATTTCAGTAACTTAATTGGAACAGCAAAGGAAGTTGAAGTACAATTAGACTTCGGATAATAATCATAAAAAGTCATTTTCGAGTGTCATTTTTTCCCAATAGAATTTCTATTTTCCATAAACAAGGTGGATGGAAAGGTTTTTTGAATGCTATCCAAGAAAATAACCTTTTCATCCAAATAGGAAAAGGAAAGATAGCTAAAAGAAATTCGCACGTGAGGGAAAAATTGGCATATGAAATGAAGTTGAAATAAGAAAATATTTAAACATGTATTTTCATAACTGAGACTGTCAGATGCATAGCCCCCATTAAAAAATATTTATCGTATTATTATTCATCCTCAAGCTGGATAAAAATGCAAAACCTCAAAATAACGTAAAAAATAAGACCAGTTACCTCTAAAAGCTGTAGCGGTTGTTGCCTCATTTCTGGATTTTCTGTGTTTTCCTTGAGAGATTCATCACAAGATATTTGAGATTTTTCTTTCAAGATTTCTTTTTGCATCCACACACTCTTCTTCCAAGAATCAACCTTTCTTCTAATACTTTGAACCATCATCTCCAGTTCAAGGGCATGGTTCCATTCTTGTCCAATTTCCATTCTCCTATTTGAAAATTTCCCTTCATTAATTTCACATATATCAAAAGCAGACAAGTTCCTTTTAATATAATCCAGTAGCTTCACAGAGAGCCGGGCATTCTCATCTAACAGTGGGAATGCCTGAGCTTGCAGTCCATCAAGGCGATCCCAAAGCTCTTGGTCAAGTTTGTGGGATCATTAAATTCTAGCGATGAGGGTGATCTCGTGTTTGAAGAGGAACACTCGCCTGGTAGAGAATCCTCCCCTCTTTTGCCTCAGGAAACGGGATGCGGAAACCTGAATAATGGAAACTACGCGCATGCGATTGGAAATAACACATAATAACAATGAGAATGAGAATCAGGAAAATGCCAATACTGAGAACCTTCAGTCCAAAGGAAAATCCAACTGGGGATTTGGTTTCAATTGGGGATTTGGTTTCGAAATTTCAAGAATGCCAGCCATGAAATTCAAAACCTTATCATAGAAAACAAGTTTTCTCGCTCCTCCAGAAGGACCTACCAAACCGACTACATTGATCCCTTCATTTATCTGCGCGAATAACTAACACGCCCTAATAAAAAGATAAAACCCCTTTTAAAACGAAAAACTCTCAGAAATCTTGACAATTGCACCAGGCCGAAATCCCCCAGCTTTGCATTGAAATTGGTATAGCCACCGCAATCAATTCCGTACCTGTTATTCCAATCAAGAACCCTCAAATCCCCACATATATGCTTGTCTAGTTGCAGTGCCATTTTTATAGTCAGACTCAATTAGGGTTTGCAGTGCCGTGAAAACCAGCGGGTGGCCCTTATCCTTCACCAGTCACCTGGCCATGCCAATCACCAAAGGGATTTTTGTCGGGATCCCATACTTTGACTGGAAATTTTTTCCTACGGATTTGTTCGGCTTGAAGAGACCTTCGTTGATGTCATTGATGCTCGAATCTCCTCTTGAGATCATGGCTTCCAACCTAAAAAGAATTCTTCCTGAAACAAAACAACTAAAAACAGGTAAAAACGTCCAAAAGGCTGTCAAATTTAGGACAGTTGCAGAAACGTCCGGAGGTCCTCTACCATAGGGGGAACGCCTTCGGCATAATTATACTTCCTAGATGATCTCCCTTATGGGTCTTTCCCGCCTCCTAATGAATGAATAAAATGAAAAAATTTGAGACTTTAAGATGGTTTCATACTCTTTTCAATATTAGATTTTTTACTTTGGATTTTGAGCACAAAATTTGTGATTTTTTCAAGTCTTGTTTCTTCGAATAACTCATTTAATTTGTCCACCTCCAAGTCGTTTTCATACTAGATACGAATATCATCATAAGCTGAACACTCCATGTTGAAGTGACATTCTGTCTTTACCACCCCTTTGATACAGAAAAGACAAGTTCTCCTTTTCCAATCCTCATTGGGTATAGTACATCTACCGGTTTCACATCGAAGATGATGTGATCCGGTCCTTAGTTGAGCCACTAAAATCTTTGATTTACCCTTGTAGCTGCCCCTAGATAAGTTTTTTCATCATGATCCTAAGCGAGGTTAAATTATTTGATGTAGAATGTTTTATTTCCATTAGGCTTACCCATTCAAATCCCATTTCTGACCAAAAAAACATATTCAATTGATCAATCTTAATTGGTTAATTAATCCCCTTTAAATCCATAATCCTCATTATATGCTAATGTGATCCATATAAATCCAACTACTTAAATATTCCAAAGTAAGTCATATCACCCCACATAATAATTAAATACTCCAAAATCATTCAAATCATGAACCCCACTCATGATTTAAATAATGCAAAAAAGTCCACATCAAATCCATTATTTCACCTTAATCACTAAAATCATGTCCCCCCCACTCATTTAATCATAGTTACTTTGTTAAACCTAGGATTACATGATAACCCCTAAACTAACCCCATCTCCAGGATATAAATACATGTCTTCCTCCCCTCTTTTAAACAAGTAATAAGTCATAGAAAACCTTTGCAATTATAGCTCTCCAATTTTCATCATGTCATCACAATGCCTTTGTGATGCCATTTATATCACCATAATATCATCCGCATGCCTTTGTGGTTATCTTAGTTTGGTTTGCTTCACATTTACTTTGATCAAATTAGTATCTCCTTTATACATTAGCATTTTCAGGTTTTATTATTTATTAGTTTCTACATGTTTTCTATCTATCTTTCATTTATATCATTGTCTCTTATCTAATGGGGGTTGACATCCAGTGAAAGGAAGGTAACACTTCCTGGAATTGAATTTATCAGGAAACCCCTACATATACTATCTAATCCATTTTTCCTCTTATTTTCCTCTATTTTACAAGTTTATTCAGCTTCCAATGGAGATCAGTCACCTTTAGCACCCATTATCCACCATATCGCATTCAAGGTACCTTAAACCCTCCATCATTCGAGGTTGTTTTATTTTCTTGGTTATCTAGCTCACTAATCTGGACAGGGACAAAGAAAAATAGATCAACATTCTGGCATGCCCGGTGGGACCAATCCTAGATCTAGTCATTTGTTTTTTAATTTACTTATCTTGTGCAGATGTCGTACGTATAACGACTATCCTTATTCATAGTTGTCATACATTTAGATTTTTTGTGAATATTTCATTTTTAGGCTCACTTATTTGCAGGGTTTAGTGTTGTCTCCATCAGTTCAGTATGTTACTTTCAGTAGTCTATATCCACCTTGAGGTACGAGGATTTCTTGTTTTTTTCTAGTTTCTTGACTTTTCATTTGGTGGTTCATAGTAATTTGTGTACATCTAGTTCTAACATTACTACATTTTTTTCCGTTTTTTTTAAGTAGATCTTATATAAACCTATGATTAAAATACTTTGAGTTCTACTAGTATGGGAAATCAGTACAGAAAATAATCTTATTGTTTGGCTTCTATTTTCGATCTTATTTTTACAATAGATACATATTTTTCTTTTCAATGACCTTTTTTTAAAGCCAAAAATATGCATATATCTTTATTTAGATCTTAATTTCCAATTGTATATAGATATTTCTTTTAAAAATATAAAAGTCTAAATTTATTTGTATAAATCAAAAACAAAAAAAATCACTCCCTACCCTAGATCCTAGCTACCCATCCCCGCTGCTCCTGGCTACTCAACCAAACCACTCTGTCATATCCTCTCTCTCATATACCCATCTATCCCACTCGGTAACATGACCCATCTCCCCATCAATCGATCCTCTCCCTCCTCCACGTACACCCACCACCATTCAAACCTTCACGAAATTTGTGCACAGATCCCATGCCACCACAAATCTCCACACCATCTCTCCCAGCCACCTCCCTCGGGAGCTCTCCCTGATGGTGATCCCTACATATCCATGTAGACATCTGTCACCTCCTATTGCTTATAAAATTTCATAAACCCAAAATAATCTCAAATCCCCCTTTGGAAACATAAGACCCTCGTCTTTGAGTGGGTGTGATCATAAGAACCATCTACTGTCATATTTATCTTCCTCCAATGAATCAACATTATGGCACCAAAATATTTATTATATCTATACATGATGAATCCCAGAAATAAGGCGGAAGCCTTTTTCATAGTGCTTGAAATCTAAATGACCCTTCCTTTCAACCAATCCTACCCTCAGCCAATAGGGGGCCATCTTCCTAGCTCACCCACTTTCCGTTAAAAATAGTAGCCGCGTTTTCTTCTTACGCAGGATTAGGAAAAATTGTAGGATAAAAAAGGTTCAAGTTTGGTTTTTTAAAAGGGTTGAAAGAGCCATTCAATGACTAACTCACCCCCATCTTGTCGCAGATAGGAACCAATATGTCCTTAACAAATCACCCAAATTTCCTTCACATACTGATTAAATTGACTTGTGCCTCTAAGTCTATGAATCGATAGATATGGTGTCTTATGCATAAATTGTTTTTGCATTGGTTTTGATCTTCAACTTGGTCTGCTGGTTTTTCACTCGATCACAACTTGTTTCACCAATTGGTCACTTGCATTGGTTTGATGATTTTCCTTTTGTATTGGATTTCACTTGTTACACATTTCAGGAAGTGTTATCCCCTTCCTTTCACTGTTCTCAACTGTTGTCAACCCCGTCATGAATTTTTGTATCGAACTATACACTCCTTCATCTGAACACAACCCTTACACTTGACCCTCTCTGCCCTACGTATATTCTTTCTATTCATCCCATCTTGTTCACATTGGAATTTTATTGGACCTTCCTGTGTTGGATTGAGATCATACCTTTTGCTTCCTTGAGTTGGCACTAGTTGAAAAGAGGCCCAACCATTTTGTGTCCTGGTTGTGCTTGTTGTGGAACTTTGTGCGTAGGATTGATAGTTTCAAACTTACCTAAACACAAAGGAAAATTTTGTAAGACTATTAGCTCTTCTATTCAGCGGTTTAGCTCAAAACACCAACTCTTGACATGTTTGGAATTAACCTTACAATGGAATCTTGCCTCAGTGAACTCAAACACATTCAAGGATGTTACGCCAGCATGCTCCTGGTCTTCTTGACACTTATGTTACACTAGCTCGTTTGTGCCCCACTCGGGCTTTACTCAACTAAGATTACTCCAACGTGGGCAGTCGATACCACTCCAGAAGCCATCTCAAGTAGTCCCTTTGGCCTCCCACCTAAGCATCCCACACATGCCCCTCGGTCTCAAACAATAATTATATTTTCAGATTCCCTCATTTAGATAGTATAGTTTATTAGGCGATATTGATCCGTCAATTTTACACACCATTAAATTTATTAATTATTATTTTATAAATGTAGTACCTTTATTATATAAACTAAATTTCTTCTATAGGAGTCCAACCATTCTCTGTAATTCCAATTATTATGTTCCATTCGACTTCCGTCCTTGGAATGGATTTCCTTCCCACCATCTATACCATATAACTGGTCCTCCTTTTGATTTGTCCTTTTTATCCACATATAATATCTCCGTTCCATTTTCCTTTTTCACCATTCGGTGTATCATTTTCCTTCAAGTTGACAATGTTCACCCTCACTTCATAATAATACTTGCCTTAATCATTTTCCATTTTATTTGTCTATCATTTTAAGTTCACATTCCCATTTAAATGTCTACTCTCCTTAAACTCCAATTTTTGGCTTATCCTCTTACAATTCACATTCCTGTCCTAAAAGTCTACTCTCCCCGTGCCCACTTTTTGTCTTGTCCTTGTAAAGTCCACATTCCTACCCTAAAAGTCTATTCTTCCCTCCCACTTTTTTGCTTAATCCTCTTAAAGTCCACATTCCATCATTTTATAGTTTACTGTTTACCCATTTTTCTTATTTATAGTTCTTAAAGTCCACAATAAACAAAACGTCACACATTAATATTTTTTGGTTTATAGGTTATCTACCTATTATAACGTAGTTCATTTAATAATTTCGTATCGCCTCAAATTTTAATTTGTTTTTATAATTTTATATGAGCTTAGTTTATTAATTTTATTTCATTAAGCTATTTGTATCATATCGTTTATTTTTATTTTATATTTTATATATCATTTTGATTTATACATGGATTAGTTTTTCACATATATAATTTTCTAATTACATATGAACATTGAACTACTATTTTTTTAATTACTTTAAGATTAATTTTCTATATTTCTTTCAGACATTTAAAAAAATTGAAATTTTTATTATCTTTCTCGTATTTTTTAACCCATGCCAACTAATTGACTTATTTTCTTTTACAGGTGAACTATACACACGTTGCGACCACCAAATTACACCGTCAAAGATCAATTATTGAAACAAAAAACATCCCTAAAATCTCTTTCACCAGGCCCCTTATGCAATCGTGAACGGTGCAACTTTAGGGTCACCATATGTTCCTGGTAGCTGATTACCACTTTCAAACACTGTGCAACCAAATAAAAAGGAAAAGTTCTCTCCAGGTATTCCTCATTTTCCCTATTTTCTCCTTTATGCATTGTGATTTCCCTTTCCTAGGTGATTGTCTGCATCAAACTTCACATTTGGGATTTGGTCTAAAAAGAACCCCCATGCATCCTGCTTGCTCACATAGTTTAAATAGGGGTTTAACCTTCTGCATCTCACATTACCACACACAACCTAGACTCATGAACAAAATCAACACATCAAAACATCTCCTTACCTGGTTCACTGTTTGGGATTTCATCACCCAACAGGAAGCCACCTGAGACTCTCCCTAGCCAAAACTACTGGAAACCAGCCTTAGACTGTCATTCCTTAGGTGCCTTTGTTATCCACTTTTCTTTTCTTTTCACATCTTCTAATTAATCATGATGATAAGAAACTTGTTGCTTGATTTGTTTGTTAATAAATTACATAAACAAATGTTCATCTATTTCATGCCTATTGTCACTCTTTCTCAAGTGAAAACAAAACAACAATCCACTCCATCCAATGACATCCCTTCCCCTAATGATCTCTCCCAACAAGATTCTACACTTGAGACCACACCTTCGGTTACCCAACCCCTTGTCTCCATGGTCTCGCTTCATGAGGACCATGTCATCCAAAATTGTCCCTATCTTGAAACCAATCCTCGTATCTCTCATCACTCGAACCTATCTAGACCAACTACAAACCCATCTCTGGCTCCTTTAGAAACTCTTGGACCTCCTTCCTAACCCCATATATGATTTTTTATTTCATAAATCCCCCACAATTTCTCAATCCTATCAATCTACTCAATTGGTGGATCCTATTCCCCCCATGGCAGTTTATGTCAACTCTATTCCATCTGCTACTAGTATGCCTATCCAACCATCTCAACCTCTTAACACTTACATTCCTACCCATCATATGCTCCAACCATCTCAATCTCTTAACACTCATATCCCCACTTATCATTTACCACAACAACCTACCCAATCTCAACAATCACATCACATCCCTATTTCTCAACATCAACCTATGCAGCAACTTACCCAATCTCAACCCATGACATATATTAATCCTTATCAAACAATTCCCCAAACACCCACACATCTGCATATTAATCAACTATCTTATCAAATAATTCCATAAACATCCCACCCACAAGATTATTAACCGCCTTATTAAGCTACATTCCATGCATACAATCAATCCAATCCCAACCTAACATCACGTTAAATGATCGTATTCATGCTCTTATGAATAGGTTGGCTAGTCTAGAAGCCGCTACCTTGGCACCCAAGGTTACTTTATCCTACAAACAAATCTGTAACGAACTGATTCATCTGTCAGTTCCTATCAAACCTTACCCTCCTCATTGGGAGCTTCCCAAGTTCATTAAGTTCAACAACAAGGAAGATCCCCAACAACATCTTTGTGCATTCAAACATGCATGTTATCTTATTGCACATGATCAAGACCTAATGCTTCACACTTTCCCCATGTCCTTGGCCGGTCCCGCGTTAGACTGGTACAATAGTATACCTCAATACTCGATATTTTCCTTCACCCAACTCACGTAGTTGTTCTTAGAACACTTTTCGATCAACATTGCAAGTAAAATCACTATCACTGACCTATACACCATCCGATAGTTTGAAGATGAGTCCATCGCGGACTTTGTCACATGATGGCATGGTGTTATAAACCAACTATCCTTCTCTCTTCCGCAAACCGAACTCATCGAGCTCTTCTCACGTTCATGTGTGAAACATATATCATCTACCTTGCAAATCCAATCATTCTGAACCTTTGACGAAGCCTTCACCATGGCTCGCAAACTCGAAACCCATGTGCCATTGAGCAAGGTCATCTTAAACTCAGATTGACCAAACCTAAAATTGAATTTACTAAACCATCCACACATAACGACACATTTAAGGGTGTGGCCAAATGTCATGGTTGTTAAGTCCTCATCCACACCTACATCTAGCATGTGGCCTCAACAACAAGCCCCTAGACCATCTCCTAACTATACCCCCTTGGGGGAATCCTATAGTTCTGTATTTGACAAGTTGATGGCAGTACACTCCATCCAACTTCCTCCCATATGACCCGTGGATGACTCGCGACCCAAGCCTATTTGGTATCACGAAGCCCACTATTGTAAATATCATCAAGTCAAAGGTCACGACATTGAGAAATGTCGTTCCTTCAAAGATCGTATCCAACAACTTATAAATCAAGGGGATATCCAAATGGACAGCTCCACCACTTCACCTAGCCAACCCCTCGATAGAATTATGCAACCTTTTCCTAATCAACCACCAACAAATCAAGCCACCCCTTTTACATCTCAACTATCAAATGCTTACACCGTTAACACCGTCAATCAAGATCTCATCTCATCACCGACTCTGCATGTTCCTACCTTAGACATTATTCCCACTCCTTATTCAGAACCTATCGTATCCACAACTATCACACCTATATCAACTTTTACTACTTGTCCTATACCTATACCTGCTCCTACCCTTACCACATCCACATCAACTTTGACTATACCATCTACTTCATCCACTTTGATCATGCCCCAATCTATCACATCAGATTCATCCTTAGCACCTATTTCAGCCCCATTGATATACACACCTATCCCTACATCTCTCACATTTGTTCCTTCACCCACATCTACATCAAACAAACCTATCCATACATCCACACCTACAACATCAACCCCATTCACAAACATATCATTCTTACCCCTCGAAACATTTATGAAACAACCATTCCCACCTACTTCTACACCTGATATTACTCCTGCATTTATCATTACCTATCATATCTACTCCATCGGTTACCACATCCCCTTCATTATATTTGACTACCTTACCTACATCCATTCCACCTTTACCCATTATACCATCCTTAGAGTCAATCCCAGTTCCTCCTTCCCACTTTTTTCTGTACCAACCACACCAACTACCTTTACCACATCCACATCGACTTCGACTATACATACCACTTCATCCACATCTATCATGCCCCAACCTATCATATTCAACCCCTTAACCACATCTACATCAAACATACCCATCACCACATCACTTACATCTCCAAATATCCCAATTATGCCCACCTCCCTATCAATCCCAACTACCCCTATATCTATCATATCAACAAATCCACTTACCCCTACCTTGACATCTTCGTCACCTATACCTATATCCTTCCCATGGCCACATCACCCATTTTATCCCAATATTCTTTACTTAATCCTTCTATCACACTGACCATATCCTCTCGATTTGTAACTCTATCAATGATACCCCTTGAAAAATGTATGGAACAAACACCTCCACCTGAGACAAACACAAGGGGGATTCGTTCTCCCTCTACAAAATCAACTATTTCCACATTGACCAAACCAAAACCTACACAATCCAAATCTCACATAGACCTTATTAATCACATCATACAAACACCTCTTTCTCCATCAATATCCACCCCTACACCACAATATTTAGATCCTCCAGTTGAAGGTTATTATCATCCCTGCCAAGGTAAATCTTCTCGATCAAAATCTAAGGCTCATGGTAAACATCCCCAAAAGTCTCCTGTGCATCCTCGTAAGAAGTCAGGTCTTCCCTCTTTTCAGCAATCCAATGTTACAACATCTATTTTAAGGTCAGTCCCTTCATCTAATACACCTCGTAATGATAAATCCCAATCCAAACAATCTAACCCTCCTCTCAAAATTGATTCATCTTTTAAGACATCTAATTCACCCATCCGATCTACGTCCACTTCTTCCCCTAACTCCAAGCCAAAATATTCTATCAAAACCCACAAGAGTTACCTTCCCCATGACACTTCGATTGGGTCCTACGCAGACATCCTTCGACATTTAATTTGAATATCTACCATCATGCTTCCTCCCATTAAATATTTTAATCCCCATAGTCCAAATCCATCGTGGTTCAATCCCAATTTCATTTTGCTTATCATCATACCCTAGAGGCCATGACATTGAACATTGTAAGGCCTTTCAGACAATCATCCATAACCTTATTGAGAAAGATGATTTCCTCATTCAGGGGGAACATCCTTCTCCATCTACATCTAATCCAATTTGTATCCCATCCATTGGGTTTCCCATGATTCCTCCATCCACATCATCCCTTAACATCTCTCCTGCACATGACATTCCTCCTAAGGAAGGTCCTTCATTGTTCATTGATACTATTTATCTTGCCAATCACCCTTGTGGTCTCCAACCGTTTATCCAATCCAAATCCAAAACAATCCTATCTAAACTCCTTCGACATCCACTAACTCATCCACATCTAATATAATCTCCCTTGCTAGGGGGACATCCTCCCCTCATCCTTAGCATCCCTTCCGCATCAATTCATCTCTTATCCATCCATACAACTTCCTTGATGCTGGGGGACTTCACTTTTGACATCACCTTATTTAATCTCATCCAATCTTAAATCCAAATTAATCTTGTCCAAATCTTCATCTCTTTTTAATCCCACTTTTGTGGCCATATTCGTCTCTCCCTTGAGGGACCATGTTTTTCATTTTAAGTCCACCATTGTGGCCATACGTGTCCCTTCCTTTGGGGTGCCATTTTTTTTCTTCCACACTTGTGGCTTCCTCTCAAAGTCCATGGCCACCTTTTGGGGGACCATTTATTTTCATAGCTCACTTTTTTTTATCTATTACCATCCTATTTATCTCACCTTCCTCATTTTTGGACGCATATTTTATTATGGCCTGATTTCATCCTAATCTATCCTCTCATCCTAAGTCCACTGTTGTGGCCATATCCTTATTTCCTCCTCCTAAGACCCACCTTTATCCATATTTTCTTCACTCATCCTAAGCCCACCTTTGTGGCCATTTATTCACCTCATTAGGGGGCACATATTTTTTTCACTTCCTCAAGGATAGCACATAATTTTTATCTTCGCTCATCTATATCATCATATCCTATCTTCCTCCCCTAAGACTTTATCCTATCTTTCGATCACACTCTAGAAAGGAGCCAACATGGAAAGTTTTCTCCCAACTGGATTGGACCTTACATTATCATGCATAAGTATGGGTCTGGGGTCTATCATTTGGCTTCCCTTGATGGTAAACCAGAGACATAACCTCTTAATGCATTGCACTTATGGCCATTCTATTGTTAACATATCTACCAATGAGCACTTAGTGATATCCTTAGATCATTCCTCCATCATGAACCTCTTCCATCTATCACTATAATGATTTGGAATTATGTGGTCTATCTGCCATCACTTTCCTAGTCATGACCTTAAATATGGGCACCACGGCTCTGTCCATAGCATTGTTCTTATGGATAGGTTCTCCCTTTTTGGTGAGAACTCCATGATCATTACATCCATCATCCTCCTATCTACCTATCAAAACCACACAAAGGGTCCAGGGGTGTCACTTGTATGATCATCGTCCCCTCCTAAGTGGTCTACCTAGCTATACCCAGCTCTTCCCCATCAAATAGAAAATCAACAAAAAAAAGAAAAAAATTATGGATGCTCCTGTCTCATGCTATCTTATCCAAAAATAGATTGATCCATCAAAGGAAAATTGTTCATAAAAAGCATATAATAAGTATAGACTGCTCCCCCGAAGGACAACTATCATGCATATCTTATCCTGCCATCTAAAAACAAAAGTCAAAAATCCCAAAGCAAAAGCAAAAAGTAGACCATACCCTCGAAGGATGGCTACTCTCTTATCATGGCAGCAAAGGCTTCCTGCATTGATCAACCTTCTACTGTATTAGCATCCTCAGAAAGCTTCCCACTTTGATCAAATTTCTCTTAGAAAACTTCCCGCATTGATCAATTTGCTCTCTTCCCCCTACCCAGAGATGGGGCATAGTTCTAGGAACAACCACCTATGGAGATCCCTCTTCCCGCGTACAAGTTACATCTAGAATCCCCTTTTTCATGTCGACATTAGGTTTATGAGCATATTTCATCCATATTTCCCTCATGGTCTTTTGGTATAACTAACTATCGTTGGTTATGTATTAACACCTACTATTGGCTGCAAGTGCAATGCCTTGAGTGGTACCCTTTCTTGTTTACCTCCAATCCAGTTTGAAGCATGGTTTCCCTGTATGCCCCTTGCTACGATTATGTGTCTTTTTCTCATTAAGGTCACCATTTATCAAGATCACATTCTTCCATATCAAATTTCAAACCATGAATTCTATATCTATATGTTTACCTTTAAGGATGACATATCTTACAATCATCCATAATTCCATGAATTCTGTTAATATCTGCTCTCGCTAATACACTTTTCGGTTTAATTCTACTTGATCTTTGTTTTTGTGAATCCTACTTGAGGAATTCAAGGTAGTTCATTATTGACTTCTTATCCCCCACCATGATCAACAGTCTTTGATCCATTGAACTCCTATTTGACTATCACCACTTATCAATCACCACTTGTCATCCTATACTTATCATCCCCCACCATGATCATCACCATGTCTTTTTCCTTCTTAACCATCCATTCATGTTTCCTCATTTCTTCCTCATCTTCCCTTATCATCTCCTCCCCATTATCCACCTTCTCACAATTTTCTTGTCCCCTTTCACCCATCTTCTGTGTTTCATCCATTAATCACTCTTGCATCTTACTTAACCGATCTTACTTCCATATCTCCTAATTTTCTTACTTAACCATTCACTCTTGGGAATTTTGGAGATGACAATCTTACCTTCCTTAACCATCGTTCTCCTCTCATCACTTCCTAGTTGAGGTATACCTTCTTCCTTAACTCCTCCCACTGTATCTTCTCCACCTTCTCCTCTTTCATCAGACTTAAAATCACCACCACAAACATCTTTTCACTCACCTCTTCCACTTGAAATCATTTTTCATCATCACTCCCACCACATGGGCATCCCAATTAAGGATTTCCCTTACACTCTCCATCTACACTACATATATTCTTGATCCATTCATGTCACACTCCTTTGTTTCCTTTTTTCCTTGTTATCACCTCCTTTCACCTCTTGTTCCATTTTGGCATACACCACTCACTCTTTTCTCATTCTTCCTAGTATCCATCTTCTTCTTGGTAATCTTACTTACACATGCTCGCAGTATGGAAAATTCACTTGAGGGTTCTCCTTCAGTCCATCTTGTCATACTCACTGCTATTGCCTCTTCTATTCTTACCCTCTTCCCCACCAACTCCATCAATCACTTACTTCTTCCCATCATTTCTTCTTCTTTGGCTTGGCAATCCTACTTAACCATCCCCATCGCATGGAAATCTTACTTAAGAGTCCCTCTTAAGGTTGATCTTTCCATCTGACCCTCCCCCATCCCATCATATTTCCTCATCTTATTTCTCCACGCCTCTCTTCATAATCATCTGCTCCAACCAACCATTCCACCCCTGTACCCAATACACTCTTTGTCTTTCACCTTCCATATCATCACTGTTGGTTTGGTGATCTTACTTAACCACTCATGTGGCATGGTGATCTTACTTAAGAGTCCCTCTTAAGGATGATCTGTCATCTTGCACTCCCCCATCACTCCACATTCTCACCATCCAAATTTTCTCTTCATTCCCCATCATCACATCCTCTCACCTCCTCTTCCATTCTTGCAAACACCACCTCCTTCTTTCCCACTTTTCATCTCCATCATCCCTTTCTTGGAAATCTTACTTAACCACTTCCATCACATAATTGTCTTACTTAAGGATTTCCCTTAAGTTACACATATCATTTTGTACTTCTCCATCGCCTCATTCTTCATTCCCTCATTGATCATTTCTTCCTCCTAGTCTTCCTTACCAAACACATTTTCCTCCTACCATTATCCTTTCTCAACTTATCATATCACAGAATGCATCTCCTATCTTCCTCTTATCACCACACTCCTTTCCCCCATTTTCCCCTCCTCGATCCATCATCCTTAATACGGTTTCTTCCCATTGTTTTCATGTCTTGTTTCTTCATCTTCACCTCATTCATCCTCATCCACTGCATCCTCTCCTCACCTTCATCTTCAGCACAAATTGTTATCCCTCCTTTCTTTACTCTTTCCACTCCATCTTCTCGAGTTCTCCCACATATCTACCCCCATGTCTAACTGTCATTGTTCTTGGTATTCCCATAACATTATTTCATCATCATCTTCCATTTCTGTGTTAATAATTATTGGTGCACTTCACCTAAAATTCACTCATCCCCATTCTACATGGCCTTGTTCCCTCTCTTTGAACTTCTATTTTTCTTCATTCCTTCCTTCCTCTGTTCCCACTGATCATTATCGGGGGACTTCTCCTAACGTCCCTTCATTGGAATTTCCTCTTCCATTCCTCATTTACTTTTTCCCCCTTTCTCACTTTTTCCCTCTTCCCTCACCGATCATTATTTTCTCCTATACATCCCTTCACCCTCTTCTTCCCTACTTCTTCCCCACCTCTCCATCTTCCATTCCCTTGAAAATATCTTTATTGTCTTCATCATACCTTTGTCTATTTCTCATAACTTTATCCTCTTCATGCATCTCACATCTTTTCCAATCCGTGTCATTCAACCTCTCCATCTTCTTCTCTTTACATTTCTGATACTGCTCACTCTTCACTAAATATCTCTATTCTTGGTTTCCTTCCTTCTGCATCATTTTCTCTGTTGTCCTCCCCTCATTTCTACTCCTCATTTTATTTCACTTCCTCTGTATCATCTTCTTCCCCATTTTACTTCATGTTTCCTTCTTACTTCCCCATTGATAACCTAGCTCTTCAGTTGTCCCATATTTTTTATCCTTCACCCCCACCATCCACATGCATTTCCATGCGGTCTGCTCCTTCTTTACCTTATTTTCTTTCTCACTTCTCTTCTGATCATATCATCTTCTTTCATATTTCTCCCATCTTTCATTTTGTCATTATTTCTCTTCCCTTCATCCTCCTTCACTCCTTCTTTCTTTTTCACTCACCCTTCATTTTGACATTCTCTCTTCATTTCCATAATTTCACCCTTCTGCTTTATTCATTTTCATTTTGGATCTTCTCCTTATTTTTCCTTCATCATTTCCTTCCCCTCTCATCCCTCTTTTCCCTCTTTCATTCCTTTTTTCTCCTCCTCCATCTCATCCACTCTATTCCATACCCTTGTCTCCTTCACCTTTAACCTTTCTTGCTCTTCTCATAATCAACCACTACTCCTGTTCATTCATTTTTTTTCCACTCTTACTCATTACATCCTTCAACACATCCTCACACCTAGCATTCATGGTCGATTATTGATATTTCTCCATTTATGCACCACCGTCGATCCATTTCATTACACCCCATTCTCATCCTCCTCTTTACAACATTGACCTCTCCTCTTTTCGAGAGCTCTGTCACCTCTTCTATCCTCATCAGCCCTCTCGAGGGGGCATCATCATATCCATTTCTAAGCATTTCTTCCCATGGTATTTTTTTCTTCGAGGATACCATAACGACCATCACCTATCACCTTTTCCCTCGCAAGTGCCTACTCTACTTTTTGCTTGGCAAACATTGATCGTAATCTTCCCCCCATTTCCATGAATCAAAGTTTGTTCTACTTTCTTCTTCTAATCTTTTCTTGTCAACACAACATCTTCCTTAGGAAATCTCTCTTCACAACTATTAACCCCCTCCTGGGGCATATTACCTCACCATCTGTATTCCAACTCACCTTTTCAGCCACTCTTCATGTCTTGTGTTGGGACACCTTTGTTTTCATCCTCGTCCTTGTGGATGCATATTTTCACTCGATTCCTCATGTATGAAGGATTTCACATAATTTTTTTGCATTTCAGTTGCGCATACTTTGATGTTTTCCGATGACCCATTGGTCATCGCAGTTTGCATCCATACTGCAGTGGTCTTCACCCACTCACTGGTCTGTAGAACATTATCCCATGTCTCATTGAGACCACAATTGTCCTCTACCGATGTGATATTGGAGTCACCGCCATATTTTTCATTATTATTGTGATCCTTTTTCTTGGGGCATCTTGCCTTGGTTATGCGTTTACCCATATTTTCATCACCCACCCGACCTTTAACATCTATCTCTTTCAAACTCGTGATTGACTTCCTTTATGTTGTCAATCCCAAGTTTGAGGGGGAACACTCAATCAATCATATTTTCAATACTTCATCATTTTTGTCTCATGGCTTGCCCAACGCAAACCACTCATCAAAAAGGGGCAAATGTAGACACCAGTTTTTAGTATCATTCCTCCCCTTCACCCCATGTTTCTCCTTCATTCAGGCTTACCCCATTTGAATAAATCCCATTTCCCACCAAAAATACATATTCAATTAATCAATCTTAATTGGTTAATTGATCCCCTTTAAAATACCTAAACCTCGTTATATGCTAATATCCAAATATTCCAAATTAAGTCATATCACCCCACCTAATAATTAAATACTCCAAAATCATTCAAATCATGAACCCCACTCATGATCCATAATGCAAAAAATCCATATCAAATCCATTATTTCACCTAATCACTCAAATCATGTCCCCCCCACTCACCTAATCAGGGTTACTTTGTCAAACCCAGGTTACCTGATAACCCCTAAACTAACCCCATCTCCAGGCTATAAATACAGCCATTCCCCCCCTCTTTCGAACAAGTAAGGAAGAAGTTAAGGCAAACCTCTGACATTATAGCCCCTCGCTTATCATAATATCATCACATTCCCTTGTGATGCCACTTGAATCACCATAATACCATCCTCATGCCTTTGTGGTTCTCTTAGCTTGGTTTGCTTTACATTTACTTTGATCAAATCAGTAGCTCCTCTATACATCGGCATTTTCAGGTTCTGTTATTTATCATTTTCTGCATGTTATCCATTTATCTTTCATTTATATCATTTTATCTTATCTAACACGGGGGTTGACATCCGTGATAAGGAAGGTCATGCTTCTTGGAACCGACTTCGTCGGGCAGCCCCCACATATACCATCTAATCCATTTTTCTCTTAGTTTCCTCACAAGATCTCATAAGGGACTGTTGATTTGACTCTAAGAGTGCTTGTGATTAGATGTTTTTGGATTCTTTCTAATTGTCTCCACCCATGATTTGACATCCTACTCCTCCATACTTCGCAACCATAAAAGGGTAATTAGGATGACTAGCAATCCAAAAAGGCTTTTCTTAGTTTTTCAGTCCCATAGTTCAGCCATCCTACACCTATTTTGAAGTAGGTAAGACACTTTCCAATGCCCATGTATCCTTTTTACTCTACAAGTCTCCAAACTAAGCTTGTTGTGGAAATCAATCCCAAGATATTTGTATTCTATTACAATTTCCTACGGGCTCCCCTAAAAAAGAAAGTTAATTTGTTTCTCTTTCCTTTTTAAAGAAAAAATCATGAATTTTGTTTTGCATAACGTTTACACTACCTCCTTATGATACATAGCTATTTCTAAAATTACAAAAACATTAAAATAATTATATAATATAAAAATATTTGGAAAAATACAAAATCAGGCCCTACATATAATTTGATATGTTATTTTGTTACCTTGCGCATGTTGTTTGTTATGTTGGTTTGATACATAACATGCATATTTTTCTTGTGTCGACCTAAACCCGTCCTAGTTGACCTTAATCTTATAAGGGTATCTATCACATTATACACGTGTTTTTGTTTCATTACAATTACTTTCACTTCCTTATTACGCTCAATTATTTATCTTGTGTATGAGTTATCTTTTAAACTAACATGACTAACACATGTGTCTTGTGCAACACTAACTTATTTTACTTTATGTGCCTCATGGCTATTGTTGGTTATTTGTTTTCACTTGTTTGATTCTTTACTTCTATGTATGCAAGTCATAATGTTTGTTATATTACTTTAGTGACACCTTTGTGTCCCTTGGTTATGACTTAAATAGCCTTTTGCTTATGTTTCTGTGTGTGACACCTTTGTGTGTTATGTTTGTGGCCTCTTTGGCCTTTTGAGTGACTAGTATATGTGACATTGCTTGTGTAATTCTTTGCTAGATTACTTCTATAATTAATTGACTCTACATTTATTTATTATTATACATGATTTCCTGTGCGATTATTGTTTCTTATTGTGTAATTATCTTTGTGCAGCATGGCCTCTATCATGTGCACCCCCTTGTAGGAATAATATCCTACCAATTACCACCATGACAACCTTCCACGTGATCCAACGTAGATTATTAGACTTATCTGACATGGGTACACATCATTTCTTTTGATCCACATGTTTTACTGGTATATCATGTGTGCCTTGAAACAGGGGTCGTTTATTGGGGTATATTTGCATGTATGGATAGCACAAAAACAACACTCAAATACAAAGTTATGCTTGGCACATATCCATGTAAATAGTTATAGATATTGTATAGGGATAAAATTCACACTGGTACAAAACCGTTTAGTGAAAAATGAAACCATAGTACGTTACAACCCACATTGTAGAAAAAATCACGCACTTGGGTACATTTCTAGGTCCATAAACACATACTTGCATTCATATACTTCCTAAGCAATAAAACTACTAATTGACAACTAGCTTTGGTCTTTTTTAATCTTTGGTCTTCTTTTTGGTCTTTCACACCCTACAGCCCAATCGATACTTTATTGCTTTATCTTTCATGACTCTAGACACCAGCTCCCAGCAAGGATGTCAATGTCAAATCACCCTCATTCTTCTAGGCACCCCTGACCTCTTTATATCTTACTTGCCTCTTTTGGGCATCTTATTTTCTTATGGGCCGGTCTTCCAGTTGTCAATTACAAAATTCAAACAAGGGAATCATATAAATATAAATCTATGAGACCAAAATAAAGTTTTAAACTCTAAGCATCTATTATCATCACCTAAGGTTGCATCCAAAGGCATCTAAGAGCATCAAAGGCATCCATCTAGCACTCATATAAGGGACAAGGGACTACATTTTCTACAGACACTTCATAGGAAGGGGAAGTTCATTTTTCCATCCACACATCTATTTACATTGGTACATCTAGCTATTGCACATTATCACGTACACTTGCAAAACGACACCATAAGGCATGGTTCTATCACACACACACAATAACTACATGGAGTCTGAGTTGTAATGTAGAACTCGATCGTAAGTTCACTCACTCGAGTGACTGTCGGGGTCATTTTGACTCCCTATTTTACATTTTTTCTTTTTGGGATTTGATGTAGTTTTAGGGTTTTGTAGGTCATCTTCTCTTTGAAGGTTACAGGAGAATTCAACGATCATCCAACGACATACATACAACCAATAGTGAAGGTTAACAACCACCTTGTGACACAAGAAAAATTAATTTATGAGATTTTACGTAGTCACATGCACCTAGCAAAGGTCCCTGATGCTTGGGCACCCTAGTCATGTTCCAGGCACCCTAGTCTCGAATCATTTGGCAGGCCCAGGATTTTCTATGCTCATTTGTGATAGTCTTCCTTTCCTGTTCAACAAGTTTCCAGTCCAAAATAATTTGGGATCAAGCCTGAAGTTAGCTAAGTCTTCTACCCTCTCTCTTCCACTTAGGGTTTTATATTTCTCTAGCTTATTGTTTATGTCAAATCTATACTTAGCATTTATTTATCATACGTGACTCTGTAATTAGGTTTTATCAAATTCCATATTTGTTAAATCACACACCTAATGTTTCTGTCCTAAGGAAAATTTCACAAAAAAATCAACATTCTTAGATTCTTACAGAAATTTAAAGACTTCTAGTGTAGATTCAAATACAGCTGACATAGCTTAGAGCAGAATGTAGGGGGTATGAATACTTCAATCCTTCTTCACGACATCACTCAAATACAATATCAAATATAGGGTTTTTGGGCATGTGCATTCTTCTCCTTTCTCATTATTTAACATTTGCATAATCATATTAAGTTATTATAATACACAGTGGGGGCATGGGATAGCCATTCATTTTCGAGTTGTCTCTTATTTATTCAGAATAATTGGGCCTATGTCCTCTTAGATTAGTGGTGTAGTTCATTGGATCGTAATGACCCTAGAAATGGATAGATGAATTATAATTTGTTGTGAAGATATCATGTATCTAGATATTGCTATGTTGATACATTAGAGTGGTTAGATACTTTGTACATTATTCTTCCCTCTATGTGAAGTTCTTTGGGCCTTAATTTATACTATGGTACCTATTACATCAGTGTAGAACGACATCTGAAGCTTATAATCCACAAATGTTTCATCCAACCTCTTGTGACTATGCAATGGGGATTTTGATCACCTATATATCCTTCATGTTCTGAACACAGATTGGTTAATGGGGATGCGGAATCAAGAATGAGGACGATCCTTCCTTGGTAAATTGAAATAGGTATTCCTTCAACATGATTATGTCTAGTCTTTCACTATACTATTTCCCATTCAATTTCCACGAGCTCTAGATGATTAGCTTTTCATTCGTGGTTTCATTCATTTGATTTTATACTCTTGATCATATTTGTCATGGTTGTCAAGAATATAAATTTGTGCAACACTCACAGACTTCTCCATGTAGCTACAACAACTTGGTATATAGTCTTTCATTGCATATTCCAAATTTATTTTTCAAGAATTGTGAATTTGCAATTCTGCACTTAAATGTTCCATGTTAACATTCAAATTTCCCAACTCTCCCACATTGGGTTTCAATTGTATTTAATCTTCATCCATCCAACCCATTCAAACCACCCTTAAAGCTACTTCACCTCGAAGCTTGCAACACTCGCCACATCTCTCCAAACGCCAAACACACATTTTTTTAATGAAAATAGATCTTATGTTATATTAATGCAATAAGATACAAGATAGCTTTCAGCAAAAAAGAGGGTGGTATGAGAGCATGCTCTAAATTTTTCAAACAAACTAGGCCAAGCCTAGGACAAAACCAAATGAACTAGGGTGAGCCTAAGACAAAACCAAACGAATTTAGGTTGACAACTATAACGGTCTTGTCACATCTTTTCAAATGACACGTTTAGGTAAATTTAGAATATCTTTTATTGTTATCCATTTCATTTAAGTTGTTTAGGATAGAATGAACGACGTGTTGGAGGTTTAGATTATTATTGTTTATTACATTGGTTTATCATAAAACAAGTGGTCCTTTATATAGTTTTTTTTATTACTTTATTGTCCATAACATTGAATAAAGTCTCCATAGTCATTAATACATTGATAATGATCAATGTAACAATTAAATAAGAGTACATTATAAGAAGTGGTATGAATTCTTAACTATGTGTTAGAGTATTTAGTCATTTGTTCAAATAAAATTTATGTATGCCAAAACCTGAAGATGCATTAAATAATTAAATTGTAGCTATGAAACTTGTCTAATAGATGCAATTCGTAGAAAACTCCGAGCTAATTTTGTGGGGACAGTTTATTTCATGCTTAATACAATTAAATCGTTAATCAAACATGTACAATGGTGTAGCGTCACTAGGGTCCACACACCTTCATCACTACATGTATCCACCTTTAATGACCTACAACCAATAGAAAACACTAAATACCTACAATAAAATTCATCAAATAATTAGATAACAAAAGGATATATTCATTTGTGGGTGAGTTTGGACTGACCCTAGTAGTCAAACCATGTTGAACCAATCAAAGCATTGCACTATATCACCTCAAGTGAGGGAAAGCCTCATGTAGTTATTTTAATGTTGGTGCAAGTAATGTATACAATCTAAGTCAACTCCCTATGTTTCTCTGACATCTCTTAACATAGAGAATAATGGGTGTAACTATGGTTGTAATAGAAATATACCTAGCATGGTAGTTTTGTGGTGTGATGTGCCTTAGATGTTAAAATTGATCTCCTATGTCCCTTAAGACCTTTGATAATGCTTAAAATTACTTTCTCTTGTCAAGACACAAATCTAAGGCCTTTGAATGCTTAGTAGTTGAGGATTCCAAACATTTGAACCTGGTTTTATTGTTTCACACTTGTGTGGTGGTTGTTCTAAAGAATGTACAACTTCTTTAGGAAGATTTAGGAGAGTCATAAGTGCTTTAGTGTTTATATTTTACAATAGGAGTTCTTGAGAATGTCATGTGAGTTATAAAGTGCATTTGACTTTCTTATATAACCTTTCATAGGCTAGATATTGCATTAAGGCCAACATAGGGAAGATGAAATGACACACATAAGATATTTAAACTAAGAAAAGAGTTATTGGAAAAGAGGGCATGTGACCATGTAGGTCATCCCAAACCATATTAAGGCCTTGTTCTATTTTGTGCGATCCTATATAGGGACCTAATAACAAAAGAGTCAGAGTTTAGAAAAGATGCCTATGGATAAATTATTTCTTCAGATAATTAATGGTGCATGAATGAACAACAAAGTAATGCATATATATCAACACATCATAAGAGAGATAAATATATGTTAATGTAGCTTAAAATGTGAGCATTTGTCTTAACACAAGAAAAAATACGAACTAGTCATTACTTTATGATAAGTTACAAAAATTGTGTCTACATTCCCCCCCTTTAAGTTTAGAATTGAAAATTATGTACTTAAAAGAAAAAATTCCTTAAGTGTGCACACACACTTGTCTTTGTTTTATATTTTTTTTCCTTGCGTTGGTGTTGACATGTTCCATGGTAATGCTTATAACATAATGTAGTTAATGTCCACATAATAAATTTAACCATAACTCAAATGTAAACAATAATTTGTTATTTATAAGAAATGAATTTGTATATAGTATAGAGATGCAAAGCACATAAGGAATACACATGTTCACTTTACAAAGGGAGGAGCTCACATTCTTGTTGTATTTGTGAAATTTGAATTATCTTGTGATGTCGAATGATTAGGGGTGATCATTTCCCAATTTTTGCTGAAGGAAGAACTGAAGTAGGAGAGAATTCAAGTGCATATGACCTAGCACTAAAAAGAGGTACCATATGACATTTGTACTGAAGAACCCCACAAATATGGAAGACCAATCTACAGAGTATTTATCCACCATGATATCTTCCCACACAAAGAGATGAAAGGAAAAACAACCTACAAAGTATCTAACCACTTTGATATCTTCTAATCCCACATACCACACAACTACAAATAAATCTAGGACTATTGTTGTAGTAACACAAAATCACAAAGGTATGAACGGAACATGCCCCACCATGTGTCGTAATAGCTGAGTGAGTCTATGCAAATGTTGAATAATGCAAAAGAGAAGAAGGTCCACGCCTCCACACCATGTATTTGAGTAATGCGATGAATAAGGAATGAAATATTCACGCCCCATGTATTATGCTCTGAATTGTGTCATTTGTATTTGAATATATACCAAATGTATGAAAATATCTATAGGATTTGAGAATACTAAGATTTGCTATGATTTTTCCCCCAGGATGAAAACATATAGTAAGGGTCATAGTGTACTGTAGTTTTTCCCCTGGTGGAAGGTTTTGTCTAGTATGATCTATATTCATGTTTTATATTTATTCCTATTTTTGAGGATATTTATCCTATGTAAACCTATATCTAAGTCATGTAATTTGTCTATATCATCCATATATGTATAATATACCCCAGTGAATACCCCTTTTTTGAGGTGCGTGAAATATAGTAGTAAAACAAGTGAATCGAAAAAATGATGTGTACTCATGCCAGATAAGTCTAAAAATCTATGTTAGATCACATTTAAGGTTGTCATGGTGGCATCTATTGGAATTATCTTCCTACAAGGGGTGTGCATGATGGATATCATGGTGCATAAATAAAACAACACACAATTTGCAATAATTGCAATAGTAATCACGTGTAAGAGAAACAAAGCACCAAGGAAAAGAAGTATAAGTATACCAATAACAACATGTAAAAGAGTCATATCAAGGCATAAAGATGTAAAAGTGGGACACTAGAGTATCACTAGGAAATCGCAGTAAAGGCACACAAGCCACATACAAAGAAAAAAATATACAAGTAGTCACACGTAAAGTACACAAACATTGTCACATAGATAAGAGGTGTAGAGCCACAAATAGGACACAAAAGTGTCACAAGACAAACATATGAGGCACATAAACTACATATAGATAAACAGTCAATTATTTTAGCCATCAAACAACATAGTAATCTAACAATTAAGTATGTGAAACTCATAGCAATACATAGTCTAAGAGCACAAAAAAAAAGATAAGTTAGTGTTGTACAAGACACGTGTTAGTATTGTTAGTCCAAACGATAGTATATGCACAATATAAGTAATTGAGTGTACTAAGAAATTTAAATTAAATGTAATGAAACAAAAGCACATGTATAGTGTGGGAGATGTCTCTAAATGATCAAAGTCACTGGGAAGGGACTAGGTCGATACTTGTCATCATGTATCAATCTATGTGTGTCCTACATCAAGCGTAACGTATGTTGTGAATGCATGTGTGTGAAGAGTATATAAAAAAATATGTTATCTATCAAACAATTACAACAAAAAGATATGTAAAGTAACAAGTTTCAAGTCATGTGTAAGTGGGATTTTGTATTTTTGTAAAATATTTGAATGTTTTAGATTATGTGATTATTTTAATGTTTTTGAATTTATATATGTACATAAAGGAGGTGTATAATCAATCTAGCAAGTCATCATCATGATCGGGGATAGACGATCTTAGATAAACTAAGTGATGCAATCACTGAAGGAAATAAACATCAAAGTGACCAACTAGTCAAAGGTAAAAAGATAATAGTAATGAGTTCCTCATTGATGATGAATGTTTCGTGTTGCGTTAAAAGTGTATTCCAATGCATAAGACTACGTAAGTGATTCATATAAGAGTCACATGGAATAATGATACATTGATCATTATGGGGGAACAAAATATGATCATCATCATCATACAAAATTGTGTTAAGGTGTCTAAACTAAGGAGTGTCAAGATAATGTGCATTTGATTAGCCATAATTGGTAACCCAAAAGGTAGTGTGTGTAATGTGCATGTCACAAGCCACTAAGTTATCTATAGAACTACAATATTGTTGATGTTTATATATAATCATATACAATGTGTGATAAATTATAACTGAACTCTTGTAGAGCTTCCTTGGTGCATGTGCTACATGGTTTGTCCTGATCAAGAGGGACATGTTCCCAATATTTTTGATTAATGTACAAACTAAAATTTTGGACCGATAAGAGTGTGTAGATTGTGAGGCAAGGTGAGAGTTCTTAACTAATTTCTTTAAGCTCATTGATTTTAACAAATAGGATTTGAGAATTGTTAATGTTGTGACCATATATACTATGGTAGTCATATAAAGGCTTATCAATTTATTGGGATAGACATGTAATAGAGTGATGGAATGTACCTGATAACATAAGTAAGTTAAGATCAAACTAGATAGATAACATTTAATGAGGTGTGTCAATGTGTTCATAAATAATACTAGAGCTGACATCAAGTGTAGAATCAAGTGCATTTATAGTGTGTTGTATGATATCATGGATAATAATAGTGAGTTCCTTATAATCAACATGATTTTCATAAAAAGGACTCAGAGGCATCATAATGGTATAAAAATAATCATAGGTGTGATAGAAATAGTCAAGTATATAGTAGTAGTAGCAATAGTATATGCCATAGTAGATTTAAGTCGATAATATCCAAGGCTAGTGGAAACAAAAAGAGAATAAAATATAGACTTTTCTGCATCTATAGGTTTGAAATTAATCTTGTTAATCACTATTTGAATAATCATCAACAAATTTATCTCACCTTCATTATACAAAATGTTAGGAGTAGGAATAACAAATGAAGGGGATATGATAAAATTTGATTGATCAATACATACCTCAATGATAGAGGAAGAAGATAGACTTTGAGGTAAAGGCTCAACCAATGGTGGCACAAAAGGCATGATATCATAGCCATGTCTTGTTTCACCAACAACACATGTATGTAACTCATCCATAGGAATGGACTATAAAGGAGGAGTAATAATAAGAACATGAGAGTTAGATGTATTGATTTTGTAATTTTAAGAGGCTCATCATCAATATTATATTCATAACCATCATGTATAAATTTGACACATTGATGTACAATAGATGTGATATCCTTCATAACGTGGATCCAAGGGTGTTCTAAGAGAAAATTGTAATGAAGAGCATTATCCATAACGTGAAATATAGTAGGGATTTTCTTAGGGCCAACTAAGAGATCCAAGGTGATAGTACCTAATGTAGATTGTGTGATATTATTGAATCCTTACATAGTATTGGTAGTTGTATCAATTTTAGTCATAGAAATATCCATTTATTTGAGCAAGGATCTAGGACTAATATTCTATCCATATCTATTATCAATCAAAACACACTTGATGAGGAATTCTTGAATACAAGCAATAATTGTTTACACCCTAATTAAATTATGTTATGGAATGTGCACAATAATAAAAAGGGTGTAAGGTTTCATAACATGAAATTATTTTGATCTAATCAATTCATAATTAACCATACATAATCAGAACGAATGCATTAATACTTACAATAATGATAAACAAAACCACAATAGCTCAAATACACAAGAGGAGATGAATAATTGGTTATATAGGTCAAAAAGAGGAGATCCATGTGTATAGATATATAGAAAAGACAAATTAGAAACTAGAAATGCTTAATTATCAATTCTAGAATTGGAAACTGAGTTGGTGCAGGACCATAGGAATTATGTATGACCCTTCCTTGAAGCTGCATGATTATGACTAGAATTTTATGGTCTTGGACCCTTTGACAGTTGGACTCTACAACTTCTTATTTGCTTCATAACATAGAAATCTCTACCATTTTATGCCACTCTTCTTCACACAACCTCGGTATAGCTTGTAATCACCCATGGAAAAGTAAAAACCATAAAAACATGTAATTCCCTTCATCAAAGCATTATATAACCAAAATGAGAAATCATGTGCGTGGTGAGGCTAGACTACCCTTGGAGTTCAACCTAGTTGAACTATCTAGTGTTGCATTACATGCCCTTTTGTGGGATCAAGCCTCATGTATTTCTCGTAGGTGTTTATCCAAGTGTGAGTGTGATCTAAGCCAACCCCCTATGGGTGACCTCACGTATCTAATTATAGATTATAAAATGTACACAACATGGTAGTAATGTGGTGTGGTGTGCTTTAATTGTGTGACCCAAACCTTTGTTCCTTGAAACCCTTTGACAATGCTTGGAGTAACTTTTTTCTTTATAATACATGGCTTTATGACCTTTGTATGCTTAAAATGGAGGAAGCTAGATTTTTTGACATGGTCGAGTGCTTTGAACTTGTAGTAAGTGTTTCTCTAAATGATGTGAAACTAATTTAGGAAGATTCAGGAGAGCCTTGAGTGCTTTTGGAGTGATATTTACAATATTAGATTGTAAGAATGTTATGGGAGTTATAAAGTGATATTGAATTGCTTATATAGCCTTACATAGTGAAATGTTTTGATAAGGCCATCCCTAGGAAGATGAAAGGACACTATATTGAATGAAAATTTGTAAAAGCCATGGACATGGGATAAAAATCTCTAAAGAAACCCCAAAGGCTCTTAATAAACTAGTCAGTGGACCATCAGATAAGAAATAAAAAAGGATTCATCACTTTTCATACATTAAACTTGAAAGAAATAAGCAAATATAGCATATTTAGTAATCCTCTACTCTTGAAAGCTTTAAAAACAAACCTAGTAAGGATTCTAAACAACCAGTTTGTGATTATGAGAGTGGGATCTCACCATTAATGGCTTCAAGGCCAATGGTTCTTCCCATTTACTCAATGCTTGGTGTGTGTGGTGCAATGGCAAAGCAATAACTTAATAAAAGAAATGAAATAAGCTTTAAACCCTAAGTAAAATGCTATAGTTTATGTTAGGAAGAAGGAGAGTTCTTAGAAATGAGAGGGGGGTAGTGGGCTATTTATAGTTTTCCATTTGGGAAAGTGGGGGAATTTTGGTGCATGTGGGACTAAAGGATAAGCCAAAAAGTTGATTAGGGAGTCAAAGTAAGATTTGACTAGGTTTAGAAGAGGTTAATCATGGTTAGGACTAGTTAAACTAGGTTAGGCTAGTTAATCATGTTTAAAGAGGAATTAGGGTTTTGAGAGGTTTAATCAATACAATGAAATGGATTGATAGTCTAGGAAGCTAGTAGAAGTAGTCTAGAAGGGAATGAGAAGATGGTTTAGTCAATAAGAGGCTATATCAACCCTGTTAATTGGTTTATAGCAGAAATACGACTAAAAGAATGTCGTAAACGATGAGTTAGAGGAGTGAGAATAGTTAGTGTAATATTAGGAATAATAGTGCTTTGACTAAACTACAGGTGTCTACATTTTCCCCTCTTTGGGGTGATGTAAGCTACGTCACTTCAAAGAAAGTAGACAAACATAAACAAGCAGAAAGTTTTTGAGGGGGAAGAAGAAAAATTATTTAGCTAAAGGGATACCCCCTCGAGTGTCGATGGGGTGATGGAAGAACTCAATCGACGATTGAAAAGAGAACAAAAGAAATAATAGTGTGAAGAGGAGACGAGGAAACAACAAGAAAAGGGGATATTAAGCTATCCACAAACCAATGCTTACAAAAACAATTTGTAATCATCATTTTGCTTAAAATCCTCATCATTGGTCCTTATTAAAATGCAAGCATACGATGGAAGTGTAAAATGACATGAAAAACCAAGATACAAATAACCGTCCCTTGCTAAAACAACAACTCCATGCAACATACAAACATGCAATGCAATACGAGAAGTAAACAAACTCATCTAATAGGGAAATAAGTACAATCACACACACTTAAACCAACAACGTTCAAGATAGTTGCACAAATAATTTGTTATCGAGATGTAATCCCAAATGTTTTCATAAATGAAAAGGGTTTAAAATGATGCCCCAAGAAATTTGTATATGCAAGGGAAAGGATGGAGGACACTTAGGTTAAATGGAAAAGGAATGTGCATGACGAAAACAATACTAGGCAACTGATAGTGCCCTAGAGTACAGACAAAGTAAACATCATATATTTTGTAAATGATTGTAGAGTTAGGTGATCTGTGAGTCATTGTTTGAAAACATGTGAAAATGTTAACAAAATACGAGATGAGTGCTATGTGAAAGACATAGATTTCAGCTGCAAATGAGCTTTTTAACAATATTAGTCCATTTTCGAAGTGTTTACAACTTTTTTTGGATTTTTGAATGGTTTAATAATTTTTGAATTTTTGATCGATTAGAAGAATTTAGGAAAATGGAAGATCACCTAAAAGAATGTGAAAATGCCCAAAGGCAAAGAGAACGTGAGTCTGGAAATAAAATGCCCGGGTGAGAAGAAAAATGGGCCAACAATAATTATTTAAAAATAATCATGGTGCTAGATAAAAATAGAAGATAAGAAGCACCATGAAATACTTAAAAATGCCCCAGGGTGAAGAGATAAGTGCTAGGTGGAAAATAGTGCCCGAGGGTGATTTAGATGATATCATATGTTTTATACATGAGATATTTTGGTAGATACTAGCACTTGGGATGATACTAGATGATATTGGTGTGGGGGGGATAGATTTGTGATCATGTGCAACCCCTCTTGCCCCCATTGATGATACGATATGTGATGATTAGCTTAGTATACATGCATGATGTAAAACTTAGCATTTTTGTATATATGATGTAGTAGATGATGTTATATGTGATGAATGATAGATGATAGATGTGATAACAACAAATGTGTAGTAAAAAAACACACAAGCAAAAGTTAACAAAACTAAACAAATATACAACCAAAACTATACAAACCAACAACTAAAAGCAATTTAATCATTACCTTGTTTTTGCGGGACAACATTGATATATTTTCTTATGTTTTTGGGTTATCTAGAAAGATATGTTTTCAAGGCTACTATTCACATTGTTTTCAAGTTTTCCCTAAGACAATGTTATGAAGGTGGTGTAGATTTGTTCTAAGGGGGGATTTTCTGAACGTTTAGATTTTTGTGTATCTTTTTCTAAATGTTTTTGTATTTTCTAAAGTCATGTTCTGAAAGCAATGTACAAGAACAAAGAAGTGCAGATGTCACCAATATGATGTAGGAATTTACAAAGGAAAAAATGCCACACACATATGTATGATAAAGTGGAACGTGAAGGTGCCCCCAATGCTAAACAGGAATATACAAAGGCACATCCTTAATGTAGATATGAGAGCAAATAAGCAAGATCACGACTTGGCGAAAATGGATCCGATATGGTTCCTAGACCTAGCAAATGTCGCTATTGCTAGAAAGCGGTGAGGGTTACCCGTCCTAATGCAAGAGTGGCTTGTGACCAGAGAATCCTCCTTGAGCGTTGGAAACCATTTTTCACCTAAAGACCTTCCCACTATGCCATAATTACGTGGTATTCACATGTGGATGACCTTTTTTTTTTCCTTTACTGTTTTCTCAAATTTTTCATGTTTTGTTTGTTTTTTCTTTATTTTTCTACTTTTTAGTTCTTATTTGATATTCACGTCATACTTAAGCATAGAAGCACTTGAGATGCATGGCGTTCATAGGTTCTAGAAGTTCTTCACCATTTGAATATACTAGTTTATAAGCTCCTGACCCATACTTAACAACCACCACATAAGGCCCTAGCCAGTTGGCCTCAAACTTACCTTTCTTTTCTCTGTCTTTGATGGTGTTCTTCTGATTTTCTTTCAGCACTAGATCACCTACATCAAATTCATGATGAATGATCTGTTTGTTATATCCTCTTGATACTATGTTCTAGTAGACCTTGAGGTGATTAAGTGCTCTTATCCGCTTTTCATCCAACTCTAGCTCTGTTAGCCGAGCTACTCTATAGTCTTCGTCCTTATCAAGATAATCCCAGAGAGATATTCTCAGGGAGGGAAGCTCCACTTCCAAGGGTATGATGGCTTTAGTGCCATAAACTAAGGAATATGGGGTCACACCAGTAGGAGTGTGGATGGAGGTTTGATAGGCCCAGAGGGCGTGATGTATTTGTAAGTGCCAATTTCGGCCAGTCTTACTTACCATTTTCTCCATGATATAGATAAGGGTTTTATTAGTAGCTTCAGCCTATCCATTACCTTGGGGGTAATAGGGGGTAGACCACTTGAGTTGAATATGGAAGCATTGACACAATGTCTTAACCATTTTATTCTTAAAGGATTTACCATTATTAGTGACAATGGCGGAAGGGATACCATAATGACAGATGAGATGGTTCATGATGAATTTGGAAATTTGCACACTAGTGACATAAGTAAGAGGCACAACCTCTACCCATTTAGTAAAATACTCGGTGGCAGTGATAATGTGGGTGTGGCCATCTGAAGAAGAAGGATGGAGCTTCCCTATGAGATCCAGGCCCCATTTAGAAAATGGCCAAGGTGTTGCGATAGGCTGCAAAGCCTATGCTGGTGCATGTATCAAGTTTCCATACTTTTGGCATAGCTCACATTTCTTGATGAAATTACAACAGTTTACTTCCATGGTGGGCCAATAATAACCTACCCTTAAGATCTTCTTATCCAAGACCATACCACTTGTGTGTGCTCCACAAATACCATCGTGTATTTCCTTAATAGTGTGGAATGATTCAGTAACATCCAAACAATGAAGTAGATTCCCATTGTATCCATGAAAATAAAGGGTTCCTCCTAGGAGGGTATAATGGCTATACAAGAGGATAAGGGATTTCTTCTTAGAATGTGTAATGTCCTGGGGAAATGTGCCATCTTGTAGGTATCTAAATATAGGGTCATACCAAGGGGAGGATGGACCAACAATTTCACATGCCAAACAAGATTTTGGCATGTCGTATGTGGGTATTTGTAAATGCTCTATAAAGAAAGGCATTTTTCTCTCCTGAGGTGGAATGTGTAAGAGAGATCCAATTATAGCCATAACATCTGCTGATCTATTATGTGACCTTGGTTTTTTCTCAAAGACAATCTGTGTAAAATATTCCTTCAAGGTTTCAACCAATTTCTTGTATGGAACAAGTTTCTCATCTTTAACCTTATACTCATCATTAAATTGCTTAATAATGAGTTGGGAGTCCCCAATGACTCATAGTTGTCTGATATTCCAAGTGATAGCCAACTTGAGGCCAACAATGAGTGCCTCATACTTTGCAATGTTATTAGTGGAAGGGAATCCCTAACAGAATGCTCTTGGAATAACCTCACCTGTGGGAGTGATGAGCACCACTCCTGCTCCTGATTTGTGGAAGGTGAATGATCCATCAAAATGGACCTTCCATTCTACAGATTCTTCAATATACATCATGGATGCATCTGGCAGGTCCAGACACAAAGGTTCCATTCCTAGTAGAGGAGCTTCTGCCAACTGATCAGCCAATACCTATCCTTTCAAGGATTTCTGATTTACAAACTCAATATCAAATTCACTTAGGAGAATGATCCAATTATCCATTCATCCTGTAAGGGTGGGTTTGGATAAAAGGTATTTGAGAGGATCAACTTTGGATATTAGCTTGGTTTTGTTGTTAAGGATATAATGGTGAAGTTTTTGAAAGGTGAAGATGACTGCTAAGCTGGCCTTTTCAATCTGTGGGTAATTTAACTCATAGGCAATCAGAGTGTGACTAAGGTAATAAAATTCCCTTTCTCTATGGTCTAGGTCATATTGGGCAAGCAATGCACCAATAGAAAACTAGGTAGCTGAGATGTACAAGAGGAGAGGTTTGCCTGGGGTAGGCAGACATGAGTACAGGTGGGTTGACAAGGTATTGTTTAAGTAGTGCAAATGCCTTTTGACAGTCTGGTCCCCAGTTGAATGCAACATCCTTTTTGAGGAGATGTGTAAATGGGTGGCACTTATCTGCAAGTTGTGAAATAAAATGATGGATTTCCTGAATCTTCCCTTGTAAACTTCTCAGTTGTTTGAGAGTTGTAGGTGGAGGCATTTATGTGATAGCTGTAACTTTTACAGGGTCCACTTCTATCCCTCTATGTGAAACAATGAAACCTAGGATTTTTCCTAAAAAAGCATGAAAGACACACTTCTTGGGGTTCAAGCATACCTTGTAATCCCAGAGACGTTGGAAAATATGTCTCAACACTTCAGGGTGCTCTCCTCTGCTCTTGGATTTCGCTATAATATCATCAACGTAATCCTCCATGATGTCATTCATCATGCTGTGGAAGATGACTATCATTACACGTTGATAGGTGGCCCCAAATTTATTGAGTCTGAAAGGCATGACCTTGTAACAAAATGTTCCCCAAGGGGTGATGAAATTTGTTTTATGTTCATCCTCCTCTGCAATCCTGATTTGGTTATAACCTGAAAAACCATCCATTAAGGAAAACATTTCATAACCAATAGTGGAATCAATGATCATGTCAATATTAGGCAAGGGGAAGTCATCTTTGGGACATGCCTTATTGATGTCACAAAAGTTGGTGTAGATCCTTATGCCAACAAGTTTCTTATGAATAGGGACTATGTTAGATATCCAATCTGAATAGTCAATGGGCTTAATGAAATCAGTAGCTAATAATTTTTCAAGTTCTTCTTTGACAAGGAGTGCAATTTTAGGGTGCATCTTTCTCAACTTCTGCTTGATGGGTTTGGTGTCTGGGTGCACAACGAGGTTGTGCACGACCAAGTCTGGGTCCAAACTAGGCATATTGGTGTATGACCATGCAAATATATCTACATATTCTCTTAACAACTCTACAAAAACCTTCTACTCTTGAGCTGAGAGTGAAGCTCCCAACTTTATCATTCTAGGTTCCTCTTTCGAGCCAATGTTGACACTGATGGTTCCACAAGCATCTTAGAGGTATCTTCCATCTGGTAGGATTAGGGGGAAGAGTAAGGTCAACCTCCTTAGGTAGCTCATCATCATCCTTGAATGGATAGATCATTTTGTCCATAGGTTCTTTGTTTTGTTTGTCTACAAGTGCTTCAAAAAGTTTGTCACTATGAGACTTGTGTTTATTCTTTGCACAAGGTTTCTCTAAAGTATTCTTACTCTTGCTTCCGAGTTTCTTACTCAAGAGTCCACACATCTCTGCTTCTTCTCCAAAGTATGCACAAGTGTCTAGTTGAATTGCAAATCCTTTCTTGTGATCCCCAGTTGGAATAAAATCCCTGAGACCCATGAATTCTATAAATGCCTCGTCATTCTCAAAGAAATCGATTGGCACATGAAATTGTTGATCCCAATCTACAAGTTCAGGATATACAAGGGTTACTTGGAATTTGGTTTGAGGATTGGATTTGGATAAGGTAAGGATGACTGAATCAAGGAATAAGTTAGTGGAGGCAAGATCTTCATAGAGGCTATATTGGGAATCCACGTCACTATCGAAATGAGATGAATCACCCTCACATTTGGAAGAGGTGGCATCCATCTCAAGGGATGGATCGTCATGTGGTCTTATTCTAAGACCATGCTTGTTTGATTTGAAGTGAGGGATATGAATGAGTTCTAATCTCCCTTGTGCATTGATTCCACATCCAAACCCATTGTAACCCATGAAGTACATCATATGGTGGCCTTTGACATATAGCGGGGTCTGATGGCATGAAGCCATGGTACCTTTAGGTACTCTGCTAGTGGAATTTTCTAATATCTTTTCCTCAGATAAGAAACCACTAGGAATGAACTTCTCCAATGGTTTAGGGCATTGATCTTGAGTGCTTTTGAACTAAAAATAAGGTTTTCCATGCATCCTGGGTGACACTGATAAATATGATATTAATAAAGCTTATTCAAGAGTGAATGGCTCACCTGGGCCATATTTTTCTGACGTTTCCTCCCATGATGTGAAAGGGTTGACCAATGAAGGAAAGTTTTGATTGTAAGGAGTGAGTGAATCTAGATCCACACATTCCTTGATAGCCTCTAGTTTGTAAAGGAACAACAATGTCTGCAGAAGGGCATTCATAAGTTACATGAGAAAAATTGCAAGGATCTGCAATGTGTAAATGGTTCTGGATCACCCTGAATGGTGATTATCTATCCTTTATGGCACATCTTGATACACTGATGGAAATTTGAAGGAATAGCCTGCATGGCATGGATCCATGGGCATCCTAAGAGCATGTTGTATGGTAGATCCAAGTCAAGGACATGGAATGTTGTATCATGACAAGTCGGCCCTACTTCCATTGGAATCACTATAGTACCTACTGACTCTCGCTCCTCATTATCATAGGTCGTGATTGCAATAGTTTTGGCACCTAGATCCATTTCTGAGTGGCCTAACTACTTAACTAGCTTTAAAGTACAAATGTTTAGACCGGATCCACCATCCACAAGTACTCTCTTGATCTTGCGACATGGGTAACAACTACTTCTAGATATAAGGGTAAGTTGTGCTCTGGGTCGTTACATGGGTTTGCAATGCGATCAAAAGTGATATGATCATTAGAGTCAAGGTGTGAAATCATGGCTTTGAGGTGTGCAGGATCTACATTGGTGGAGATTCCCAAACTCTAAAGTGTTTTATACAACATATTTTTATGGGCAGTAGAGATTTTGAGGAGATATAAGATTGATATCCTAGCAGGTGTTTTCTCTAATTGGTCTATCAAATTATACTAACCTTCCTGAGGGATAGGTAGGGGATCTGGTATGATTAAATGAGCATGTCTCGTCCCTACTGCACAACTCTTTTCTAAGATCCTAATAGTATTGACCTGTTCATCAGATGAACGGATACATCCTATGAGAGAATCGAAGGGACTATCATTAGTGGGATAAATATAAGCAGTAGTCCTATAGTCATTGGAAGTTTGTCCATGATTTGGCTTCCTTTTCTTTTTATCTGCATGGTTAGGAAAGGGCTCTTTAAAGATACCCATTTTCTCATTTGGACCTTGTCCTGAGTCAAGGGGGAGAATCTACGACTGATTTTTCCCTCTTCAATGAGGTCTTGTATGTAATGGCGTAGTCTCAAGCATCTATCTATCTTGTGCCCTTTAACACGGTGGAAGTCACAATACTCATGCTCTTTGAACCAAATGGGTTTTGGAGCATTTTCTGGGTATGGTACCATCACGGTTGGGTACTCCACCATGTTTACGTTATCTAACTATTTTAGTATGGTAGATAGGGATTCTATTAACTATGTGAACTCACGTTTGGTGGGTGCCTTGGGATGAGGTCCTTGTGAGAGATTTAAAAGTGGACCAATCTGTATAGCTTGGACTCTTTTGGAGTCCGTAATGCCATCTCCAATGACATGTTTATTTTTGTTGAAGAACTTTGGTTTATCTAAGGATTTTACTTCATGTTTGTCTTTGACAACTAGTTTAAGTGTTCCCTTTGTGATGAGGGCCTTTTCGATTTGACTGCCCTTCTCTATAAATTCTTCTAAGTAAGAGCCACAAGTGCATTTGTAAATGGAAGGCTATCTTTGGGTTCAAGTTAGGCACAAATATGCTTACTAGCTACTGTTTTTCTTGCAAGGCACAAGGGAAACAACTTGCCAACCCTTTGCCATCATTGTAAAAATATTGCAAATGTCTCGTTGGTCTTATACTTTGCATTGCAGAGGTTGTTCATTGTGATATCATTTTCCATGTTATAGGAATAATGTCATACAATTTTTTCTGCTAACGTGGGCCATGTTGTAATGGAGCCCTTGGGTATGCTAAAGAACCATTCCAATCCCAGTGCCCCTAGGCTACGAGGGAAGAGTCGTATTAAGAAGTTATCGTTGTATGTGACCTCTTAGCAAGCCATATAAAAGTATTTGATGTGATCACGAGGATCACCTTTTACTTTTATATTTATCAAATTTAGGAATGGTAAAATGCTTTGGGAAGGGTTTCTGCAACATGTCCTTATCAAAGGGGTAAGGGCATAGTTCTTCATACAAATATTTCCTACTATGTCCTATGTTTCCCTCTTGTAGCGTAGTAAGTGTGTCTTTCATTGATTGTAATTCCCGTTCAATGATTTGTTCTTTGGTAGATGAAATTTTTCTTTGCGCCTCAACCACTTTAAAGGTCATGTCACTATATGGATCAAAGTGGAACTTGTGAGATTTCATTTTGATTTTGTCTTTGTATATGTTCTTACTTGAAGAGCCTAAGTTTGCTAATTTTTGGCTCAATTTCAGGATCTTTTTTTGAAGGATCTCTTCTTCAATTAAAGGATCCTCTTCCTCATCAAACTTGGGAGGTGGTGAGGCTTTTAGCTCAATCTTCACTTTACGTGAAGCTTTGTAATAAGGTCACCATGGATCACCAAGTGGCTTGGATGGGTCTCCTTCAATGGTGTTATGATGTTGCCCAGAAGTAGAAGCATACCCTACGTCAAAGGGGTTATCCATGTCTAAGAGGGACCTTCATTCTTCTGTTTTATGATTAATGGCCTTGGTTTCTACTTCATGTTCTTGTGGAAGCTTAGCCCCTAATTCTAAGACTCTTGCAAGTACTTGATCCCTATTGTAATAAAGGAGTTCGTCAAAGTGACCTAGGTCTAATTGATGTTGTTCTTCAGAAGAATCAGACTCCTCTCCACTATGATCAATCAATGGATTTGTGTCTTTAACCTGTGAAAAGAGAGGTGCTAAGTTGTTTCCGCTAAATGGGAATGATTCAAAAGGATTTTCTCCTAAGTCATGATCATTTGGTTTGGACACCATCTTCGTGATTCTAGGCATTACTAGTCAAAGTGATACTAGGTTTTTTCTAAATATCCTTTGAAGTTTGCGTGAAACCTAGGGTGTATGTTTGTGTAAGTTGCTCGATGTGATATTGAAATAACCCAGTGTGCTCTAGAAGCAATGTTATGCATTTTTTTTATGATTCAAAGATCACTCCTATGAACACTCAAATGTAACGATCACTCGAATTGTCGTTCTGCCAAGCTTATACCCTAACTATGATTCTGGTGAAGGGTTCAAAGTGGATAGTGACAATATCATATCAATACATAGGTCAAGTTATAATTCTAACAAGGCCTAAATATTAAAGTGGTATTGATGCAATCTCTCAACGAGGTATACTAAAACTAGTTCGAATGCCGATGAAAAGTTTTCTGAAAAATGAAAGTTGAGTTTTCTAAAACAATGTGATGTTGAAATAACCTAGTGTGTTCTAAGTATGTTATGCAAATGATCACAAATAACACTATCCTGATACATTAACCAAAAAGTTCAAAGGTGTTAGTATCAAGGTCAATGACATAACAAGGCCTAAATATTAAAGTGGTATTATATAAGGCAATATGCAAATGAAAGCTAAGTTTTCTGAAAAAATGGAACTGTATAGTGTAACAACACTATCCTGATCATTAACCGAAACAAAGTATGAGTTATAGTATATATAAGATTGACACCCTCAAAAAGTTTTTAGTTGAGTATAGCAAGAAGTTTTTAGCGTAACTGTAACCGCACAATAAAGGGACTTATATCAAGTTCTCAAGAAATTGACAACATGACGTAAGTACAAAAATTGTGTGACTAGAATGTGAGTAAAAAATATCAACCTAAGGAGAGATAAATGATGAACCGAAATTACAGTAGTGAAGACGATCCTGAAATCAAGATCAAAGAACTATCAAAGATATGAAAATGTACTTGCACACTTTAGACATTTAACAACCCAACCGCAAACATGGATGGGCGTAAACAGACAAAAAAGTGGTGAGTATTATCTTTGATAAAACACGAGGTATGCTTCCTTCTCACTCCAAATGGGTAGCGAGAATGCAAGGGTATAGATCAAAAGGATGAAAATAAACTAAGTGCCACTTGGGCAGAGTTTCACCTTGTCTGAAGGTGAGAAAGAAACTAAGCTAAGTGAGACGTCATTTAATTCTGTGATGAAAGACACTTAGCTCAAACTTATGTGGGATATTTTCCTTGTTTGAGAAACAAGGTTCAGACTCCAAGTGATTCGTCACTTCGTGATGGTTTGACATGACAATGGACTAGCAAAGTGGGCTCCAAGACAGAATGGATTCCCTAATAAGATCTCTCAACTAGGTGTCACAAGTTATCTAAGAGTGAGCTTGATTTTCCCAAAGAGTCGCACTGACTGATTTGGGAGTATCTTGGCTTTACTTTACCCCCTTCAAATACAATGAGCAACTAGTGCATTCAGTTGTATTCTCATGAGGGTCGCGATACAAACAACTTTGACTCTAACTTACAATGTGAAATCTAGTCAAGTGGGTAAGTGGAGTGCTTCCTGTTTCATCCATGAGGTTACTCAGTGGTGGATTACTTTAGGGTTCCTGGAACCACCCCCATTTTTGTAGCTTAAGGTGTTATGCCAAAGGGGTTATGTTCCAGTTGAGTGGATAGGGACGTACCCTTTTTTGAAACCTGCAATACAGTGTGAAGTGAAATGGTGTGTTTTTTATCTTGCTTAACTTAATGTGGTTTTAAGTAGCACATTGTTTGACAACCTGTATGAAAACACGTGTATTAGAAGGTTTTTGTTTTGTCTTGACTCTTTCTTTATTTGACAAGCGTTAGGCCCTACATGCAAGGAGTTAGTAATTTTCCATCAAATAAGAAAGAGATTTTTCATGTTGTTTTTGATTCCTAAGATCACCAAAAAGGCGTGAAGGAAGAGCATACACAACGTGAAAACCCTACTAAAATAAGCCTTTGTGAAAAATAATTCAAAAGGTAGAGTTCATTTTTAGCCAACTTTGAGAGATTAATCCAATTTAAAGCTTAAATTGAGGTGTTTTTGGAAGCTATATAGAAGGTTTTTGAAATGTTTTTGATTCCCAAGATCACCTAGAAGGTGTGAGGGAAGAGCATACATGTTTCACCCCGGTTTTAAAAAACGTGAACACTCAACTAAGTAGCAAAAAAATGACTGGAAAAAAAAAACCCTACGAAAAAGTTGAAAACACAAGAAAATCAGAAAACTACTATTTTTAAAGTTTTTCAACGGTTTTTATAAATTTTTGTCTCCTGGGAACTTTGGGAACCATGAAAATGATACCAAAAAAGAATTCTAGAAATCTATTATTACACCTATTCATTTTTTCAACGGAGGAGCACTAAAAATTATGTGAACAAATCGGATCAAAGTTTTAGATGATACCATTGTTATATTAATTTTGGAACTTGCACGCCTATTTAAACTCTAAAAATGGGTGTCAAAAGATATGACCCAAACTAAGAGAGATAAAACTTTTAAACAAATCCAGGTATGTGCACGTGCATGTGGTTATGGTGCCTACGCCCCTCTGTGTAAACCTAGTGGGTCTACAGGGTGCCTGCGCTACCCGAGAGATGCCTGTGCTAGCATAAGTGTGCCTTTTAAGAGAATAGGTGCCTGCGCTAGCAAAGAGTAAAAATGGTAAAAACTATGACAGTGTGTGTGCACTGGAAGAGGGGTTCTTGTGCTAGAAAAAATGTATGTATATGCCATGGTTTGGGGGTGTGTGCATGCCTAGTAAAAGTTTTTTGACAGATCTCGAGAATACACAGGGTGCTTGTGTGTGGGTTTGGGTGCCTGTGTGCCTAGTGAAAAAAATAGTTTACAGGGTGTCTGCGCTAGCATAAGGGTGTGTGCACCATGATTTGGGTGTGTGCACCTACTTTAAGGTACCTATGCATGGTTTTGGGTGCTTACGCCCCTCTGTGCTAAAAATGACAGTCTGAAGGTGCCTGCACTGGCAGAAAGGTGTGTGTGCACCTACCTGAAAAACCACCAAAAAACATGGAAAATGAAAATTTAAAAGTGTCAACAGGTTAGAAATTAGCCATTAAATGCATTTTCTAGCATAAAATTAACAAAGAATCATGAAAATGAGGGTTAACTACATAAAACCTAGCTAAAAAGCTCAAGGTAAAATATTTAACCCTACAAAAACATGTAAAAAGTTAGAAACTGAAATAAAAGCTTCAAAATGACCCCATTAATGGGGGATGGACTAAGTGTCCCACTGGGCATGCCAAATGTGTTCAATGAAAAGTTGTAAAAGCCATGGACATGGGGTAAGAATCTCTAAAGAAACCCCAAAGGCTCTTAACAAACTAGTCAGTGGACCATCAGATAAGAGATAAACAAGGATTCATCACTTTTCATACATTAATATTGAAAGAAACAAGCAAATCTAGCATATTTAGTAATCCTCTACTCTTGAAAGCTTTAAAAATGAACCTAGTAAGGATTCTAAGCAATCATTTTGTGATTATGAGAATGGGAGCTCACCATTAATGGCTTCAAGGCCAATGGTTCTTCCCATTTACTCAATGTTTGGTGTGTAGTGCAATGGAACAAAGCAATAGCTCAAATAAAAGAAATGAAATAACTCTAAACCCTAAGAAAAATGCTATAGTTTATGTTAGGAAGAAGGAGAGTTCTTAGAAATGAGAGGGGGGTAGTGGGCTATTTATAGTTTTCCATTTGGGAAAGTGGGGGAATTTTGGTGCATGTGGGACTAAAGGATAAGCCAAAAAGTTAATTAGGGAGTCAAAGTAAGATTTGACTAGGTTTAGAAGAGGTTAATCATGGTTAGGACTAGTTAAACTAGGTTAGGCTAGTTAATCTTGTTTAGAGAGGAATTAGGGTTTTGAGAGAGTTTTGAGAGGTCTAATCAATCCAATGAACTGGATTGATAGTCTAAGAAGCTAGTAGAAGTAGTCTAGAAGGGAATGAGAAGATGGTTTAGTAAATAAGATGCTATATCAACCCCATTAGTTGGTTTATAGGAGAAATACGACAAAAAGAGTGTTGTAAGAGGGGAGTTAGATAGGTCTAACTGATGGTATGTCATCAATTTGCAAGAAGTGAGAATAGTTAGTGCACTATTAGAAATAATAGTGCTTTGACCAAACTATAGGTGTCTACAGACAAAATAAAGATATTCCCATTAAAAATAAAGTATGAGGATGTCAAAGGTCAAGGTCGTATGAAATGGTCATGAATAGATTTCACATCCTGACCAAACTGTATAGTGCTAGACAGGAGAAGTGTGATGCGAAACAGAAAGTTGTAGCATGATGCATAGTGAAAGTTTACTACTTTGATTAATTAAAATTTCCTGAATTTATGATTGAGCATAGTATAATGATGGTAAAGTCATGAAATAGGTAGAAATATGTATTGATTGGACTTTGAATGTGAGCATTTTTCTTAACAAAGGAACATAGCCAAACTTGGCATTACAAAAGGACAAGTTACCAAATTTTAGTTTATATAATAATAAGTAATAGTACGCACTGATCCATACCATGTTTAGGATGAATCTCAGTAGGACTAAAATTTATTTCCTTATCCATGGTTTTAAATGTTTCCATAATAGATACAGAGGCAACAAGTTGCATATTAGAAAGTCAAATAATATATTGGAAATCTTCAAATAAGATGTCCTTATAAACAAGTGCTTTCTTAAGTAATTCTAAAAGACATATCTTAGCATGGGTATTACTTAATTACTCTTATATATCATACCCCTTAGAAGGAGCACTAAGGTTAGTAACATGTGTAGTAGGTGGTGGAGGTAAAGTTTGAGTGCCCCCAACTAGTTACTGATTGTGCCTTATAGTAACCCCATTAATTTTAACAACCATAGGAGATGGTGCGAAGTGATAAGAATGAACTCAAATTGGAAATCAATGTTAGTAGAAATCATTTGATATTGAGCCACAAGGTAAGTAGAATCACCTTATGGGTTACCTCTCTCAAGTTGAGTATAGGCATGGACCTGAATAAAGGGATGGTAGCCCATATTAGAGTGAGGGCGTGAACCCTTAGGTTTAAGGAAAATATCATCAAAGATTTGAGGATGAGATATGACGACATATAGAAAAACAAAGCCAAAGGTGATGCAAATTATTGTACACTAAGAAAAGAAGGAGAAAATCCTAAATCAACTAGGGTTAAAGTGATAAGTTTAACCAAGGGTCAAGTTTTCCAAATTTTTACACCCTAATATATATATATATATATATATATATATATATATATATATATATATATATATATATATATATATAATATTACATGGAATGATATAAGCTATATTACAGGTAGAATATTTTGGATAAATTAATCCACATTAACTTTACAATCTAAAATATAACTATTAATATGAAAAAAGGATGGAACGATAACATAAAACATAATAAGGGATGAGGAATTAGTTATATAAAGAGATACAAAAGTGATCTAGGTGGGTAAAGTGTCTAGAATGGATTATCTAAACTTGAAGATACTTTGAACCTGAGACTATAGTTGGAAATTGCTCCCATATGGACCATACGGATCCTACTAGGCTCTAGTATGGATTGGTCTTACTTCATATGATTTTGTCAGGGAGAATGATGAATTTATATTACTTCACTTGTATAGAAATGATTATCATTGTCTTTCACTAGGCTTTGCACACCTTCAGCACCACCTATTATGACTTGAAACAAATAGAAAACCCTAGATACCTAGAACAAACTTCTTGAAACAACTAGATAACAAAAGGAGAAATATGTGTGTGGGTGTGGCTAGATTGACCCTAGCAGTCAACCCCTACTAAACTCATATAGGTGATATGCTACATCCCCTCAAGCAGGTGCAAACCTCATGTATTTCTCCTAGTGTTGGTGTAAACAATGTATGTAATCTAAACCAACCCCCTACGATGACACAATGAATAACATACATAACTATAAATATAATATAAATGTACCTAATATGGTAGTAGTGTGGTGTGCTATGCTTATGATGCTGAAATTGATTCCCTTTATCCCTTACAACCTTTAGCAATGCTTGTAGTGATTTGATCTTACTAATCCAGGGCTTTAGGACATTTAAATGCTTAGTAATCGAGGAAGCTAAAATCTTGAACTTGGTTTGAGTGCTCTAGATGTGTTTGATGGTTGCTCCAAAGGATGTGTAACTACTTCTGTAAGATTCATGATAGCCTCAAGTGATTTTGGAGCGTAATTTACAATGAATGCTTACGAGAATTCCAATTTAGTCACGAATTTCATTTGTCTAGCTTATATAGGCTTTTTGTAGGTTAGATATCGCTCCAAGATTGACCTAGGGAAGATGAAATGATACACATAAGATTTCTAAATTTAGAAAAGGGTCATTAGTAGGTAGGGGGTATGATGTTATAGTTTGGTTAAGATTGTAGTACAACTTAATCCTATGTTGTACAGTCTCGTATATTGACTTAGTGACAAAAGAGCCAAAGTCCTAGAAATATGCCTAGATATAGATTACTACTTTGGATAATTAATATTTTCATGAATGAATGATAGAGCAATATGTAAAGATTAACATGTCATGAGAGAGAGAGATAAGGATACGTCAATATAGCTTAGAATGTGTCCATTTATCTTAGCATATGAACAAATCCAAACTTGTCATTTCCAAATCATAAATTACTGAATTTGAGCATCTACGATCCCTTTGTAAGGCTCATTCCAAGGCTTCTTACAAAATTTTGCTAATCTCCTTCATGAATTTAATTGGGAATTTTCTAAACAAGCCAAAATATTCCATTGAATTACTTGGGATGTTTATTTCTTACCTCAAGAAAAAGGTAGTATATGCATCATTGATAATCACAGATAGAGAATTTGATGCAAGACTTAATGCAATGACACCAACATGGATGTGCAACAACTTAACACAATGTGGGTTCTTTAACAATTCAACAACTCAATCATTCAAACTAGACAAGAGACTGAATTAAATGTAAATGTTTTTACAAATGCACTTTCTTTTGGATTATATCACTTTTCCAATTTACAACTATGTTTTTCTTGATTATTTCATCAACCCATCTCAAGATAATACAAGAAAACTAGACCTTTCTTTGGATTTGTATTCTCTTTTAGGCTTAGGGATTTTAATGACCTTTCTTAAGGATTTTCATGGATATAGATGTCCCATTCAAGGAGAAATAAATCACTGCGAAGAGATTTAAGGTTCTTTGTGATTTAGTTTAAATGGAATTAAATCTAATTTTAGAGTAACTATTGTTAATAATGATACACAAATGCTAATATATAGTAAGACACAAGCAAAAAAACATGTACAATATGAAACCCTAAGCAAGATGAGGAGATAGGAAGACTTATTTTATTTCTAAGATAGCTGGAGGTGATCTGGGAAGGTGAAATAGATGAAATAAATTGTAGACAGTACATGTCATTAATGCTCACTAAAAATTATAGAACTTGAAAATGATGCAGGACAGGGGCACCCACAGAGTACAAGGGTGTCTAGGCACTGGTGATTGGATTTGGGCACTAGTGGCCATGAAAATTCTCATGAATATGATTTCTTATGTTTTCGCAAGGGTTTCGTTGTTGATTCATGTCTATCGTTTGATATTATCTTCTTGATCACCGAAGGTACAGGTTGTAACCTACAAAACAAGTTGTCTACCTTCACATGTCCACAAACCACATCAAATATAATAAAAAAGATGTAGAATATGGAGTCAGGATGACCTCAAAAGTCACTTGAAAAGTGAAATTTACTACCGAGCACTGCACTACATCGCAGACCCCATGTAGTTCTGTGTGATAGTGTATATAATGATGCCCTAAGATGCCCTTGTGTAAGTTTCTCTAAGATAGTGGGATAGATATAGAATGCTCCAAATGTAAATATGTGGGATGGAATAAAATTAAAATCCCCTCCTATAATGTGTATACATAATTGATGCAACCTTTATCCCTTGATTGAGTGTGCTAGATGGATGCCTTTAATGCTCTTTGTGCCTTTGGATGCAAGCTTAGGTGATAATAAGTAATGTTAGTGCTTGGTCCTTTATTTTGAAAGAATGACTATGTATTCATATGATTCCCTTGTTTGAATTTTGTAATTGACAACTGGAAGGCTGACCCGTAAGTGAAAAAGATGCCCAAAAGATAAAAGAGACCCAAAAAGAGCAAGTAAAGGTGAGAGAGGGTCAAGGGCACCCAGGAGGGACATAAATGCTTGAGGGCTATTTTCCTAGCTCAGAGTTAGTTTTTGAAGCCATAAAAGATAAATAAGTCAAGTTTATATTGGGATGTAAGATGTGTAAGACCAAAGAGGCAATGAGAGATAAAGATAAATGGCCAAAGATATTTGTCAACTACTATTTTTCTCACTTAGGAATCATGTAAATGCTATCATGATTTTAGGACCTAGAAATGTACCCAAGTGCATGATATTTGTGTCTACATTTCCCCCCACTTTATGTTGTTGAGTGAATAATCAATAACATAAAGTAGATATAAGATGCGTACCTTATGATTGTGTAGATAAGAGTGTTGCTGATAGTGTGCCGAGTGGACAAATAAAGTGTGGAGTAATCACAAAGTGAAGCGTGGAAACTAGGAAAGGGAAATGGACCCTAGGGATGAATCATATGTGTAATGTGTTGTTGAAACCTGTGTTTAATGATGTAATATGTTCCTTATTTTTTATTAAGTACAAACCTACAAAAGAAGAGAGGAAAAGTAGTCAAAGTTCTGTGTATGAAAAATTTGAGTAAACATATGTATAAGTATGTAAAAGTGTATAAAAATAGTAATAAATGAAAGTGTGCACCTAGTGTATAAGAGATTAAAAGATAGAAACTTTTCATGTTGCATGGAGTTGTTGACTTTAAATGCTGGTGGTGAGGTTTTTGGGCAATCTCATGCTAAGAATGAGTTTTTTGGTAGATCTCATGTCAAGAGTAAGTTTTTTGAGCAATCTCACGCCAAGAGAAGAGTGTTGGGGAAATAGATCTAGTTTTACTCTCCTTCCATGACTCTGCCAAATAAGCACCATTATAGATAGTATGACCCAATTTGTTCCACTTGTCCCAAATTATTCTGATTATAACTGATTATAGGAGATAGAATGTATTTTGTGACTAGAGGAAAGTGCTTGCTACTATAGAACTACTCTAAAAACTATTGGAGATTGTGTTGATATGAGAAATTGACTATTTCTGCCCCCAAGACATTAGTGCCTATGGGAGGACACAAGTGTATGGTGCTACTGTTGGTATGGGTGCTAGTGTTTACTCTGTGTTTTAGGACCTAAGTCAAATTTCAGGACATTCTGTGACTGTGTTCTTGTGTTGATTCAATACTTTTCTGATCTATACCATAGCTCTAAGTTTTTGTAGGGGTGATCTGTTCACCAAATCGATTCCCCCTCATTTTGTGTACATGAGATGATAGTAGGATAATGTGAACCAAAGGAGAGGACTAGAGACTGATATGCATATCTAATAATGGATACCTGAAGGGGGTAGGGGATGTGCATGGTAGAAACCAAGGCACATGCAAACAAGATGGGATAGTAAAAATTGTTAGTCTAAAATTTAGCATGCAAATAGAATAAAATGTAACAAGAAGTAAGAAGAAAAGATGGACCGCAAAAAGTGGGTTTCATAGATGGGACATCAATCACAATGTCACAAGACAATTAGGGCCGAAGAGGCCAAAATCATACAATGATCACACAATACATAGGGAATAGCCCACAAATAATAGCAAGCAATAGAAACAAATAAAAGAAGATAGCCATGGTTATATAGATCCTGCAAGGAAAATTCTACACATGAAGCATCTATTAGTATATTAGAAAGATAAATAGTATGTCAATGCATGTATATATCAATGGAAAGAAAGTTCTAGTAAGAAGAAGTAATGAATGATAAAATAGTAGAACCTGTAATGTGTGAGAATAGTAAAGGTAGATGCCCCCAAGAGCCTCAGTGGGACTGGAAAGGGATTCAGTGTCGAGCATCATGCATCATGTAAGGAGTTGTAAGAGATCTACATTCACATCTAGAGACCCAACATGCATGTGTATATGATAAAGATAATGACATATTGAGTATCTGGCTAACATAGTAATCAAAGTGAAACATGTAAGTAGAAAAAGATAACAAGAGTAAATGCAACCAAGATATGCGAATGTTGTATGAGTGTGATGGTATGGTATGTAAGGTGTGAATATGATAGGCGAAGCATGCCCCCCAACAGATGTGTATGAGATGAGATTCATTTATAAATGCCCCCTCAATAGTCAAGAATGAACCATAGAACAAGAGTGTGTCATTGGGAAATGAGTGTGTTGTGTGAGAGTAGATGCTAGAAAGATGTATCATGAAACATAGAGCGTGAAGTGTAGATGATGTGAGGTTCATTTAAGAAGTGGATCCCTTAACAATCAAGTGTGAACCATAGCACTAGAGTGTGTCATTGGGTAATGACGGTACAATGTGTGTACCAAAATGTGTAGGAGTGCTTAGAAAGATTAGACATGAAGCACAGAGGGTGAAGTGTAGCAGTAGACACTAGAGACAATTGATAGGAATGGAAGGGGGGAGAAAGTTTGATGCCCCCAAGTGTGTAAGGGATAGAAGGCTATCTGACGATAGTGAAGGTGAGGGCCCTCCACATAATATCCTAGGAGACAAAGGAAAGTGATGATGCTCTGAGATTGGTGGTGTAGAATAGTAACAATGTGTACATGAAGGAGGCCTATGTGGTGAAAACCTATGTAAAGGGGTTACCCGAGTAGGGTACTTAGGTTGATAAGGTGGGCTAGTGGACTGATGAGGACAAAAAGGTCATGATGTAGGTTGTGTGCAAATAAGAGAGCTAGGTGCAGAGGTAGCTTTAGACTTGAGAGGCAGAGAAAGCCTAGATGCCATGACTGGTGCATAAATATCAGCAAGAGTGGGCCAAGGCAATTGTGTGGGTGGTGGAATAGCTTTGATAGTAAAAATGTGTTTATTATGGATGAACTTGAGACACAAATGATTCACGCTAGGGATGGCTTAGGCAACGTGGAGCCAAGAGAGAACTAAGAGCATGTCACAACCTTTGTTTGAAGATGCAACAATGAATGGTACAAGCATGGTAAAGGGCCCAACTATAATGGGAAGCTTGACATAACCAAAATAATTAGGAACTAGAAATGTGATATTAAACATTGGAAATTTGATAGCTAAGAGGAGTGCCACAGAGCATACATTGGTAGGAACTTATGAATAGATCATAATATCACTGATGGTATAGGAACCAATAGAAGCATTGATATGGAAGGAATCAAAAGAGAATGTAACGTGATAATCATGATTTTAGAAGGTGATGACAGATGGTGGCGCATCAATAGTAACAACAAGAAAATTAAGGGGATTTGATGAAGGTGGAGGCATAACTCAATATGTATGGTTATTAGAAGAATCAGTAACTTGATTTTCATGCTTTGGTAAAGGGTCACTAAATATTTTTAACTTGTTATTATCATTGACTAGATTATAAGTAGATGGCTCAGGGAGCTCGATTGCATTATTATCAATAAGATGTTGAATAATATGTTTGATCTTAAAGCAACAATTAGTAGAGTGTATGTCGTATTGGTGATAATCACATCGTGCATTTTCATCATAGTTGTGGTCACGAGGGCGAGAAGGATCAAGATTGAGTGGTGGTGGAAGAGTAATAAGATTACTTTCGATAATTTGTGGCAATAGAAACCAAGATGTGTAGGGAAATTTGACAAAGGTACGCTTTGGATGTTCCAATTGAAGCTTTTCAGGTGTAGAAACAACATTAACAACAACCTTAGCATCAGCGGGCTTAGGAGATGGTTTGGAAGTATAATTAGCTTGAAACTGATTAGAGGATGAGGATGAAACAATATCATAATATTCCAATTTTCCCATAGATAAAAATTTTCCTTCATGTAATTTGAGTGTATGGCATAATTGATCAAAGGAGGGAGAGATCTTAAAGATAACACTCTCTTAAAGTGGAGGTAAGAGACTTTGAATAAAAATATCTTGTAATTAAGACACAACTAGTACATTAGTCATCTTAGCAAGGTTGTTCTTATAACGTAAAACATAGTTAGTTAGGCACTCATTAGATCCTTGTTTGATTTAAGCAATTTGTGCATAGGATATTTTGGTATCGATATTTATAAAAAATGTGCAAGTAAAGCATTGACTAAGTGTGTAAAATAAGTTACCGAATGAACAGGTAGATCATAGAACCAATGCATGACGTAATCTTGCAAACTTCAAGGAAATAACCTAGCTAGTAATGCATGGTCATCCGCATAGTCAAGACATGCCACATGAAAAGATCAAAGATGCTTTTGAGGGTCACCATGGCCATTGAAGGTGGGAATCTTAGGTGTAACAAAGTTAGGAGGAAGTGGAAAAGTAAATATGGATGGTGCAAAAGGGGTGTGAAGGAGTAATGATGAATTAAGAGATGGAGAGGAATGTGAAGTACCTTGCTGTAATTAATAGATTTGAACTTGCAAATCCTAGTATAAAGAAGCTAGGTGATGAGTGATTGAAGAGGAACCGGTTTTTGTATTATAAGTATTGAGAATAATGAGGGGAATGATAGTTGTAGTAATGTAAGTGGAAATGTTAAGGGGCTATGTCGAGGCCATGACAACTAAGGAGGAACCTACAAGAGGGATATAAGCAACATATTGAGAATATTTAACAGCAAGTAAAGCATTGAGAACATGTAGAATATGTAGAGGGTTAGTGCGTAACACTTGACGGAAATTAGTGAGCTTGTCTAGTTGTTCTTGATCAACGTTGGTATCCTCATCATATGAGTGTTCACTATCAAAAGCGTCAATGTTCTCAAGATGGACATTGTTTGAGTTAAAGAAAGGGGTTAGAAGATTCAACCATTGATTGAGAGAATTTATGGATAGATGGAGGAAGCTCAATGTGCTCAAAGGTACCAAAATGACCACTACAAGTGATGGGCATAAAAAGAAGGAAGACATGGTTCGAGCGAGTGGGTTCACTAAATGATTTAATTTAAATGGAATTAAATATAATTATAGATTAACTACTGTAAATAATGATATACAAATAATAATACACAACAAGACACAAACATATGAACATGTATAATATGAAACCTTAAACGAGAGAGGGAGATATGAAGGATTACTTGATTTATGAACAATTTGGGAGTGATCTGGGTAGGTGAATAACTGAAACTAACTATGTAGTGTTGTCAAAGCTTGCTAGAAGTTCTGAAACACATAACGCTGTAAGATAGGGCCACCCACAGGAGGGAAGGAGAACCCTTACGCTAGTGACTAGAGCTGGCCATTGGTGGCTATGCAAATACTTAGGTTTTGATATCTTAAGTATTGGAAGAGGTTCACTGTTGATCCATGTTTGTCATTTGAGATTCACTCCTTGATCTCTGAATGTACTCATTGGTCACCCACAGAGTGAACTTACTGATGATCACTGTACTACATCTTAGACCCCATGTAATTATGTGTGAGAGTGTGTGTAATGATGCGCTAGGATGTCATTGTGCAAGTTGCACTAAGATAGTGAGATAGATCTAGAATGCTCCAGATGCAAATGTGTGGGAAAGAATAGAATAGACTTCCCCTCCTATGTTGTGTATACATAAGTGATAAAACCCTTGTCCCTTGAGTGAGTGTGCTAGATGGATGCCTTTTGTGCTCTTGTACCTTTTGGATGCAAGCTTAGGTGATAGTAAGTAATGGTAGTTCTTGGTCCCTAATTTTTGAGAAGTAACTAAGTATATGTATGATTCCCTTGTTTGAATTCCACAATTAAAAACTGGAAGGTCGATCTATAAGTTAAAAAGATGCCCAAAAGATAAAAGATACCCAAAAAGAACATGTAAAGATGAGAAATGTTCATGAGCACCTATGAGGGATAGAAGCTCCTAGGCGTTAGTGTCCTAACTGGGTGCCAATGTCTGTGTCCATAAAATATAAATCAGTTAGGTTCCATCAAGGTTGTAGGGTGTGTAAGACCAAAGAGAAAGCAAGAGATAAAGAAAAGAGGCCAAATATAGTTGTCAATCACTAGTTTTCTTCATTAGGATTCATGTATACATTATTATGCTTTAGGACCTATAAATGTACCCAAGTGCGTGATTTTTTATCTACACTTTGTATACCAATCTTGGAATTTGGTCTAGTTAGGCATAATTGCCTAGATCTAGAGTCTAAGACAAATTATGACTTAAGAGGAATTTCAAAATCTTGGAAACTCTTGAACAACCATTTCACACAATGATGCAACAGTTTCAAAGGTCAAAAGAACACAAAAATTGCTTAAAATTAGGCCTCTATTAGGTCTCTTTTGTACCCTAACACACACAATCAACCCCAATTTGACTTGTATGGACCCAAAACACTTAAAACCTTAAAAATATATTATAGGGAATCAAAACACAAACACATGTAAAATTTCATAAGTTTTCACTATATCAAACAAAAGTTATGAGCATTTAAGAAATTTATCCTTAGGAAGAATTTGGTATAGGCTAAAAGTAAAATGAATTCATTAATCTTGCATACTGATGTTTTAGAACATTATTCTAAAGCCAAAAGTTACATTTTTTGGGTAGAAGATTTCCCCTTTTGGGGTCTAGGGATGATTATGAATGGATCTATTCAAACTATAAGATTTGTACAAAACTGGTTACTGAAAACTTTGTTTTCAAGGGGTTTAGAGCTTAAATTATGAAATCAACATGGAAAATGATCAAGTGGAGTCTATACACTCCATGAATTCAAAGAAACTTTATTAACATCCAAACATTGATTCTCATTCATTTTTTATAAAAATATGAATTACAAGCTTGCTACAACATTGAAACCAACAATAATATTCTTCTCCAGCCTTATTATTCATCCTCCAACCTAGTTTTTGTCTCTTGTTCCCCCCTTTTATCATATTCTTGAGCTTCTTTATGGATAACTCGAGCTCTATCCTCACCCAACTAATGTATTTTGTTTTCATAAATCCCAATTTTTTCTCAACAAACTTGAAAATTCACCAAACATGCTAAATTTGTCCTCATACCCATGTTACATGCACCTATCATGGGTTAATAAATGGTCAAGGAATACGATAATATCTAAACAAAAATTACAATAAATAATTATACCCTCAAGGTCCCTTGCACATGAATTTATAACCTTCAAACTTACAAAAAACCCTAAACTACTCCAAATAAATTTGGAAATTTAAATTTTCTTTTTGGAGGGAAAACAATTTGATGGTTCTAGAGGCTAATATTAGGAGTCCTACTAACTTGAACACCTTCAAAAGGACTTAACTAAAACTTCAACACCAAAAATGTCTTGTGTTAACCATTACAAGACATATTGAAGCACGATAAACTTCTTATTGATCATTCTAGACTTCTTTAAAACCAATATATATATAAACACAAATCTTATTAGCTGATGCACCCACATCAAACTCCTGGGCTTAAAATTTTTCATGATATCCTGCTCATGAGGTCTTTGTTATTGGCCTCATTGTTACAAATCACTTTTTTTTGTATGTATTCTTCAACCAACATCTCATACATGTGGACAAGCAATTTTGATCCACACTTTTGCCTTTACTTTGTTGCCTTCTCTATTCCTACACATGAAACACACTCATTAAAGAAATAATTCAGCTCTCCATTATGTCCTTGGGGCATCCTCCTTTCTTCCTCATTGTTAGCATGTTTTTAATGCTTCTCATGTTGCTACCTCAAGTTCTTTCTTAGTTGATATGAAACCCAACTTCCATTCTATGTTGTTAGCTTGTGTTCCACCAACCTTTAACTTGTCAAAGCCTCCATTACCATTACTCAATTATTTTCAACCTTCTTCCATTATTAACTATTCATGTCTATTATTTTACTTAAATTTCTCTTCATTTTTATTTGGTCCAGTACCTACTACTTACTCCTTTAACTTTCCAAATTCTAAATTGTTGACTAACCAATCCTTATGTGCAGTCATGCCTGAAGTAGTTTGTTTCTTCTCAATCTCAACAATATTTAATATTGGAGTTGTAGCTATTGGGATTATAGTTTTGTTTTCTTTATCTTCTCTTATAGCCACATCCTTCTTCATGAATTGCTTATCTTTCTCTCTCCCATGTATTTCTAAAGTCAATTCTTTATCTTCTACCAAATGGACGAATTCATCTAACAAACTTTCCACTTATCCTTTTTCTTGGCTTGGATGAACCTTCTCAATGGTTTCTGGTACTACATTTCCATTCAATGCCTTCTCCATGGACGCTTGGAACTCTATTTTACCATATTATTCCTCTATATAATTTTATTAATGGTTATCATTCCCTTTTAGTTCCCTCAAACTTGATTTTTCTTGTATGGAAATTTCTTCTCTCATGAGCTATTTATAACTTGATTTCTCTACTTTTGGATTCAAACTACTTTTATGATCTTAATATGAGCACCTCACCATATTTTTTTCATTGAAGACTTCCTTCACCTCTCCTTTCACATTTTCTCATGTAGGAACTTTCCTTTTTCATTGCCTTGCATAACAAATTCTTGTGGCAACTTCACCAACTCTCTTCTGGTCATGACAACCACATTTCTCCTTCTACTATCAATTCATTCGGCACTATATCCTCCATTAGATGAAGAAATTCATTTAAAAAACCTTGAATATTTGAAAATAAATTAGTTACCTTGTCATTTTTAATGTCTTCCTCTAATTTAGGCTACATTGTGGTATGAACTTTGTCTTTCTTCTTGTCTTGCTACAAAACTCCTTTTCACCCAACAAAATCACTTGAGCATTTCTTTCTACAAATGCATTTTCATTTTTCAAAGGAAACAAAGTGTGTTTTTGACCATATTTCACAAATTTATAGGTATTATTCATCACATCATGAACTGATTTCATATCAAATTACCAAGGTCTTCCGAATAGAACATGACAAACATTCATGGATATCACATCACAAAGTACCTCATCTTGATAGTTGTGTATCTTGATTTCTATCTTGCATTGTTCATTTACTATGACCTGATGTTCTTTATGTAACCATGACACTCTATAAGGTCTAGGATGTGTTGTTTTTTCCAAACTCAATTTATCAACCATTTTAAAAGATACAAGATTATCAATACTCCCACTTTCTATGATAACTTTACACCATTTACCTCTAGACCTGCAAGTGGTTCTGAACAATGTCTTCCTTGGTACTGGTTCCTTAACTTCCTCCTTTAGTTTGAGAAGTTTCCTCTTCATCAAAAAAGATTCTCTTGTTTCCACTTCTTCACATGATCCTACAGTTTCATCATCTTCAGCTTGCACAACTTAATTAGTATGATTTTACTGAAGGTATCTTAGGCATTTATAAGATCTATGACCAAATTCATTACACCTAAACACCTTAACTAAAAGAAATATTTCTTACCTCTTGAAATTTGTGTTTGAATTGGAGGGCTGAATTCTCTTTCTTCATAAATATGAATTGAAATGATATCATCATATTGCCTCTTTCTTCTAAAATAACTTCTTATATATATTTTCTTCCTAGAAAGTTTCTCTTTTTCCCTGAGTGCACGTTGATAAACCTCCTCAACTTTTATGGGAGAGAATAATTTGATCTCATCTTTAATAAGTTACCATTTTATCCCATGAGGTGATATTTTTCTTACCTATTATTATTCTATCATATTGAATTCCATCCCACCATAATGAAGCATACCATCTCATCCTTGTAACAAAAAACTTGACCTTTTTGTTAGCCTATATCTCTTCATTTTCAAAATATTTATCCATAACTGCAATCCAATCAACTAGTTCATACACATTAAGAATTCCTTCATATATAAAAATTTATACCTGATATTTGGAACTTACCTTAATGATTTCCTTGATGAGTCTTTCCTTTGCACTTTCTTGTCTTTTCAATACTATCACATCCTCTTGAAGTTCTTCTTCATCACATATATAACATGCTTCAATACCCCTTTTTTGTGCCATATCTATTACTTGTAAATGTTCTTGCATGTTCCACATCTCTATCATTATTGATTCTATCTTTTTTTATCCCATTTGACACCTTTTATCTTAGGTGCCATCCTTACAAGCTTCTTTTTCACAACTTGTTACCTTCTCTTCTCAATTCTTCTTCACAGGTTTCTCTTTATCAACCTACCTTCTTCCTTTAGCCAACCTTCTTGAGCACAACCAACTCTTCCTCTTTCTCTCTATCTTATATCTCTTTTTTCTCATATATAACATGATCTATGATACCAATAATGATGTAGGAATCAATGCAATGACACCAACCTTTATGTGCAACAACTCAACAAAATGTGGGTTCTTTGACAATTCAACAATTCATTCATTCAAACTAGATAAGAGACTAGATTAAATGTAAATGTTTGTTTACATGAAATTTCTTTTAAATTATATCACCCTTGTATGCCCATTTCAAGATCAAACAACTCACTTATCCAATTTATAACTCTATTTTCTTGACTACTTCATTAATCCATCTCAAGACAATACAAGACAACTAGACCTTTATTTGGATTTGTATTTTATTTTAGGATTAGGGATTTCAATGACACTTCTTTGGGGTTATAGAGGTCCCATTCAAGTAGAAACAAAGCATTACCAATGAGATTTAAGGTTATTTGTATACCAATCTTGGAGTTTTGTCTAGTTAGGCCTAATTGCCTAGATCTAGAGTTTGAGCCAAATTATGACTTAAGGTGACTTTTATAAGCTTAAAAAACCATTGAACAACCTTTTCACATGATTATCCAATAGTTTTAAAGGTAAAATTTCTTTGCAAGGTCAAAAGAACACAAAAATTTCTTAAAACTAGGCCTCTATTAGGTCTCTTTTGTACCCTAGCACACATAGTCAACCCCAGTTTGAGTTGTAAAAACCCAAAAAACCCAAAACCTTAAAAATATATTAGAGTACATAAAAAAAACATGTATGTCAAATTTCAAAAGTTTTCACTAGATAAAACAAAAGTTATGAGGATTTTAGAAATTTAGCCCTAAAAAGAAATTAGTACACACTCAAAACAAAATAAATTCATAAATTTTGAATACTAATGTTTCAAAACCTCATTTAAATCCAAAATTTCTATTTTTTTGGGAATAATTTTTCTCTTTTTGGGGTCTAGGGATGATTCTTCATGGATGTATTTAGATGATAATATTTGTGCAAAACTAGTTACTAAAAACTCTATTTTCAAGGGGTTTAGAGCGTATAGTATGAAATCAACATGGAAAATGATCAGGTAGAGTCTACACACACCTTCATGAATTAAATGACACTTGATTAACATACCAAAAATTTATTCTCATTCAAATTCTTATAAAAAGATAAATTACAAGCCTACTACAACATAGAAACCAATAATAATATTCTCCAACCCTATTCCTCCTCATCTAACCTAGTTTTTGGCTCTTCCTCTCCTCTCTTATCATATTCTTGAGATTCTTTATGGATAACTAGATCTCTATCCACACCCAACTAATGTATTTTATTTTCATAAATCCCAAAAGTTTCCCAACAAAATTGAAAACTCACCAAACATGCTAAATTTGTCCTCATACCCATGTTACATGCACCTTGTCATGGGCTAATAAATGGTTGAGGACTAAGATAATATATAAAAACCAATTAAAATAATTAATTAGACCCTCAAGGTCCCTTGCATATGAAGTTAGAACCTTCAAACTAAGAAACTAACCTAAACTAATCCAAATAAATTTGGAAATTTGAATTTTCTTTTTGGAGAGAAAACCATTTGAGTGTTCTAGAGGCTAATATTAAGAGTCCTACTAACTTGAAAACCTCAAAAAGAAATTAAATAAAACTTTAATACCTACATTTAACCATTACAAGACACATTGAAGCATGATACAATTCTTATTGATCACACTAGACTTCTTTAAAACCAATATGTATAAACATAAAAATTCTTAGTTGATGCACCTGCATCATAATTGCCTTATGTGCCAAATGGATAGTTAAATAAATCGAAGGTAATGAGGCTTGAAACATTCTCTTAAGGAATTGAATTTATGATGGAGCACCTAATGAAAAAAAAATGTTGGAGAATATTGGCCTCCATACTTTTCTTATCACTTTTTTGTTAGTTAAAATTGAAGGCTCTTCATTGTCAAAAGTCTCTATAAATCATATGAGACCTTCAAGTCATATTTGAGATGCTTCAACAATGGTCTTAGACCAGGGATATTTTTAAAATAATCATAACATTAGTGGTAATCCATAATGATAGAAATTCCATACCTCTTTCAGAGACACTTGGAATCAAATATCTCTATTTGTTTCAAAAGGGAATTACAACTATTTGGGACCTTGCTCATCTATGGACAAGAAATTGTGGTCTGAACTCAAACAAAAACTCAATATTGTCAATTTATATCTCCAATCTATTATGAAGATCCAGAAACTACTGTTAGATATCATGTAGAAAAAATTAGCCTCCAGTTTCCCACAACATGGTGGTAAGACTGGTGGTGCATTGTTTGTTGGTGCAATATCATACTTGCACTAATATTAAGTTGAATTAGGTTAGGTTATATATACTAGGTTTGTTTTGTGCACACATCATAGAATTAGAATAGTATAAGTGACATTGCTAATCACTTGCCACCAATTCCCACATGTGTCCATTGTGTTTCCATCACTTTAGATATGTGTTGGTTACTTAGTCAAATGAATAGTTAGTTCACAACTCTTATTTTACTATGTCAAAAGCAAAGTTAGAACTAAACTCTTGATTTTTCTATATATTGGCAACCTCTATTTGTATATTATGACAAATTATGTGAATAAAATATTGTTTTTATTTTTTATTCCTATTTACTTTCTATAGCATATTATTAGTTTGTCCATGGCTAGTGTGAGTCCACTTTGAGGAGTTACCTAGGTTTCAACGATTCTTACATGGTACCAGTGCCTTTATCTATCAAATGGAAATTATGAGTTTATAAAAAATAATTGTTTCTTATCTCTTATTACATACTTATATAGCTATCATCCATGTTTTATGGCACAACCAACATTATGGATTTCCAAAAAACCCATATGTTTTTTTTTTCTTCCCAAAAATGGTCTTTTTATAAGTTTTTTGTACTTCTAGAAAAATTCATAATTTTATGATTCCCGCACATGTTGTTCTTCCTTTCCCGGCTTATCACTCCCCAAAACTCTATATTGTCGCACATACCTTATAGAATAGAGACAAGGCCACTTGCTCCTATATTCTATCTCCTACGGTCCTCAGATAGCTCCCTTCTATATATTTATATTGCAAAGTACATGAAAAAATAAATATTTAAAAAAATGGGATTTTTTCACTTCACAAATTATTTTCTATGAATTTTTAAAGTTCCAGATTTGCATGCCAACATGGAGAAGCAACATGTATAACACAAATTTATAAAAAAAAGTCTATTTAAGGATCAAAATTTTCATTTATAGGTTCTTCTTTGAGAGATTTCTATAGTCTTGGTTTATAAAAAATTGATATCGTGAGCACCTGTGGCGTTTAGTTGAAGATCCAGGTTTCCAGTAAAAAAATGAGGTAATATGTTGTACAAGAACTTTTTTACATTTTTTTTATAATATGGGATATTAAGATATAGTCGAATGGATTCTCCTCTTCACAAGATTTCTAGAAAGTCAAAATTTTGAAATTTGGACTTACTGTGCTTTCGGGGCGTCAATTTAAAGTTTACAAATGTTTTTCATGCTCTTCAATGGTAAAGGCTCAAGCATAAATGGTTAAATAAATTCCATTTTGTTCACATTAATCATAATATGTATTTTTTAGTGCATTGGATTTCATTTCATGTGCATTCACTTGATTATAGTAGGTCTCAAGGTCAAATATTTTGGCTACCTATTTTCATAACAAATGGATATTTAGAGCTTAAGTGCACTTTTTTAAACCGATGATTGTGCATATGACCATAAGTTGTGCCCAGTTAACCTCACGTACTATTTTTATGCCATGGTCTTATATTTTCATCTCATATATGACTCATTGCTAGTGTTATTAGATCCATATATTGGGTCTTTAGCCCTTTATTGCACCATTGAACACCTAATTTGAGTTAAAATTTCAGTGAGCCATATCTTTTGATTTGGGAGGCCTTGGGGGTGATTTTTTTTCACCCTTCATAATTTTTTGAGATTTATGAAATGGTGCTATCTTTTTGACATTATTTTCAAGAAAATATAATGTTTGATAGAGGTTTCCCTTTCATCCTTGATTTTAGACCTTTGGATATCTTTTGATCAGTCCAACGAATTTTAGTGCCAATTTTTTTCAAAATGCATATTTTTTCACACTTTTTGCATTGTAGACTTAAAATATATTCCATTCCACATCAAAAGTTTAATATTTTAACTGAAACTCTATTATAAATGCATTATTTTATTAAGTGTCACCAATTTTTAACTATGGGTTCATTTTTGTGCATTAAAACAATTTCTGGGTTGGGCTTCTTTGACTCTTGACTTACATGTCTACCATTCTATTAAGGATTTTTTACAAAAACTGCATTATTATAAGTAGTTTGGGAGGTGTTTATAGATCATGTTAATTTTTTGAGGTTCTTATAAGGTATTTTTTACCTTGCTATTGCAAATGGATTTCATCCATGAATTTCACACGATCACACAAACAAATAATAACCTAATTTTGAAAAACACCATGCTCTTTTCACAAATATGTTCACTTCAAGAAGACATGGTTAGATTTGTTAAAGAGAATATGAATATAAAATACAAAAATTTCTATTACTCTCAGTAATTTATAAAAAGACACCCTTCTTCACTCATTACAAGACATAGTTGCATACTTGCAATGTGAAATTGACACCATGTACATACTTCTCATTGACAATAGTCTACCTTATGTCATTGATTCAAATCCTATTAACACACCACCATCCTCTATTTTTCCTAATCACGAGTTTCCCATTGAATATGATGCACCCATTATTGCACCTTATATAACCCACACTTTACGTTCACCCACCATTGTGTTTAGCCCATTTGAGAAGAACACAACCAATTTTGGATCCCATACTCTCCATTCCATGGGACATTTTAATTGAGGCACATGTAAATATTTACAAGGCACCATTTCCCCTATTCAACATGTTCATTGGATTATTTTCCACGACATTTGATATAGAGTGGATAATTCTTCATCGGGTCCACTTCATGTACACTCACTTTTTTTGTTCACTCCACTCTTCCCAAGGATATTGAGACATAAATGAGTCCTTCTACACACCTTCTCGGGCATGAGATACCTTAGACTAATCTAGTGAAACATGAGAGTCATGACACTTCTAGAGATGATTCCTCACATGTACCATTTATGCACATGACACCAAATCACATGTATGCATCTTTATATACTATCCATATTCACCTAGGATGGATTCCATATCATTCATGTCGAGATCCTCAAAATTATTTGTGTGAGCTCTATAGACTTGGATCTTCTACCATTCACCTACATTGGCCGCATATTGCTCATTTTTCCTACCAGTGATCCCTTTATTTTGGAGAAATTCTATTTGACATTGTTCCCTTATTTTGAAGCAAATCTCATTTTTCTATTATAATTTATTTAATAGTTAAAAAACTCCTTATTTTGAGATATTCTAGTGTATACAATGTCTTATTGTCTTATTGGGTATTTTTTGTGATGTATACTTGCGCTAAGTTATACAGTCCCATTAGAAGTTTGTTTTTCACAACCCAATATACCTTTTCACACGTGTTCCTTATTTTTAACACCCTTTATTAATTGTTATGTATTTCCATCACTATTAGTGTCATGCTATTTATGAGAGGCCTTTTTTTGTATTACTCAACACCTTGATGGTCATATCATATCATTTTATTGAGCATTTTTGGCATACCCAACTTATGTCATTGTTCGGTGTTTGAGTAGTGGATTCATACCACTCATACAAATATATTATTTTATCTACTCCACCCATTCAACATTATGGGAGGTATATGTAGTCATATTGCTTCTTTGGGTGTTGTGTCCCCTAATTACCCTTGGCACATCACATCATATACTTTAGGTCATTGATGTCATTCTTGGTGTACTCTTTTGTACTTTTAATATCTCATTCGATAGGTTGACAATATCCTTAGAGCTATTCCAATGCATACAATGTCAACTTGTCTTTTTTAGTGATTGAGTAGTGGATTTAGACCATTCATGCAAATTTGAGTTCTTCACTAGTTTTTTCACTTACACTTATTACAAGTTTTTAAGTGATGGCTTTCATCCCATCTAGTATTTTTTGGCGATGGATTCCATTCCACCCATCCCATCTCATTTATTATATGTTGTACTTATTGTATATGGCTACCTCATTAAGCCTAGTTGTTGGAACCCATTTTAGAAGATTCTTATCCTTCTCACTTGGTATAGTACTCCCTAAGTTGTACTTAAGGGGGGAGGGTGTTGGTGTAATAATATACTTGCACTAATATTAAGTTGCCTTAGGTTACCTTTTTCTATACAAGTTTTTCTTTGTGCACACCCCTTATTCTTAGAATAGGATGAGTACCATCACTAATCACTTGCTACCACTTCCAACAAATGTCCATTATGTGTCCATCACTTCATACATGTGTCATTTAGTCAAAAATAGAGTTGGTTCACTACCCTTACTTTACTTACTCAAAAGAAAAAATTAGACCAAACTCTTGCGTTTGTTATATATTAACCATCTCTATTCATATATTGTGATTGATTTGAGGATAATATACTATTTTCATTCTTTTTTTTTTATGATTTAGTTTGTGCTTATCATAAAATGACGAGACATCATATTGAAGACTATAAAGCCCATCACTCCATAATCCAAAATATTTTAAAGAAGGATGTCCTCCTCACAAATAAATATCATCTTGGTCTACCTATTAATCATAAAATGATGAAATTAAAATATTAGGTTAAACCTGCTGCTAAAATACTTGAGCTTAACACTCTTAAAACATCATCTAGTACCCCATCAAGTAAGGGCATGGCCTCCTCCACTGAATATAATTTCTTCCAAATTGACGCTATTCACATAACCACGAGAGCTCGTGCCCAAGACTCAAAATCCCATAATCAAAATAGGCCTAAAGTATCCATCTGCACATCCCCCACAGAATCATCCAATCGACCATCTTCTAAAGTAAAGGTCTTCATCCTGAAATCCCATGAAACTCAATCCACGACATCAATATAGAAAAATGTTCTTAAACAGTTACAACAATCACTCGTCAAGATGTCCCTCTATGAACTCATCCAAAATTCCCCTCAACATTGACAAGCTATGATATAAGATATAAAATTCATCTTGCTAGGATCAGATGAACCTCTACCATTTTCCAACTTTGTTGGTGCCTTAAAAATGTCCGCAACCCTCACATTTGATGACTCCGAGATTCCATCATTGCATCCCGAGGATCACAAACTCCCCCTATTCATCATTTCCCAAGTCAACGATACCATTATTAAAAGAGTCATGATTGAAAATGGGGCCAACATCAATATCATCTCATCACACATCTTCAAAAAACTCTAACTACCTAAAATTATCGTGGCTTAGTCACCTGCCGTCTTGTGAGATTTCAATGATTCTATTGCCCCCATTTTTGGAACAATAATCCTACCTATCAAAGTAGGTGTGAAATTCATCTATGAACTCTTGTACCTTGTGGAAGGAAATTTTTAATATAATATACTATTAGGATGTAATTAGATTTGTGTCATGTGCTGCGTCCCCTCTACTTTACATTGGTTCTTAAAATATGAACCTAAAGGTAATACCTTTATAGTCCCTACCGACCCTAACCTATTCAAAGCATGTCATATGACATATATGCCAAATGACATGTTGATTCCCTTACAAAAAATTACCACTTCAAATCAAGCTTCCATGAGTTCCTCCATCCTAACATATAAATTACCCAATGATAAATCATTCGAAGATATGATGCAACATCTCTCACTAGGAGAGTATCAACTCCTAGCTCTCAATACACTCTCTACACCAAAAATATATGGGAAACCTAATAAACAACCTCTATATGAACCTAACATTGGAAATATTATCTCCTTTGGTCCTCCCTTTCTTCTAACATAACTCATCTACGAAGGCATAGACCACCCCTCTTCACATCTTGACAATCAACACCATGCTAAATCATTCACGTTAGACTTTTCATTGCTAGATAAGCCCCAATTTTTGAAAACCTACCTTTATCGCTACACTTTTTCCTGGGAAGATATGAGAAAGGTCCACATGAGATATGAGATTTGAGGATTTAAGAAAACCCCACAAAAAATATGGACTCAGCTTCAAAGAACCTTCCCTGAATCCGCCAACACCAATCTCAGAGTCCAAACCATATTCTTCATTATCGTCATAAATTCCCTCTGGCATAGACGACACCATATCCATCCCTCTAAATTTTTTTAGTCAATATGATCACCTTAGGACCGTTGAATTATCAAGCTAACGAAAAAACCAAGATCCTTCCGTTTGTATTACCTGATATGATAGAAGAGTATTCTCCCACTATTCACATTCTCCAATGTCAAGATGATAATTCCATCCTGCCCTACATGGGTATTGAAGATCATTATCTCCATAAATTCTTATCTCTTGACACGTCTACACTCGTCAATGAATCCACCTTTGATATTAACATAGGGACATCACTGGAGCCGCACATAGTTAAAGTTGGTCAAGTTTTAAACCCATAACAACTCTACAAATTCACCACCTTCTTAACCAATCATAGTCAAGCCTTCACACGGTATTACAACAATATTACTAGTATTGAACCTAACATCTTTGTCTATAATATTGTCACCATCCTTGATGTTAAGTCAGTGAAATAGAAGCTTTGTAAAATGCATCCTTGCGTAACATTACTAGTTAAAGAAGAACTTCAACATTTTCTCTTAGCTAATTTTATGCTACCCATAGATTATCCACAATGGGTTTCTAATATCATACCTATGACCAAGACCTCTGGGAAATTATGTATCTACATAAAATTTTGAGACCTTAACCTCAGTTTTCCAGAAGATGATTTCCCTTACCTAATATTGATTAGCTTATTGACCTAACGGTAGGCCAAAAAATGTTGTCTCTTATGGATGGTTTTTCTGGTTATAATCAAATCCTTATCACACCAGAAGATCAACATAAGACATCCTTTATCATTCCATGGGGTGTCTTCTGCTATAGAGTAATGACCTTTAGCTTGAAAAATGCAAGAATAATTTATCAGCACGCCATGAACTATTTCTTTCACGACCTTATCCATAAAATTGTATAAGGCTACATAGATGATCTCTTATGTAGATCTAAACATAGAAAAGAGCATCTTACTATCCTCAACGTAATATTTTTTCTTCTAATAAAAAATTTCCTTCAGCTCAACCCTGCTTAATGTGTGTTTGGGTTCTGAACTGGGAAACTCTTAGGATTCATAGTATCTATCATGGGAATTGAAGTCGATCCTACCAAAATAAAAGACATAAATGAAATGCCCCTCCATCTAACCTTAAACCGATCCATATTTTACAAGGGAAACTTTAATCTATCATTGTTTCATCTCTTAATTATCATATCGGTGTTAACCCTTCCGTCACCTCCTCAGAAAAGACATTCATTTTAGATAGGACAATGATATCCAAAAGGCCTCTGACGCCCTTAAGTAATATATCCTATCGCCATTAGTGCTTATACATCTATAAGAGGGAGAGCCTTTATATCTATATATCTCTTCCATTGATAATGGCTTAGGAGCTATAATGGCACATCCGGACAAACAAGGTAGTGAGTAGGCCATTTATTATATAATTTTTACCCTTCATGATTACGAAACCTTTTATTCAGAAGTAGAAAAGTTGTGTTGTACTTTATACTTCGCAACTTCCAAATTTCGTCATTACCTCCTCAATCACAAAACCTATGTAGTCAAAAGTGTTAATCCACTAAAATTCATACATTCTAAGACATACCATATCACCTACATAACTAGATGGCTCATGCTCATGATCAATTTTGATCTTGAATTCATTTCTCAAAAATTCATTAAAGGGAAGGTTATTTCCGATCAACTTGTAGAAACTCCCCTTACCAATAGTAAAATCCCTTGTGAAAAATTTCCTGATGAATCTATCAATAGCCTTGATCATGATAACACTCCTCTCAAAATGACCTTATTCTTCTATTGGTCTAAATTTTGACAAGTGGGGGGATTCTAGAATAATCATAAGACCTCCTTGGGGGACTCCTATTCTACTATATTTTAAATTGAATTTTTATTGTATAAATAACATGGCTGAGTATGAGGCCCTCATCATGAGTCTTCAAACCACCAGCCTTCTTGGTGTAAGAATCCTTGACATCTACGGTGATTACCAACTCATCATCAATCAAATCAAAGGAACATATCAATGTAAAAATGAGACCTTGGAAAAATATAAACCCATTATTGACCATATCCTAAAAACCTTCGATAATTATGAAATCCAAATGACTCCATGCTCATCCAATAAATTTTCAAATACGATGGCATATTTTGTATCCCTTATCCCTTTATCCCCAAATAATTCCAAACTCTTTGTTGTCATACATAAACTTGATCAACCATCTCATACCAATGTTGATTTTCCTTCCATCAATAATATAGAAGATAACCAATCTGATATGTGGTATACTCAAATATACGACTATCTTTCCTAGAGCAAGGTACCCTCAGACTTATCCATAAATGGTAGGAGGTACTTCTATTAGCATGCCTCACACTATGTTATATTGGGGTGTGTCCTTTATAAAAGAGGGTTTGACGGTCTTCTCTTTTTATGTCTTAAATCTCCAAAGGCTAGCCAAGCTATTTGAGAAGTCCACGATGGAATATGTGGTTAAAACTTTAATGGCTTGGCCATTGCTAAATGAATCTTATGAATGGGTTATTATTATCCTTCACTTAACCAATACTAGTTTCAATATGTTAAAAAGTGCATCAAATTTAACAAAATGTTAATCTAACACACATCCCCAGTCATGCTCTTTAACCTGCTCAAGATTTATGTCCTTTCTCACAATGGGGAATTGACCTCATCAACCTTATTAATCCTCAAATATCCCAATGAAATAATTCAATCATCACTTCTACTGAATATTTCACAAAATGGGTGGAAGCTATCTCCCTTATCTCCACTAAAGAATATAATATTGTCAATTTCCTCCATCATCACATTATCTGTCACTTCGGCATCCCCCATAAAATCATCACAAATAATGGTAAATCATTTAAAAATAAAAAATTATGACACCTATAATATTAAACTCAATTTATCCACACCATACTATCCACAACCTAACAAAAAATCCAAAGTGTCTAATAAAAACCTCAACAAAATCCTTACCAAGATTGTCGATTAGGCTGCCGAAGGGGTCTAGGTAGAGTGGTAAAGACAAATGGTTGTATCTGACTCCACCTAGGTTCAAATCCCACTTTGGCACGATCCCCATTCGGGATGGTAATGTCTGAGGTGGTGTGGCTAGTAGGTAGATTTAACAGAGGTGGATTTTTGTTTGAAAGTGCTTGCGCTAGAAGTGTGTTCAAGTGTGGTGGTTCTGGTTTGCTAATTGTTGATCTTAAATACTATATCTTGGCTGAATGTACTCTGGTCAAAAGCATTTGTCTATCTAAAAAAAATTGTTGATTAGGTTGGTAAATATTTCCATCTCCAAATTCCATTTGTATTATTGGATTACCGAACAAACATTTAAACCCCTACAAGCGCTACTCTTTTATCTCTAGTCTATGAAATCGAAGCCGTTCTTCCACTTGAAGTCCAAATTCCATCCCTACATTTTTCTTTTAAAGATTTCATCCCCGAGGAATAATATCATCAAGGATACCTATCACAACTTGAATTGTTAGATGAACACCGACCAACCACCCTCGAACATCTTAATATCTATCAATAATGAATCCAACATGTATATAATAAATGCCTTACAGAACACAAATTCAATATTGATGACCTTGTCCTTATAGAAAATCAACATGTCACAAAAATGGAAAAGAGTAAACAAATATGGGTCTGGGGCATATCATTTAGCCTCTCTTAATGGTAAGCCTAAAAAGGAGCCTTTTAATGCCTTGCACTTGTGGACTTTATAATATTAATGTATATGATTACATAAATTTAGTCTAACTAAGATCTCCCACTTTTAATATCCACCAATCTCCCCTTACCTTAGTAATGATTTGTAATTATGTGGTCTCCCATCAATATACTTAACATGACCTTAAATATGAGCATCATGACCATGCTCATAACATATTCCTTGTGGATAAGTCCCCTTAGTTACAATAGGGGACCCTGAAATCGTTACTCCCCACATGGATAAGTCACCTTATCTACTGAAAGAAGACATTTTTAGGATATATGTGTTATCTTGTATAGCAAAATCACTATGGGATGAAGTTTATTATATCAAAGTATTCACTTCTCCCTTGAAGGATAGCTGTTGCTTAAAAATATATCCGCTATCACCACAAAAATACAAATGTATTATATACCATTCCATTGAAGAATGGATACTCCATCTAAGAAACCTACATACATGGTGACAAAATTGAAAGCTTCCTGCATTCATTAGATTTACCTTGAAGATGTAGGATTCCCACATCGATTGACCCACTCAACCTAAAATAAAATAAATATGGGGTAACACCTAAGAACCACCAAGGAGAACACAATCCCCCATACAAGATGTGTGCAAATATTGAACATGTTAGAAGAAGGTAGATAACATATCTCATCCCATCTTATCCTAAAACTAAACACATGATCCTAAATGGACTAACCATTATCAGTTACATGTTAACACAAAATTCAGGTGCAAGTTCATTACCATACACATTAAAATTACCATCACATACTTATATATGCCAAGTGAAATTAAGAATTAAGAACATCCCTAAAAAAAAATCTTAACCACTATAATACATTACATCCATACAATTGTACTTCATACAATACCATATAATACTATACAATACCGTACAATCTGATCTATATAACATTCATGACAATAAGCTAAAAAATTACATCTATACAATTGTATTGCATCTAAATCTTATCACTACTATAACCATCATCATATATAAATCTATTTATAACTCATGCAAAACATCACATAAAAATCATCAAAAACACATGTACACGTCTATATATCCAAAAAACCATATATATACACATCTAAGTTAATATACATCTCAAAATGATTAGGAACTCTGGCCTATTCAAAAACTAAATAGCAAATTATATATCCAAAATCCCTAAACCACTAGCTACACCCTCAGGCTCATGCTCAGGTCCCATGATACTCCATGAACTAGCAGTGGGGCCTTACCTTTGAGATAACTATCCTGACTCACCACATGCTCCACATACGGTGGCACCTTTGAGAGTATGTCATCTACCAAAACCTTGTAATATCTGGGCTAGATGATCAATTCTTGATAACAATCCAAGATCACTATACCTGGTGGCCCCATCACTTCTAGTGTATCTACTCACACCCCTCCTGATGCGCCCACCCATCCTGACACCCATACTCCTGATACTCTTGGACCTAATATAGCCAGCATATTCCATGTCACCCCAAGCCTCTCCCTTAACAACTCACATTGATAATGGTACATATCTAGGTCCTTCCACACCTACCCTAGTTCTGTCTCCAAAGCCACCATCCACTCATCCCTCTCCATGAGCTTCCATACCAATCCCACCAACTCCTCCTCTAAGGTGGTCACTCTAGTGTCTCTCTTGGCTAACACTTGTTTGAACCTCTTTACCTCCATCTGTGTTGTAACCAACTAAGCCTTTGACCGACCCCCTACCTTCCTCTTGGCCTCCTCTACCATCTCCAAATCCTCCTCACCCTACTCCTATCATGCCCTCATGATCCTATCTCCTCGAGCTATTATCTACCCCTGCCACCATGCTACATACTATGGTATCACTCTAGCATCATCAATATGTTTCGATTCTACCTCCTCCTCAGTCATATTATGAATATATCTCATATGTGTTATTAAAAAATTGATATCCCCATCAACCCTCATGTGAATACTAGGATTACCTTGTACATCCTACACCAGGCCAAACAACTTCTTAACTCACCCAAACCGCACTACCTCAATCATCTCTTCCTATCGCCCCACATCCACCTCTCATGTTACATCATATGAAACTCATCTTCCTCTCCAAGACATGTAAGCAAACATACATAGGGCCTCTACATAACATCATCAACCCCTATGCTATATAGTAATCCCGCATAAGAATCCACACTTCGCGATACCACTTTTCGGGAAAAGTCACTCCCCAACCTCATGAAACTAACACAATAAGTACTGTCATGCCACCTGGCCCATGGAAGACCTCATGGCCCAATCACTCTAATGTAATCGTAAGCCCAACACTGTAGCAAAAAATTCACATCAAACCTAAATCTTCTCCTTTTGGACCAATCCCACAACTCTCTATAAATTTGTGCTAGTAGAGCTAAACCCTAAGAAAAACCGGTTTGATGCTCTAACATATCCACTAAAAACCTGGTCAATGACCATGGAAACCACCCCCCTCATAAATCTAGTAAGGAATAACAACTAATCCCCACCATGACCATGGAAATCATTGTAATCAAAACCACTCCATCATCCCAAAGAGACTTAAAAGAAAACCCCCCACAACATAAGTCATATCCAAAGCATCATCCCCATATAATCTCACCATAAATTCACCATTATCTGCCTCATCAATAGAAATAATGGACTCTCCCTAAATAGGCATCCACAAAATATGATATATATATCCTCTAGGGTATTGGTAATCTCCCCATTAGGTACCAAAATGTATTTGTACTCACATCCCATCGATCTAACAATGCCACCATCATCTCTAAATTTTGATGGACATGTCTATCCACCCAACCTCAAAACCTATAAAGTAGTCCAATAATCAATACTCAAATAATCATACAACCACTCTAACAATGGTGACACCTGATCCCTCATCATCAGGAATCTCTTCACATGCATTCAAAACACACACAAAAAATAATATTAGCTCTGACAACACAAAATTTATCAAAATATACAAAAATAACAAAAAACACATTGAATCGGTACCGATCCACATAATCAACCATGATTAAATGAATCGATACTGATTCTAACCAAATCATGTTAGGTTGTGGAGCTAGATTGCTTCACAATACGCGTGCATTACATGTGGCTAGTTTACATAGTAACCAACATCAGTCAGCATGTTAACCACCGTTGGTTAAAATATTAACCATCGTCAGTTAGTATAAGAACCACCATTGGTCAGCAGATGAACCGCCATCGGTCAGGGTAACTATTATCGGTTATTTGTGTGTGAAATTTTATATTTAACTCACGGGAATTAGATCTAACTTTGTTATAAAGTTGATCTAAAGGTTATAAATGCATAGCTAAGGTGCCCTAAGTTTGTAGATGCTTATATAAGCATGAAATATAGGGTTAGATGTTATGATGGCATGTAATTGATTATTATTACTTGTGGAATCCATGATTGAGAGGATGAAGAAGAAGAGAAAGAAAGAACAAGTTACATGAAGACAAAGCTTCTATGGAGAGGAGCTAGACAAAAGGAAATATCAGGTACATCTGAATGGTGAGAAGAGGGTAACATCTTCTACTATATTTCCTTTGTATAGTTATTATCTCATTTTAATGGCTTGCATAATATGCAAAGCACATAGAGTTTCTTCTTGTAGATCCAAATGTCGGTGAGATCTTGTATTATAGATAAGTGTAGATCTAGTCTTATATTGTTAGATCCACTAGTTGTTGTGAGATCTTGTATTATAGATCCATGATATCATATTGTATTGTTGATCCATGTAGATCTAGATATTATAAAGGAGGTTGTCTTCATGTTTGCATAGGTTGATGTAGTGATGGAGAGACAAACTTACTTCTTGGTGCATAGTCATGGTTGCACATTGGTAGACCCATGCGAGAGGTCTTGTCGCAGATCCAAAGAGAACTTGGTAGCAGTTCAGAGATGCAGTAGTTCCAGGTTATGTGAGATCTGCCAATGGTGTTTGGAGACACGGTTGTAGTGCACTTATATAGATCCATTTAGAGATATGGAGGAGAGGAGATAATCTTTGAGAGATGCATTATACTCTTGTATTGAAGAGTTGGTTTGTACTTTTATATTGAAGAGTTGGTTTGTACTCTTGTTATATTATATATATGAGATCTCTATATTTGGTGGACGTAGCCCACATTGGGTGAACCTATGTGTGTGTACTTTGTTTTGATTTGGACTATTCTAGTTTATACTTCCATTGTTGTAGATTTTGGGGAATTGTTTGGATCCAGTGTGCATGATTGGGTTTGTTATTGAATCATAACACTATTATGTAGTCCCAAATTCCCAATAATTGGTATGAGAGCGTTGTTTGATAGAGTGATGTCTTTAGTTTTTAGAGTAAGGGTTTGCTTCATGGTTTTTTTACTGGTTTACTGACAAGGTGTATGAGAGCATGGTTTGTTTTGCCTGATGTAAAAATCACAAGAAGAGATTGAATCTCAAGTGGAAGATGGAAGAGTGAGGTTTCTAGAGAATACTATGACTGATGTTAGTTAGGTGGAAACCAACATTGATAGGGTGACTGTGCTTGGTTACAGGGTGATCGTGGTCAGTTACTGGGTAGCTTGGTTTTAAACAAAAAATCACAGGTATGAAGAGTTAAGAAGATGCATGGAATGTGTCTTATTTATTAAGGTGTCCTAGTTCTTTGAGGCATAAGAATGTTGGTCAAATTACAAATCTAGTTTATACAGGTATGGTTTTATCTTGGTATTGCAGTGCTTATATGGTTTGGTTACACATGCATGTTTGGGATTGCAGTTCTGAGTATGAGATAGAGGAGTACTTATGCATCCTTTGGTGTAGTTAGATGCATAGGATTGATCAGAGAAACTGAATATAGTAGCACAAAACAAAAATGGGGTTTCCATCAGAGAAACATGTTCTTCAGTTGAAGATGCGGTTGAGTATCTTGGTGTTGGTAAGGTGATGTATTTCATCTTGGTGTAGTTTTATTGCATGTATTATTGATGTTAAGTTTTTTGTGCAATATTTGGGTGCTTCTTGAAATGTTTGGCTCAACACAACTATCGGATTTGGTTAGAGTAGGCACTTGGTTTGGTGACCTATGCCAACTTGTGGCATTGTGTTCGATCCAGCAACATTGATGTCGGTCAGGGAACCTATATCGGTCATAGAGGGTAACCGATACGGGTTAGCGAATCGTGGTCAATATCTATGACAACAAGTTTGCACAAAGTTTCTTAAAGAGGAGGGCATGGATGGTTTAGTGTCCTATTTTGGAGGATCATGTTTTTGACACAATGTGTACAAGAAGAAATAGTGCAGATCACTTCAATGTTTGGATCAGAAAGATGATGAAGTCGGCTTGGTTAGTCTAGTGAGACTTCAGGTGAGACTATAGGGTTCATGTTTTATTTCTGTCATTTAGAGAAACTAATATTATGTTTGGATAGTGTGCACAGATTTACACCATGGTTGTTTTGGTATTTTTTGACTTTTATTTCCCAGTTGTGTGGAATCTTGAGGACAAGGGTATTCAGTCTAAGGAAGAGATCCTCAATGAAAAGTCATGTTTAGACACACTTGCAGTAACGAAAGATGTTGGGTACACATGATGAAAAGAAGTTGATTCACCTACTTCACAAGAAGTCCAAACTTATGTGCTGTAGAAGTATTCTTTGATAAGAAGGGAATCATTTTATATTTTCTTTCATCTGGTTTTATTTCTCACTGACATATTAGCTTTTGAGCTTAGTATTAGAGGCAGTGCATGGAGTTTCGTGTTTAGTGGGAGCAAGCCATGGTTATTGACATTGCAGGATTGGATACATGATGCACATGCAAAGTAAGAGGATATTGCTACTATTCAGAGTGGCAGAGGCACTAGTTGGTTTTGGAGGCCAGTCACGGATTTGTAGGTATTTTGAGTTTATTGCTTTGTGATGTCACTTCTAGTTTATTTTATGGTGCCTAGATATTCCTTAAGGAAGGAAATTGATAGTTGATTCAGCTGGTTTTAGATGATAGAGAAATTTTTAGAGTTTGAAGGGTGAAAAAGGAGGAAATCATGCTAGTTACAGAGACCGTTGTCAGTTAGGATTAACGATGGTCAGCTATTTGGTAACCATGGTCAGTCAGGTAGTGATCGGGGTCGGTTAGGAAACCGTGGTCGGTTTGGTCACATGTTTGAAAACAATGTTTATTTACCATTTTTAGATGGTACCCTTGTTTTTCTTTCATCTTGGTTGGTTCGTGTAGTATGTTGATGACATGTATGCTGGTATTTTCACTTGGTATTAGTTGCATAGTTTAACATGGTTGTTTGTTATTGACATTGATGAGAAAATGATTTATATTCAGCTTTTAGAGTTAGTCGGTGACAGACTTGGAGATTTTGGAGAGATGGTGATACATATGGATGTACATTATGAGTTTGTAAATGTGGATGGATTCAGTTTTGTGAGTCTATGATGATGCATATGTTTGACTTGCACATGGATGCACATGAGAATAGTTTAGATGCCTTGAGCATGAGTAGGGAATGTTTATATTTCCTCTTGATTACTATGTTACTCCATGGGAGATGTTATCTACAGATGATTGTCTTGGACATGCTAGTTGTTTATGCAGGGTTGAATTTGTAGATTGCAGTGTTTGGATTTCTTTGAGTTATGTAGGTGTTTGTGGATTGGTCACCCACTGTTGCATGTAGAACTCATTTAGGGCTATTTTTACATGGGATCTTGTTTTTCTTTTGCATATTCTAGTATTGACTTGTCTTTGGACAGTTGCATTGATGGTTGCATGGAGACATGGATAGATGGATGGAGAACTGGTTGGTTTTATAGGTATGGCTATGGTTGCAGTTGAAGCTCAGTACTTCAGTTTGAGTGGGAGATCTTGCAGGTGTGTTAGTCATGATGGCTTATTTCATGAGGATTTTGGTTGGCTTGATTACCTAATACCAACAATTAGTATGGTGTTACGATTTAGTGGGAGCTTGAGGCTTGGTTTCACGGATCAGTTATAGTTTCGTGTAGGTTTGGTAAGTCATGATTTTATCTTCTTTGTTTGAGAAGATGGTTTGATCTTCCTGGTTTTTTTTTGAGAGAATTGTTGAAGTAAATAATAAATGGTCTTCACAGAATGTAGAGGATGGTGATGTATAGGTACAAGTACAGAGGTTCAACAATTTATCTCCAAGTGGGAGATTGTTAGGTTGCAGAGCTAGATTTCTTCACAATAAGCATGCATTACATGAGGCTGGTTTACATAGTAACTCACGTCGATTAACATGTAACCGATGTCAGTCATCATATTAACCATCATCAGTCAGCATAAGAACTTCCATCAGTTAGAAAATGAACCACCATCAGTCAAGGTAATTGTCGCCGGTTATCTATGTGTGAAAGTTTATATTTAACTCATGGGAAATAGGTCTAACTTTTTTATAAAGTTGATCTAAAGGTTGTAAATGCATAGCTAAGGTTCCCTAAGTTTTTAGATGCTTATATAAGCATGAAAGCTAGGGTTATATGTTTTTTGATGCTTGTAAATGCATAGTTAAGGTTCCCTAAGTTTTTAGATGCTTTTATAAGAATGTAAATTGATTATTATTACATGCGGAATCCTTGATTGAGAGGATGAAGAAGAAGAGAAAGAAAGAATATGTTACATGAAGACAGAGCTTCCACGGAGAGGAGTTGGACAAAAGGAAATATTAAGTACATCTGAATGGTGAGAAGAGGGTAACATATTCTACTGTATTTCCTTTGTATAGTTATTATCTCATTGTAATGGCTTGCATAATATGCAAAGTACATAGAGTTTCTTCTTGTAGATCCACATGTTGGTGAGATCTTGTATTATAGATCCATGTAGATCTAGTATTATATTGTTAGATCCACAAATTGTAATGAGATCTTGTATTGTAGATCCATGAGATCATATTGTATTGTTGATCTATGTAGTTCTAGATATTATAGAGGAGGTTATCTTCATTTTTCCACATGTTAATGCAGTGATGGAGAGACAAACTTAATTCTTGGTGCACATTCATGGTGGAACATTGGTAGACCCATACGAGAGGTCTTGTCGTAGATCCACAAAGAACTTGGTAGCAGTTCAAAGATGCAGTAGTTTCAGGTTATGTGAGATCTTTTAGTGGTTTTTGGAGGTAGGATTGTAGTTCACTTATATAGATCCATTTAGAGATCTGGAGGAGAGGATATACTCTTGGAGAGATGCATTATACTCTTGTATTGAAGAGTTGATTTGTACTTTTGTTATATTAAATATATATGAGATCTCTATCTTTGGTGAATGTAGCCTGCATTGGGTGAACCATGGTACATGTTGTTTTATGTGTGTGTACTTTGTTTTGATTTGGATTATTCTAGTTTATACTTCCACTGCTGTAGATTTTAGGGAATTATTTAGATCCTATGTGAATGATTGTGTTTGTTATTGAATCATAACACTATTCCGGAGTCCCAAATTCCCAACAAATCAACACCGATCCTAGTAATAAACAATGATCCTATACCTCCATATAGCCAAAAAACCCATAGCCAAAAAACTAGAATACCTGCCTCTATCTGAGATGGTCGTCACCTCCCCTATCTATTACCACTAGCATCCATCTATCAATATAAAAATAATGATTTTATAACAATAAAGACAATGATCATAATGAAATTTCATGATTACGTGACTTCTACATATAGGCATCCCGCCTTGATCAGTGTCAAATTTGGATGAATCGATACCGATCTTATAGATCGATAACGATCACCTATAAAGTGCATGCTTTCCAAGTTTATGCTTGTTTTTGGTCCACAATGCCCTAAAAAATCTGAATTGTATCCTATTCATAATGATCCCGTGTTTCCTAAACCACCATGGATTATGCAACCTCCTGAAAACCTTTTCCCTCGGCTTCCTACAAGTCATATGCCTATAGGTCGAGAACCCATTAGGTTCCCCTATCATTTGACTTCTCCGTCGTGCAAACCCATCCTTGTGGCAGTATATTTCATTCCCAGTCTTGTGGCTCCTTAAATCAATCATATTCATTTACAGTGCAATCTTACACAAACCTACACCCTCTTTCCTTTATTCATCCACAATCCATTCAAACTAGTGACCATTACGATGTCTTATGAGGGCCCCTAGTTTGAGGGGGATCACTTATCCAACATAAATTTATCATCTCACTCATTTTTGTCTCGCGACTTGTCCATCACAAACCACTTGACAAAAAGGGGAAAATATAAACACCATAATTAGGTCACCCTAATTCCTACATGCATGTACATACCCTAGGACACACTTCCATAAATCCACACGATCACTTAACCCATTTACCAACCTATATTCACCATTTTACCACCCATAACCACCCATAACCTAAAAATAAACAAAAATAATAAAAATAAAACAACCAAAACAACCTTAACCCACTAAAAAACTCCCCAAAAGCTAAAAAAAAATCTAAAACCATTATAAACCACACAAACCCCAAAAAGGAGATAGTTTGAATCAAATTATATCATTATTCTTGAAAAGGGAATGAATTGACATTGATCGGTGCGGATTGTTACCGATTCAGTTAAATGACATTGATCCTATAAAATTTGATACAGGCCATTTCCCAAGGATACAAAATTTAGTGATAGGGCCGTTTGAGTGAACATCTGAAGAGTTGAGCTAAGGTCTATTGTTGACATGAATAAATAGAGAGCCCTAGTGTGCTAATCTCCCTTTGGAGAAGACTTCTTTAGTGCTTCATCACATGAACCACCTTCACCACCAAGGTATGCCTTTTATTTGAGTTTACAAGTCATTATTTTCAGATTCAATAATAACATCATGTGTTTACCTAAGTATCCAAGCCCAAAGCACCCCATCTTATCATTCTCTTTCAAAATCCACTTTGTTAAAACATTTGTAATTTTATACATGATGATTAAAATCAATTATACAGATCAACACTAATCATACAAATCGACACCAATCGACCTGATCGACACCGATCCCTGTCAAAATAGCCAAATTCACATTTTCAATATATTTTGATATATTTTCATAATATTTCAAAATCATTACTAATGTCCTCATATGGACAAGTATGATTCTTTGTTAGATTACCATTCCAGGAGTAGTGTACAAAGCTACAAGCATTTACAATCTCCCCACAGTCTGTCAACCTTTTATGTGGGAAAAATCTGACATAACCACAAATTGAGGATATGCATCATCATCCTTACACCCAATCCAAATGACATTCCTAAACAATTGGATCTTCTCCTTGAACACAATGAGGAGGCCAATTTTTATTGGGATAATCTTTTCAATCCACCTCAGCCTATTATCAAAGATGTCGATTGAGTCCCAATGTCTAAACACTGCATATTTATAATTTTTCATCCATATTACTTTATATTATCAACTATAATTTCATTATTGATTACTCTTAGTTTGATTTCCTAAAAGTGAGTTGACATCTGTCAAAGGAAGCCCTTTGGTTCCTGGAATTGGCTTTTTCCAAACAACTCACCACATAATTATCTAATCTAAATTTTGTCAAGTTGTCAATGTGTGTGTAGGTTCCCCTTTCTTTGAAATAGAATTTTTGTGTGCACGTTTGGATATTTCATCTTTCATCATCATAATCCTCATAGGTTTCGTTAAACCCTTTCATTTATGATTTTTAGTGATTTATTTCATAAAGTAAAATTGAATCCTAAAATCTACTAAAACAATAACTACTAATTAGTTATCATGTAACTCTTGCCAAACTTCCTTCTTAGAACTGAATTCTCTAGCCTTGCCATTTGAAGTTGTCTAGGTCACCTTCAAATTGACTAAACCATTTTTATGTTAGAATTTATACGAGAGAGAGAGAAAGTATATTACAAGTTAGGATAGAGAATTACATAAATTTTGCACTTTTAGATCCATTTTTGTATCATTAAGGAAATTTTGACTTGTACTTTAATATTAATCATTCTTGATCTAAATGGAGATTTTGAGGTTTTGAATGATGCTTCCCATGATGGATTTGGGGCAGTCTTGGCTCAAAATGGTCAATTGGTTCCCTAGGAGTATAGTAAATTGAAGCATCATGAGACAAATTATACACCTCATGATTTGGAATTAGCTATGGTAGTGCCTTGAAAATGTGGAGACATTTTCTGATTGGAAATCCATTTAAGTTAAGAAATGACCACATAAGTTTAGAACATATTTTTATTAAAGATAATTTTAATTCCCCTCAATGTAAATGGTTGAAAACTTTAAGTGAGTGTGATATGGACATATCATATGTCAAATGTAAGGAGAGTTGGGTCGTTGATGTGCTCAGTCGATGTTCATACCTTACTGTCATTTCTTGAAATCAAGACTAATTTTTTAAATGCAGTCTTAGGAAAATAGTTGCAAAGTGCTTTCTACTAGAAAGTTTGTGTGGAATCAACCAAAGATTATGTTGCGAATTTTTCCTTGGAACCAAATGGAATTTTAAAGTAGCAAGGGAGGATGAACGAATTGGTTTTAGGTTGGTTGTAAGAGAATTTTTTGAGAGAAGTCTACGAGGCTCCTCATTTTTCTAATTTTAGAGTCATTAAAATAACTTGCAAGGTGAAAATGATTTATTTCTAGCCAAGGATGAGAAAAGGTAGCAAATTATATTTATAGCTAGATGTTTAGAATGTCAGCGAGTCAAAACTGAACACTACCATGTAGGAGGAATTTTTTACCCTCATTACATCCCAAAGGAAAAATGGATTGTTATTTCCATGGATTTTATATCTCTGATGCCTTTGAAAATTTATAGGAATTATACTATTTTATTAGAGATAGACAAGTTAAGTAAGGTAACACACTTCATTGTGGGAAAACTAAAGGATGTCGCCCCTATTTTAGCAGAATGGTTTGTTAAGGAAGTTGTTCAATTACATGGAATTCCTAAAGTGATCATTTCTGATCGAGACAAACTCTTTACTTAGGATTTAGAAGACATTAACAACTTATTTTGGTACTAAATTGAACTTTAGTTCCACTTATCATCTAGAAGTGAATGGGTAAATGAAAAAGGTGAACCAAGTTTTAGAGGACATGTTAAGAATGTATGTCATGGATAGACAAGCCAAGTGGGAAGAGTACCTCCACTTAGTGGATTTTGCCTATAATAACACTTATCATTCTTCCCTTAAGATGGATCCTTTAGAATCATTGTATGGAAGGAGGTACAAAACCCCTCTCAATTGGGATGGTCTTGATAATAGAGCCATATAATGACCATAAGTGTAACAGTCTTATGATGATTTTTTTATCTTACAAGACAAACACTTAAAGAAGCTTCTGATAGGAAACACCATTATGCTAGCCTTAAGAGAACTCTTAAAGAATATATGATTAGTGATAAAGTATTTATAAGGGTACGTATTCAAAATGCCTCATTTAAATTGGGAAAGTTTTCTATGTTAGCTCCTATATTTGTTGGGCCATTTAAAATTCTATAAAATATTAGCCATGTAGCTTATATGCATACCCTCCCTCCTTTCTCTTAGATTCATGACGTGTTTCATATATCATTATTCAAAAAATACATTGTTGATCATTTTCATGTATTGTATTGGACAAATATTTAGGTGGAGGATTGGGAGACAATGCAACTGAAACCACTACTTGTGTCAACAACCCATAACATTAAGATGTAAAATAGATATGTGTAGCAATTTTTGTCCAATGGGACCAAATGAGTGAGATGAGTGCAACTTGGGAAGATGATTTTTTTTTTAGGAGAAATACCCTCATATTTTTTATTTCTAACACTTTTTATATGGTATTTCATACCCTACACCCCAGTCAGTACTTTATTGCTTTATCTTTTGTGACTCTGGACACCAACACCCAACTAGGACACCGACGCCTAGGCACCCTCATCCCCTTTGGGCACCCCTGACCTCTTTCTATCTTACTCACTCTTTTTGGGCTTCTTTTATCTTTTGGGCATCTTATTTTCTTATGGGTCAAACATTCAATTTTCAATTACCAAATTCAACCAATGAAATCATATAAATACAATGTTATGTGACCAATATAAAGGACCAAGCTCTAATAATCTATTATCATAACCTAATCTTGCATATAAAGGCATCCATCTAGCATTCATTCAAGGGATAAGGGACTGCACTTTTTGCATACACTTCATAGGAAGGGGAACTTCATTTTTCCATCCACACATCTATTTACATTGGTATATATAGTTATCACTTGTTATCAACTGCAATTACACAAGGGCTTCCTAGGGAAATATTATTTCACACACGCACAAGAAATACATAAAGTCTGAGATGTAGTGCAACGCTTGGTCGTAAGTTCACTCTATCGAGTGACCATCAGGGTAAGTTTGACTCCACATATTACATATTTCATTTTTGGGATTTGATGTAGTTTGAGGGTTTTGCTAGTCAACATATCTAAATTTTGAAATCAAAGTGTGACATAAAGATGACCAACAACAACTACTAGCGACAATTGTGTGACACCAGAAAAACTAGGATCCGAGATCCTGTGTGGTCAAAGGCACCTAACAGAGGTATCTGACACCAAGGCGCCCTCGCCCCCTTTTAGAATCCCTGGTCTGACCTCATCCAATAGTTCCAGAATTTACTAAGCATGGTTACTAAAGTCTTCCCTTACTGTTCATCAGTTATTCCAGTCCAAATCACCTTTAGGGATGCGTAAATCAACTAGTTCAGTCTTTACCTCTCTTGCACTTAGGGTTTCATATTTATCTAGCTTATTGCTTGTGTCAAATTTGTATTCTAGAATTTATTTATCATAGGTGACTCTACAATTTCTAAGGTTTAAGATTAACATTAGATAAATTTTTTGTTAAATCATTTGGTGAACCCATTTGTTCAGACCCAGCCTTGCTTCTAGGAATTTTTTGCAATATTGTTATCATGGTTCAATCTTATAAACCCTTTACTGAAGCCCACCTTCAATAGCTCAATGATCATCTTGCTGAACATGCAAAAGATCTAGATATGCTCTTATTTTTTTTTCATGAGGAGGCCACCAATCTAGCTAACCTTAGTGTTCCTAGTTCTACTACCACTTCTATTCCTATTGCTACTCAACCACCTAACTCCACCATTCCACCTCCTTCCAATGTTCCTGCTTCTATGCCTACTCCCACTAATCACTTTACTTCATTTATCACTTCCCACATGTGACAAGTCTCTTCTTCTGGCACTCAAGACCTAGCCTCTCTCTATTAGGATCTCCAATTTCAAATCCGCCAGCTTCAGCAAGCTACTTCTCGTGCATTGCCATTTCTTGATTCCACCCTACTCCTTCACACTCCTTTCGCACCTGCTATTTCCACTTATGCACTTGCTCCAAAATTTTTCACCCCTAAGCTTCCCACCTTCTATGGCCATGGTGACCCTTAAGAGCATCTTAGATATTTTCTTGTGGCATATCTTGATTATACAAATGATCACACTCTACTAACAAAGCTCTTTCCTAGAAGCATCCAAGATTATGCTATGCATTGATTCTACAATTTACCTATTTATTTGGTGACATCATTTACACATTTACCTGATGCTTTTCTTGCTCATTTTTCTATCAATATCAGTTGTAAGATATCCTATCCTCAACTTGCACAAATCAAATAAGGATCCAATTAGCATCTAGTTAACTATGTATTACGCTATAAGAACAATCTAGCTAAGATGACTAATGTACTCACTGACTCAGAACTCTAAGATCTATTTGTTCAAAGTTTGCTACCACCTCTACAAGAGAGTGTCATCTTCGAGACATCTCCTTTATTTGATCAATTATGTCATACTCTTAAATTAGGTGAAGGAAAACTTATCTCTATGGGAAAACTTAAGTATCATGATCATGCTTCCTCTTCATCCTCTAATCAGTTTCAAAGAAAATCAACTTTCAAGCCATCTCAAAGTCCACTGAAGGAAAAGCTACTGTTAGCACTGTCTCTAGTCTTGAAAATCTTCAATGACAACCTCTAAAGCGTATATTCACAAAATTACTTTGTGCTTTGTGTATTATATTGCCAAAACTTATTGAAAGAAATATTATTATGCTTCCACCACCACTGAATTTAGATCCATCTTACCCTAAAGGATGAAATTATGATAAAAAAACTATATGTGACTATCATCAATGCATTGGGCATCCCACTGATTGATGTTTCAAACTCATACATCTTATTCAAGATCTTATTAACAATGATGCAATCGAGCTCCCCGATCCTTCAACATCTAAGCCAGTTAATGAAAATAAAAAGCTCAAAATATTTAACAATCCTATACCTAAGCATGCAAAATAACCTGAGGATTCTTCTACGAATCGTACATATCGAGATGTGCCTCCACCTTCATCGGGGCCTCTCGATTTTCCGATTGCTAGTGTTGATGCATCTCTACCATTCATCACATTTTCTAATCACGATTATCACGCTTAATTTTCTTCTAACAAACTACATATCAATGCTTCTATCATGCTTCATGTTATCTACAATATAATGATCGATCCATCACTACCTATGGGTGTGTGCTTATTACACTCCTCATTGCTATCAACTATCCACTAGCTAATTTTTCATATGTAATTCCTAAATATTATGGCTATGTCAAGATTCTAGTTATAGTTGGGCCTCTCACCATGCTTATGTCATTCACTGTGACACCTACCGTCAAAGGTTGTGGCATGATCTTAGGTATTCCTTGGCTCTGTGCTGCTCAAGCTATCCCTTCCATGAATAACTCGTGCCTAAAATTTCATTCACAACAAGCAAGTTATCACTATCAAAGGTTTCTTACCATGCACACTATTTCCTTAACCTCCTCTTGTGGTTTCCCTTGCGCTACTTAGATAATCTAACACCCCACGAGCCTCTAAAATCTAAGGCACATTCTACACCTAGCTCTCCTATTTGTGCATGACCTGCTCATTATCATCAGTCCACTAGTTCATCTCACCGGCATAAGTCCCCTACTCAGGAAGCCCCTCCACATAGGAGTTCACCACCTCCTTCACCTCCTCAATATCCTTTGCTTAGGTGCTCATCACCTCCTTGATTTCCTTCACATAGGTTCTCATCACCTCCTAGGTATCCTATACATAGGTGCTAATCACCTCCTGGGATTCCATCACATGCACTGCAACAGTCTCATACATTATTTATCTCAGTGCATGATCAGACACCTTTATCGCATCAAACATCAGGTGGAGGACCCTTTCCCTTTAATTTCATCTGATAGCTTTCTCATCATCATACACTTAGGGGGGCATCACGATTTTTCTCCCCCTTCTAGCATTGTTAGTTATCTATCATTTTTAATACTACGCTTCATGCACCATACTTTTTATCTCTAAGAAATCCCAAACAACTTAATACATAACTTGTATCATCACTACCCTATGACACACTCTATTTCCATGGTTCATACTCGACTGTTGATGGTCTAAATCTGAAATGAACCACACCCCATTCAATCTTCATGTTCTATTCTTCATGATACATCTTTCTAGAGCATAATTTCAAACCATTTCCATATGACACACTCTAGTACCATTGTTCATACTTGACTACTAATGGTCTAAATCTGAAATGAACCTCACCCCATTCACTCTTCACGTTATGTGTTTCATGATAAATATTTCTAGCACATAACTTTCAAACTATTCCCGATGACACACTCTTGTTCTATGGTTCATTCTTAATTGTTGAGGGGTCTTTCATAAATAAACCTCATCTCATACTCATCCACATCCCCTAGGGGGCACACCACTCCTATCACATTCACATTACATACCATTCCATCTCACTCATACATAACATGTTGCATATCTTGCTTGTACTTATTCTTGCTTGCTTATACTTACATGTACACTTCATTTTCATACAAGATGGATACTCAATATGTCCTTATCTTTCCTATGTACATATGTGCATTCACTTGGTATTTTTGAGTGAATGTATATATTCTACATCTCTACGTGTAACAATGATGCTTGGTGCATTACCTTTTACCAGTCCCACTGAGGCTGCTGGGGGCATCTACTTTTTCACACATCACAAGTGCTATTGTTCCATTATATATTACTTCTTATTATTACTAGCACATCACTTTACCTTGATACATACATGTCTTAACATACATTTTATCTTACTAACATGCTAACGGGTGCGCCATGTGCTGAATTTTCCTTGCAGGACTATATGCCACCATAGTTGTTTAATTTATCTTTCTTGTTATTGTTTGACATTATATGTTATTGTTTGTGGGATATGTACTTTGTCTTGTGTGCACATTGTATGCTTTTGGCCTCTTCATCCCTAATTGTCTTGTGACATTGTGAGCAATGTCCCATGTTTTAAACCCTCTTTTTGAGGTCTATCTTGTCTTCTTGCTTGTTACATTGTATTCTATTGCATGTTTTATATCCTTTTCTACTAACACATGTATATTACCACTTTGTTTACATGTGCCTTTGTTTCTACCATGCACATTCCCATCTCCTCTACAGGGATACCATTTCAGATCAGCATCAGGGCCTCTCTTTTAGGCCACATACACCTATCAACATCTTATGCACCCTAAATGAAGGTGCAGTCATTGGGTGAATAAGTCACCCCATATAGCATCTCAAAGATACAATACATGCTTGCACAATACAAGAACAAAACATAATACAATTACATAAATGACCCACAATATGACTTGGGTCCTCAGTTCAACATAGACACAAGCGCCCAGATAAAAACACTAGCATCTGGGTGTTCCGGACCTTTCCTGGGAACTTATGACCAGGAGGCAATCACAATTACTTTATCAGATCAACATATTTCACAAAAATTCATAAATCAAATTTCATAGTTGTTATCCAAAATAAATCCCATAGTTAATTAGACAACTTACATTTCATTCTAGCTCTAAGGATCTACATTGTAGCTTTCACACACTTCATTTGCTCCTTTGGCACATTCCCTTGGTTGCATATTCTTTGCGTGCTCTTGTGCACTCCTCCTTTCCTTCACATTTTATTTTCCTTTTCCTATTTCTTCCATTTTCCCCTCGCACGCACCCTCTACGCATTTACCTTCTTCTCAAAAGTTTATGCATCCTTTGCTTGTGCCTTGGACTTGCTTCCCAAAATTAGCTAAGTCCCTAACATTCTCCACGCATATCCTTCCTTGTTGCCACACATCATTGTAATGATTGCACCTCTACCATACATTTCTCCTACACGCGTTACCTTTGTGCGTACCCTTCCCTCTGTTTTCCTTCCATGCCGTCTTCTTCCACACATGTGCCTTTGTGCCTTCTTCTGCACCATTATGTGCCATAAGGCATCTGTCAGACTTTGGGTGTGCTGCACATAACTAATAAAATCTCACCAAATGGGCACCGAATCCTTGTAATGAACCAAAATTTGACACGTGGCATAAAAGATAAAACAATTGTATAGTTAGCTGACCTTTCAGTCAATCAGTGCGCCACAAGTGTCTTACATGTTCAGTTTGCACTGATAAATTTTGATGACTATAAATTTTTCTATAGGGGTATAACACATGCACGTCTGGTCTCATTTGAAAGATGCTAATGTGGGATACACTATAAAATATTCAAATTCAAATTTCAGTGGGATTTGGTAGGTGAGAAATAGTGAAACATATTTATGGCCATTAATGAACATATTTGATTGCTCTAACCACCTAGATTTGATCCGATTTTCCCTCCTTTCTTCTCCTACATGCCAAATAGACTTGGATAAGTGCATTTGATAGATTTATAGGTGGATTTGCAAGGACTGAATGTTTGATGTTGGTGGTTGTGATTCAAAGTTGAGTTTTCCCTCCTTCTCCTCTTATTTCATCGATTCATCTATAAATGTAAGAACATGGCTCATTGTAAGGGGTTGGACATTTTGGATCCTTTAACATTTGGTAAGGACTCTGTATCTTTGTATTTTGAGTCGCAACCCTCTAGATCTAGTTCTTGCATGCAGATATTGGCCTTTAGATGCCAATATAATTGACTGTGCATTTCTGGAAGTAATAGAAGCATTGTTTTGTGGCTATTCTATGCCTTAATGTGTTTGTATATTTCTTTTTTGCCTTTCATTTGTATTATGTGCTTGTTGTGCTATTCTAAATCCCTTGGAGTTCATTTTTATTGTTGTGTCTCATGGAATCGATTGTGTGAATGCATTCTGGTCTATGCTGCACATGCCTAGCCTCCCTTACGCTTTCTCCTTTGCTTCCACTCAAAATAGATAGTGTTCATCCCACTTTTCTTGGTGATATCGCCTCCCTTAGTTTTAGTTTTCCCTTTTTACATATCCTTCTATTCCTGGTCCCTTGGCATTGTTAGCTCAGGTTTTCCTTTCCAAAATTAGGAGTAGCAGTAGTAGTAGAGGTAAGAAGAGGAACTGGAGTTTTCTGGAGGTTTGTCTCAAGCGTGCAAGGTTCCACAACTTAGAGACAGTCCCATTGTTGACTCAAACAACTCAGTTCCTTCAGATCTGAGACATGGGTGAAAGTTTTACAACCAATAGTTTCTTGTATGCCTGATGGGACAAGAATTGAAAGCTTAAATTTCATTATTGCTAAGTTTTGGTGTGTGACTTAGAGATTTCTAGCCTTTGGAGGCTCATTCCAACACATCTGGAAACTCCCAACACATCCAGATATATTGTTTTCAGCAGTCCTAAGAGCCTTTTATGAGAACAATGCATATGAGAAAAATCACAGTAGCTAAAGCATATTTTGAGTACCTCTGGCTATCTCTAAGGAGAGTACGTAGTAGAACACCTACACGCACATCTCTATCTCCAGCGCGCCATGCAAATTCCACTCCTCCTCATAAGAAAACTGTGCGCCCGACCATGGCACTTCAACCGCCTCCTCCTCTGAGAAAATTTTCCAGCTTCACTGGTGGAAGCCCTCTCAATCTCAATGCACAACATGATATGCCAACATCTATGCTCAAGAGTATCCCATACTTCACTGGTGAGAATCAAGCCACCCATGTTGAGCATATCCAGGATGTAACGAATGTGTGCTCTGTCTATCTGATCACATACGATGATGTAGCAGTCAGGATACTTCCAACCTCATTCAAAGGTAAGGTGCTCCAATGGTACTGAGGCCTAACACCTACATCTTCGAGCACATGGGATGAGCTTGGAACAACTATGTGTAAATTTTTTTAAGATAAATCAAATCACATGTCTTTGATGGAATAACTGTCTTCTCAAAGTAGGGTGCAGACCATATGGTGCATCTAGAGAAATTCTTTGAGAAATGTAGAAAATTTGGCGTATCTCTTAACCCCAAGAAGTGTAATTTTGTTGTAGCGTAGGGAAAGCTACTGGGTCATGTGGTTTTAAAGGATGGCATTGTAATCAATCCCAAGCACATTTTAGCCATCTTGGCTCTTTCCCTACTGGCATATAAGAAAGCCTTACAATACTTTCTTAGCAAAATTAACTTTGTTAGGCACTTCATTCCTAACTTTTTAGGATTGGTAAAGCCCATTACCCTCATGCTCAAGAAAGACATAACGTTTAGGTGGAAAACAAAAGGAAAGGAAATTTTCAATAAGATCAAGTAAGAAATTTCTTGCGCGCCAACACTCATCAATCCCAACTATTTAAAGGATTTCATCCTTTACGCTCATGGGGATGATGCGAGTGTTGCTACTATTTTGAAACAAGAAAATGAACAAGGATTGAAGTAGCCAATGGATTTCTTCAGTCAAACATTGAAGGATTATGAATTATAGTCACACAGAGAAACATGTCTACGCCATCATGTGCATGCTCAAGAAGTTCAAAAGCATACTAGCCACTAACCACATCAGGGTGTTAGTTTTGCACTCAGGTATGAGATACTTCATCATGGGAGTAGAAATAAGTGAGAAAAAAGTGCAACGGGTGACCAAAATAACAGAGTATGATGGGACTATTAAATCCACAAAGTTGGTAAGAGGTAGCATGATCTGTAAACAACTTGCTAAGGATGTGAAAGATGAACATGAGAATTCATTATTTCTAGAAGAATATCTCCCACACAAAATTTTTAAACAGAATGAAGCCCCTGGTGCATGCAACTGGATGAAGGACATGATCACATTCCTTTCTGAGGGTGTATAACCTCTTGGTTTGAACAAAGCAAAGAGAAGACATCTTAGGTTGCAATCTATTTCATATATTTTGATCGATGGCCTTCTCTTCAAAAAGAATCTTGATGGCATGCTATTGAGGTGTATTGATGGTACGTAGACTAAAAACGTGTTAGAAAATTTCATGATGGATTATTTGGTTAAAAATTCTCTACCAAGACTATAACAATGAATATTATAATGATAGGACTCTTTTTGCCTACCATGTTCGTAGACGTGCACAGGTGGGTAATAAAATGCAATGAATGCAATTTTTTTTTTATAGGAAAGAAGAAATTGACAGCGCTTCCCCTCTGACCAATCCAAACAGATCAAAATGTTACACAATGGGTCTTGGCTTCATAGGCATGATCAATCCTCCTTCAAGCAATGACCATATATGGGTTCTAACAACTACAGATTACTTCACCAGATGGACAAAAGCTGTCATGCTCATGGAATCTACTAAGAAAAAAAACCTTTAATTTCTCAAAGGTATTGCAACAAGGTTTGACGTCCCTTAAACAACCATTTCAGATAATGCAAAATCCTTCCTTGGTACCAAAATCACTGATTGGGCTCTTAGCCCTGGTATATATTTAAAGACCTCCTCCAAATATTACCCTCAAGGTAATGGCTTGGCAGAGTCTACAAATAAGAACTTGATCAGGATCATGCAGTAAACAATGAACATTAACCAATGAAAGTGGCATACAAAGGTCTCGCGCATGCTTTGGGGAGACATAATCACAATAAAGAAGGCAATATGAACCTCACCTTACAAGATTGTCTATGGAAAGGAGGCTACCCTTCCTTTAGTACTGGAGTTGAATTCATTGTCACTTGCCTAGTAGTTGGAATTTGAAGGTGCAAACTAGAGAGAAATTAGAATGATAGAGCTGGTTGAACTTGAAGAATCAAGGAACTTTTCCATGATCAAGCTAGAAAATCATCAAAAATCAACAAAGAAATGATTTGATAGAAAGGATAGGCCTCAAGCTTTCAAATTTAGAGACTTAGTCTTAAAATGGGATGCTGACAGAGCTAGACTAGGGCACCATTCAAAGTTTGATGTACTTTGGAGTGGACCATACATTATCAGTTCTTGTAAGGAGGCTAATTATTTCAAATTGACTCATCTTGATGGAGGTACACTATCAATCCTAGTCAATGAAATCTATCGCAAACCCTTCCATTAATGTTGTTGCATGACTTTGTATATATTAAAGCAATTTCAATTCCTGTAAGGGCACTATGCACACATTGTCTTGTTTATACATAGTTATTTCTTCTCGCATGCTTCTTGCACGGGCTCTTTTGTTGCTTCCAGGATACCAGTCACCTTCCAACAATTTTCAATAGTCTTGCAAGATTCAGAATAAATTATAGAACATATTTCAAAGTGGTTTCAAGGGTAGTTCTTCAAGGTCACAAATCAGAATTTCATATTCCAAGTAGACTCCATGCCCAATGGATGCTCCATGCTATTGTTCTCCTTCATCTAGCAAGTAGATGGCCCCGAAAGCTGCCAAAATTTTATCCAAAATAACTCCCCTAGTTATTTGGACAATTGTCATCCAATTTTACTCTTTGGGTGAAATTTGACAACGAAACGGGCTTGCACTAAGGGAATCTCATAGCTAATTTGAATCATATTGGTAGATTGCAGTGTTCAAGGATCTTCATGGTCTTTGGGAAGGCTGAAACTCATAAGAGATATTTTTCCTCTTCTTGGTCTTCAAAATTTTTGAGTTTTGAGTGAATGAAGAAACAATGAGCACTGGGCCCATTCACACCACTAAATAGAAAAATCTAGTATTTCACCCAAGAGTACCCCAGAAATATTCATACACCCCTTCAATGTTTGGAAAATATAGCAAATTCATGAATCTAAAGGGAAATGGAAGAACTAAAAGAATTACATTTTGACCTTTATAGAGCAGGTGAGTTGGTGGTAGGGCTATTCAAGCCACCGAGCTGATTTAATACTAACCGAGCCATGCTTTTGTTTTCCTTCTTCAAGATCAACAAGTTAATGAGAGGAGTGTCGAGCTCATGTGATAGAAGACTGAACAATGCATTATTGGGAGGCATCGAGTTCACATGTTAAGCAAGGCAATCCATGGTAAAGAAGGTTGAGTTTTTATTAAAGGAACCAAGCTAATCTCAAGACTCCAATGTTAAACCAGGCTAACTATCAACATGCATCAAAAGAAGCTCGTTGGGAATAATTGTTTGTAGGACCAAGTTACCCCAATGTTGAACCAAGTTGTTATAAATGGTATCGAGCTCACATGTAACATGGTGGGTTGCTGCATCGGTATGGAAACCAAGCTCCTAGGGTGCTCGAGCTAGCGGTAAGGCAAAGTGAGCCCAGTTTTGCAGAATGAGGATTGAGCCATTCAAATGAAGATCAAAGTTGAACATATTGCACTCGCACCATCCACACAGTTGAAACATGAGTCACATGGAACCATATTAAACGTACTGAGCTCTACATTACAAAGACTAGGATGATTTGTGTTTAGCATCATTTATGGTGGGCCGAGTTACACCTTGTGAGAACTGAGATGATGTATTTCTTGGCATGGTCGAACTTACCATGAGGGTTGAGTTGTCCTAAGTGAATATGCCCATTGTTGAAGGTGAGCCCAACATTGCACCAAGCTATTTTAAACTGGTTCAGTCTCTACATAATTCAAGTCATCCAAGGAGAAGCCATGCTATTGTATTTAGGATTGACGAGCTACATGGTGATGGAATTAAGATTTGAGGAGGTCGAGTTGTCTCTATCCTGGCACACCAATGTTACTCAAGTGAACTCGTGTAAAGGACGGGTGAGCTAGTTATTCGTGGCTCGGGTCGCAAACTTGGTTGAGCTCATGTAAGGAACTGACAAGATTAGATCATGGAGATTGGGGGACTTAACAAAATATGGGGGCAAGAAATAGAGTTTTCTCGCTGAGAAAACTTGGTGAGGCAATGGCGAGTTTAGAGATGACGTGGAATGTGGTTGAGGTGGGTAAAAATATCCCGGTGGGGCCAATGAGTTTGGGCTTCGTGTGCCCAAAAAATATAAAAATGTCGTGAGTCTTTGTAGTGTAGAAAAGGTGGGGAATCAAATATCGGAGAACCCAAAATTTTGGGACACCCATGCAACATATATCCAAAATTACCACACATCAAAGCTCAGCGGTCGAAGTGGATTTTCAGGTCCCAGACAGTCCATGTGAACTTGGGCTCGATGTGTTGCTAAAACATGACTTCACCAAAATACTAAGGTGTGGGGTCAATACGAGTGCTGAGAACCTTGTGCTGGCATGTGAGTACATGGGAGGCCCGAGTCAGCCAGTTTAGAGAATGGAGAAGCAAATGGAACTGATCAAAGTGAGGTGAGTTCTCTGCAAGCCGACGTGGCCCGCATGGCACTAGGTGACATTGCTAAGATAACTAGGTCGACGGATATGTATTAGTAGTCACGTGAGGTTTGAATGCTGACTAGGGTATTTCCATGTCAATGGAAGTTGTAGTGCATAGGCCGAACTAGGGAGTTGGTTATCATTGAGATGGCACAAGGTGAACGGGGATCAGAGCTCAGTGTTGGGATCAATGCCAAGGTTGAAGATTGAAAGGATTGATGTTTAGATATGTGGCTCGGTGTGTGAGAAAAGATAGGGTAGTTGGGGTCAGTGAATGTAATGCAACACTAAGTAATAAGGGTGATTAGAGGTATAATGAAAAGGGCTCAAGGATCCATGCAAGTAGCCAACTTGACCTATCAATGTCGAGCTGGCTATCTATTCCAATATTCAAACATACTCACCCCCCCTCATACAAATATGAAACAATGGGTCTCACCATATATTTTAAAATTCCCAAAATTAAAATGATGTGAACACTTTAGAAGGAGGAGAAATATTTAAAACGTCATTTTCCAGTCAAAGAATTAATTACTTAGTCCCGTAACAATGAAGCAATCCAGGTAAAATCTCAAAATAATTACATGTGCTCAAAAGCTCATATCTTGAGCATTTCTCAACAGAATTTCAAAAACTTAGTCTCGTTAGAATCATGGTTGCAAGACCTATGTATAAAGATCAAGAAATTATGGAATTGATGAATATTTGATGCTGAATTTCATAGAACACAAACCCAGTTCCAAACAGATACCTCCAGGTGGTTGGGTGAGCATTTAATAGGCACGAGCATCATTTTCTTCAGCTGCAGGTTATGGGACAACATGAGGGAGATTTTGTAAATCCAATATAATCATTTTACCTCATTTATTGCAACTTTCAAGTAGTTAGAAAGCTGATTTCGGGATTTCTCTTCTCTTTCTTCTCAAACTCTATAAATTGTAACATGGGGCTCATTTGTAAAGGAGTTAGTAATTTTTCTTTCTGCCCCCGTCTCTTTCTTCTTTGTTGGGTCGAATGTGGAGCTTCCAGATTCCTCTCCATACTTTGTAATGGAATTCTCTTACCTTTTTCCCACTAAGGATGTACTATGAAAACTTTAATAGAGCAATAAATTATGTTTTGTGATGAATTTTGTCCATCCTTTATATGTTTTGTTGTCTCTGCTTGCCTCTCTTCATTGCAGGGTATACTATGCATACTTTTATTGTTTATTACGAGTTTGTGAGAGTTGTGTTTGATGGGAAACAAATGGTGTTATGTGTGAATTCATCTTTGGTCTATGGTGCTTCTTGTCCACCCTCTCCATTTCTCACCTCTCTCCTTTTTAAGCAGTTGGATAGTGATTAACAACCTCATTTTCTTGGTGTATCACCGCTTTTAGTGTAGGTTAAATTTCATGCATCTCTCTCCCTATCCCCTTGGAATGTTATAATAGGATTAGATAGTTTGCTTTCCTACATTAGGATTAGTTGTGGCAGGTAGGTTTAGGAGTAAGAACCAACTTTATTTGGAGAGCTATCCCATTGTAAAAGTCCCACACTTTAGGATAGCTCAATATTACAAAAATTACACCAAATGCCCCTTCTACAACTTGGACATTCAGGGGGTGCTTTGATTCGGAGATAACAACAACTTAAATTTCATTTTGGCTCTAAGGATCTACATTGAAACTTGTGCACACTTCATTTTCTCCTTTTTTACATACCCTTGGTTACATATTCTTCACGCGCTCTTGCATGTTCCTACTTTGCTTCACATTTTCTTTTCATTTTCATCTTTCTTCCATTTTCCCCTTGCGTGCACCCTTTGCGCATTCACCTTCTTCCTAGTAGTTCATGCATCCTTCGTGTGTGCCTTGGAACTGCTTCCCAAAATTAGCTAAGTCTCTGGCATTTTTGGCGCGCATCCTTCCTTGCTGCCGCACATTATTGTAATGATTACAACTCTTCCATACATTTCTCCCTCAAATATTCCTCCCATTTCTCCCGTGCACATTACCTTTGCACTCACCCTTCCCTCTGTTTTCCTTCCACACTTTCTTCTTCTGTACACATGCCTTTGTGCCTTCTTATGTGCCATTATGTGCCATGAGGCATATTTTAGACATTGGGTGTGTTACACACAACCAATAAAATCTCGCCAATTGGGTGTCGAATCCTTGCAATGAACCAAAGTGTGACATGTGGTAGAAATGACAAAATAGTTGTATAGTTGGTTAAACTTTTAGTCAATCAGCACACTCCACGTGTCTTGCATGTTCAGTTTGCACTGATATCTTATGACGACCATAAGTTTTTCTACAAGGCTCTGACACATGTGCACCTAGTTTCATTTGAAAGATGATGATGTGGGATACAATCTAGACCATTCAAATTCAAATTTCAGTGGGATTTGGTAGGTGAGAAATAGGGAAACGTATTTCTGGCCATTAATGAACATATCTGATTGCCCCAACAACCTAGATTTGATTCAATTTTCTCTCCTTGCTTCTCCTACATGCCAAACAAACTTGGATAAACACATTTGATAGATTTTCAGGTGGATTTACAGACATTGAATGTTTTCTGTTGGTGGTTGTGATTCAAATTTGAGTTTTCCCTCCTTTTCCTCTTCTTCTCTCATCAATTCATCTTTAAATATAAGAGCATGGCTTATTATAAAGGGTTGGACATTTTAGATCCTTTAGTGTTTGCTAAGGATTCAGTATCTTTACATTTTGAGTTTCAGACCTCTAGATCTAGTTCTTTCATGTGGGTATCGGCCTCATACACCATTGTAACAAACTATGCATACTCAAAAGTAATAGAAACACTGTTTTATGGCTATTCTCTACCTTAACGTGTTTTTATTCTTCTTTATTTCATGTCATTTGTATTGTGTCCTTGATGTGTCACTTTAAACCCTTTGCAACTCTATTTTCTTATTGTGTCTCGTGAAATAGATCATGTGAATGCATCATGGTCTATGTTTTGCATGCCTAGCCTTCTTTTAATATTTATCCTTCACTTTCACTTGAAATAAATAGTGTTCATCCCACTTTTCTGGTGCTATCGCCTCCTTTAGCTTAATTTTTAATTTTCACATATCCTTATATCCTTGGTCCCTTGGCATTGTTAGCTTAGGTTTTGATTTCATCACTAGGAGTAATAGTAGAAGTAGAAATAAGTAGAGGAACTGGCCTTCTCCGGAGGTCTGTCTCAAGCACGCAAGGTTCCATAACTTAAAGATAGTCCCATTGTTGACTCAAAAGACTAAGTTCTTTCAGATCTAAGACATGGTTACAAGTTTAAACAACAACAAAAAATTGGCATGCTTGGTGGGAGCAACATTGAAAGCTTAAATTTCAGCACTGCTAAGTTTTTTGTGTGATTTGGCAATTTTCATCCTTTGGAGGATTGTTTTAACACATCTGGTGACTCCCAATATCCAAATCTATTATTTTCAGTAGTCGTAAGTGCCTTTCATGAGAATATTTCATACAAGATAAAGTGTAGTAGTTGAAGCGTATTTCAAGTACCTCTAGCTATCTCTAAGGAGAATATATAGTAGAACACCCATGCACGTAACACCATCTTCACTGCGTTACATAAATTACACTCCCCCTCATGGTAGACCTATGTTCCCTACCATGGCACTATAGTCACCTCCTCATCTGATGAAATTTTCTAGTTTCACTATAGGAAACCCCTCAATCTCAATGCACATCATGATATGTCAGCAACTGTTCTCAAGATAATTCCATACTTCACTAGTGAGAATCAAGTTACCCATGTTGAGCACATCTAGGATGTCACAAATGTGTGCTCTATCTATCTAATCAGGCATGGAGATGTAGTAATTAGGCTTCTTGCAACCTCATTCAAAGGAAAAGCACTAAAATGGTACCATGGCCTGAGACCTACATCTATTGCTACTTGAGATGAGCTTGGAACAACTCTATGTAAAAAAAAATTAATATAAGTAAGATCACCTATCACTGTTGGAGCAAATGATTACGAAAAAGAGATGACCCAATGAAAAAATGAGTGATTTTAACATCAGATTCTAGAAGACTTGGCACAGAATACCTCCAGTGATAAAAACCACATCCCAACATGTTTTTCTATATTATTTAAGGGCTTTGAATAGTGACATTTCATTCATGATTCAATCCATGGGAGGTAGAACCTTACCTTCTGCTTACAACATTGCAATAAGGGCATATAATGGTCTCATTTAGGTGGGAAAGATAGCTCCCAGACCTCCCATGCCCTTATTCCTAGAAATGTCTCTAGCACCATAGCCTTTTATTGTTCCTATTCCTATGTAGATCATGTAACCTTTTACATCCACGTCATATTCTCCCATGTAGCAGAAAGAAGATGAAGAGATGAAGGCCCTGGTTAGGAACTTATCCAATAAGGTCATTTTCTTAGAGAAACAACAAGTACAATCCTTCATAAGTAGTTATAATCAGGGGCATAACTAAAACAATCAGCCCTGATGGAATCAATATGGAAACTATAGATATGGGCAGAACCAAAAAATTGACAGATGGTATGCTAACGTGGATTTTCCCTTGTAAGTTTTTCCTCTTTCTCAAAATCTTCCAATGCCCACCACAATCCAGGAACTTGTTCTAGGTCAGAATAACATGGTGTAAGTGTTAGAATGGTGTTTTCCTTACAACATGCCTCATATCCAATATCATTATGCTAATTCCATGCACGCAAGCCTACATGATTCATAATAATTCTTACTTTAAACCTTCCACAAGTGAAAGAGAGCTTGAGAATCAATAAAATAAAGAGGTTTTTGAATCCAACTTGATATTCTTTAGCACTAAGGACTTCTATGTAATTAATCAAGATGAAGATGATACATAGAGATTGCATTCCCAAGTTACTGATAACACAAGATATAAGAAGAAAATTCTCAAATATGGCGTGCAAGTCTCTATTACTACAACAAATTCCAATCCTCAAAAGAAAAAATATACATCTAAGGCATCTAGTAGTAAATGCACGTAGGTTCATGTGCATGAGGTTCTTTGCAATTCTCTTCCTGAAGTGGTGTGCTCCCCTCCTTTGGTATGTCAAGCCTCTATACAAACAAAGGACCCTGCCTCTGTGCCTGAAAAAATAAGAAAGGATTTTTTGTGCCCCAAATGCATAGTTTAATGGACCTTACATGCAATAGTTTGGATTAGATGAAGAAGATAAATGTGAATTTCATAATGTGGGATGCCCTGGCCATTCAATCTTAGTGTAAATTTTTACATGAAGCTCTGGCCCAGCTTCCACACGTAGATCCAGCTATCAATATTTGTCATGCAGAAGAGAAGCAAGTAAGTAATATTTTCAAAACCCCACCCTTTTATATATCCTTGATCATAGGAAAACACCTTATGTTCAATTATATAATCGAATCATGCACTATTACTTCTGTTATGCCTAAGAAATTGTTGATGTCTTAGGTCTTAAGTATAGCCCCTTCAAAAAAGGATTCTTATAACTTGATGGCTCAACTTTCACTACCCTTGGAGTCATTGAATATCTTTATTTAACCATCCATGCATGTCCAAGCCTCACTATAACTCAAGATGTGTCAAACATTGAATTACCTCCCTTGTTTACCATATGTTTATGAATGGATTTCACTACCAAAGTAGGTGGTTTCTTGTCTTTCTATTGGTCCCATATATTACTAAAGACAAGGTATGGTACCTGGTTTACCGTGTAATTAAAGGAAATATTTTCTTATTATGTAGAGTCATATAACCTATCTCCTCTCGAAGCCAACTTCTTAATCCAAGATGAACAAGTTTCAGCTTTTGAATAACAACTATTCCCCTCTTGTACCTGATTTAATGTTAGATGAGTGGGTGAAAAGGCATCACACATTTGATCCATATACTGAAGAGCTTGAAGCTTTTGAAATTGGGCTTGGTACCTATTACATCCTTGAAGAAGAAGCTATTCTACCACGCAAACTAAATAAGAATGAATAAAGAAAGGTATGTGGAAGTTATACTTTGATGGATACAGAAGTAGAAATAGTGCTAGTGTAGGATGTAATTCCCTTCTTGTGTTGGTAATTGTGCTTTCATTTATTTAGTTCATTGGCATGCTTTTTAATCAAGATTCCTTCAATTTTTGTTTTGTGTTGGTACTGTAAAGTGTGTGAATTATTGTATCATGTTGGAACATAGTTATTAAACTCTATTTGTTTAATATACTAGCATATTATGGTTATTTTAATCTACATTTAATGATATGCTACTATATAGATAAGAAAAAAATGTTTCTTCTTCACACCCTTGGTTGGTTGGTCATTCTGTTAAGTTGGGACACCTGTTACCTGGTCTTTATGAGCTGAGAAGAACAGTTGATGTAGCTCAAAGTAAGTTATATCTTGCTTTCTTATAATGTTCTTAAACAAAACATGGACTTAACAATAAGGACCTGGTTCGGTCTGTTATATCCAATACTTCTATTTTTATTTATCAATAAAACATCGCTTCTGTAATTTTGATGGCATTGCATGTTTGGTACATAGTGCTAAGGTTGCTAAGGGACCTAAGTTAATGCGAGACCTAACATTTATTAGACTAAGGGTCATATTCATTCACAAGCATAAAGGCTTTATTTATTCAAATTTGGAATTGATTGTATATATCTATATATATATATATATATACATATACATAAATAAATATTTTAGGAACTATTAAGTTTTTTTTATTATTGGTAAATAGTTTTTTGAAAGGGACTATACCCTTTTAAACAAAGAGGGCCTAGAAGCCAGAATAGGAATGAAAAGCATCACAAAAAGGATCAAGATCTAGATAATACATAAGAACCCAAGGTAACCAAAGAGGAGTTACCACAAAATAGCTAACCATATTGAACACTACAGAAAAGTAGCCAAAACATAGCAAAAAAACACGAAGGAAGACAGCAACAACAACACAACTCCATATTTACTTCTTGGCAGCTTTGGTGATTCTCGATTTAATAGTTTGCCAAGAGGTGAACATAGCCAAAGTCGTCATGTGAGTAGGGTCAGAAGTATCTAGTTGTTGAATGGTCTATTTGCTTTCTTTTTCCATGCCCCAAAGAGTTGCTGGGATTTCACTGAGAGCAGAGACGCTGTGAACATGTTGCTCAATAAATTCCTTGATTGCACTAAAAATAGCCATATTATGGTAATGGCGAGTCTTGGATTTCCCTAGACGGTTTTTCAAGGAGTTTTTTTTTTTGTAGATATCGTCAATTTGTTTATTGTCAAGATCAACCTCCTCCTCCTTCTTCCTCTTACCTTTTTGGTTAGCCAAGTTTTTAACTTCATCTTTCAGCAGCAATATGTCTTTTTTTAAGGCTTCCAGTATTTTTGTGTAACTCTCGATGTGTGCCTCATATGAACTAGTATTGCTAATATAAATAAGGTTTTGTTTAACCTCCAAGTCCTGAGCAGCGTTCCCTGAAACAGGGGTATCCAGTTTCAGTTTCTTAGAAGACCTATTTATAGGTCTGGTTAAAGTGGAGGCAAAGGGGGTGGGAGAAGAGGTGGAGGGGATGGTGGTGGAAGCCAAGATGGAAGGTAAATGGGTAGCGGCAGTGGTGATGGGGATAAAAGGAGAAGAGATGGGGGTAGCGGCAGTGGTGAAGGGGATAAATGGAGCAGAGATGGGGGAAGAAGGAAGGCTGGGATACTTAAGGCTGGGTGTAGGGTAACTGTTATCCAAATAAGATCCTATGCTTATTCATATCACTTGTTCAAGTTGTGCACTTTAATTTTTTCGGATTGATGGAAAGATATAGAAGTTAAGGAGAAATAAGTGTTTGGCATGCATGAGCATGCCATAGGAAATAAGACCCACGCATTGAGCTACACAAATGTCTTCGGAATAAGAGGAAGATAAGTGCACGCGCGTTGGTAAAGTAAATGAGACAATACAAAAAATAGCCCAATGAGGTACAAAGACGTGAAACAAAAGGAAGATCCAACATGAGAAGGGAAAAATGTGCGAAAATCCACATAACAAAGAAATAAATGTGATAAATTTAGCATACAAATCCATGCAATGGAGGTAGAAAATTTTACACAAAAATCTGAGAAGGTAACACCGGAACCCATGCACATAGAGCCACATGACACAAGAATGAATTACAAAACAAGAAGAGAAAATTTACATGGGATAAAAGAGGAACAAAGCTTCCTGGAATGACAGATAATAAAGTAGACAGTAGTATAGATGTACAAAGGTGCACGACATAGGAAGATAAGTTCGTGAAATAAAGGAACTAATCCGTGGAAATCCATGGAGGTAATAAAAGGAAAACAAAACCCATGAAAAAGGTCACATTAAAAATATGAAATAAAAGGAAAAGAAGGTGACATTCGAAATCCACATGACACATAAACAAAACTCACACAAAAATCTGCACGTCTCTAGCAATGTAAAAAGACAAAGAAATTCATGTGATAGAAGAATAAAATCGCATAAGAATCCACACGACACACAAAAATTTGTGGAATAAAGGAAAAATGAAGTCCATGCAACAAAGGTGTGAAACTCCGTGCAAATGGATAGACATACAAAGGAAAAAGTAGAATTCCAAGTGAAAATTTGTGTGACAAAGGAACACAAAATATGTGAGGAAAGTCAGGTGACAAAGGAAAATCAAAGAAATCTTCGCGTGACCCAAAATGAACCATGAAATACTTTGTTTTACTTTTCTTAAAATATGGAACACTATTTTTAGCACATTTTGTTAAGAATGATGCATATAAACTTAAAAATAGATGAAAACATACAAGGGTGGTTTGGTTTCATCATCTAGAAGTTCTAATTATAGAACAAAAAATGAAAATGTGAAAGAAAAGTTGTTTTCCCTATTTCTGGGAGCGCAAATTTTATTTTGGGCCCATGATTGCATAAGAATAAATCATGAAGACTATTTTAGGAAACATATTAAAGCAAGATGTGTGTTTTTCAGGCACAGGGGCTATTTTTGGAGCAAAATGATAGTGCACACATGTTTTTTCTAGTTTTAGAATTTAGACTTGTATGTCTAAGTTTTTCCTTTTTCTCTCTCATATTTTCTATTAAAACTCCATAATGCATTGTAAAAAAACATCTTTTCCTCTTCATTCATGTTTATGGAGCACTTCAATTTTCTGGGTGAGAAAGCAAGGGATATGAGTGATTCTTTGTGCTTATTCCACCTCTTGGAGCAATAAAGGATCCATTTTTACCTTTCTGCAATCTGTGTTTAGTGCATATTTTTTTTAAAAACTGATTTTATCTTCATTATACATGTTTATCCTTGATTTAACAGTTTAATCTTTATACCTTCAAAACAATTTGTGCCAATTTACAGGTCATAGATTATGTTTAACAATTTACGTTTAGGATTTTGTTATGGATTCATTTGCTGACCCTTTTTTATTTTGTCAAAATTCAACTCTAAATCATTTTATGAAACACTCTTGCTTTAATACAGTCACTTGTGGTTAGTGTATGGTGCGTGTGGCTCATATGCTTCATCTGTGTGATCCCAATAAGTCTGATATCCTCAAAACATTATGGTGTATCACCATATTTTTTCAAATTTTCTCTTATTTCCTTCTCCCTTTTCCTTGTTGTTTCGATAGAATAGAGCAGTCTTAGAAATAGAAAAATTGTTTAGGTGTTGCACTAGGGGAGCCATCCCTCTCTAGATAATCAATCTAACATATAGGTAACCCACAACCTAGGAGTGTTTCCACTTTTGTCAATTGAAAGGAAAGTTATCACGCCATTCTCCAAAGGGTGAATTTCAAAGTGACAACAATTTTTATCACGCTCGGTGGGACCATAGAATGAAGAATTTATCAAAATTTGATGTTATTCTTTTAAAATATCGGTGTTTCCATCACATTCATCCAACATCTGAAAACTCCATAAGGTTAAAGCACATTTTTCTAGCAGACCAATACGTATTTCATGCCAAAGGTTACAAATAGATCATGTACAAAAGGTATTGCATTTGATTTCATTGAGTTACCTTTAAATTAAGCTAAAAGAAGCATATTTTCAATCTCCAAGCCATATCCTAAAGCTTTTCCCACACCACAAAAACCAAGCTCATTTCTCAATTTCCCCAAACCTAGTTTTAAAAAGAATATGGCCCTCCCAAGAAATCAGGTTTTTATTTCCTTTAATGATGGTAACCAACTATTGCTTGCTCGGCATGATAATATCCCAATTTCCACTCCTAAGAGCATCCCATTTTTTACTAGAGAAAATGAATTTACACCCATAGAACACGTTAAATATATGGCCAATATATGTTTTATTTATCATACTACTCAAGACAATGTTGCCGTCAGATTATAACTAGCATCTTTATAAGGAAAAGTGTTTTAATGGTATATGAGACTGACACTAAATTCCATCACTACATGGGATCAAATAGGAGACATTTTTTAAAGGCATTTTAAAGACACATCAGATCATCTATCATTATTCGAACAATCGACCACCATCAAGAGAGAACCAGAAGAGTTCATGACTGATTTAAACTATAGATTCCAAAAGACTTGGGGAAAAAATCCACAATTGGTAAGGCCTACTCCTCAAAATGCTTTTTTGTATTTTCTAAGGGCTTTGAATTATGATATTTCAGTCATGATATAATTAATGGGTAGAAGGAGACTCCCTGATGTTGGGAAATATACTTTGTTAGTGCTCCCATTTGTATGGATCAAATAATATTTGTAATATATTATTATTATATGAGTTTATAACTCAATAATAATAATATACATATAGTGTGTGAGTGAAATAGTATTGTTAGTATATTATGTTATATGGTTGTTATATAAAACAACATATAACAATTATTTGTTGGTGAGTTTTAACCACTCACGTATATAGAGTGTGGGAGATATTTGTGGGAGAAGTAGTTAAGGCTACCTCCTAAAATATAGGAATTATATGCCCTATATATATGTAAATGTATCTAAACATCAATACAGTGTGAAGAATATTATCATGTGAAGTTTATTGTGTAAATTTGGTCTCGAGCTTTCACCTGACGCTTATGATATATAAATTAGAGCTGAAAATAGTCTTATACAAGTAGGAAAAATATCTCCAAGGCCTCCCATGCCCATAGTTTCCAAGTATCTAGATATTTTCCCTCCCTTTTCCTTATAAATATATGTAATAGCTCCAATTCCAACACCAAATTCTTGGCCTTTGAGCCAAATCAGTGCATCCCCAAGCCAATAAAATGATTTACAAGAGATAAAAGGCATATTAAAAGATTTTGGGAATGAGATATTTGGTCTTAAAAGGCAACAAAATAAGAGTTTCATACTTACTATCCTCCCAATAAATAGAATAAACCTCTTTTTGAACCAAATTTGTAGGGTCAAAATAAGTTTGTTAATGTCAAACCTATCCAAACAGTTAATCCCAATGCTCTAGCACATCTAAAGTAATTGTACCACTGGTACAATTATATGATAACTCCATGCCGATACAATGTATCAGAAATGAAAGTAAGGTATAAAAGGGGAAGAGCATAGTCATATAATAATTCTGATCGCATTGGTCAAAATTATGTCATACATTGAGAATTATGGCATATCTCCATTATTATCTCCCCCTTTTATGATGAATTATGAAATATCTCCATTCTAAATGATAACTCCATATCGATACATTATACCAACGTGGAGTTATCATGTATTAGAATTCATTGGATACCATAGTCCAAAACAATCCGATCCAATATTATGAGTGGTGTTATCAATGTAATCAAGACCATAATCAAAATCCTTGCTTTAATGGTATTTAAAATCAAGCACTTATGGTGTAAACAACTGATATGTCCAAATTTCATCAGTTGAAACTCCACCACAATAGTAGGTTTCAAAAGAGTTAGTACAAGGTGATGTTACATTCCTAAATTGGTAAGAATATGATTTTGTGGGATAAATCAACTTGACAATAAGAAAAATTAGAGTTCTACTTCTGTGGCAACAAACACAAGGTTAAAGAAAAGAACATTAGAAGTGGAGAAACCTAATGATAAGAGCATTTCTCAGTCTTCTCCAACATTACAAGCTGTCATTCCAGTTTTAAATCAGCAAATAAATCAACTAAGTTAGTTTATAAAATCTCAAAATCAACAAGAGACCCCAATCTCCATGCCACTAATACAAGAAGGTGTTCTTGTTAGCAAAGTACAACATAAGGTTAGTACTCCATCATTTAATATCATTGAGCATATGAAGAAAAGAAAAGTTAATATATCAATATGGGATATCTTGTCTCTTCCAAACAAAAATATCTCTTATAGGAAGCTTTGTCTAACCTCAATCTCTCCATCCAACCATCCAAAGAACCAACTAAGGTTGTGCTCACTAATACACTTAATCTAAAAAAAGCTCAAGAAAAAAAGAGTGTTAAGCCACATCCCTTCTACGTTTCATTGATCATAGGTAAAAATGAGATGGAGCATATATCACTTATAATCACTCACAATGTTAGTTTTAACACCAAAACTCAAAAAAGGTCCTTTAAGGTCTCAAACCAGCTCTTTTCCTTCAAGACAAGAATTCCAAATTTTAGGTAAAATTTATATTTTCAACCTTGTTGCACTTAACCAAATCTTGCACATTGTTTCTAGATCTCATTAAATGTTATTTCAACCATAAAATTAATTCAAATTAGTCAAAAAGATCAATTGTCTTACTTTTTTGCAAAACAACCTCCTAGGCTTCTCAAGTCCAATGCACTTGGTGATTCCATGGTTAGAAAATTATAAAAAGGTTCATAAAAAGGTTAAAATTGATTCAAGTACCCTTTATTCCTCTTGAGTTGTATGCCAAATTTGGTATTTCCACTTTCAGTCTAAACCCACTTTCTATCACCCACTCTTCTCCTTCAATCTTAGCTTCTAGTAGCCATGTGAAACTGATTTTATTTGTATAAATTGTGATATAAGGACCTTAAAGAAAAAATTAACCACTATTAAAATACCGTTTTTGGAAAACCTTTACTGTATAAAGTTTTAAGATGCCTTCTTACAGGAATTCTTCCAAAATCTGACTTCTATAGTCCACAATTAGGCCTATATTAGGCTTTCACTGTCCTGGATACACTCTGTCACAAATATAGAATTTATGGAGAATTCTTAGACACTAAAACAATTTAAATCCTTTACTTCTTCCTCTCTATATGATCCCCAATGAAATTCAAGATATACTCCACTCCTTTACCTCTAGTTTGGTATTTTAACCTCTCAAAGTGCTCACTTTATTAGAACAATCCTCTTAGCCACTAGCTACTAGAATCAAACCAAACAAAAAAAGTCTTTCATCCCTCAAGAAATTCAATTTTTTTGGCTAAAGAGAGTTTGGGGCAAAAATTTTGGGTTTAAACCTTTGTCTCCACAGTAAAATCTTCTATTTCTCTTCATTAACTCATTCTTGAATCACTAATGCACTCCTACAGGTTACCTTTATAACTGTCACATTTTTCTATTTCTAAGGAGGGTTCCAAAGCTAATAACCACTGTAATATATCAAGTAAATACCTCATAAAACCTCTTTGAATATTACAGAGTTCCTCTCATTCCTTAACTCCCTCAAACCTCTCTTTTTCTCAAAACCCTAAGGAGGATATCTCTCAAACCCGATAGGTGGAATTTTGTCACAAAATGGAAACCAAACTCTTTCAAATCTTGAAATTTCCCTCAAAGAATTTTATTAACCTTCTTCACGTTTATTCTTTACCAGTAATGCTCAAATTACCTCCCAATTTTGAATATAGCTATAAGGTCCATTGCTCCGCCCTTCTAGGAATATGGGTTCTATATTCTATAACAGTTTGTACAAGAAATGAACTCTCAACTTTGCCTTATAAAGACTTAGCTAGGATGTAAGGGTCTTAAGATGATTAATATTTCCCTCTTAGTTACTCGCTTCAACCTTCTAGATAGGATCTTCCTCCAATACCTGTAACTTGATCTATAATGATCTCCTCACTATCTGCTACAGACTTAAACAATGAATTCAATCTTGTATCTATACACAAAATCATAAAATATCTCAAACATAAATGTAACACACAATATAAAGCATCTTACCATTTGAAATCCTTCATCTATATTGCATGCAAAAATCCATTAATTAACAAAATGCTCAAGGAAACACTTGTAACCTGTCACAGAATGTGTACACATCAAATTTCTCCTTCAACCCTCTTAGAGCTCCTCTTTCCATTCATGACCATTCAAATGATGATCAAAATAGTTAAAAAATATGCTTCAATAGGATCTCACAATCCTTTCTGACCGAATCTTGCCTCTTATGACCCTTTTAATTACATGTTTTGTCTTTTATTATAACATTAAGAGACTCAACTTAGTCTAGAGCCTCAGGACTTAAGAACTAGGTCACCACCATGACCTTATTAGGAATCATAGTTCTCAATAAGACTTGTTATAAGTTTAACACACATTTTGAATGCTCCAAGGTTTCACCTTAACTCCAATTACAAGCCAAAATACCTTTTAAGTTCAAATTGGCAGTTTTGGAGGGAAATTATGAAATTCAAATTTGTGAAGGTCTTAAACCAAACTAACACACCTAGATGACCCCAGATGACCCCCTAAACCTATCAATACACTAAGAAAGAAAAAATTGATGTTGTCAAACATATTTAAAAACTAGGAGTGATGCTCCTGCATTAGAAAACCTAGTTCACTATTGCATGATTGATTCTGGAGCCTCTAGCTCAGTTATGCCTAAGTAAATTTTTGAAAAAGTTGGTATAGATTATAAGCCTCCTTCTAAGGGAGTAGTTCAACTTGAGGAAACACCTGTGGAGACCCTTGGAGTCATTAGAGGATTGAGCTTAACCTTATAGGCATGCACCAACTTCTCCATCCCTCAAGATTTTTTTATCATTGATCTTCCTCCTCACTTTGAGTTGTGTCTTTGTGGAGATTTCATGACCAAAATTAGAGGCTACTTATAATCAAACTAGTATCACATGTTATTTAGAACAAGGTATGTGTTATAACTATAATATTAATTGAATCATAATAGTTAGTTCATAGTTAAATAATATAGAATAACTTATATTCTTATGATTTAAATATAAACTATGTATTAGGTGGTTAGTTATTTATTAACTAATATTAATCGGGAGGTGTGCCCCATCACTTAAGAAGGTCATAACCCTTTGGGTTATTTAAATATGACTATAGGTTATATTCAAAAATATCATGGTGATTCTGGTAAATACATGGAGTAGAGGTGAGGAGGGAGTTTTACTAGACTGAATGTCAAAAGTTTCTCATATAGTGGAAATTATTCTAACGTGATTATTTACCCCATTGGGGTTTTCCACATTAAATCTCGTGTTATGGTGTTATTTATTTTTTGTGTATTTATTCATTTAGTACTATGTGCACATTTATATTTATGTTTATTAATTAAGGTTAATAAATGTTTCATCCCCTTGTCTTGACATGGTACTAGAGTAGGATTAAATAATTTAATTTAATCCTAAAGTTACAATGGTTGGGAAGTCAGGTGGTTAGTTGGTTAGTATTCTATTTAACCTCCACTTCTCTCTCTGTATGTATGAATGTGAGTGTGCATAGGTGGAAACCTATTCGAATATTTTAATCATTGCATGAAAACTAGAACTTGGGAGAATTACCAGGGCCTGAAAATAAAGGTAAGGTTTGAATAGTTTTGTGAAATATTCTATATATCTCTATAGTTTTTTTAAAGTGTGCATGTTAATATTAGATATTATAAGAGAGAGTAAAAGTTCAAGTGAAACCTAGTTCACAGAGGAGACAAGAGTCTTGAAAATAGGGGTTTCAAATTTTCTTATTGGCCAGACAAATCATCTTGTCCACTAGTGATGTAAAATAATTATTTTCACTTCAAATTTCAAAAAATTATCTCATGTCCTTTTTTGGACCCCCTTTAAAAATTGCACCTATAGTTTATAGTTAATATAAACTATTATTTTTATATACTCTAGTTTAAAAACTTCCGTTGTTATAAACTATGTTTTATAAAAATAATATAATAAATTCTATATAGTTTATATAAACCTAATTTATATAAACTATATTCTATAGTTTACATATAAAATAAAAAATTTATATTAAAAATTATATTAGGGGGGCAGACCCCTTCCAACCCCGCAATCCATCTTTGTGCCAAGTGGAGTGTTCTGCACTCCCCATCTCTCCTTATCCATGGCTGCCACATGCGGTGTGGTCCCCCACCCAGCCGACCGCCTCCCTCCGCCCCCCTCTTCTTCCACCATCCAAAATTTATTCCCACATGGGGATAAAGTGGGGCATATAGAAGCTTTAAAATCCTCAGTGGTAATGAGTGTTGGTGTGGCTACGGTCACACCACCCCATTTTGTTTGAGAGCCTTAAGGGCTCGACTCGGCTCAGCTCACCAAGAAACTTGTGCATTGTGTGTGGGAAGTGTGTTGTGGTTGGTTTATTTGTGGTTCAGTTGGTTTAATAAAGCTTGGATAATATAAAAATGTGGCTCAGTTTGGTATAGTTGATTAATATTTGGTTTACATTAGCAAGTTGGTTATAAACATGGTTCGATGGCTAATATAACTCGGTGATAAACTCACTGAGTTGGCTAGCCAACTCGGCCGAGTTGATAGAGATTCATACTGAATAAGCAGCAAAAGCTCCCAATTTTTTTCATAAACCATTATTATTTTTTTTCAAAAAATATATAATTTTTTTTTTTTTTTCGAAAATATAAATTAATCATAAAAGTTATTTCTTTTTTTGAGAAAAATTGTAAAAACAATATAATCATTTTTTAAAATGATTTTTTTAATGACACGATGACTAGATTTTCATTGTCATTTTGTTAGAAAAATAAAAAAATATTTTCTCTTACATTTCAATTTATTTTCATACTAACGCATTTCAATTTATCAAATTGACAGGACATCATTTTTTGGCGTAAACTGACCATTTTTTGATTACAAGGATTAAACGATGACAACGAGTCTTATATTAAACTCTTATTTTAAGTCCTCATTATTTATTTATTTATATTTATACAAAAATGGGGTCTATCAGTTTTCAATTGAAAAATCTCATATGTCTAATGGGAATAATTGCGAAATTTGCAAGATTTGATTGAAGGCATAATTCATGGCTCAAAAATTATGGGAAGTTGTGAATGGAACTGAGAGAGATCTGATTGGAAGACAAGAAACTACGGAAAACATCATTGCGTATCAATAGAAAGTACAATAGGTGATGTCCATCATTTTGCAAAGTGTACAAGATGATTTTCTTCTTCATATCGGGAATTAAGAAAGTCCGAGTGAGGCTTGGGCTCAATTGGAATTGATGCACGAAGGTACACATTTGTCAAAAATCATCAAATTGATTTTAGAGCTTATGAAAAATCCTATGAAGGGAGATGAAAAAGTGATAAATTATTTAACAAAAATAAAAAATATCAATTATCAGTTAAATGGATGTGGCATTAACTTAATTAAGGATAAATTGCTTTATTTCATTATGTAGTTGAATATTCCTGAGAAATTTAGAAATTTCATTTCAATTTTGAATTCAAAATATCAAACAAAATAAGACATTGTAGATTTGCAAACCCTTAGTTATCTCCTCATTCAAGAAGAGAAAGTAATGACAAATTTTGATTATAAGGAAAATGCCACACAGGCACTTCTTGCTCAGAAATCAAAAGGTACAACCTTTACATTTAACAAAAACTAAAATCCAACTTTTAAACCTCCTAGAGAAGATAAGAAACTTGGAAATCTAAGAGTTATCTTTGATAGTAAATGTCATTAATGTGGTAAATTTTTCCATAAGAAAGAGGATTGTAAATTTAGAAATAGTAAGTCAAATTTCAAAAATCAAAAGGGTAACAAATATGACCAAAATCAAAATCAAAACAAAAATAAGAATTAGAAAAATAGTCAAAAATCAAATGTAATTACTTTGTATGCCTCCCTAGTCACTGCAAAGAAAATGAGTGGATATTGGGCAGTGGTGCCTCTAATCACATGACCTTTAGATTTGATATCCTATCTAAACTTAAAGAGTGTAATGATCAGATCTACTTGGGTGATCATTCCATTCTCGATGTTCAGGGTCAGGGCAAAGCAAAAGTTTCAAATGGTTTTATTAACAATGTTTTGTTAGTTCCTAAACTTAAAATGAATATGATTTCTTGTTCTCAGTTGAATCAAAATAAATATAGTGTAACACTTTTAAAAGATGGTTTATTAGAAATGAACATGATGTTACTATATTTGAAGGCATTCAAAATGATGGTTTATATGTGTTTAATGGATTTCCTTCTGCTTCTTATTTAACATCTCAAAGAAGTGACATGTAATTATGGCATGAGAGACTAGGTAATGTCAATTCAGGAGCATGTACGACATGTCTTGACAAAACCTAATGACTGGTCTGCCATCTATTTCCCAAAATCATGAAACATGTGAAGGATGCTTACGTGGTAAGCAATCTGCTAACCCCTTTTACAGTCATCATGATGCTAATTCTTTTAAACCTTTTTAACTTGTCCATAGTGATGTTCGAGGACCTCTAGAAGTTCCATCTCTTAATGGTTATCTGTATGCTGTCACATTTATTGATGATTTCACTTGTATGATTTAGTCTTATTTCATTAAAAATAAATCTGATCTCTTGTCAAAATTTAAATAATTTAAAGCTTTAGTTGAACAATCTTCTAGTTATAAAATTAAGAAGATTATGAATGATAATGGGGGAGATTACGTTAGTAAGACATTTGACTCATTTTGTGCTGAATGTGGCATTCAAAGGGGGCTAACTACTCCCTATTCCCCTTAATAGAATGTGATTGCAAAAAGGAAAAACCACACCATTATGGAAATAGATAGGACCATAATGCATTCATCTCAAGTTCCTAAATTTATATGGGCTAAAGTAATGAACACTGATGTTCATATCTTGAACATAGTTCCCACTAAAGCCTTAGTTAATTCCACTCGAATGGAAAAGTGGTTGAATAAAATACCACGTGTATCTCATTTGAAAATCTTTGGTAACCCTGCTTCCCTCTTCATTCCGAAATAAAAAAGAAAGAATCTTCATCAAACCTCTTTTCCTTGTATCTTTGTAGGATATGATGTCAAAGCTAAAGGTCTCAGGATATTTGATCCATTAAAAAGAGAAGTTATAGAAAAAAGGTATGTTAAAATTCCATTAAAAACTTTTTTGTTCTTCTTCTTCATCTTCTGTTTCTATTCTTTATAACGATTCTAATGAAAATGAAAATGAAATTGAAAATTGTGAAAATGATGAAGAAACTAGTATTGAACGTATAATTGAAAAAGAGATAGTACCTATTTCATCAGTAACTAAAATACCTAGATGTGATGAGTTTATTATTCAAGACTCTAATGTTGGAAACCTTACCAGAAGTCATCATACATACCATGCCTTGATGACATTATATGAACATGAACCATCTTTCGAAGAAGCTTCTTTTGACGAAATATGAATTGATGCTATGAAATATGAATATACTACCTTGATTAAAAATAAAACATGGGAGTTACTCCCTCCTCCTTAAAAATGAAGTATAGTCGGATCTAGATGGCTATACAAAATTAAATATAAAGCATATGTAAGTGTAGATAAATTAAAATCCAGATTAGTAGCTTGAGGTTTTACTCAAAAACTTGATGTTGACTACATTGAAACCTTTGCACCAGTTGCAAAAATGAGCATAGTAAAGATCTTGATTTCCTTAACTGCTCCATATGGTTGGGAAATCCATCAAATGGATGTCAAAAATACCTTTCTGAATGGTGATTTAAAAGAAGAAATCTACATGACCCAACCTAAAGTATTAGAAGAACCACGTAAATAAATGTATGTTTGTAAATAAAAAATATTTATATGGTTTAAAATAAGCTCCTAGAGCTTGGTATGCAAAGATTTTTTTTTTTTTAATGAAGTTGGTTTTTCTAACTGTTCATCTGAAAATGATTTATTTGTTAAAATTGAAGAAAATGCTATCATTCTCATTGTATCGTATGTTGATGATTTACTTATCACAAGTAATTATAACAATTTAATTATGAAAATTAATGTAATATTTTGAGATGATGGACTTAGGATTATTGCATCATTTTTTGGGCATGGCAATATTTTAGGATAAAAATTCTATTGTAGTATCTCAATCATAATATGCAAATAATTTACTTAAAAGGTTTAATATTCTAGATTGTAAACATGTTGTTATTCTTATAGAATTTGGATGTAAACTGGATCCTAAACATGCATGTGAAAAAGCTAATCCTACTTTGTATAGGAAACTTGTAGGTAATTTTATTTAGCTAACTATTACTAGACTTGACATTTCTTATGTAGTAGGGATTACTTAAAGGTTTATGCACAAGCATTATCAAGATAATTGGAAGTTAGAAAAAAGAATTTTGTGTTATATTAAGGGCACAATTAATTTTTATTTACATTATGCTTCTTCTAACAATGCATATTTATATGTATATTGTGATTTTGACCATGCTGGTGATGTGATAGATCGCAAGTCTACAAATAGATATGTATTTAAGTTTGGTGTAGGTGCCATTACTTATAGTAGTAAAAAGCAGCCAACAATTTCCATTTCTTATACTGAGGAAAAATATAGAAGTGCAATGGAAGTAGCAAAAGAAGTCATGTGGCTAAAGTGAATGTTAGAAGATATGCACATACAAGCTAAAGGAAGTGCTCCTCTTCTATGTGATAGCCAGAGTTGCATTGCTCTCACTAAAAATCTAGTTTAACATAAAATAAAAAAGCATATCGAGATACATATGCACTTTATCCGAGAGAAGGTTCTCTGTGGTGATATAGATCTCCAGTACTGCCTGACTGAAGATCAAGTTACATAAATGTTTACGAAGCCATTGTGTGCTGCGAAGTTTTGCAAGTTCCATGTAATGCTTGGCCTTTCAGAGTTGTCATTAAGGGGGAGTGTGCATAGAAATGCCACCTCCTAATAGCCAATTAGTTGTTGACTCCTCCTATATACTTCAAATTTGGTTTAAAGCATTGTAAAAATATATTTTATGATCTATGTAAATTGATAGAGTTTATGGAAAATAAAATCTAGTGTGTGCATCTATTTATAAAGGAGGTCCTTGTATTATAAAAGGGTCCTAGAGATGCGGTTTGAGAAAAATTTCCATGAGAAACAATGGGATTTAGTCTCACAAATCATGCTTAGCCTAAATCATATTTCTGATTTATGGATTCCAAATCCTTTTGTACCAAAAGGTAAGTTGAGCATGATGAAGGTGTTAAAATTCATTCAAAAATACTATTCTAGCCTAAACCTTCGGGGTTTATGGATTTGTAAATCTTGTTGTATAAATAGTTAATGTTGGCATATGGATCCCCACTTAATATTAAGGGGGAGTGTTAGAACTGTACTATTAAGTGAATCATAATATTTAATTTATAGTTAAATAATATCGAATAACTTATATTCTTATTATTTAAATTTAAACTATATATTAGGTGGTTAGTTATTTATTAACTAATATTAATTGGGGGGTGTGCCCCGTCACTTAAGAAGGTCATAAACCTTCAGGTTCTTTAAATATGACTACAGGTCATATTCAAAATTACCATGGTGATTTTGGTAAATACATGGAGTAGAAGTGAGGAGGAATTTTTTACTAGACTGGATGTAAAAAGTTTATCATATAGTGGAAATTATTCTACCGTGGTTTTTTACCCCATTGGGGTTTTCCACGTTAAATCTCATGTTATGGTGTTATTTTTTTCTGTGTATTTATTCATTTATTACTATGTGTACATTTATATTTATGTTTTTTAATTAAGGTTAATAATTTTTTCATCCCCTTCTCCTGACAGTATGACACCAAAGTTACCATGAGGTCGAAACCCATATCGACAAGTCACATAGAGCCTTATGTTCCTAGTATCATTAGATCAAATTATATGATCATAGATGAAAAATACCAACTAGTTAACCAAGAGCCAACCGCGCTTCTTGAGGGAATTCATGATTTATTGCTTGAAGAGTGGTCTAATAAAACTCATGCTACTAATCCACATAGCTATATTGAAGAAACATGTCTCGGAACCCATTATTTACATGAGGAAAATGCTATTATTCCTAACCTTGTCAAAACATATCATGAAGATGAAGTTTTATAGAAATTATACTTTGATGGATCAAGAAACTTGAGAATGGAGCAGGTGGAGGGATCATGCTGATTATCCCCAAAAAGCTAAAGTATTTCTCAACTCTGAGATTTCAATTTACTTGCACTAACAACAAAACGGAACATGAAGCTCTTGTGCATAGTCTTCAGTGGACAATAAGGAAAGGAGTCAAGGAATTGAAAGTTTTTGGTGACAGTGAGTTGGTGGTTAACCAAATAAGAGGACATGCTACAACTAAGAACAAATTGTTGAGATCCTACGAGAACAATGTTTGAGAGTTAATAAAAGTTTTTAATGCTTTCAATGTTCAATCCATTCCTAGAGTGAAGAGCAAACATGCAGATAAGCTGGTTATCATTGGTTATCAGTTTCATATTCTAGATTAGGTCAAACAAGATAAAAATAAGAAATATATGAATATAGAGGTAAGGCCTTCTATCCCAAACAACAATATCAATTGGAAAGTGTTTGAATCAGATCAACAAATTCTCAATTTCTTACAAGACGAAGCTGAGTTTTCAATAAAAAATTAGGAAAGATTCCAACAATAGTATGATGATCAAATTATTTAGACTAAAATCTAATAAGATATCTCAAGTACTAGTTACTCTTGAATTATTTTTTGCCCCTTATTTATTCTATCATAACTCAACTCTGAACCCTTTTATGAAACACTCTTGCTTTGATACAATCACTTGCGGTTAGTGTATGGTGTGTGGGTCCTATGATTCATCTGTGTGATCCTAACAAGTCTGAGATCCTCAAAACATTATCGTGTATCACCATATTTTTATAAAATTTTTATCTTCTTTCCTTCTCCCTTTTCCTTTTTGGTTTCGGTAGAATAGAGCAGTCTTAGAAATAGAAAAATTATTTAGGTTTTACACTAGGGGAACCATCCCTCTCTGGAGACTCACTCCATCATACATGTCACACACAACCTAGGAGTGTTTCCAATTTTGTAATTTGGAAGGAAAGTTATCACACCATTCTCCAAAGGGTGCATTCCAAAGTGACAACAGATTCTAGCACACCTGGTGGGACCATAAAATGAAGATTTTTTCAAAATTTGATGTTGTTCTTGGAAAATATTAGTGTTTCTGGCACATTCATTCAACATCTGACAACTCCATAATTTAAAATCAAATTTTGGTAGCAGAACAGTACGTATTTCATGCTAAAGGTTAAGAATAGATCATATACAAAAGGTATTCCATTTGATTTCATTGAGTCACCTTTGAATTCAACTAAAAGAAGTAGATTTTAAAACTCCAAACCATATCCTAAATCTTTTCCCACACCACAAAAACCAAGTTCATTTCTCAATTTCCCCATACCTAGTTTCAATTTGAATATGGCCATCCCAAGAAATCAGGTTTTTATTTCCTTTAATGATGGTAACAAACTATTGCTTGCTCGGCATGATGATATCCCAATTTCCAATCTTAAGAGAATCAAATTTTTTACTAGAGAAAATAAAGTTACACCCATAAAAAAATGTTAAACATATGGCCAATATATGTTTTATTTATCATACTACTCAAGACAATGTTGCAGTCAGATTATAACTAGCCTCTTTCAAAGGCAAAGCGTTTCAGTGGTATAGGGGATTGACACTAAATTCCATCATTACATGGGATCAACTGGGAGACTTTTTTTGAAGGCATTTTGAAGACACATCAGATCATCTATCATTAGTCAAACAATTGATCACCATTAAGAGAGAACCAAAAGAGTTCATGACTGATTTCAACTACATATTCCAAAATACTTGGGAAAAAATTCCACAATTGGTAAGGTCTATTCCTCAATATGCTTTTTTGTATTTTCTAAGGGATTTCAATTCTAATATTTCAGTCATGATCCAATCAATGGGTAGAAGGAGACTCCTTGACGCTTATGACATAGAAATTAGATTTGAAAAATTATTATACAAGTAGGAAAAATATCTCCAAGTCCTCGCATGCCCATCTTTCTAAATTTCTAGATATTTTCCCTACCACTTCCTTCTAAATACATGTAATAGCTCCAATTCCAACACCAAATTCTCAGCCTTTGATCCAAATCAGTGAAGCCCTAAGCCAATAAAATGATTTACAAGAGATAAAATTCATATTAAAAGATTTTGGGAATGAGATGCTTTTAAAAGGCAACAAAATTAGAGTTTCATACCTTACTATCCTCCCAATGAATAAAATAGACCTCTTTTCTAACCAAATTTACAGGTTCAAAATCAGTTTGCTAATGTAAAACCTATCCAAATAGTCAATCCTGATGCTATTATGACATCGAAAGTAATTGTACCGGTCTAAAACAATATGATCTAATATTATGAGTGGTGTTATAAATGTAGTCAAGTCCATAATCAAAATCTTTGCTTCAATGGTATTCAAAATCAAGCACTTATGGTGTAAACAAACGTTATGTTCCAAAGTTCATCAGTTGAGACTCCACCGCAATATGAGTTTTCAAAAGAGTCAGTGCAAGGTGATGCTACCTTCCTAAATTGGTAAGAATATGATTTTGTGGAATAAATCTGCTTGACAATCAGAAAAATTAGAGTTCTACTTTTGTGGCAGAAAACACAAGGTCAAATAAAGAGCATTAGAAGTGGAGTAACCTACTGATAAGAGCATTTCTCAGTATTCTCCAACGTTACAAGCTATTTTTCCAATTTTAAATAAAAAAAGAAATCAAAGAAGTCAGTTTATAAAAGCTAAAAATCAACAAGATAACCCAATCTCCATGCCACTAATACAAAAAGGTGCTCATGTTAGCAAAGTACAACATAAGGTTAATAATCCATCATTTAATATCATTGAGCATATGAAGTAAAGAAAAGTTAATCTATAAATATGGGATTTCTTGTCTCTTCCAAACAAAAATATCTTACAGGAAGCTTTTTCTAACCTCAGTCTCTCTATCTAACCATCCAAAGAAGCAACTAAGGTTATGCTCACTAATATGCCTGATCCAAAAGAAGCTCAAGAAAAAAAGAGTGTTTAGCCAAATCCCTTCTATGTTTCATTGATCATTGGTAAAAATAAGACAGAGCCTATATCACTTTTAATCACTCACAATGTTATTTTTAACACCAAAACTCAAAAAAGGTCCTTTAAGGTCTCAAACCATCTCTTTCCCTTCAAGACAAGAATTCCCAATTTTAGGAAATTTTGTATATTTTTAAGCTTTTTGCATATTTTCAAGCTTTTTGCACTTAATCAACTCTTATACCTTATTCTAGATCTCATTAAATACTATTTCAACCATCAAATTAATTCAAATTAGTAAAAAAGATCAATTGTCTTACCTTTTTGCAAAATTGCCTCCTAGGCTTCTCAAGTCCAATGCCCTTGGTGATTCCATGGTTAGAAACATCTACAAAGGTTCATACTAAGGTAAAAATTGATTCAAGTACCCTTTGTTCCACCTGAGGTGTACCCCAAATATGGTATTCCCACTCTCATTCTAAACCCACTTTCTATCACCCACTCTTCAACTTTAATCTTAACTTCTAGTAGCCATGTGGAACTGATTTTATCTGTATAACTTGTGATATAAGGACCTTTAAGACAAAACGAATTAGTTTTAGAATACCTTCTTGGGAAAACCTTCACTGTAAAAATTTTCAAGATGGATTCTTAAAGGAATTCTTCCAAAATCTGACTTCTACAGTCCTCAATTAGGCCTATATTAGGCTTTCACTGTCCTAGATACCCTCTATCACAAATTTAAAATTTTTGGAGCATTCTCAGGCACTGAAACAATTTAAATCCTTTAATTCTTCTTCTATATATGATTCCTAATGAAATTAATGGTTAGAATCCACTCCTTTACCTCTATTTTCGTATTTTAACCTCTCAAAGTGTATATTAAAACAATCCTCTTAGCCACTCACTGCTAGAATTAAACCAAACAAAAAGTATTTCATCCATCAAGACATTCGATTTTTGTTTTCTAGTGAGAGTTCAGGGAACAAATTTTTGGTTTAAACATTTATCTCCATTATAAAACCTTCTATTGTTCTTGAATCACCAATGCACTCCTACAACTTTTATAACTATCACGTTTTTCTATTGGTTAGGAAGGTTCCAAAGCTATTAACCACTGCAATCTATCAAGTAAAGAAATCACTAAACCTCCTTGAAGGTTATGAACTTCCTCTCATTCCTTAACTCCCTCGAACCTCTCTTTTTCTCAAAACCCTAAGGAGGGTTTCTCTAAATCCTAGTAGGTGATTTTTTTTCACCAAATGAAAACCAATCCCTTTCAAATATTAAAATTTTCCTCAAAGACATTTCTTAACATTCTTCACATTTATTATTTACCAATAATGCTCAAATTACCTCCCAATTTTAAAGATAGCTATAAGGTCCATTGCTCTTCCCTTCTAGGAATAAGGGTTCTCTAATCTATAACAGTTTGTACAAGCAATGAACTCTCAACTCTTCCTTATAAATACTTAGCTAGGATGTAAGGTTCTCCAGATGATTAATATTTTCCTCTTAGTTACTTGCTTCAACCTTCTAGATAGGATCTTCCTCCAATACCTACAAATTGATCTATAATGATATCCTCACTATTTGGTAAAGACTCAAACAATGAATTCAATCTATATTCTATACAAAAAATCAAAAAACATCTCAAACATCAATGAAACATAGTGTAAATAATCTTACCATTTGTAATCCTCCATCTAGGTTGCATGCAAAAATTCAATAATTAACACAATACTCAAGGAAACACTTGTAACATGTCACAGAATGTGCACACCTCAAATTTATCCTTAAAACTCTGTTGGAGCTCCTCTTTCCATTCATGACCATTTGAATGATGATTAAAATAGTTAAACAATATGCTTAAATAGGATCTCACAAGACTTTCTAACTGAATCTTTCCTCTTATGACACTTCAATTACATGTTTTGTCTTTTATTATAACATCAAGAGACTCAACTTAGTATAGAGCCTTAAGAATTAATAACTAGGTCACCACCATGACCTTACTAGGACTCATAGTTCTCAATAAGACTTGTTATAAGTTTATCACACCTTTTGAATGCTCCAAGATTTCACCTTAACACCAATTACAAGCCAAAATACACTCTAAGTTCAAATTGGCAGTTTTGGAGGTAAATTGCCAAATTCAAATTTGTGAAGGTTGTAAACCAATTGACACACCTAGATGACCCTAGATGACACCCCTAGACATATCAACACACTGAGAAATACAAAATTGAGGTTTTCAACCATATTTAAAAACTAGGAGTGATGCTTCTGCATCATAAAACCTAATTCACAATTGCATGATTGATTCTAGAGCCTCCCAAGCAAATTTTTGAAAAAATTGGTCTAGATTATGAGCCTCTTTCTAAGGGATTAGTTCAACTTGATGAAACACGTGTGGAGTCCCTTGGAGTCAATAGATAACTGGTCTTAATCTTGTACACATGCCCCAACTTATCCATCCCTCAATATTGTTTATCATTGATCTTCCTCCTCTCTTTGATTTATGTCTTTCTAGAGATTTTGTGGAAACAATTTGAGGCTTTTTATCATCAAACTACTATCACATGTTATTTAGAACAAGATATGACACCAAAGTTACCATAAGGTTGAAACCCATCTCAAGAAGTCACATAGAGCCTTATGTTCCTAGTATCATTAAATCATTTTATATGATCAAAGAAAAATAAGACCAACTAGTTGACCAAAAGCCAACCACACTTCTTGAGGGAATTCATGATTTATTTCTTGATGAGTGGGCAACTCAAAATCATGCTACTGCTCCATATAGCTATATATAAAAAGTAGGTCTTGGAACCTATTATTTACATGAGGAAAATTCTATTATTCCTAACCTTGTCAAAGCATATCAACAAGATGAAGGTTTATAGAAATTACACTTGAATGGATAAATAAAATTGAGAATGGAGTAGGTGGAGGAATCATGCTGATTTCCCCAAAAAAGGAAAAGTATTTCTCAGATCTAAGATCTCAGTTTACTTCCACTAAGAACACAACTGAATATTAGGTTTTTGCACAGTCTTCAGTGGGTAAGAAGGAAAGAAGGAAGGAATTTTAGGTTTTTGGTGATAGCGAGTTGGTAGTTAACCAAATAAGAGGACACGATGCAACTAAGAATTTTTTTTTGAGATCCTACAAGAACAGGGTATGCGATTTAATAGAAGATTTTAATGATTTTAATGTTCAACCCATTCCTAGAGTGAAGAAAAAACATGCAAATAGGCTAGTTGCCATTGGTGCTCAGTTTGATATTCTGGATTAGATCAAGAAAGATAAAAATCAGAAAAATATCAAGATAGAGGTAAGGCCTTCTATCCTAAAAAATAATATCAATTGGAAAGTGTTTGAATCAAATAAAAAAATTGTCAATTTCTTACAAGAGGAAGTTGAGTTTTTAGTCAAAAATTAGGAAAGATTCCAACAACATTATGGTGATGAAATTATTTAGCTAAAATTTAAAAAGATACCTCAAGGATTGGTTACTCTTGAATACATCTTTAAGACAAATGATTAGGTAAGAAGTGATAATTCCAATATGATGATCAAACAAGATGATTACGAATAAATCAACATTGGAAATGAAAAAGCACTCAAATTAGTAAAGGTATTCAATAACAATGAAAAAATTGCTTTTGTTCAACTTGCTCAAGAATTTGATGATGTTTTTTACATGAAGCTATGGTGACACAAGGGTTTTTAATCTAGATTTAGCTCAACATACAATAGAATTGGATTTAAAAACAAAACCAGTCCAATAAAAACATAGACCTATTAATCCTAAAATTGAACCATTGATGAAGCAAGAATTAGATAACTTGATCAAAGATAACATTATTTTCCCCATCAAACACTCATCATGTGTGTCCAATTTGGCTCCCATGAGAAAAAGAAATGGAGAGATACGGTTATGCATGGATTTCAGATATTTAAACAAATATTCTTTAAAGGATCATTACCCAATACCATCAATGGAGAAAATTTTGCAAAGGGTAAGTGGTTTAGAATGTTTCTCATTACTTAATGGCTATTCTGGTTATAATAATATTTTGGTACAAGAATTAGATCAGTTTAAAATAGCGTTTACTACGAAATGGGGAACATATTCATTTAGAAAAAATGCCATTTGGATTGTCAAATACAGGAGCCACATTTTAGTGTGTAATGGACTTAGCGTTTCAAGGGTTAGTCAATAATTTTTTTCTCATTTATTTGGATGATATAATTATTTTATCAAAGCATGTTATAGATCCTATCATACATATCAAACACATTTTTGAGATATGTAGACAATATGGTGTTTCATTAAATCCAAAGAAGTGAGTATTTTAAATCCATGAGGGTAAGTTACTTGGTCATATTGTTTGCAAGAAAGGTATCACAATTGATCTAGAATGAGTGAATGCAATCTTGTCACTATCCTTATCAAATCACAATAAGGAATTGCAAAGATTCTTAGGTAGAATTAATCTTAGGAGAAGATTCATTCCATATATTGCAAACCTTGTAAAGCCATTAATCTCAATACTTAAAAAGAACATGGTTTTTGGTTGGAAAACAGAGTGAAATAATACATTCAAAGTAATTAAACACACTATCTCACAAGCTCCAATGCTTGTCAATAAAGATTTTAGCAAAGATTTTATTTTATGTGCTTTTTTAGCAATTGATACAATCTTAGCTATGTTGGAGCAACATAATGATGAAAAAAGAGATCATCCGATTACTTTTTTCAGTCAAGGGTTACAAAAGTATAAGGTGAAGTATTCTTTTGTTGAGAAAAAAATATTTAATTCATTAACATCCTTAAGAAATTTAGACATCTAATTTCTAACAACAAGATTCATTTAATGGTTTCCCATCCAAGTGTTAAAGAGTTTCTTTTAAACAAGGATTTGAATGAGAAAAGAGCAGGTTGAATAAAAAAAGTGATGGAATATGATGTTGACATTAAAGTCACTAAGTTGGTTAGAGGAAGAGAACTATGTGAACAATTAGATTCAGACTTTCATGACGATTAAAACCAGATTTTAGTGCTTCAAGATGGTCTGAACACAACTACTCATTCATTGAATCAAGGTTGGACCCAAGATATGATCCATTTTCTTCAGACTAGAAAATGCTCACAGTGTTTGGAAAAATAAAAATGGAGGCATTTTAGATTACAGTCCATTCCTTATGTTCTCATTGATAACATGTTTTTTTGAAAATATGTGAATGAAGTTCCTTTAAGATGTATTGATTTAGATAAGATTAATCGTGTTTTGGAAGAATTCCATGAAGGTACATCCGGCTACCATTTTTCACCAAGAGCTACAAGATTGAAGGTTATGAGATGGTTATTATTAGCCAAAATGATTCAAATATGCTCATGCATGGGTAAAGAAGTGTGCAAAATGTGCCATTTTTGTAGAGAAACAAAATTTAACAAATCTTCCTCTTCAAATAATTAAGGTAAATCAACCTTTCATGAAATGGGATTTAAATTTTATTGGTATGATTAATCCACATTCTAGTGTAGGTAATAAATGGATTCTAATATCTACAAAGTACTTCACAAGATGGACAAAAAAAGGCATTAAAAGAAGCCAATGATACTTTAGTTTTAGAATTTTATGAAAGTCTAGTTACAAAATTTGGTGTCCCTGCAACAATTATCTCAGACAACACATTCTCTTTCCTTGGCACTAATATTAGCACATAGGAAATCAATCTTGACATTAATCTCTCAACATCTTCCAATTATTACCCTCAAGGGAATGGATTGGATGAGTCAACCAATAAGAATATTCTCAGAATAATCTAGAGAACTATGGCAGAAAATTAGAGATCATGGCATATAAAGTTGAAATCATCCTTATGGGCTGATATGATTACTCCTAAAAGATCAATTGGAAATTCTCCTTTCTTTATTGTCTATGGTATAGAAGTAAGGTTTCCTATTTCCAATGAGTTACCAACTCTAGACCTCATTAAACAAATAGAGACGATGGGAGAAGATTCGATGGAAATCAGATTTATAATGATAAATCCATGTTGGTACATTGTACTAGCATTGGATTTATCAATGCGGTCATAATTTTGATCACATTGTTCAAAATTTTGTCATACATAGTTTTGAGCAATGTATAAATATAATATCCCCGTTAAAAAGGAAAGATATAAAAGGGGAAAAGCATAGTCATTTCCTCACCTTACGACTTGAGAATCGAGAAGCTTTTATGATTTTGTGCTAACCAGATCTTGTGCAATCCAAAGAAATTATGTGTAAGGGAAGCAATGAGGATAGCCAAGTAACCCAACACCAGTGCCTAGAACCAGAGCTCCTTGCAATTTGGGAAGGCAACATCCGATTTGTAGAGTAGAAACTGAAGTAGGGTTACTAAAGCAGAGGTTAGGTTTGCAGGGTCACGATTAAAGTAATATGCAGAACTACGACATGCTAAGTGAAGATTGAAGAGTAAGCAAACTAAAGCAAAAAAAGTGATTGAGGTTGAGAAATAGGAAGGACTGCACCTAGAACAAGAAATCTTGGAGATTCAAAGTTTGCAATTAAGTACCTATGCTATAGATCCAACAAAGAGAGCACTAAAAGGTAAGAAGATACTAGAGGAAGCACCAGTTGACTGGTTTTTAGAAATGCAATATCTACAAGAAGTGATTGTGGGAAAAGCATGGGTGTCGCAATTTTGGAAGTGTAAAATAAGTGAATACAATCACCATGCGCATGGCCATGAGAAAAATATTTAGAATGATGTTTTGAATTATATGAGTCAAAAGACTCCAGGAGGACATTTAGTCTTCGATGATAATGTGTGCAAGACCTTGGAAAGTGTGGGGTATTGCAGTTATATGAACTACCCTTTTTTGGTAAACCTGTGTGACTATACTAATGGATGATGTTGCTAATGGCTGATGTCACGAGTCCATGAGGAATATTTCTACTTTTGATGGCTGATGGTTGATGGCTGATGCGTTGAACTACAAAATTTATCAACAGGGTGATAGGGTTGCAAGATAGTGGTGAGGAGATAACACTTGACTTACACAACAAGGAAACAATGGAGGAAACAACCACTAAACTTCACTATAAAAGGGGAAACTACACCTTCAACGTCATAAACATTATTGACCCTAGAACAAGAGTAGATGCGCACTTAGTGAGCTACAAATTGGGCTCCTCTGAAAGATGGTCAGAGGTCAATAAGAATTTTTTGCATATTGTGCACAAGATGGAGCAGGGGACCTAATATAATATTGCCTAGTTCATATCAGAGAGCATCATAGATGAAGCAGGTACCCAAATAGAGAAAGGAGAGAAAATCACATCGAGGTTTATTCTCTTGCAAATTGTGTTTTGGGAGATAGGGGTTCCAGATGGTTCAGTAGACAACAAATGGAAGCATCCCATTGAGAATAACTATATGGTGCAATGGTTTTCCAAGTACACTTGCAATGGTACAATTTCAAATCCATACAAGATGCACCTAAAGAAATGGTACAAGAGGACGTGTGACACATTCAAGAATGAATGATGCATACCTAGGGAGTTGCCAGTAGTATTAGAAGGGCATAAATTTTTTTCTATAATGCAACATTTCTTCCTCGGTGTAGTTTTTTTGAACAATGGAGAAATGGAGTTGTGGTGCAAACTACCATTTGCATTCAATGTGAAATATTTCAAGAGTGCGGTAAACATAATTACAGACGCTCAATCTCTAAAATCAAATGTGGATAGGGTAGATGTCGACTACCACATGCTACGCAATACATATGGTACGAGACTAAGACATCCTATGTACAAATAATGGAATATGTTTTGATGGAAATCCATCCCATCATAACACTAGTAGTGGGAAAAGAGGCATGCCAGATGTATACCTACTTAAAACACAAGATCCAAGATAGAAAGGTGGTTGATGTGCACGATACCACCATTACACCACCATCATCAAAGAAGAAAGCTGTGAGGATACCAAAATGTAGGCGTGAGCAAATCTCTCTAGAAGAAGAAGAAGAAGAAGAAGAAGAAGAAGAAGAAATTGAGGGTGCTCTGGATCATAGTGCACAAAAAGTATGCAAAGGTGGCATCAGGTGGAAAACACTTTGTGCACTCCTCAAGTATCCCTAACTAAGGAAGCATGAAGGCCTAGCCCAATAGAAAAGGAAAAACCTCATATTATCCATGATTTGGATTAGGAGGAAGAAGATTTAGAGCATATTGTGCATGAACAAGAAGAGTATCTAGTGATGAGACCAAAATATGTCTCATTATATCGCCAAATAACACTCTTATTCTCTCTCTTAAAATCAAGCTTTCAAGTGAATTTATATGTAGTTTTAATAATGTATAGCATATTTAAGGTAGAATATATGATTTATCTTATCATCTCTTTAGAAGTCAATTTGCAATCTAATTTCTGGTATTTCCTAGTATTTCTTCTAAAGATGGAATGCAATAGTGTGTAGAAAACATGTCATAAGCAAATCTACTCCAAGTTCATAGATTGTAGCTACCAAAAGTCTTCATGTAGCTACTGAAAGGCCCAACTGTTCATAGATTGCTGTTAAATTTATGCTACGGAAAATATTCATGAAGCTACAGAAACGACCAACTAGTGAAAGTCTTTTGGTTTGTTCCAAAGTAATGTAAAGGAGCATCAAACTATTCAACCCATTCTTTGCTTCCATGTCATCAATCAAGAATATAGATCCAAACATGTGGCAATCCAAAGTCATGCATGCATGTGGCGTTCTAAGAAGAATTCCAAGTCATGGACTTAACACCTCTCCATTTTCTCTCCATGTTTCAAGGATGAGAAAATAGTGGAATAGTATTAGGAATGTTGAGTAAATAATCTCCCACTTTGTGTTCCTAGATTCAAGGGATGAGTTGCAGAAATATTCTCCATGATAAGTGGACTGTTGTAGTTAAGTTTGTTTATGATTTATTGCTTTGAATAAATTCATCCAAGAATTGGTAGTTAGTTATTGGTGTTTGGACTAAGTAAATTAGAATAAATAAAAGATCAAATTGTATTCCCCCAAAAGAGGATTTGGTTGGATGCATGAACTATAAATGTAGCCTTCCAAAATCTTGTATAAAATCTTTACCAATAAATGGAAATCCGTTCATTCTCTCCAATATTCTGAGTAAAATTATTCTAGAAGTTTTGAATTAAAGGTTACAAGTATGAATTAAGTCCTCTTCCAAGGAATGAGCTGGCCACTCATTCCAAGGAATATGGATCAATGTTTTATGTTTATTTCTTTATTATATAATTTTTCTTGTGTTGTGAATTTATGTTTTTATGTCATGTAATATTTCTTCTCGTACAATTTCTTTTGTGAACCTGCAGGTGTCTTATTTATTTTTCATTTGTTTTCAATTCAACAATTTCTTGTATGCAAGTGTGATTTCTTTCATGCAAGTTTGATTTTGATTTCTGCAAGTGTGCTCTTTCATTTATGAAAGTGTGTCTTTTAATTTATGCAAGTTTGGATTGTGTTTGAAGGAGTTGTTTTCCACAGATCTCTTTCTCCTATTGCATATAACCATTAGACACTAGCCCTCAATTAACATTATTAATGAAGAGTATTGACAAAAATCATCATTTTGGCACTGTTTCCAGGGATCATGGTGTTATTAGGAGACTCAAATTTTTCTATAATAATATTCTAGTGACAGTATAATACCTATTAGAAAATTCTATGACAGGAAGTATTTCGTGGCAGTTTCTTTAAACTTTCATTTTCTGCAAAATAGATTAATATTTCTTTTCTACAAATAGTTGAAATTTTATTCTGTAATTAGATTTAGAAACCTACAAGAGATTTCCAAAAGTAACCCCCCTCAATAAAATGGAAACATCATTTCATGTTTATTATTTTCATGCAATGAGGTTTTCCTATTCTAAAATATTTCTTGTTTGCATGTACTTTTACTTCTGCAAAGATTAAATAATAGTTCATACATGTAATAAATACAAAAAAAAAATAACTTTGTGCAGGTTAGTAGAGATAAATATTTCTATTGAATATTTGTGCAAATAGATTGGGAGGAAAAATGAAAAAAGAAACGGGGCATTGCAGAGGAGGTCAAAGAAAAAGATTTAGATGATACAAAAATTTTATGTGAAAAATAGAAGCATTTTCCAGATGCAAACTACTCATATCTCACAAATAAATGCTCAAATGATTTCTGGGTCTTTTTCTACATGTTATGATATTTCCAGATCATTTTGAATCGCTCATTTTTGTTGAAAAATGACCAAGATATTGTAGTTTGAATGCATTCTGCTAAAAAATAACATGTTGAAGATTATTTTGATAGCAACGTCTTATGATGCAAACTTCTCAAAGCTCGTAAAAAAATAGCTCAAATTTTTTTTGGGTCTTGTTTCATGCAATCTAATATTTCGAGATCATTTTGAATCACTCATTTTTGTTAAGAAACGACTAATATATCTCAGTTTAAATGCACACTACTAAAAAATAATATGCTGAAGACTATTTTTTTTCTTAATTTTTTTTTTATGATGCATGCAAGTCTTATTCTAATACTCCTCATTTTCAGTACCTGATTCATTCCATGCTACCCTCTCTGTCTCAGTTTTTGTTGAGATTTTTTTAAAATCATTTTCCCAACCACTGAAACCACTAAAAATTCCTCTGATATTTTGTAGTCAATGTTAATCCTTCTCATGACTGTAGAAAATACTGACTCAGCCAGTATATACTAATTGAAATACCAACATACCATTTGTATTCAGGGACCATACCCACATCCTCTCATAATAAACCATCCATTCCCAATAAATAAAGAAGTCCCTGAACCATTCCATTTCCCAGAACAATTTATCATTGTTTCTCAATTTCTAAACCAACTTTCTAAATTAGTTGGATGTTGCAAATACTCTGGAAGATTGCTTCCTGATTTTCCATCATGCTGAAATTTCTCAAAAGGATAGTGATTGGTTATAAAACTAGTTTACTGGCTGATCAATTACTAAAAAAACCAAAAAAACCAAAGGGGAAAGCTGAAAACTAGCAAATATTTTCTTTTCCCAAACAAAAAACTTGCACTTCAAAGTCTTTCTTGGATACATATGACTACTTCTCTTAGGCCAACTTGGTTGATGAAATAATTTTCTACTAAAAAATTTATGTTGCTGAGGCCTTGACTTCATATCTATTTGTTTTGTTCAACTGCAGACGGAAATCAATATTATATAACACAGTGAAAGCAAGGATAACTCCTGAGTATGGTATGGTAATTTCTATTTTTTTATTCTCGAATATTGTTATTTATTGTTTTAATTACAAATAGATTCACTTCTATAAATCTTGAAAAAAAGAGAAGAGAAAAAAAAAGAGATAATTTTTTCAACATCTACATGTGTAGATGAAGTCTTTCAAGTTTGTAGCAATTGAGATCTATAAGCTGCTAAAAAAAAAATACAATTTGCATGAGGGCATGTATAGAGCTAAGTGTGGGGGAGACTCACTCTCTTCCAAATCATTTGAAAAATGCATGAGAAAACAAAGAGCTAGGTAGAGGGGGAAAATATCTCTACATTATCGAAGAAAAACCTCATGAGAGCATGAATAAGAAAGAAGTAGAAATTTTATTTCTAGAAATGTCAGTTTGTTTTTATCATGAAAAGAGGAGAAAACAATTTTACAGATGTAGAAGTATTGACAAAATCAAATTCTACAGGAAGATCAATAGATTGCATGAGGTTATGTAAGAATTTAAGTGTGGGGGAAATGATGAAACCGAAATATGTCTCATTATATCACCAAATAACACTCTTATTGTCTCTCTTAAAATCAAGCTTTCAAGTGAATTTAGATGTAGTTTTAATAATGGATAACATATTTAAGGTAGAATATAGGATTTATCTTATCATCTCTTTAAAAATCTATTTGTAATCTAATTGTTGTTATTTCAAGATATTTCTTTTAAAGTTGGAATGCAATAGTGTGTAGAAAACATGTCATAAACAACTCTACTCCAAGTTCATAGATTACAACTACCGAAAGTATTCACGCAGCTACTGAAAGACCCAACTATTCATAGAGTGTTGTTATATTTCTGCTATGAAAAATCTTCATGTAGTTACATAAATGCCCCACTAATGAAAGTCTTTTGGTTTGTTCCAAAGTAATGTAAAGGAGTATCCAACTATTCAACCCACTCTTTACTTCTACGTCATCAACCAAGAATACAAATCCAACAATGTGGCAATCCAAATTCATGCATGCATGTGGCATTCCAAGAAGAATTTAAAGTCATGGATTTAACACTCCTCCATTTTCTCTTCATGTTTTAAAGATGAGAAAATATGGAATAATATTAGGAATGTTGAATAAGTAGTCTCCCACTTTGTGTTCCTAGATTTAAGGGATGAGTTGTAGAATTATTCTCCACGATAAGTGGACTGTTGTAGTTAAGTTTAGGATTTATTGCTTTGAATAAATCTACCCTAGAATAGGTAGTTCTTAGTGTGTGGACTAAGTAAATTAGAATAAAGAGAAGATCATATTGTATTCCCTCAAAAGAGGAGTTAGTTGGATGCATGAACTATAAATACAACCTTCCTCACTCTTGTATAAAATATTTACTAATCAATGGAAATTAGTTCTTTCTCTCCAATATTCTAAGTAAAATTATTTTGCAAGTTTTGAATTAAAATTTACAAGTATGAATTAAGTCCCCTTCCAAGGAATGAGCTGGCCACTCATTCCAAGGAAGATGGATCAATGTTTTATGTTTATTTCTTTATTCTTTAATTTTCCTTTTGTTGCGAATTTATGATTTTATGTCATGTAATATTTCTTCTTGTACAATTTCATTTGTGAACCTGCGAGTGTCTTATTTATTTTTCATTTGTTTTCAATTCAACAATTTCTTTTATGCAAGTGTGATTTCTTTCATGCAAGTTTGATTTTGATTTCTGCAAGTGTGCTCTTTAATTTCTACAAGTGTGCCTTTTAATTTATGCAAGTTTAGATTGTGTTTGAAGGAGTTGTTTTCCAAAGATCTCTTTCTCCTATTGCATACAGCCATCGGACACCAACCCTGGATTGACATTATTAATGAAGAGGATTGACGACACTCATCAACCATTACAAGAAGAGGAAGTCCAAGATGAATATCACATGCATAAAGAGGAGCGTAAAGAAGCGCATGAAGAGGTGTGCAATGAAGAGGTGTCACATGAGAAAATATTATGTGAGAACCAAGGTTTAGGTGAGGAGACATATCATGCACATTATGATATTGCGCAAGAGATACCGTGTAGGCAGTGTGCATCTAGATAAAGGTAGAGGAAACCACCACAAACACCCCCAAGGGTGTCATACATAGATGACATGAAAAAGATTTTTAGGGCCATATTTTAGAGTTTAGTGCCCATCGACCAATTTTTTTTTTGTGACATGTTTGATAAGGATGAGGCCCACCAGTGCGCATGGAAGATGCTCTCCTGGGCAATGCAGACTCACATGGAGGAACCAGACTTTGAGGTAAATAAAGAGTTAATTTTGGAATTGAATTTGAAAAGGAAACTAAGGTGGTCTTCCCAATAATAGACTCCGCACAAATTTTGGATGAGCAAGAAAAAAATTCTATCATAAAAATGGCTAACGAGGTAGGAAGAAGAAATATCAAAAAAGGTATCACAATAAGAAGAATACAGAAGGACATGGAAAGAAAGGATAAGAAGAATAAGAGATTGGCAGAGGAGTTGAGAGACACAAAGAAGGGAATGAAAAATGTATATAATAAAGTATCCAATCTTGTAAATAATATTGTGCACACATATCCAGATAGTATAGCGCATGTAAGACCCGACCACAACACAAAGATGGAGTACTTAGAAGAACTAGTACAACTAATACTAGTAAAGGTAAATAATGGGAATGCACCTACAACAAAAGAGATGGCTAGTGCTAATAAATCCAAGGTGGAGAAAAAACTAGAAGAATATACAACACTTGGCACTGAGCTAAAGGAAGTTACGCGAAAGGACGAAGGAGTTTTGTAAACTTTCAGGATACTTTGACAATCTAGAATGCACACATTGTAGAAGATGAGACAAAATTGAAGAATCTACATGCCTCACTATTGAAAAATAGGGCCTATCATGAGAAGGTGTTACAATAAGTCAGTGAAAAGATAGAAGCAATAAAGACTAAGCACAACAAGATTGAAGACATGCTTGAAAAATTCTAAATAATGGTAATACACAGGGTAGATAGTTTAGAGGGTATCACCAAAAAATGGGATGTCATAATAAAAGAGTTGCATGGAAAATAGATGAATTGACCCCAACAAAGATTCTAGATATAGTTGAGATAGCTCTAGACAAGGTACCTAGTGAGCTTGAAGAGTGGAAGTAGCTGAAGAAGGGGATGAGCCTAGAGTTCCCAGAACTTCTTGCATCGCCATAGCCTAATTTTTGATGCGCGCATAGGGACATTATTTATTATTTTATATTAGAGTATTGCCCATATTATTTTAGAAATTATTCCATTCTTAAGATATTCTTTCATTCTTGTATTGCCGAGGATGAACAATATCCCTAGTGTGGGGTAATGTTAGATTGAGGAAAGGGGATAAGTATGAGCTATGCATGAAAACAAAAAGGATAAATACTACAAGTACAAGATAGTGTACCAGGGTGTGTGTAGAAGGAAGAAGAAGAGTACATGTAAAAGGTTACACAGGATAGTGAGAAAAATAGAGAATGGCTAAAAATGGGAAAAACATGGGTTGACGTGACAAGCAATGAAAAACTATAAATGGATAAAAGTAATGTTAAAGCACATGTAGGGTGTTGGATATAGATAAAATACGCATGGGCAGATGTAACTAAATATAACATGGCATGAAGGTCAAGTAATATATTAATAGCACACATGGATAAAGAACAACTAGTTGAAGGCAAAAGCGTAGATCAAGGGCACATGCAAGCTAAGTATATAAGAGTCTATTAGCAAGTTGAAGCATTGTAAAGCAGTGAAGGACAAGTTCCCACCATCTATATATAGTTGTCATGTATGTGTAATAAGGGGTACAATGATATGTAGTGTAATAATGCGAGTGTGAGAACTTTTATGAGAGCTATGTTATGTTTGTAATGTTTTGTGAGATGTGTTATGTTTGTAATCTTTTGTGAGATATTGATATTAATGGAATGAATGATCAAATCTTCTTTCTGTTGTTATATTTTTTTATGATTTCCATTATGTTGTCTTCTATTCTATGTTGTGAAATGGATTATGCTGACTATACATCTTGCATGATCTAACAAAGAGGGACCTGGTAGGTTGTGTGCATTTCAGGTGAGCACTTGGACATCAATATGAGTTATTTGTCAATGCGCCAGACTAAGTGATGCTAATAAATAAGAATACATTACTTGCAATAATAAAAGGATGGATGCACTTGAAAACAAATTTTTTTGAGTGGAAATGTTTGTGATTTTAGTGCTAGAAGGATCACCAATATTATACATTTTGAGCATGTACTTAAGAATTTGGATTTCTAAAAGATAAGGAATGATTTTCTTCCAAGAATTATGATTTGATGGAGAATAAATATTTAAGGTGTGTGTAAAGATGTGTCCAAAGCCATAATTTCATCAATGATGTTGAAGGGAATTTACACATCTGATGGTTTTTTTTATGATGTTTATGAATGAAAATAAGGAGGTTTTCATGAAATACACTATCCAATTCGTTCCACAAATTTGGTTTCCTTATCCAATTCTTTCTACATATGGGAAATTTTGCTTCCAACATAAAGGGAAATGCTACATCAATGGGAACCAATGGTTGAAATCCAAGAAACACCTAAAATAGGCTATGTTCTATGGAGCTATGAAGAGCTTAATTGTAGCTATGTTCGACATACACAAGACTTCCATTCCATGTGTGAAGATGTTTAGAGTGATACATCCAAAGAAGATTCCCATTGGTTTGGGGTGGAATGAAGTGGAATTTTTAAATTTTGTATCTAAACCTATGCTTCATAGAAGGCCAAAATGAACCTAAACATGATCAATGAACAATATTATAGTTTCCTTTGTTGAGATTGTCTTCTTATAAGGTGCTAAGATTTCCATTTTTGAGAACTTTTCAGCCACCACAAGAACACAATCATGGCCATGCCTAGTGGAAGGAATATCTGACATTAAATCCATTGAGACTGACTCCCATGGTGTTCTTGGAATTAGAAGAGGGGTGCAAAGTCCCTGATTTTGATTGGTTGGCTTGGAAAACAAACAAGCTGTGTAAGACTTGATATATTTGGTAACATCATGATAGATATTTTACTAGTTGAAATGATTCTACAAGATTGCCAATTTTTTCTCTACTCTAAAGTGACCTGCAACATGAATGTAGTGAGCCTCCTAAATTAATTTTAGATTTTCCTTACAAGAACACAAAGGTTTAACATATGGCGTAGAAACCCTCCATGTAAATGACATCCCAGAACATTTTTTCCAACCCCTAGTCCCAACTTAGATAATCAACAAACTTGGTTGGAATTCCCTTTTTATATGAAGAATGTTGAGATGGAGATGTTGTAGATAGGTGGAACCATATTTGGTGATAATCATTTTGTTCCTTTCCTTGGGTCTGCATGAACTTCAAAGGATTATGATTTCTGCATATGATAGTCTCTTTTCACAGAATGTGGTGGTTCCACTATTTGGAGTCTTACATAATAGCATATAACTCTTTGTCATATGTTGGGTACCTATGTAGTGTGTCAGATAAGGTCTCACTTTATCATGTCATAGAATCTATTTCCCACGTTTGGTGAGGACTACACTGAGTGCATATTCTAAAGCATTTGATCTCAAATGATTAATATAGATCTAGAAATATCAAATTTTTTGTTGAAACATAGTATCTCCTTCATCCGTGTAAATGCCTTTTGTTGTGCATGTGCAAAAACTTTACTTTTTCTCTTTCATGTGTCACCTGATTCAAAGGCCATGTAATGTAAGAAAATCCAAGTACAAACCTACAATGAAAGTAAGATAATTCCAAATAAACTTTGAAGTTCATTGAGGGTCTTTGAGTCTGACAAGTTTAAAATGACATGTATCTTTTCTAGGTCCAAGTGTAGATCGTCCTTGTTGACGATGTATCACAAGTATTTGATATTATTTATGCCAAAGGAACACTTCTCTATGTAGGCATTGATATTATGTTGACACAAACGTTTGAAGAACCTATTGGATATTTTGAATGTTTGAATTTCATATCTTATTGAAGCAAGAATATCGCCCATGTAAACAACCATAAATGAATAAGTGAAAATTCACATGACATCGTTCATAATCCTCATCAATGTAGGCAGTGTGTTTATCAACCCAAAAGGCATGACCAACCATTTGAAAAATACCTTAGATTTGAAGGTAGTACTCCAAAATTTTGTTGGATTGATGAGAACTTGGGGGTAACCTAACTTCAAATCAATCTTCGCAAAACACTTAGCTCCCTTGAGTTGGTCCAGGAAGCCATCAATCCGTGGAAGTGGGTATCCCTTTTTCACTATGATTTTATTCAGGGCTCGATAATCAACAAAAAACTTCCACGTATCATCCTTATGTTGGCAAGAATAATTGGGCTCCTACAAGGTGATGCACTTGGTCGAATGCACTTCTTTGACTTAGATCCTAAATCTAAGACTTGATTTCTTTATTCTCAAGTACTTAGAATTTGTAAGGGGACCATTTAGAAGTGGGGTTCCAAGGATCAACTCAATTGGATGCTTCACTTGACAATGCAAAGGCACACCTGTTGATCATTTGAATACATTTGCGTCTCCAGTTATCATCTAATCTATTTGTTCCACTGCATTGTTTGGCTTGATGGCATAACTCTTGTGGTCACTGCAACGTTTTGCTTATTCTTAACCTTGATCATGAATAAGACAAAGGTCCTAGTTTGAACAATCAACTTATGACACTATTTTCACTGATCAGATCCATTAGATTAAAGGGGCTACCTTTCGTATGTAATAACGCTTACAACCTAGAGTGATGATAAACTCCTAGGCCCATCTTCATAGATACCATGGTGATCCTACACGTATGGATGTCCAAGAATAACATCACAAACATCCACGGGTATAATGTCACATACCACCATATCCTTGAATAGTTTGATTGAATAGGTAAGGTGGCATTGTTAATTCACATAGATGTCACTTCCTTGATAGACCTAACCAATGTAGTATGGTTTGGGGTGAGGAGTTACCGAATCTATCCTCTTTACTATTTACATATATATCAAATTATTTTGATTCCCACTATCTAGGATAAATTGACGAACCATACCATTTATCCACATATGTGAGTGAGTAATTCATTCTCCATCCTCTTTTGATGGACACTCTTGGTTATTTGTGGAGGATTCTCCAACATCTAGCTATCGTGACTTTGTTAGTAATTTTTTATGGCTTGATAGTCCATTGTGTCATGGTACTTAGTCTTATGATGCTCACACCACATTCCCATGTCTTTTCATTTCATTTCTTTCCATGCATGCTTCTTTTCCTAGTTTTGTAGTGGTGCATCCTTTCCTTGTTGCTTGGTATCAGCTTCCCCTTTCTTTGAATATGAAGGATCTCCATTTCCCATGATGCTTGGAACTTTCTTCAACTTTTGCAAGAGTATTGATGTTTATAAACTTCCTCTTCTAGGATGTGACATTGCAATTTTCTGTGATCTTTGAGAATCTGATGCTTTTTGGTTTCCCGTGCACCCAATTTTACGGATAGGGTATGATACACATTAGTGTAGTCTTGTACTGTTTAATTGCAACCCTAACGCAATTGGTGTAGTTTCTTGAATCGCTCCTCTTAGTTCTTCACTAGATAATATTCCTCTTTGATATTCTCTAAAAACAACATGATGTTTACGGGGATCTCATATTAACCTTTACAAAATCATTATCATCATCTTATAAGGAATATGATTCCCACCATTTTTTGACATGCAAAGAAGCTTTTAGATGTGAAAACACTTTTCATCATCATAGAAATTATTGACAGAGAAATGTGATTCTAGTTGTTCGATCCATTTTTGTAATTCATCAACATCAAATTTTTGATCAAAATTTGAAATCTCAAAATTTACTTACGCATTAGAGAGCGTTGGGCCAGCAAAGGAACAACTTGATATGGGTGCAATTGTTGAGGTGGGGTCAGTTGCAGGGACAAACTATGAGATTACATTGACAATCTGTGCCATCATCCCTCCTCCACTTCACAAGGGCTTCATCAAGTAATTATTTAATGGGATCTCCTATTTCCTCTTGCATAATTTGAGGTTGTTTTAAGCAACAAACAAGATAATTTGAACGATAATGATAATCAACACCATGCTTCTTTTATTTTGACCTAATTCATTCTAGCATGCAAGAGTGGAACTAAATTGCTCCGAATCCATTGATCTAGATTGATATGCAACTAGGTGAACAACACACTAATGATGGTGTTTAATGTGTTAGAACAATAAATTCATACTGCATGAACTCTAGATACAAACAAGTTTTATTGTAATTCAAAATGTATACAAACTAGAAAACTCCATAAGAGAGATGTATGCCCGGAGATCTATCTCTTTGTTTAAAAAAAACCCAACCTGTCATATTAATATTTTTTTTATAGTGCTCCTTGTTGGGGTCATATATTCTATCCCATTGATCCAGTTTTCTTACTCAAGATCTGTTGGAAAGATGATGGATCAAACTCAAAAATATTCACTATAACCATAACACATCGGATATCATCATTTAGTTTGAAGCCCAAAAATGCTTTGAAGACCCCCAAACATATAAATTACCAAAAGCTGCTAAAAATATATTTTTAGGATTTTCCAAAAGTAAATTTTCAGAAATCTTGTTCTAGATGACAATTAATTTAGTTCCTTCTTCAACTAATTTTTCTCCATAATCATTTTTGACCATTATAACTAAAGAAAATGAAGGCATCACTGACGCATTGAAATAAATTGCTCCTTGTGTGTTCTCTACCTAAAGGTAATATTGATATACCCTATTTGTGACACTTGTGGTTCATCACATTGTCAAACTTGAAAATATTCTCCTACCTGTGGCATATGGACCCACTATAGGTCATGCAAGCTGCTTGTGGTGTTCAACTCACACACTTGTATGTGGATGGAGTTATTAATGATGGTTCCCTTGTTAGTAACTTTTTGTCCTGACCAACCCTGATTGATTTTATTGGGGCTTTCATATTGGTGTTCATCTCAAAAATTTAGATTTTTTTTGTTATTCTAAATGTAATTATCATGCTCAAGAATACCTAATAGCTCATCATTGATGTTTGTGTTGGTACACACAATTGCCTCTCAAGCTTCATAACAAATGTCTCTAGTTTCGAGATTGTAGTTATTGTACCATATTTGAAAAACATAAGTTCACTGAATGGTCACTAGGAAGGTTGTTGGTTGACGCAACCCACTATTGTACCCCTTTGAATTTAAACGTTATCTTAGCGGTTTGTAATGCTAAAGACTAACTCGATACAAAGGAAAACAAAAAACTTACTTGAAAAACCCAAGTTAAAATAATGTTTTTGTAAATCAGGGTTGCTTGGCAGAGACACTATGAAAATAAAGTTTCATTGTCAGTGACCCTTTCAGGAACAAATATAAAATAGAAATCAATTGTTCGCTTCAATGTCATGCGGAAGTATTGTGAGAAACTCTGCTCATTTTCACAATCAGCCCAATAATCTTACCTGTAGAGCATATGACAATGAGCACTCCCAAGAGTACCTTCAATAATACCTTGACTACTAGCTGTAAACATAACTCCGTTAACAATTTATCATTTATGTATTAGGGAAGTCGATAGAGTCAGCCAATAAACCTACATGCCTGTATGCATGCGAAGGTTGGAAATTGAAAGAGCCAACTTCAATTGCAACAATTGCTTTAGTTCCTTCTTTAAATAACCTTTTTCCATAGCCATTTCCATGAATTCTCCTATATAGACAACTAAGGCAGCGTTGACGTGTTTGAAACTAATTGATCCTATCATTTGTAGCTGAGGGTAGTGTGTGTATATATATATATATAGAGAGAGAGAGAGAGAGAGAGAGAGAGAGCTCTATTTGTTAGGAAAATTTAATGGTCAATACTCACTTAATTTAGTATATGATGTGTTATTAGTATAAAATAGGAGTTTGAGGAAGTGATAATAATAATAATTATTATAGTATAATTCTTCAAATTTGTGACCTCTCTTACAATAGCACAAGCTCCTCACCACTAGGCCAACTCAAGTATAATTTATCTCTCATATAAATTCCTATATGAATAAAAGTTTTAATATTATTATTTGTGAAATCTGGTTTACTGGTTTGATTTGGTATCAAAGCATCTCATGTTCCCGAGCAAGATGTTGATTTAATCACAACGGGGCAATTTAATCTTCAGATAGCCCTCTGCATGGTAGTTTCACGTAGGATTATTCCATATTTTTTTTATTCGTGAATATTGGTTTTCTGAGATCTTTGATCGAGTGCAAACATACTCTGGCATCGCCCCTCATTTGTATTATCAGATTTGTTTCTGCAGAAAAGGATTTATTATTTCCTATCACAATCTTATTTACAGTTTTTTAGTCAAACGCCTTCAGCTATTTGGACGGCACACGTATGTTGAAATGCCTGTGGCTTTCTGTTCCACATCGCCTGTGATTTTTCCCACATTCCATAAGACGTAAAGATACCTGTGTTATTACTTAACTTGTAGCTCTCTCAATCAGGCCATTATTAGTTGGTTGATCGAATCCAAATAGGAAGTTCGATAGCCATTCTCTAAAGCTTGTTCCCGAAGTTGATGCAGTCCCAACTTCACACAACATACCATTACCACCTCTCATGATCTGGCATCTCTCTCATAGGATTCGTTACAGGAGTTGTTTCACAGCAGTATTTAAATTTTATTACTTTAGTATTGTTTGTAGTGTCCGTCATATAGTTGATGTGGAAACTAACATGTTTTTTATGTTTTTAATTGCCTAAGTAGAAAGTAATTGAGATGTTAATTAAGGAACTAGAGTTGTTGGTTGTCTTAAAATAAAGCATTTTGTCGATTTACGTTAAAAAGTAATTTAATATTACTTTTTAGTCGTGTTATCATTTATAGCCTATTGTTGTCACTAGCGAAAAGTGTATATCATTTTTAGAATCATTAGTGGTCACCTTAAATGCGAGTGTCAATAATTAGTTAATTCTCACGTCATTGCATTAAATCCAATCTTTAATTGGATTTTGTGTTAATTGTCAAAATAAAAAGTTAAAAGTCATATTTTTGTCATTAAAAGTGTGCAAAAATTAAAAAATTTGCTTCTATTTCAATTGGACACATTATCACTTGTACGCAACGTCCAAGTCTAAATTGTGGAGGGTATTGAAATTTTGAGCCTCATGATCACACTTGGTAAGTAAGTAGCGAGTTAATGGAGGATAGAAGCAACAAAGGTAGGAGGTCGAACAACGACTTCTAGTCTGCCACTAGCGGCGCCGCATATATCTTTAGTGGCATTTCAATATGATTTCAATATTTGCTTTCGGCTTTGATGTGGTTTTTTGAAATAAGAAGAAAAGTACATGCTTGTTCAAATTTGTAATAAGTGAGCTAAAGCTTCCTATATTTTTTCCCTTATGTAAGATAGTGATGAGAGCTAATAAATGTACTACATTATCATGATATGTAGGTTTGTGGTTGTCCTGTAAATCCATCTTTGTAAGTTTGTGATCACCCTATAAAACCATCTTTGTAGGTTTCTGGTTGTTATGTAAAACCATCAAGTTTTGGTTGATTGTTAATCACTTGCAAAACTATCATGTTTGGTTGTTGGTAAACCACTTGTCAAACCATCTTGTGTTTGTTTGTTGGCAAACCACTTGCAAAATCATCATGTTTGGTTGTTGGTAAGCCATTGTAAAACCATCCTTTTTGGTTGTTGGTTAGCCACCTATAAAACCATCCTTGAAGTTGTTGATTGTCCTGAAAAAACAATCTAGATCACGAGTAAGCATCAAGGTGGCATGTTGCAGTATTAATGTTTTCCTCATGTTCGCACTAAGGGGGGGATGTTAGGAAAATGTAATGGTTAGTACTCACATAAATTAGTATATGGTGTGTGTTATTAATATAATTGTGATATTAAAAACAAGCAATATATAATACAATTATTTGTGATTAATCATATGTAATCCATTGGAAAGACCATGGAAACTCACTCCACCCACAATAGATATGAAAATAACAGAACTGTTTGTACGTGGTCATTGATGACTCTTGATTATTTGAAATCTACACTCTTCCTTCCTTTTAAGAATTTCACTTTCACATTTCCCCTTCCATCTCACCATTTGAATAGGTTTCAATCCTCTCTCATGAAAGCTTATGCTTGAGGGTCATTTTCCTGAGACTAAAGTACTAAACTGCTATTACTGCTGCCGTCAAGGCCCAGAAATGCAGGTTGTAGTTTTTGACAAAGGATAGAATTACAAAATTGATACCCAAATTCTAGGCACCTCTAAATCCCTATTACAAAAATATAATTATTATCCATGAATGAATTCATTCTTCCTGCTACAAACAGATTGCAAGTTCTTTTTGATCGTGTATCTTACTCATTTCATTATCGATCTATATGAGAAGTGATACCTCTACTGGAAATGAATAGGAAACATAATAGTTTTTGTGGACATTCAAGATTGAAAAGTTTGTAATCCAGACGTTTAAATTTGAATTTCTGTGAAATAAATATATACACCATTAACAATGGGTAAAATTCAAGGTACCCAAATAGATATGCAAGATGGAAGGACTAAGATTATCAGATGGAAGGATGAAGACGATAGGTGTTAGGGGAAACTATCCATGTTGGTTTGAAGAGTGACCCATTATTTTCAATTTCATTTAAGATTAATAGACGAATTGGAGATGAAAATGCTAAATAGAATGGAAACAATATATGAAAAAACAACATATGACAACTAAAACGAACAATAACGGTTACCTAAAAATTTTAACATAAGAAAGGCTTATCAGCTAAATATTTTGTAAAAATGATAAAGATACATTTTGACCTTATGATTTTTACCTCACTCCTCGTTCAGGACATAAAAATCATTATAATTTAGGGTAACAGTATCTATCGTGCATGATTTAACTGTAGTTTTAAGATGAACCTTTTGTTCGGTTGTAGGTTGAGGTGTTTGTGAAATGGTAGCGGATATAAGGATCCTTCTTGCGGGGTTGCAAGTTAGGAGGAAATTGTGAGATGAAAAGATTAGGCATGTCAGAAGTGTTGATTCTAATGTTAATATTATAAGGTTCATCATCATCAGAATCCAATAATTTGGGAGGCATGTGCCCGACCAATTTTGGATGACCCGCATTACTGCAAAGAGACTCAATGGGATAGTTGAAACATTGATATTCACAGAATGGGATAGGTGATAGTTCTTGGAGGGTTGGGAATTTATACATCCCCTTTTGTTGGAGATTATCATAATTCTAGGAATTTGGGTCACCTTGGATTTTATAGATTATCCCTTGGTGTACAAACTGTACATATTGATACATAGAAGAGGTGACCGCACACATGCGGTGGGTCCAAGGTCGATCGTGGATAATGTTGTAAGATAAGGGAAAGTTGAAGACCATAACCTTCACATGCACTGTCTAGGGAAAAACAGTGATAGGAAGCCAAATACAACCCATGGGAAACATTTTTCGATTATCATACCATTGAAAATTAGTACATGTGGCCTTGAGATTGTCTATTGAGTATCCTAGAGCTTTAATAAGGTCTAGAGAGGCCACATAAGTGCCAACACCCTCGTCAATGAGGGCACACTAGACTATGTTTTGGATAATTTACATAGAAATAAAGAGTGGAGGGTCGTCCACCTGCAACAAGAATTCGTCTGGAATCATGGCCGCTACGTGGAAATGGATGCAATTTTGGACATTGGTGGTTCAGTCCGTATAAATGGAAAGTTCCTCGCACCGATGACAAATACTTTCTCCCGAACCATGCAACATAGGAGACTTCCCCAAAGTAGGAGGGGAGGGTATGTTCATATCAAACAATGTAGTCAGAAGATGCTCATGATGGTGAGGTAACATGCACATGAGATCTAAAAAGGGAATTGGGACAGAAATTTGAGACAATGCTTCCAAAGGATCCCACTCATCATGGATGATTTGAGCAACAGGATGAGAGTGCTTCGAATCCTCAAAAATAGGTTCAGAAGGGGGAGGAGAATTTAGAGATACTTCAGAAATATCCATTTTCTTATGCTTGACGCCATCGGTCCAGACAAAGGCGTCTGTGGTTGGAGAAACTATTTGAGATGCCTTCGACCCTATAACATTTTTGTTATAGGGACTGATGGCATCTATGGAAGATTGGGGTTTAACTTTAGGAGTTTGATTTTGGAATACACATGGGTAAATGAATCTGTGAGTCTTAGGTTGAGCCAATGGAGGAGGGTATTCTAGCTCTATATGCTATTACACGCCTCACATCATTTATAGACACTGTGTTCTCAGGGGGATAATTGGGATCAACCATGTTTGTTGTGGAATTTTTTAGCTTCTTAGAGTATTCACCTAAACTATGATTAGGCACAAGGCCAGAGAAAAATTTTAGTTACTCATTAGCTTGAGTAAGGGAAATATGACGATCCTTTTATCTTTGAGCATCACGAGCCTTGACTGCTTCAGTCAAGTGCTCTCTAGAGATGGCCTCATGGTCGAATTAAGGGCCTAAGAAGAAATTGATGGCATTCGTGTGGAGGGCATGATAGTTCTCATTAGAATGGCCCCAATTGGCATACAACCAATAGAATTTATTTTCATCATGCCATTGTGGGATATGTCGAGAAGGATCAAGGATCTGTTTAAATGGTTGAGGCATACACTTTCTCAACTCATCCTTAGTTAATGGCTGATAATGACAGGTTGGTTCTTATTATTATTAGTTTTTCGGTCAATAGCAAAGACATTCCTATTTATAGAAGCCATAAGAGGAAGGGTATCTGATACCCCATCATTCGTGGCAATCTTGTTCTTTGATTTTAGTAAGATTTGTATCTTTTTAGTTTCTTGGTTCTTCAGAGGAGCATTCTCAAATTCCCTCATGAGGTAATCTTGTCTTTTAGCTTGTTTGAAAGCTTTGTCGAGGGAGGTAGGAGAAAATGACCTAACCTTATACTGAAGGCGAGGTTCTAAGGCTCTAAGGAAGAGTTGGACAAGATTATCATTTGGCATATTGTGTTTTTCTTTCGCAGATAAAGTATTCCAAGGCTAGATGAAAATTTGGGATGATACATTCTCATATTGTTTGCAGTTGATGAAAGCATTGATGTTATTTTCAGGTAAATCATGGTATTGAATTTCATTAACTAGAGATTCTAACTCCACAATGGACTTAGGGGTAAAGTGTGATACCAGTCTAAAGAATCTTTGGTAAGATTCTTAGCTAAGAGTTTAGTGGTGACACAATAATTGACTTTGATCTACTCTTTATAAAGGTTTCCAAAGGCCTTAATGTGTAAGGTAGGATCGGTTGACTCATCATATGAGATAGAAGGGGAAATGCCTCCAATATCCATACTAGCAATGTAACGTGCTAGTGGCTCTTGTTGGACTGCCATTAAGACTTATTTTTGAATGAGAGGTTGGGCAATAGGTGCCCCATTAGGACCATTGAGTAAGGGTGGGGGAATTGTACCCCAAGAGCCTGTGTTAGGACGGTTAACCATTTGGACCATATTGAATTACATTTGATGGAGTTGGGGCTTAGTGGAATTTTTTTTCTGAATCATCTTATTTATGAGATGAAGGATAAGATTAGTGGGATCAGAGCTAGAGGAATTTTCAAATGAACCTGCCATAATAGCCTTCCCACTATCCACTTTATTGTTAAGTCTATTAGATACAAATTCAAGAAGGCGTTTTTGGATTTTTGACTCAGGTTCCCCTTTATATTGAGGGAATTTATCTAGGAAATTTTGGATCTGAGGTGTCCTCAATTTGAAATTATTATTCTTCATCACCTAAGATGCTACTTTTGTGAGTGTTGTACTTTTCCCTATTAGCTCCTATTACACAACAATTTTAGTAGAAAGGAAAACTAGATTTTGGGTGATTAATTTATGAAAATGATTGTTCACCAAAGTTGGAGATCCCCAGGCCAAGATACCACATGATGGAGTGCTTATCTGACCTAGAAGAAGCCTGGAAAAATTGGCTACTGACATAATCATCCTTGCAAAAAGTGTTTCACAGGGGCCGAAGGTGCTTGTGGTAAAGTTTGGGCAGGACAAACAAGATTAGCCCTATAAATGAGATAGGGGCCAATAGATTTTGTGGTGAGGTTAGGCTAAGAAAAAGAGGATTGACCCTGTATAGAAATGATAGATGGGTTCGATGGTGTCTAGAGGGATTGATTTTTAGGTTTTTTTGAAATTTTTAAAGATTGAAACATGAAAAAAATGAGTTTGGATTTTTTTAACATTTTTTTCTTGATTAGAAGGGACAAAATAAATTTCACATCGAGTTCACCAAGGATGTATAACGGGAAAAAATATGTCTAGGCATCATGCACTCTAATCATTCGTTCAACCATGGTATTCGAGGCAAAAAGTGAGGAACACACCAAGATTGACAAAAAACAAATAGAATTAAAGAGGGCACATAGAAAAATCTATATAGATATAGGGTCAGTCAACTATCCCTATTCGGTCAATAGGGAAATCTCCAATCTACCCCCTTCATTTCAAAAAGTGACCCACTATGGTTGCATACCCCAAAGTAACTATCCCTTACACTAGGAAAAACTAAGGTTTCTAAGACCTTAGGTTGAAGAAGAGGAAGGAACTCTATGGAGGTATCATAACTATGGGGGTAAATGAGAGATATGATAAGCATGAAAAGTCTATGCTAACCTAAGGAAATCATGTAACATAAAGTAAATAATTCAAATACAATATGCTAACCTAGCATTTCCATAAAATACTAACCTAATATAGAGTATGTATCGAATGTAGGAACTACTCTATACAAAATGAAAAAGTGAGTTAGAGCATTTCCTGTTGGGGGCGTTCATTGATGCATATATCTCCCAAAGGACCATACACAAAGAGAACAAATTTCAGGTGGAGAAGGGGAAAAATCCAGTCCTAACTCACTAAAGATGACCCAAAAGTGAAAGCAAACCAATCCAAGCAAGAAAAATCTCCAAGCTACTTAGAGTCATTATGTAAGAAATCCAAAAACTAAGCGAGAAGGTGCAAGTTGGCGCAAGAGAGTGAAGTAATGGAGAGTTCCTTTGTGTAATTGTTAAAGCCCTTTATATCATCCTCTAATGTGCTAATGAGAGCTAGGGTATTTATATCATCAATGAGCTGGGGTAGTTGGTTTTGTCCTTTACTCTACAATGACTAGTTTTTAAACATGGAAATATTCATTACATTGGCTTAAGATAAATTCATGGGTCATCGTTAACAGGAAATTAAAGAATGGTCACCTATATAAAAAATTATCCTTTATGTACTGATTTCACCTTGAATACATAAATAAGTTGCTGAATCAAGATGTGGTTCATTTACTTATTTATCTTAAAATTAAGGGTTAAAAATGAATAATATAGTTAAATTAATTAATTTGTATTTATGCACAAATAATAATATACCATAATTGACAATTTACAAGATAGAATATAAAAAATGATTTCTAAGAAGATGAAAAGATAAAAAGAGGATGCACTTCTCTAATTGCATACTCAACAAGATGAATGTGCAAGCTAGAAATTATCTGTTAGTGCTTTGTCTCTAAATTTGAGAGTGTGAAACTGAGGAAGAATAGATCCATTGGATATGAACAAAACCATTTCGAAGTTCCATGCTTGTTTTTTGTTTTCAAATGGGTATGTGTTGCACTCCATAATTTTATGTTCTTGTGAAAACACTACAAATATATATTTTTTGAAACCGTAGGTGTCGCACATGTGCACAACCTTATGTATGATTTAGAATAGCTTGAAATGCAAACACTAACCAAAGATAAGATAATATGTAAACGAGTTAGCAGTTGGCTTTGCGTGCAATCCATACACTATACATATTAGCAATATTTCAAAGAGGCTCAAACTACATACAATTATGCACCTAGCACATGTTATCTATATAGATGCAACTAACTATAGAAATTTAATCACTTGTTAATGTAATAATGGTTTGGTTTGTTTATATTGACATGGATTGGATGATATTTATATTTAGAAGCATGACTATGTATCCTAGTTGAGTGTGCTTCAGACTTGTGTAAGGTATGCTCCTAGAGTGTAATATTGATTTATAAGAATTTAGGAGTACCTGGAGGACTTTAGAAATCATATTGTAATATGTTCTCTTAAAAGTGGCAAGAGGATGCTAGGTGAATAAATGAGTGCATTTGACTTGCTTATATAGGTTTTTGTAAGTATACTTTTGTATTAAGGGCAACCTATGAGTAAATTAATGACCCATATAAAGATATCAAAACAATAAAGTGATTGTTAGGTGGCAACTAATGACACTGTAAACTTCAAACCCAACCATTAGATAGTTTGGTCCTAATTTCTTGTTGAATTGTACTTCAAATTTTGATTACAACTAATAATATTGATCCTACCCTACACGAAAAATATATTATTCAAACATTATATCACTAAACTAAATGTTCTTACAATCATCCTTATAGATTGTGTATGGAACTGTCAGCATGGTCTAAATGATGGCTAACTTTGGGTAGCTTGCACTAAAATAAAGCATTTTGTCGATTTACATTAAAGAGAATTATTAATAGGATAGGTTAGGTTTTTTCCTTTGTATGTAGCATTACTCTGATACCGGGGAATTCTCTTCCCCTTTTATACATTGATAATTCCACGCCGGTACAATGTTGCATTATTCTGAACAATTTTAGTCCTTGTTTTGATGATCTTATTTATTATTGAGGTAAATGTCCTCAGTATACAAATAAATAAACCAATTTTAATCCATGTTTTAGATGATATTTTCTATTGTGTAGGTTCAACCTCCCATGGACATAGATCAAAATTGTGACCTATGCACTCTCAGTCAAGCAATCAACTAGAGTAGATCAACCATTACATTGTATTCTTTTCTATAATAATTATTTGGGAAAAAAATTAATCAATATGCAAACATATATTATGTTTATATACAACCCTAAATAAAGCTTAATTATAATTCAAGCATCTCAATGAAAATCTTGGCAAAATGTATTTGTAGACTATAATATTATATTTTATAATAAAATTGGGAAAAAATGGAAGTATGAGAAAATGCAATTATTATTTTTATTGGAGGATATTGAGAAAAGAATAGGAAGATTGGATGCGGGAAAAGCATTATCGATCCAGAATATAAATGGGCCAATACATTTAAGCGTGTTTGATTACAGAATAAGAAATAAATAAATTGCCCAATACGGCGTAACAAAATGAAATGTAAAAAAATAATTGTACGAATTCAGCTTGGAGCTTCAATAAGTTGATCTGCCACAAAGTTTTGCATGAATTCATACAGATGATCAACCTCAGCTTCTTCAGGTGGCAAAGGAACGTTCAAATCTAATAGCTTATGCTGCCTTAATGTTGATGGAGAAACTCGGCTGTCTATGATAATTATGGACTCCTGCTGCGGAAATTACGTTGAATTAATGGAAGTGCCTGCTAAGAAAACACGGGTTGCATTGGGCGTGGTGTTGAGATAAACATGGCGTACTGGGAACTGTAGATTTGGAAAACATGTTGGAGTTTTTCCAAGAGGGAACACCGTTACGACGATGGAGGGAGGTGTGATTGATGTAGCAGGGAAATTTTTTGCGGCCCTCGAACCTTTCAGCGCTGTCATACGCCAGCCACACTCGATGTTTCTTGCTCGGATCTCTGATATCTACTGCGAATCGACAGCAAGAAATTTTTCTTACCCCTCTGTAATCACTTCTTCTGGTGGCGGCCTCGGAATTACCTGTGTCGTAAGACATGCTAAAAAAAGCTGCTACTGCTATGCTAATCCTAAGGAAGAGGTAGAGATAACATCATTCATCTTATTTATATAGAAAGATTAATCAAAGTTATAAGTGTTGTGATGTTTAGTTTGTGCTTATCTATCACACATCTTTAAGAGTAGAATTGTTGATCAACCAATAAATTATTATTTTTTAAATGGGACTTTTACTGATAAAGAGGATAAATTGTAATCAGTACCCAATATCTCAGTCAAATATAACCAATTTCTGTTTCAATTTAAAAAACAATGTTATAAAAGTTTGTCCCAATTTTTGTGTGATTCATATTTTCAAACTTTCATTCAAATTTCAATAGATTTCATTCTACCTCACAATTTCTCCCCATTTCTACTCATATAAGAAATTTCTTCCTAGTTTTTTTGTTATTCATATTTTCAAAATTTCATTCAAACTTTAAATTTCAATAGATTTCATTCTACTTCACAATTCCTCACCATCCCCGAGCATATAAATTTTTACATGTATTCCAATTTTATATCTTGAATTTAACTTTATGTAATTCTAGTAATTATGCTTTCCAAGTAATTTACATGTACTCCAATTTTATATCTAGAATTTAACTTTGTGCAGTTCTAGTAATTATGCTTTCGAGGTAATTTACATGTTTTCCAATTTTATATCTTGAATTTAACTTTGTGCAATTCTAGTAACTATGCTACATGTTTTCTAATTTTATATCTTGAATTTAAGTTTATGCAATTCTAGTAACTATGCTTTTGAGGTAATTTACATGTATTCCAAATTTATATCTTGAATTTAACTTTGTGCAATTCTAATAACTATGTTTTCTAGATAATTTACAAATATTAAATGTTCAATTTTATTTTTGAGGTGTATTTCTTTTTAAACTCTTCTAATCAATTTATAAATATTAAGCATTTAATTTTTGTTTTTGGGGTATGTTTCTTTTTAAAGTCTTCCAATAAAAAATGTGTGCTAATTTTATTAGTTTGAAAGTTGATTTTTTCTTCAATTGTATATAAATATATTTAGATATCAAAAATATATTATAATATTTTATGTATGTTCCTACTTCCCACCCATAATAAGTTTTTTATTTTTTTAATATTCCTTTCAACCTTGAGAAAATGACATTTTCCCATTTCATTCAATGCAAGCACCTAATAAAGTGTGATATGAATAAATTGATAATCATCAAATGGTGACACAAACATTGATAACATTTAACTATGATAAAAATTGTTGGATAAGAAGCTTCCTCACCGATCAATGAATGGACTAGCGATAAAAACAACTACTAACTAAGAAATGTTGGAGGGTTTATGTTACCTCAGATGTGATATGATGGATGCACAAATGCAAACTGGTCGATTCTCATTGCAACTTGATAGACATGAAAAACTGGAATGAAGATGGATTAGATAGATATATGCAAGGGTTGCCCGAAAATGCGGTTCCAAGAAGTGATTAACTTCCTTTCACGGATGTCAACCCCTGTTTGTTTGGAAAAAGCAAAGTAAAGAATGTAATAGAAGATAGCATGCAAAAACAAAAGTATTACTGAATCTGGAAAATGATTGGGATTGATTTAAAAGATGATTTGATTGAAATAATTATAAAATAAAGGTTACTTGGTTTGGGTCAACAATGACCCAGACTGTGCACAAGCATGTCAACAACAACCTGAGAGGGTGGATTTGGATTGTAAGCTGAATATGTAGACTTGGAAGAGTCTGAATGAAAAACAAGATGCATGAGAGGCCTGTATATCACATGTGAAAGAGAGCCAAAGGCAAGAGCTCCAGAAAGTAGCAGAAGATAACATTAAGAGAGGTTGGATTAACAAGATAGGCCTGGTTCGACCACGATTTGATAGGGTCGGTGACGACTGTATCAGGATTAGATAAGGCTGAGGATGAGTGGATGAGAAAAGAAACCTGTAAACAAATAAGCTAGAAGAGAAGGTTGTTGGAGAAGTTATGAGTGTTGTTGAAGTTGATTCTCACTGCAACTTGATAGACCTGCAAAAATGGAATGAAGATGGAAATTAGATAGATATATGCGGGGGTTACCCAACAATGCGGTTCCAAGAAGTGATTATCTTCCTTTCACAGATGTCGACCCCCGTTTGTTTGGAAAAAGTGAAGTAAAGAATGTAATAGAAGATAACATGTAGAAACAAAAGTATTACTGAATCTGGAAAATGATTGGGATTAATTTAAAAGCTGATTTGATTGAAAAATTTGTAAAATAAAGGTTACCTGGTCTGGGTCAAAAACTACCCAAACTGTGCATAGGTAGGTCAACAATGACCTGAGAGGGTGGATTTGGATTGTAAGCTAAATATGCAGACATGGAAGAGTCTGAATGCAAAAAAAGATGTATAAGATGTCTGTATATCACATGCAGAAGAGAACCAGAGGTAAGAGCTCTAGAAAGTATTAGAAGATAGTGGCAAGAGAGGTTAGATTAACAAGATGGGCCTAGGTCGACCACGATCTGATAGGGTTGGTGACGACTGTAATAGGATTAGATAAGGCTGAGGATGAGTGGATGAGAAAGGTAACCTGCAAACAAATAAGCTAGAAGAGAAGGTTGCTGAAGAAGTTGTGAGTGTTGTTGAAGTTAATTCTCACTGCAACTTGATAGACCTGCAAAACTGGAATGAATATGGAAATTAGATAGATATATGTAGGGGTTTATTGACAATGCGGTTCCAAGAAGTGATTATCTTCCTTTCATGGATGTCAATCCACGTTTGTTTGGAAAAAGTGAAGTAGAGAATGTAATAAAAGATATCATGCAGAAACAAAAGTATTACTGAATCTAGAAAATGATTGGGATTGATTTAAAAGTTGACTTGATTGAAATAATTGTAAAATAAAGGTTACCTAGTCTAGGTCAACAGTAACCCAGACTATGCACAGGAAGGTCGACAATGACCTGAGAGGGTGGATTTGGATTATAAGCTGAATATCCAGACCTGGAAGAGTTTGAATGTAAAATAGGATGCATCAGAGACATGTATATCACATGCGGAAGAGAACCAGAGGAAGGAGATCCAGAAAGTAGCAAAAGATAGCGGTAAGAGAGGTTAGATTAACAAGCTGGGCCTGGGTCGACCATGATCTGATAGGGTTAGCGACAACTATAGCAGGATTAGATAAGGTTGAGGATGAGTGGATGAGAAAGGAAACCTTTAAATAAATAAGCTAGAAGAGAAGGTTACTAGAGAAGTTATGAGTGTTGTTGAAGCCAATCTGAACCTGCAAAAGATTAGAAATAAACAATACAAAGATAATTTGATAAAAAACTCAATAAAGTGATATAGAGATACCGATAAGTCTTACGAAAGATGATTGTGAGTGATGCAAGCACACTGAAATGATGTTCGAGAGATCTGTGATTGTTATAGGAATGTTTAGGCGATAGAGAAAGTTCACAGGTCACCAAAGAGTTCAGATGTTTGCATGCATCTGATGGTTTTTGGAAAGAAAAGACTAGCTTTATAGGGACGACAACAATTGGGCTGGGTCGCCACCGATTTTGGGGAAAATTTCCCCAATAGGACTACATTTTGTGATTTTGGCATGATTTTGGCTTCTTTTAAGAGTTGGTTGAATGTTTTAAAGCATATAGGTAGGATTAGATTGCTTGGGGATAAATTGTGGGTAATTAGGGCATAAAAATAGATAGGATAAAAGCTTAGAAAAGTAAGGGGATGTATTTAGGATAAATCATCATAGATAGAAGGTTGGTTAGAGCAAGATAATGGGTATTAATTAATTAATAGGAATTGATTAATTAATTTTAATAAAAATTAGTATGGATGGGATAATTGGGCACGTAAGATATTGAATGATTAATTAATTAATGTGACTTAATTAAATTGGGAATTTAATTAGATAAAGGGGATGAATTAAATAAATATGCGCATGCAGCCGATCAAGGGTATATCTACCAAATTTAGGTGTCTACATTTTTCCCCTTTTTGTTAAGTGGTTTGTGCTAGCAAACCATGAGACAAAAATGATGAGATTTGGATGAGGATTGACGAAAGGTAGATGATGAGCTCCCCCTCAATCGAGGGATTGATGATGCCAAGGGAAATAGATGACATGTTTGAAAAAGGTAGATGATAAAGGGTGGGTAGGTAATGGGTAAAATGATTACCAAGGCAAGATGCCCTAAGAAAAAAGGAATCAAAATATTAATAAAAACTATGGCGGTGACTCCAATATCACATTGGTAGAGGAAAATTGCAGTCTCAATGGAGACGGGCTACAATGTTCTCTGGGCCAGTGAGTGGGTGAAGACCACTGTAATATGGATGCAAGCTGTGATGACCAACATGTCATAGGAAAACATCAAAATATGTGCAACTAAATGCGAAAGGTATGAGAAATCCTTTGTACATGAGGAATCGAGTGAAAAGGTATGTTTTTACAAATGATGATGATGAAAGGTATGGTGCCCCAACAAAGGACATGAAAAATGGTCGAGAAGGAAAAATAAAAAAGCGGGTGATGAAGTAATATGCTCCAAGGGGAAAGTATGGCTACGAAGGCAAAAAGGGAAACAAAAATATGCCCCAAGTGGGGAAAGTATGGCCACAAAGGTGGACTTTGAACGAGAATATGGCGCTCCCAAGAAGGGCATGAATATGGCCAAAAGAGTGGACTTGATATGGTGAATGTAATTCCCAAAGGGGAAGATGAATATGGCCTTAAAGGAGGACTTTGTACATAGATTCGATAGGATTGTAACATAAAATTCCTGAGAAGAGAATAAGTATGGCCCGATAAGAATTTGAATATATAAATTAATGATTCGAATGTAGAATTAAAATGCCCGAAGGGAAGATGAATATGGTCACAAATGTGGAATTTGAGAGTATGTATGCCTGAATAAGAAATAGTTTGAATGTTGGATCAAAATTCCTAGAGGGAAAATGATTATGGACATAAATGTGGACTTAAAGGTCAACAATAGATGATGCCCTAGGAAGGGATGCAATTAAGGGGGAAAAAATTCCAAAATAATTATTGCCAAGGGGAGTCAACGGCAACTTGAAGTCAGTGGATATATAAGCCCGAGGGTTGACCGACGATGCTCATTTTCACTCACAAAGTTGAAGAGAGAGAGCAAGTGATTGAAGAGAGAACTGAGAGATGGAAGCCATCAGAGATGTAAAGAAGCACCAGTTGGTGCAGAGGATGACGAGTAACAAAAACCCACGCCATTTTTAATTAAATTCAATGTTTTATTTATTTATTTTACATTTTTACAAAAAATTGGATGATGTCATGGGAGGTTGGTGGCAACCCATGTGGGTCGACATCGATTGAGCCCTCAGGTGCATTGATCAGCCTTGAGAGACGTTGACCCAATCCAGGTCGGTGTCGACTAGGGGTGGATTGGCTAATTTAGGATTAGATTAGATTTTGGATCAAATTTAATGGTTTAGGATCAGGTTTTGGGCTGAATTGGATTTTGATGAATTTTAATGGATTATGATGTGGTTTTGGTTTGAATTAGATTTTGATGAATTTTAATATATTATGATGTGATTTTGTATGGTCAATCTGATGTATGTATGTTTTGTTTGTGATTGGAGGCTAGAGAGACCTTAGATTTGAGGGATAGAGTGCCTGCTCTATATGAGCAGATCAAAGGAGATGTCACAAATGTCGAGTGGGATCATTTGACGGTAGTGGGTTGGGTGGATTTAGGTATTATCAGAGGATCCCACGGGATGTGGGGCTTATGATTGCTTTGGTGGAGAGATTGGATCGACAGATATGGACATTTTGGTTTAGGATAGGGGAGATGACCATCACCCTGGAAGATGTATATCGGATTCTCAGGTTGCCGATACAGGGGGAGTAGATAGTTCCCATTACCAGTGAGGAGAGATTAGTAGTGTTGATGTGGTTATTTGGAGTCAATGTGCCCCACATCAGATTTATTCAAGGGATTTTTCATATGAGTTGAGATAAGAGGCAGGGGTACCACGTAGCTATTTGATTTGCATGGTTATGATGGTTGTGTCGTGTTATGATTTTCCAGACTCTCCCATGGCTCGATCTTCATGGGCACTAGCTAGTGTAGTGTCACACCTTGTGGACCACCAGACAATGTTTTCATTCGGGACTACTCTATTAGCTTAGGTTTACCATGAGATTTCCATGTATAGAGCAAGGCAAAGGTCAGGATTGGATGTAGGTTTCTTATAGCACTGCTGGGGGTATGAGCATATAGTAGTGATTCGACCACATGGCTTTCGTGGGTCACATGAGACCACATTCAATTAGAGGTGGGATTTTTGAGATGGAGGGCCGATTAGGCCTTTGGCGACAGGATTGAGAGGAGGGTGGATTGGTATGTGGATTGGATTGCAGAGTTAGATGCTAATCAAATTAGGTAGTGGCCGTATCAGGATTTCCTTGCATGGCTTGGTGTAGACATAGAGTAGACAAGGATGAGGAGGATGAGGTGGATGCAGGGGAGACGATCATAGAAAATTGAGGCTATTCAGTTTGATCAAGTACGGAAATAGTTTAGGGTCATCCAAATGGTGCCTCAGGATCCTATTTTGTATAGACGAGAGGAGATAGACAGGGTGTTACCGAGCCTTGTAATGACAGATCCATTTAGGGAGGAGGCTATACCTTGAGATGATGATGATAATGTAGGAGTTAGGGATGGATTTGGTGACTGGATGACTACTATCTGGGTAGTTAGGGTGGCTATGGAGGGAGGAGAGGAGTATGTAGAGGAGATGGAGGTTGAGGCGACTCCTGGAGGAGTAGGAGAGTTCACGAAGGTGGCACACTTGCATGCCAAGTTGGAGCAGATGAGGGTGGGAAGATGCACAACTCTACAATAGTTGGATGTAGTCACATAGGAGCGAGACTAAGTTATTTAGGAGAGAGACCACTACTGGTGACAGAGGGAGGCCTACAAGGCCCATTTTGGATTTTTTTTACCATTTTGGTAACAAAGTTAGTGAGTGGTGCTTCCTAGGCAGCTCCATAGGGGTCGGGACAGGTAGCACCTGCTGGCATGATTTCCATAGACAGGTACATAACACTAGCCATAGAGGCTAGATATTACGATGGGATCTTGTTCGATAAGTTTCCAAAGAAACTACGCTAGTGGGAACACCTACAGAGGACATCAGAAGGAGGAGCAGGGCCATCTAGGAACATGAAAAAGTGTGACACAACCACAACGAGTAGAGGGAGGCCACTAGGGTGGTAGAGATGCGCAAGGATCAGGTGTTGTACCTTCCCTAGGAGGAGAGGACTTAAGAGCCTCAGATATAAACTTTACAATTTTTGATAACATCTCTTCTTTGAGAGAGCCCCATTAGAGGGCAGTGATGTATTGATATATATATATATATATATATATATATATATATATATGGTTTTGTCATGGATAATTATGTATTCATTATGTGATGTGATGAATTTAATTTGATGTGATGATGATGATTTTAGATTATATGTCATGATGATGGCCTTTAGATTAGATGTGATGATGATGTTTTTTTAGAACACATGTTTTTTATATATTTGATGATGAAGGTGAAATAAATGTATGATTAGATGGTTATTTTGGATGTGAATGTGTATGGATAGAACAATGATATAAATGTGTGATGTGTTAATGAGGATTAAAAATAATTTTTGTGTTTGAATTTGATCATGATGATTATAATGTATATGGATAAGATGTGATGAAAAAAAAATGAGAATGGATGTGATTATAGATGGATATAAGTAAGAGTAAATGTGTTGTAAGATAGATAAATAACATATAAGTGATTAAGATAAAGAAAGAAATGCTAAAAGACAAATGTGATAGGATTAGGATATAATGCAACACAACGGTGGTGACCTATAGGTGTAAACAACACTATGTTTCATTGAGGAATGTATAAGGAAAATATGCCTCCATCTGCATTGGAGGTAAACAAAAAGGGTATCCAAGTAACACAAGGCACATGTGACTAGAACAAATGTTAGTATGCGACCAATGAAATTTATTCGTACCAAAGATCACAAGGGGGATGGATGAAACAAAATCATACACCAAATGTCGACATGACAAAGGGATTTGAGATGTACTTGTACAAGGGAAGAAGGTTCTCCAAAAGTGTTGTTCCCTAAAACTATGCCCCAGCTCTGGGAAGGGGAAAGAGAAAGCTGATCAATGCGGGAAGATTTCTTAGGATGCTAATAAAATGGAAGGTTGATCAATGCGGGAAGCCTTCAAATGCCATAAGGAGTAGCCATCCTTCGAGGGTATGGTCTACTTTATACATAATATAGATGACAAGAATAATATATGATAGCCATCCTTCGAGGGATTGGTCTTTTCTTTTGATTTACTTTTGACTTCATGATTTTGATTTCTTTTTTTCTCTTTTTTTGCATGAACAATTGTCCTTCGAGGGATCATTTTGTTTTTGATAACTTTGATTTTTGACAAGAGCATCCATGATTTTTTATTTTTTTACATGGAGAAGAGCTGGGACTAGCTAAGTAGACCACTTAGGAGGGGATAATGAATGTACAATGAACACCCCTGGACCCTTTGCATGGTTCCAATAGGTGAATAAGAGGGTGATGGATGTGATGATCACAGAGTTCTCACCAAGAGGGGATAACTTTTCCATATGGAATATGCCATGGGCAGAGCCGTGGTGCCCACATTTAAGGTCACATATAGGAAGTGACGGAAGACCACATAATTCCAAATCATCACAATGAGAGATGGAAAGGGTTAAGATGGAGGAATGATCAAAATAATATGACTAAGAGAACTGGTAAACATGCTAACAATAGAATGGCTGTGAGTGCAATACGTTAAGAGGTTCCACTTCCAGTTTACCATGAAGGGAGGTTAATTGATAAGCTTTCGACCCATACTTATACGTGATAAGATATGGCCCAATCTAGTTAGGGGAAAAATTTCCATGTTGGCTCCCTTCTAGAGTGGTGGTGTTTTGATGACGAGATCACCAATGTTAAATTCACATTAAGATAGGATTTTATTAGAGCTAGGGACGAGCAGAGATGAAAACTATGTGTTCCACTTAGGAAGCAAGGAAAATATGTGTCCCTAATGAGATGAAGAGATGGTTACTTAAAATGAAGGTATGATGCACCCCAGGGGAGCACAAACATGGCCAAAAAAGTGGACTTAGGATGAGAGTAAATGGTCCCCCAAGAGTGGGACAAGTATTTCAAAGACAAGTTTGGATGGGATTGGATGAGATGATTTGGATAACGGATTATAAATTATGCACAACACTTAGGAAATGAGAAGGCGAGAATAATGTCCACAGAAGTAGAATTAGTGTAAGGATAATGTTGCCTCTAAGATAGGCGTGAATATGGCCACATCGGTGGTCTTCAGGTAAAACCATGGTGCTTCTAAGGGAAGCAAAGATATGGTGATGTAGGTGGTCGTAAGAGAAAAATATAATAGATGGATAAGCTAGATAAGATTGGATGAAGATAGATTGGATGATATAAGACAACACCATGTGTGGAGAGGAACTATCATGGAGGTGGAATAATACTAGAAATAATTCCCCCTAGCGTCAAAAGAACCATGGGGATAAGATGCATGGATTAGGAAGAAGACATGAAAGGATCGATAAGAAATGGGGATGCTCCCCCAACGAGAGGGATATGGATGGTTGTCAGAAGAGAGGAAGTTGATGTCAAATGGGTGGTGAATGAAGGTGAACAGAATCAATAATAATGAGGACCCTCATTAGGAGGAGTGATGTGTGGAGGAGGAATGATAGAGGATGATGTAAATAAACAAGGAGGTTTGGTAATGAGTATTACATTGGTCATGGATGAAATGGTATAAGAAGAGGAAGAAGCCTCAATAAAGTCATCTCTCTCTATAAGGTTATGGATGATGGTCTGAAGGGACTTACAATGTTTGTGTCATGATCCGGTGTGTGATGATAGGCATAAATGCAATGGGAATTAAACCATGAGGGATTCAGATGGTTTGGGTCAAAGGCCCTGATGGGTGGAAGCGTGATGGCAATAGTTTGAAGTAAATGTTGGAGGACTTCCGCATATGATTCGATATATGTGTTAGGAGGGATCTTGTGAGATGATGTGGATGATGAAGGGACTTGTTTCATGGCCTCGATGCTTTGGTTGTGATCGGTGTTCTGGAAGAAGAAAGGTTGGATGATTTAGGATTGGATTGATTGGTAGGTGGAGGTGGAGGTGCTCTTGATGAAGGAGTTGGTCCTAGGAGGGAACTAGACTATTCAGATTTAGATTGATTGATTGGTCATGATGAAGGAGTGGTCCTAGGATGGACGGATGTGGCCCTAAGATGGAGGATCTAGATTTGGTCTTGGTTGAAGGAATTTTGATCTTTCTATGGGGATGCACAAGGGATCATTGTGGAAGGGTGCCAAGGTTTTTGGATTTAGATTGTTGAGGAGTACCCTTGGCAGGAATGACAATGATTTCAACCGACGGATCTAAAGGTGGTGTTGTGGCTGATGGAGGAAGTAATTTTTGCATGATTTGTTCTAAAGAAAGTGGGGATTGGTCTTGGTGTAGGAGGGTCTAATAGTGTGGATGAGATAGGAGGGTCACCTATAGTTGTGGAAAGTTTAAGTGCTCTCCAATATTCTTCGAATGATGAAGGTGGTGTGGAAGAAGAGGGGGATAATGGAGATGTGGTCATGATGGTCGATAGGGTCAGTGTAGGAAAGAGCACAAAAAGAGGAACTGGTATGGATTCTAAGGATGACATGATGGGAAAAGGTGGAATAGATGTAGATAAATTGGAAGGGTCTAATGAAGTGGATGAGTTAAATGTAGGTGTGGAATAAATGACGAGAGTAGATGTGGATATAAAAAGGGGTGTCTAGATGATGCGGTTGATGATGTCTATGTGAGAGGGAGATGATGTAGATTGAGAATGGGTAGATGTAGAAATGAGGGGGTTTGTAGAAGAGGCATGAATTCCCTTTGTGTTTGTCTTTGGTGTTTCAAGAGGCATTGTGGATGTGGATGTGGATGGAGAAGGTATCCTAGAAGGTGTAGGTGTAAGAATAGTACATGTTGAGGAAGAAGAGGGGGATGAAATTGATGATGTGGGCATTGGAAAAGAAATATGTGATAATTATGTTAAGGTATACATGGGAGGATTTTTGGGTGTAGTAGATATAACTGTAGTGGTGGGTGTATTTGGGATAAGTGTGGATAAAGAGGCAGGTGCAGATAATGCTAATGTGGATGTGGTAAGAGTAGGACTAGATGTGGATGAAAGAGAAGTGGTGGAATTTAAAGTGGTAGATAATGTGATTTTGGGTATGGTTGATGTGAGGATAGTCCTTGAAGGAGGTGTGGGCACAATATCTAGGATGGGAGTGGATGATGAGGTAGATAAGATGGATGTGGAGGGAGGTGTCTGGTGTACGATGTTGATTGAAAATGGGTTGAATTGATATGTTGTAGGAGGAGAAGATAAGTTTTCTGGTGGTGGATTAGGGAATGGTTGTCTAAAGATATCAGGTGGTGAGGATTGGATTAGTTGCTAGGAAGTAGGAATATGATGAGGATATTGGGATTGGATGGGGGGTCAATAGGTTCGATAGGCATGATGGTTTCAGATGAAGAAGGGATGATAGAAGATGATGGAGGTGGAACAGGATCCACTGGTCGACGTGATCGAGAGGTGGTAGGTTTACGTAATAAGAAGTCATAAATAGGGCTAGAAGAGGGCCTGGAAGCAATCGATTTGGATGAGATAGGGGTCATGGTGGATTTTTGTGCAGAACTGTTTAAGGAAAATTTTTGTTCTATTTTAAATCAGATAAGCCAAAAACAATTATTTTCATGTTTTTAGATTATGAGTGTGTGAAAAAGAAAAGGGGATGGATAACAAGGTACCTAGGAAGAGGCAATCTATGTCTGGTTTCAGGTTTGTTATGGTGAGGGAAGTCTCAGGCGGCTTCCTGTTGGGTGATGAAATCCCAATCAGTTAACTAGGTAAGGAGATGTTTTGATGTGTGATTTAGATGCATGAGGTTTGGTTGTGTGTGATAAGATGTATGATGCAGAAGGTTTAACCCCTATTTAAACTATGTGACCAAGGAGAATGTAGAAAGGAAAGGTTCTTTTTAAACCAAATTGAAGTGTGATATTTCAATGAGGACACACACAGGAAAGGGAAGTACAATGTAGAAAGGAGAAAATAAGAAAAATGGAGAATACTTGGATATAGATTTTCCTTTTTATCTGCACTCTTGAGTGACGAGTGATCCTAGTCAGATGAAACCAACATGAGAAAGTAAAAATTAAGGCCTCATGCTACAGTATTAGTAGAAGATAAAAAAAGCACAAAATATTCAAAAGATCACCTAATGGATGGTCCCACCAGGCATGCTAGAAATTTTGGACAAGAAGCTTCCTCACCGATCAACGAATGAACTAGCGATAAAATAAACTAGCAACTAAGAAATGTTGGAGGGTTTATGTTACCTCAGATGTGATATGATGGATGCACTGGTGCAAAATGGTTGATTCTCACTGCAACTTGATAGACCTGCAAAACTAGAATGAAGATGGATTAGATAGATATATGTGGGGGTTTCCCAAAAATGTGGTTCTAAGAAGTGATTAGCTTCCTTTCACGGATGTCAACCCCGTTTGTTTGGAAAAAGCTAAGTAAATAATGTAATAGAAGATAGCATGCAGAAACAGAAGTATTACTAAATATGGAAAATGACTAGGATTGATTTAAAAGCTGATTTGATTGAAATAATTGTAAAATAAAGGTTACCTGGTCTGGGTCAACGACGACCTAGACTGTGCACAGAAGGTTGATGATGACCTGGGAGGATGGATTTGGATTGTAAGTTGAATATGCAGACCTACAAGATTCTGAATGCAAAAAAGGATGCAAGAGAGGCTTGTATATCACTGTGCAGAAGAGAACCTAGAGACAGGAGCTCCAGAAAGTAGTAGAAAATAGTGGCAAGAGAGGTTGGATTAACAAACTAGGCCTATGGTGACAGGGTGTAGGTGATCTGACAGAGGTTGAATGATGACTGTAGGTCAAGAACATAGATAAAGGTGAACACAGAAAAGGGATGACATTGAAATCACAGTTGAGAAGGAGGTCAAACTGACAGGGTGTAGAGGAAACAATCAGATAAGGCTGAGGATGAGTGGAGAGAAAGGTTCAAGTAAATAGGCTAGGAGAGAAGGTTGCTTGGAGAAGTTGTGAGTGTTGTTGAAGCTGATATGAACCTGTAAAAGATTAGACATAAGCAATACAAAGATAATTTGATAAAAAGCTCAATAAAGCAACACAGAGATACCGATAAGTCTCATGAAATATGATCATGAGTGATGCAAGCATGTTGAAATGATCTTTGGGAGATATGTGATTGTTGTAGGAATGTTCAGGTGAGAGAGAAAGTTCACAAGTCGCAAGAGAGTTTGGATGTTTGCATGCATTTGATGATTTTTGGCAAGAAAAGACTAGCTTTATAGGGTCGATGGCGACTAGGTTGGGTCGCCACCGATTACAGGGAAAGTTTCCCCAATGGGACTAGATTTTGTGATTTTTTGTATGATTTTACTTTTTTAAGAGTTGGACGAATGCTTTAAAGCATGTAGGTGGGATTAGATTGCTTGGGGATAAATTGTGGGTAGTTAGGGCATAAAAATAGATGGGAGAAAAGCTTAGAAAAGCAAGGGGATGGATTTAGGATAAAAGCATCCTAAATAGAAGGTTGGTTAGGGCAAGATAATGGGTATTAATTAATTAATAGGAATTAATTAATTAATTTTAATAAAGATTAATATGGATGGGATAATTGGGCATGTAAGATATTAAATGATTAATTAATTAATTAATGTGGCTTAATTAATTAATGGGAATTGGATGGGCATTTAATTAGATAAAGGGGATGAATTAAATAAATATGCACAATTTTTGATTGTCTTAATATGTCTCTATCTTTTTGGATCCGTGTTCTTTTCAATCAATTCATAAAGCAACTTTACATTCCTTTATTTCTGGCTATTCTGATTTCTAAGGGATCATTGCACTATATATTTAATTCTATTTCATTTCTTTTTAATCAAGTACATGTTTCAAATTAATAAAAATGTTTGGTACGAAACATATCTAAGATCCATGAACTTGTTGTGAACCTCTATGCTATATAAGGCGAGCTCCCTTATGTTGGCCTATCATTCTTTTTGGACTAATTTATTTTCAATGTTGGATACTTAATTTGCACAAATCCCATCCTATCATCCTCATTTTAATGGGAATATAAAATTAGTAAAAAATCCTAGTAGGATATATACGTTGTTTTGTTCCAAATAAATAGGAAATCTAGTTTTAGTAGTTACCCCTAACAGATTATTAGTATAACACTTGCTTCCATAAATCTTCCAAAATATCTTTGTTTATTGATTTATATGGGTACCAAACACAATCCAGTCCATCCTCTTTAAGGTGATATCCAAAGGTTTGAGTAGTGGAGGATCTCATTCAACACTAACAAGGAGTGTTGGCTAGCCTCAAGGAGAATTCAAATTGGGTACAAAACTGAATGAAGTAGCAAACTGATCAACACTGATACAAGAGGTAGTTTAAAGTAGGTGATTGCATATTTTTATGGCTACAACCATGGTATAAAGTTCCATGAAACTACTGAATAAAAATAACAAGCTTCCTTCTAAGTATTACGGTCCATATTACATCTTGTAGAAAATTGAGAGTGTAGCATACAAGTTGAAATTAACTTTGTCTACATGAATATATAATGTATTACATTCCTCTTTAGTGAAGAAAATCATTGGGAAGTGAGTGCCCATACAGATTGAGTTACTGAAACTAGATGAGAAGGGGAAAATCATTATAGAACAGAGGGAGTCCTTCAAACTTGCACAAAGAAGTTATGTATTAGGGTGATTCAAGAGTTTATAATGAAGTGGAATAATTGTGTAAATGAGGAAGTAACATGGGAGAATAAATAATTTATGTAGAATTACATAGAATTAATCAATTAAAGTATTTGTCACAGGTTAAAATGATACTATAAGTATATATCATATTTAATTGTGAGTATGGTATAATTACTTTATCATAAGTAGGCCTATCAAGGTTGAAAAGGTAGGGGTGTAATTAATCATATGATATTACTCGAACTGTGTATATTGAAGTGATGGTTATGTCCTGAACTCCATTTTCGTTGTTGTATGTGTCATTGAATGCATTCTCAAATATTCCCCTAAGAAACAATTTATTTAGAAGCAATAGCCTCATCTCTTCACCATATTTCACAGGCGCACTCTTCGATTCAATGTATCCATGGAGTTCCCAATATGGTATCAAAGATAAGCAAGTATTAAGTGTGTCTGGTTATTTGTTAAGTTTTTCATGAAATATTGAGAGTTTTTGTTATTAGAGGGACATTTTTTTTCATATGAAGCTACAAATATGTTGTTTCAATGCAATTTAAATTAATCTGAGGCAAATTTCAATCAACTAAAGGGGCATTTAATTTAAGAGAAGCCACATTTTTGTTGTTTAAAGTCACATTTTTTGCTATGTGAAGGTATTTTTTGTTGTTTTAAGTGCGTTTTTGATGTTCCAAGGGCATTCTTGTTGTTTAGAGCCACGTTTTTGGATCATTTGTAGAATTAATTTACATCCTTGCCAAAAAAAATAGCAGTGGAGGGTAAAAAAATTGCAGGGGGTGTTTTTAATCCAATTGGTTCTTTTTTGGGTTGAAATATGAAGAAATCCACTTGAGACCTTCCCAAAATGCCCCTTCTAGTAGTATGACCCCAAAAAATAGGTTTTTTGGCCTTTGGCAACCTTGGGACAACCCACACTTTCCTGATTCTTTGCTATTCTACTCTCCACGTCCCTGATTGCTCCTTCAAATAGTTGTATTGACCCGTATATGACTAGTTTTTGATCTGTGGTGGTTCCTAACAACAACAAGCAAATTTTAATGTAGTCGTAGTGTTTAATAACTCTAAAATTAACAACCAATACATTTCATTTGGTGGGACCACCAAAAAAAAAGTAAACAAAACCTTTTTATTTTCAATTTCACTCTTAATTATTCTAAAAAAATAACACTTTGTGTTTGGGATACAAGGTGAAATTATAAAAGAAAGAATTTTATTGTTTAGTTATTTGTATCTTTGCGGGATGAAGACAAAGTGTGAGGTCTGGGTTGGCAAGAGGCCAATTCCCCAGCAAAAAATAAACCACTCTCTTTTAAATTTTGTTCCGATTCGAACGAGTGGCTGGAAGGCTAGGTTCATCCTCATTTAGTGCTTTTTTGTAATGCTTGAGTGCAATTTTATTTAAAATAGGCTTTATTTACAGAAAATAATTTTGTAATAACTTATGATTGGTAGCTTGGAATTGAGTGCCATCTTTTAAAAAATTTCATATTTTTAAATTTCCCATGCATTGGTCCTATTTATTTTAAAAACACACTAATTTATAAAATGCCGACATTTGGGGGGGTTGTTGTAATCGCATGCAGACACATTTTTTATTAAACCCGATGTCCTAATTTTTTGGTTGTTGCATTCTTGCACCTATTATGGCTTCTGAGAATGAGATGCTTTTCTCCAAAGTTTGTGGAATTCAGGAGGACATGGTCAAATTTTTGGAACAAAATAGATCACTTAAAAAGTAAAACTCTCTTCTTCATAACCTCATTTATGACAAGGATAAACTAATACGCTCCCTACAAAAGACACTTGCTCACTTACAACATCATCCTCACATTGTGGAATTTTATACCCATGCTCTTGTTCCTAGTCCACTTATAAATATTTCTCCCATACCCACTAACCTCATTTTGTTAGTTTCTGATCCCATTCCTCCATCTGATGCTCTTAAGCTTGTTGTGTTCGTTACTACATGTTCTTCTTCCACACCTATGCCTATCGTAATAACACATTATATGTATCCCACTTCATCTCCTTCTACTGACATGCCTGAATCCTTTAAGAAGCATACCACTGAATTTGGTTCTAGCATGCTCTATTTTAAGAGTTTTATTGGTAGAGGTATTGAAAGACATTCACAGGGTATACCTTGCCTTATTTAGCCTATGAAGTGGCACACTCGCCACAACATTGGTTTTCGAGAAGGAACTTCGTTGGGATCACACATTGAGAGAGCTCATATTTTTTCTCTCTCAACTCTTTCTGAGGATTGAGAACTACTCATGAACTCTGCTCCTTCATTTAGGCTTGAGAGACATGAGATTTCAGCTATCATACATGATCAACCTGAAACATATTATTATGTTCCCTTGCTTGAACCTATTATGCATTTCACACCAAATCATATGTATGCATATTATTTATCCATCGGTTTTGATTTGGAGTGGATTTCTGACCACTCAAGTGGTGACATAGGCATTCGTTAAGAGGACTCTACATGTATGGCTCCTCCACAATTCAAATTCTAATCCACTTTCTATACCATCTGCATTGTAATGCTCCTTGTTCTGAGTGTTTTGATTTAGTAGGTATAATATATCTCTCTTATTTGTTGAGAGATTTTATATCTGTATTTTTTACACTTTTAGGCATGTTGAAAGTCTCTCTTATGGGGGAGCTATTTTGGTGAAGCCCAATATTAGTTTTTTAGTGTTTGAGTAGTTGTTTTGAAAAATCATATAGATTTGTAGCATCACTCCACCCATTTAGTAGTATGGGAGGGTGTGGTATTGATCTTGCTTCTTTGGGTCTTGTGTCCTTACTTTTTTACCTTGGTTGTTCTTGGATCGTGCTCATCCAATTACTTTGAATCTTGTGTCCTTTCCTTATTGGCTCAGTTGTTGTTTTTGGATCGTGACACACCTATATATAGTAGTTGATCAAATTATTTTTGGTGTTTTTTTACACTTTTGACATCACTCTTTTGATAGTTTCCTTCTATGGAGTTGTTCTAGTGTAGCCCACTATCAGTTATTTTTGAGTTTTGTGATCGAACAGTGGATTCAAACCACATTACACACAAAAAATCTTCATCATCATAAAATGTTTTTAGTTAAGATTCTTGGGATGCCTTGCAACGGGTTTTTATCTCTTTACTTTATTGTTACAGGTTTTTAAGTACCTTGCAATGTTTTTCATCCATGGAAACTCTTTTTTTCATTATTATACGTGGGTACATTATCTAACCTTGTTGCTAGGAACCACCTTTTTTTCACCCACCTAAGCTATGCTTATGGTGGAGTGTTAGTGTAGGTTATTATTTATTATTTTATTTATTTATTAAGATAATTATTGCACTTGTGTTATCTCTACACTTGTGTTAGCTCGCTTAGGTGTACTAATTGTATTGAGTTAGCTTATTAGTTATGTGGAATTAGATCTACTTCTAATATTAGTTAGTGAGAGTTATTCACCACTGATCTAGGTGGTAGTTGCACTTTCCTCCTCCTATATATGTGCATCTAGTTATTGAAATAATATATGGAGCAATGTATTGATATGTAACAATGTAATGATATGCAAAAATGTAATGATATGGAGCAAAGTACTGAGATGCAACCATTTCTTGTTGTATTGCAATTATCTCATTGTTCTTCATAAATTTTAGTTTTGTGTGTGTATGCCTAATCTTTCCTTTGTACAATTCACGTCTCAAATTTCTCACTAGTGCACTCTTTGATTCAGCGAATCCCTAACCTTCCCAATAAATTATGTTCTACAAATTGCAGTGAAAAGGGATTTTCAATGCAATCCAGAATCCCATATTTGAATGATAATTGTTATAAGTCAAATGTGATTAAATATATAAGTAATTGTCTATGATGGTGTAATGGTATGGGATATACATAGTATCCACCAATTATGCAATGAAATTGCCAACATAAAATTTGTTTTTTGTTTTTAAAGAAAATCAAAATTCGATTCCCATTATCTAATGGATGGGGTTTTCCGCAAGATATATGTTAATGGAGATGAAATCACGGTACTTCCTCCATGTCGATATCCATGACTATGTATAACATCACAATTCTCAAATAATGTTGTCAGGTGTTACAAAATATGGAAGAATTGAGACATCATTTTAGGTATGATCAAATTATCATATTCTATATATAATTGATGTGATGTAGTAGTTCACACCAACTTCTACTATTTAATTTTTGTTGATAAATTTTGTAACCATAATATAGGAATATTATGCTAGGGTGAAAAAAATGATGATTTCCCTATTGAGAGGCAAGAAATATTAGGCATTGAAAATGTGGAAATATGCTTCAAAGAAATAAAATATAGATTTGTTAACACACATTTGTAAAGGAGATTGTAATTTATGATAGTCTTTGCTAAAGTTAAATATTTTGTCTCTTGATGAGCTTTTATTACAAAAACACCAAGTGTATTGAAAAATGATTTTTCCCCATATAGATTACATTTTCTGTTTTCCTTATTAACAATAATTTATTATGTTAACTTATGGGGTTATAATGAGTATTGAGTTATTAATAAAGATCAGATTATTTTAATTTCTATGGATTTGTTTTTGATAGTTAAACAATTTTGATTGGAGCTATGAACTAGGGGATCTCGGGTCCCCTCCCTTAACGGTAGTAATTTCCTCAAACAATATATTAAAATTAATCCATCACAATCACCAACTGTGACCACTGAGCCTATCTCGACGATGCAATTTTTCTGCCACCGTCATTTTTAGAGCCACCAACTGCCGCTAATGCCAATGCCGATGATGCAAAGTCCTCTATTGCCGATAGAAACCACTAGTCGCAACCACTAGTGATGCAACACCCACCACCACTGATAAAAAACCCCGAAGGGATCGCGCCCAATAGGGTTTTAACCTTGGTGGATCCAGACACAACCGTCCATCTTAACCGATCCACCCAAACCCCATTGGTAATTTATATGGATTTATTAATCAATATGATATGTGACAAATTTAAGATAGGTAGTTTCAAATTAATATTTTTAAAGATTTTTTTAGTAAAGGTAAGATTTCAATATGAATTGTAGGTTATTAATAAATATTGGAGGATGATAGGTGGTTTTAAAACATCTTTTAAGATTTTTTAAATAGATGTAAGATATAAATACAAAGTGTGAGCTACTAATAAATGTTGGATGATTTAATTTTAATTGATTTATTAATTAATATGATATAAAAAATTTAAAATAGGTGGTTTGAGATTCATCTCTTTTGATGTTTTTTAATAAATGTAAGATATAAATGTTATTAAAGACCTAAATTTAACAATACTTTCTATGATAATCAATTAACTAATCAATTTGTTTGTCAAATAATTTTATTAACTTATCTAAATAAAATAGGATGAAAATTAAGTAGTTGTGTTAGACTACAATCACCTTTACCACTTATATGATTTCATATATTTATAAGTTTTGGTTCTGATTGCAAACAAATAATTAGACAATAAACACTTCACAAAACAAAAATGATCTCACTTAATTCTAATTAAAATGAGACATTTTTCATTATGAAGAGATAACATATAAATAGGTAAATGACATACTTAATAGAAGGAGTCAAACCATATCACATATCAATCACCCAATCCCCACTTATCTCTCCAACATGATTTTCTCCGTCTTTATTTTATCACAACTATCTAATAACGAGTTGTTCTCATAACTCATGTACATGCAAATATAATATTAATATCACAATATTAATATCTCACACTCACCTAGCTATTACAATATTATATTATCACCTAGATGATATAATTTCACACACATTATTAATATTCATACTAATAATATTAATTACCTAACATTCACCCCTTTAGTGTGAACATGGGGCAAAGTGGAACTGAAACGAGAATTGTATGCCACTGCATACTTTTAGGTTTGCATACTATTTTTTGAATCTTAATGTTTGGATCTTGCTGCACATGATGACTATTATGCAAAGAACGCATCCTGCATTTACTCCATGTGAACGCAACAAACATTTCATTGGCCAATCATCTTCATAAATAAGTACAACCGTTAGAAGATCTCTATAGTCAGAGGGTTTCTACAGTTAGCTTCCCTCATATACAACTGTTTCACTGTTCCACACCTTCCACACCATATCACATCATGTTCAAGAGTTTAATTTAGGAAATATCACACGTTCCAAGAAAAAAAGCTAAAAATGAAATCACCATAGCAAAATGCGACCCCGTCATTGGTGACTTAAGGAATTGATCATCTCCTTCCTTCATTGCCTCCATCCTCTAGTCGATGCTTCTTTAATTACTCAAAAAATTTGAAATTGAAAATCAATAACATATTGATTACAAATCAGCTGTCAGTTACCCCGAAAATGCGTTTATAATGTAATTTTTTTAGTTTTTCAACACTTTTACATGACACCGAATCTATTAACTAGATTTAAAATGGATAATTACACTTAACTTAATTAATAAAAACTTAAAAGAAAACTTATATCGTATAACCTAATCCAAATAGATATTTTCTATTTTAAAAGTAATTATAAGTTACTGTTAAAATAACATAAAGACTATATTTTAGATTAGGATACAATACTAATATAAAATATCTAAGCTTTAACACTTTAATTTTGACCTCACTCCACATTTTGTACATTTTCACCTCATGTAATATAGTATCATAAATTACATATGATAGAAAAATTATATGGTAAAAACTAATCCAAATAGATATTTTCTATTTTAAAAGTAATTATTGGTTACTGTTAAAATAACATAAAGACTATATTTTAGATTAGGGTAAAATACTAACATAAAATATCTAAACTTAAACACTTTAACTTTTGACCTCACTCCTTGTTTTGAACATTTTCACCTCATGTAATATAGTATCATATAGGTTATATTTATAAGGCCATGAGGATGACATTCAAAAGCCACATGATACACAAACAAAACCCACACACAAATTCACACGTCTCTATCAGTGTAAAATGACAAAGAAAGCTGTGTGATAGAAGAATAAACCCGCGCAAGAATACGCACGACATAAGAAAATTTTTGGAATAAAGGGAAAAATGAAGCCCATGCAACAAAAGTTTGAAAATCCGTAAAAAGGGTTAGAAATACGAAGACAAAAGTGAAATTCCACATGACAAAGGAACACAAAATATGTGAGGGAAACCACGTGACAAAGGAAAATCAAATAAATCTTTGTGTGACCCAAAACAAACCATGAAATACTTTGTTTTACTTTTCTCAAAATGTGGAACACTATTTTTAGCATGTTTTTTAAGAACGATGCATGAAAATATAAAAATAGATGAAAACATGGAAGGGTGGTTGGTTTCATCATCTAGAAGTTCTAATTATAGAACAAAACATGCAAAAGTGAAAGACAAGCTATTTTTTCTATTTTTGGGAACATAAATTTTATTTTGGGCACATGATTGGATGAGAATAAAGCATGAAGACTATTTTAGGAAACACATAAAATCAAGACACACATTTTTTAGGCACAGAGGCTATTTTTGGAGCAAAAAGACATGACACACATGTTTTTTCTATTTTTAGAAATCAAACTTGCATGTCTTAGCTTTTCCTTCTTCCTCTCTCTCATATTTTCTATAAAACTCCAAACCATATTGTAAAAAAATATCTTTGCCTCTTCATTCATGTTTATAGAGCACTTTATTTTTCTGGGTGAGAAAGCAAGGGTCATGAGTGATTCTTTGTGCTTATTCTACCTCTTGGAGCAATAAAGGAGCCATTTTCACCTTTATACAGTCCGTGTTTAGTGCATATTTTGTTTTAAACTAAGTTTATCTCCATGGTATGTGTTTATCCTTGTATAAATAGTTTAATATTCATACCTTCACATAATTTTGTGCCAATTTACAGGTCATAGACTGTGTTTAACAAGTTGTATGTAGGATTTTGTTATGGATCCATTTGTTTACCCTTATTTATTCTATCACAACTCAACTTTGAACCCTTTTATGAAACACTCTTGCTTTGGTACAATCACTTGTGGTTATCATATAGTGTGTGTGGCTCCTATGCTCAATATGTGTGATCCCAATAAGTCTAAGATCCTCAAAACATTATGGTGTATTACCCTATTTTTTTTCAATTTTTATCTTCTTTCCTTCTCCCTTTTCCTTGTTGGTTTTCGTAAAATAGAGTAGTCTTAGAAATAGAAAAATTATTTAGGTGTTACATTAGGGGAACCATCCCTCTCTGAAGACTTACTCCAATATAAATGTCACCCACAACCTAGGAGTGTTTTCACTTTTTTAATTTGAAAGGAAATTTATCACACCATTCTCCAAAGGTGCATTTCAAAGTGACAACAAATTCTAACACACCTGGTGGGACCATAGAATGAAGAATTTTTCAAAATTTGATGTTGTTCTTGGTAAATTTCAGTGTTTCTGGCACATTCATCCAACATCTGATAGCTCTATAAGTTGAAATCACATTTTGGTAGCATAACAGTACATCATGCCAAAGGTTATAAATAGATCATCTATAAAAGGTATTTCATTTGATTTCATTGAGTTACCTTTGAATTTAGCTAAAATAAGTAGATTTTCAAACTCCAAGAAATATCCTAAATTTTTTCCCACACCAAAAAAACCATGCTCATTTATCAATTTCCCAATACCTAGTTTCAATATGAATATGGCCCTCCTAAGAAATTAGGTTTTTATTTCCTTTAATGATGACAACCCATTATTGCTTGCTTGACATGATGATATCCTAGTTTCCACTCTTAAGAGCATCCCATTTTTTACTAGATAAAATAAAGTTACACCCATAGAACACATTAAATATATGGCTAATATATGTTTTATTTATCATACTACTCAAGACAATGTTGCAGTCAGATTATAACTAGCCTCTTTCAAAGGAAAAGTATTTTAGTGGTATAGGGCATTGACATTGTTGAGTTGTGGAGCTTAATTGCTTCATTGACATGCTTTTATAGAATTACTGGAATGCACAGTAACTAGCATCGCTTGACGAACTACCGTCAGTCACCCATGGACTGGTATTAGTCAGGTAAGAAGGAACCAACATCGCTTTTATGTGCATGACTACTATAATTAAGTTGAAGGAATTAGATCTATGTTTAGTTGTAAAGTGAATCTAATGGATGTAATTGCATAGCTAAAGTGCCCTAAGATTGTAGATGCATGCATAAGCATAAAGATAGGGTTTAGAAGAGTGAATTCAATTGAGAATTAAAAGAAGTTTCCTTTAGAGAGAAAAAAATAAATTTATAGAGAAAAAAGTACAGGACATCCGAGAAGGTGTGGAAAATTGAAAATATTCATTGTATTTCCTCTGTGATAATAAATTGGTTGTTTATTGGTGGACCTAGCCCACACTATGTGAACCACATTAAATCTTGTGTATTGTTTATTCTTCTTTATTTCCATATTGATTGTTTATATGCTTAGATATGATTAATATATTTGTTTAACCAGTGTTCTAACCCCAAAAAATTGTATCAGATCTTCTTTTCTTGAGGGTTGTGTGTGTTGAAATATTTACTCACAGAGGGATTTCTGATTAAGTGGGAGTAAAACAATTGGAGAACAAGGAAAATTTAGAGTAGATAAATTTGACGGCCGTGACTATCTATTATGGAAGATGTAGGTGGAAGATTATTTGTATCAGAAAGATTTATATTTACCGTTGGATGAGAAGTCAAGACTTGCAAAGATGACTGATGAAGAATGGAAAATTATTGATAAAAAGGACTTGAGATCTATAAGATTGAGCCTGTTAGCATTTGCGGATTCGAATATTACCAAAGCAGGATCTACGGTAGAGTTGATGAAATATTTAGCAAATCTATATGAAAACCCTAGTGCTTAAAATAAAGTTTATTTGATGTTTTTTATTTAAATTTAAAGATGCAAGAAGGTGGATCTGCATCAAGTCATTTGAATGATTTTTAGTTTATTGTAAATCAATTAAAATCAGTTAGTATTTTGTTTGAGGATGAAGTGAAAGCACTTTTATTATTATGCTCTTTTCCATATAGTTGGGATAAATTGGTAATGGCTTTTAGTTATCCAACTTCTGCTACTAATATTTTAAATTTTGATGATGTGGTTAATATAATCCCGAATGAATAAATACACAGGAAAATTACAGGAAAATCATCATCTAGGAATGATTTGAATGTAGAAAGTAGGGGAAGGAAAAAGGAGAGATCCAAGAGCAAGAATAATGGGAAATAAAAGTCTAATAATCATAGATCTAAATCCATAGGCAGAGGTATAATCTGTTGGAATTGTGGAAAGAAAGGTTATGCAAAGAAGGATTGCTGGTTCAAGGAAAACAAAGAGAATGTACTAGAGAAAGGTAAAGTGAAAAAGTTGCTGCAAAAGAGGTAATGTAATATGACCTTATTATCTCCTTGGATAGTAAAATTGAGTCATGGGTTTTAGATTTAGGAGCTTATTTCCATGTAACCCCTAATAAGGGCTATTTCAGAAATTATGTCAGGGGTTATTTTGGGCATGTTTATCTAAGAGATGATGAACCATGTAATATTACTGGTAGAGGTGAAGTTCATCTTAAATTATATAATGGAAATACTTGGATATTGAAAGATGCGAGGCATGTTACAAGCCTCAAAATAAATCTAATTTCTGCAGGACAATTGTGTGATACTGGTTACATGGTTACACTAATAGTTGAATCTTGGAAAGTTACCAAGGGATATCTTGTTGTAGCAAGAGGAAAGAAGGTAGGATCATTGTATTTATCTACCTATATTACTGATTCATTTTTTGTTCTATATACTTCAGATTCAGATATAAACATGTGGCATAATCAGATAGGCCATATGAGTAAAAAAGGAATGTAGATATTAAAGGCAAAGGGTAAGCTATCATATCTGAAACATATAGATCTTGATTTCTGTGAGCATTGTATTTTTAGAAAGAAGAAGAGAGTGAGATTTCTCAAAGTTGGGGCAACAAATAAGAAGCATAAATTGGAGCTTGTACACTCAGATGTGTGGGGACCAACCCAAGTAGCTTCTTATGGGGGATCCCAATACTATGTTACTTTCATTTATGATGCCACAAGAAAGGTATGGGTTTATTGTATCAATTGTAAATTTGATGTTTTTGACACTTTTAAAAGATGGAATTCCCTTGTGGAAAATGAATCAAATTCAAAGTTAAAGTGCCTTAGATTTGACAATGGTGGTGAGTACTACAATAAGGATTTTAATGATTATTGTTTAGTAAATAGAATATGTAGAGAAATGACGGTTTGTAGAACACCAAAAAATAATGGTGTTGCAGAGGGACTGAACAAGATAATCATGGAACATGATAAAACCATGAGGATACATGATAGATTTCCCTTATAGTTTTTGGCGGAAGTAATAGACACGATGATTTATTTCATTAACCATGGACCTTCAAGTGCACTGAATGGTGGAATACCAGAAGAAGCTTAGACTGGAAAAGAGGTAGATCTTTTTTTTCTTAGAGTATTTAGATCAATAACTTTTGTGCATATTGATAAGGAAAAATAGAAAGAAATTGGATGCTAAATCTAAAATATGTACTTTCATTGGTTATGGCTCTGGTGATTTTAGATTCTGGTTTTGGGATTTAGAAGGTTCTAAGATAATTAGGAATCACGACATTGATTGGAATGAAAAGAGAATGTACATGGATTAATTTTTGGTACCCAAAGGTGAACCGGTGGAGAAGTTTATGGATGAAATTGAACTCTTAGATTTAAAACTAGCACCTACAGGTTTACACAGTAACCAATATCGGTTTAACCCTAACCGACATCAGTTTACCCCTGACCAACATCGGTCCCCAGTATTGGCGTTAGTTATAAAATAGCCAGACCACCATCGGTTAGCTGAACTGGTGTCAACAGAAGGTGACCAGTGTTGGTTAGTGTCAGAAGTAGATATAAATCTACAGAATGAGAATATTGAGCCTCCAACACCCCAAATCTTAGTGAGAAGGTCACAAAGGGTAAGTAAACCTCCAGAAATATTTTCACATTCCTTGTCTTATTTATTATTGACTGATAGTGGTGAATCAGAAATATTTGAGGAAGCAATGTAGGATAAAGCCCACATGTAGTGGGAGCATGGCAAGAATGAGGAGATGGACTCCTTAGAGCAATGAAGAATAGGGTGGAAAACAAGATATAAGGTAAGAATTGTAGTAAAGAGATTTACACAGAAAGCAGGTATTGACTTTAGTGAAATATTTTCTCCTATTGTTAAGATGACTTCTATTCGTAATGTACTGAGTTTAGTTATAGTAGAGGATTTACATTTAGAGAAACTTGATGTCAAGACGACAAACATTTCTTCAAGGTGATTTAGAGGACAAGATTTTTATAAATCAGCCGCTTGGGTATGAAGTCAAGGATAAGGAGAAACTTGTGTGCAGATTGAAAAAGAGCCTATACGGGCTCAAGAAAACTCCATGGAAATGGTATATGAGGTTATGTAGTTTCATGCATGATCTTGGTTATTAGAGATGTGAATATGATCATTGTGTTTATCTAAAAATGCCTAGAAATGGGAGCTATATTATTTTGTTATTGTATGTGGATGATATAATTATTGTAAGATCTAGTATGTAGGACATTGATGAGCTTAAAGAAAAGATAGCTCACACATTTGCAATGAAGGATTTAGGAGTTGCAAAGAGAATCCTTGGCATGTAAATTCATAGAGACAAGAATAATAAGAAGTTGTATTTGTCTCAGGAGCATTATATCAATAAGGTGTTGGAAAGGTTTAATTTGTAAAACTCAAAACTTGTAAGTACACCTATGGATGGACACTTAAAATTGAGAAAAGATCAATTTCCTACATCACACGATGAGGTTGAGTACTTGGTATAAGTTCTGTATGCTTTAGTAGTTGGGAGCTCTATGTATGCTATGGTTTGTACATACTAGACATTACATAAGAAGTGTGGGTTGTGAGAAGATTTATGGCTAATCCAGGTTAAGAACATTGGAAAGTAGTCCAATGGATTCTCAGGTATTTGAGAGGGACATCCAACATACAGTTATACTATAGAGGGTCAGATACTTATTTACATGGCTATGCAGATTCAGACATGGCTGGTGATTTGGATGGAAGAAGGAGAACCAATGGATATGTTTTCATAGTAGGTAGCGTGACAGTTAGCTGGATTTCTATAATTCAGAAGGTTATGGCCCTGTCTACTACAGAGGATGAGTATGTGGCAGCTACAAAAGCTAGCAAGGAGATGATATGGATGAGTAGGTTCATGGGAGAGTTGGGAAAGGAGCAAGAATATTGAAGATTGTATAGTGATTATTAAAGTGTGATTATTCTAGAATAGATGTCAGCACTTCATTCTAGAAAAAAACACATTCAGTTAAGGTATAAATTCATACAGAAGGTATTGGAGGATGGGAAGTTAAAGTTGGAGAAAATTCATACAAAGGAAAATCCTACGGATATGGTAATGAAGCCATTGGAAAAGGAGAATTTGGAGCTACACTCCACTTCTATTGGTCTTTGAGTTTGAGACTCGAGGAGGAAGAAACATGCCAAGGAAAAAATAAGAGGAAGGAGTTTTATGGTACATTGTAGCAATTTATCTCTAAGTGGGAGATTGTTGAGTTGTGGAGCTTAATTGCTTCATTGAAATGCTTTTACAGACTTTCTGGAATACACAGCAATTGACCTCGGTTGACGAACATCTGTCATTCACCCATGGACTAGTATCAATAAGGAAAGAAGGAACTGACATCGGTTAGGGCTAAGTGACATCGATTAGGGATAACTAACATTAGTTGCCTATGCGTTACTACTATAATTAAGTTATGGGAATTAGATCTATCTTTAGTTGTAAAGTGAATATAATGGTTGTAATTGCATAGCTAAAGTGCCCTAAGATTGTAGATGTGCATATAAGCACAAAGCTTGGGTTTAGAAGAGTGAATTCAATTGAGAATTAAATTTTTTTCCTTTAGAGATAAAAAGAGAGATTTGTAGAGAAAAAATTACAGGACATCCAAAAAGGTGTGGAAGATTACAAATTTTCATTATATTTCCTTTGTGATGATAAATTGGCTGTTTCTTGGTGGACGTAGCCCACACTCGGTAAACCATGTTAAATATTGTGTATTTTTTCTTCATGTTTATTTCCATATTGATTGCTTATATGCTTAGATATGATTAATATATTTGTACAATCGATGTGCTAACCCCAATAGACACTGAATTCCATCATGACATGGGATCAACTGGGAGAAGTTTTTTTAAGGCATTTTGAAGACACATCAAAGCATCTATCATTATTCGAATAATTTTCCACCATCAAGGGAAAACCATAGGAGTTCATGACTGATTTCAACTACATATTCCAAAAGACTTGGAAACAAATTCCACAATTGGTAAGGCCTACTCCTTAGTATGCTTTTTGTATTTTCTAAGGTCTTTGAATTCTCATAATTCAATCATGATATAATCCATGGGAAGAAGAAGACTCCCTGACACTTATGACATAGAAATTAGATACGAAAGAATTATTATACAAGTAGGAAAAATATCTCTAAGGCCTCCCATGCCCATATTTATAATTTATATATATTTTACCTCCCACTTCCTTCCAAATACATGTAATAGCTCTAATTCCAACACCAAATTTTCAGCCTTTGATCCAAATCCGTGTAGTCCCAAGCCAATCGAATGATTTACAAGAGATAAAAGGCATATTCAAATATTTTGGGAATGAGATGCTCTTAAAAGGCAAAAAAATTAGAGTTTCATACCTTACTATCCTCCTAATCAATAGAATAGACCTCTTTTCTATCCAAATTTTCAGGGTCAAATAAGTTTGCTGATGTCAAACCTATCAAAATAGTCAATCCCAATGTTACTAGCACATCCAAAGTAATTGTACCAATCTAAAACAATTTGATCTAATATTATGAGTGGTGTTATCAATGTAATTAAGCCCATAATCAGAATCCTTGCTTCAGTGGTATTAAAAATAAAGCATTAATGGTGTAAACAATTGTTATGTTCCAATGCTCATTAGTTGAGATGCCACCAAAGTAGGAGGTTTCAAAAGATTCAGTGCAAGGTGATGCTACATTCCTAAATCGACAAGAATGTGATTTTATGGAAAAATCAACTTGACAATCAAAAAAATTAGAGTTATACTTCTATGGTAGAAAACACAAGGTCAAAGAAAAGAGTATTAGAAGTGGAGCAACCTACCAATAAGAGCATTTATCAGTATTATCCAAAGTTACAAGCTGTTGTTCCAATTTTAAATCAAAAAAGAAATAAAAGGATTCATTTTATAAAATCTCAAAATCAACAAGAGAACCCAATCTCCATGCCAATAATACAAGAAGGTGCTCATGTTAGCAAAATACAACATAAGGTTAGTAATCCATCGTTTAATATCATTGAGCATATGAAGTAAAGAAAATTTAATATATAAATGTGATATTTCTTGTCTCTTCTAAAAAAAAAATCTCTTACAGGAAGCTTTTTCTAACCTCAGTCTCTCTATCCAACCATCCAAAGAACCAACTAAGGTTATGCTCACTACTACACCTGATCCAAAAGAAGCTCAAGAAGAATGGAGTGTTAAGCCACATCCCTTCTATGTTTCATTGATCATTGGTAAAAATGAGACAAAGCCTATATCACTTCTAAATCACTCACAATGTTATTTTTAACACCAAAACTCAAAATAGGTCCTTTAAGGTCTCAAACAACCTCTTTCCCTTCAAGATAAGAATTCCCAATTTTAGGAAATTTTTTATATTTTCAAGATTTTTGCACTTAATCAACTCTTGTACCTTATTCTAGATCTCATTAAATGCTATTTCAACCATCAAATTAATTCAAATTAGTCAAAAAGATCAATTATCTTGACTTTTTGCAATATTACCTCCTAGGCTTCTCAAGTCCAATGCCCTTGGTGATTCCATGGTTAGAAACATCTACAAAGGTTCCTAACAAGGTAAAACTTGATTCAAGTGCCCTTGATGGCACATGCGGTGTATGCCAAATTTGGTATTCCCATTCTCAGTCTAAACCCACTTTCTATCACCCACTCTTCTCCTTTAATCTTAGCTTCTAGTTGCCATGTGGAACAAATTTTATTTGCATAACTTGTGATATAAGGACCTTCAAGAAAAAAATGAACCACTTTTAGAATACCATTTTGGGAAAATCTTCATTGTAAGAAGTTTCAAGATGGATTCTTAAAGGAATTATTCCAAAATTTGACTTCTACAGTCCTTAATTAGGCTTATATTAGGATTTCACTGTCCTAGATACCCTCTGTCACAAATTTAGAATTTTTGGAGCATTCTCAAGCACTGAAATAATTTAAATCCTTTAATTCTTCCTCTCTATATGATTCCCAATGAAATAAATGGTTATACTCTACTCCTTTACCTCTATTTTGGTATGTTAAACTCTCAAAGTGCTCACTATATTAAATCAATCCTCTTAGCCACTCACTTTTAGAATCAAACAAAACAAAATAAGTATTTCATCCATTAAGACATTCGATTTTTGTTTACTAGAGACATTTCATGGCAAAAATTTTGGGTTTAAACCTTTGTCTCCATTGTAAAACCTTCTATTGGTCTTGATCAACTCATTTTTGAATCACCAATGCACTCCTACATGTTACCTTTATAACTGTCACATTTTTCTACTGCTTATGAGGGTTTCGAAGCTACTAACCACTGCAATCTATCAAGTAAAGAACTCACTAAACCTCCTTGAAGATTACAAAGTTCCTCTCATTCCTTAACTCCCTCAAACCTCTCTTTTTCTCAAAACCCTAAGGAGAGTTTCTCTCAATCCTGGTAGGTGGAATTTTGTCACCAAATGAAAACCAATCCCTTTTAAATATTGAAATTTCCCTCAAAGACTTGTCTTAAACTTCTTCACGTTTATTATTTACCAGTAATGCTCACATTACCTCCAAATTTTAAAGATAGCTATAAGGTCCATTGCTCTTCCCTTCTAGGAACAAGGGTTCTATAATCTATAACAATTTGTACAAGCAATGAAATATCAAATCTTCCTTATAAATACTTAGCTAGGATGTAAGGGTCTCGAGATGATTAATATTTCCCTCTCATTTACTTGCTTCGACATTCTAGATATGTTCTTCCTCCAATACTTGTAACTTGATCTATAATGATCTCCTCACTATTTGTTATAGACTCAAACAATGAATTAAAGATTGATTCTATACAAAAAATTAGAAAACCTCTCAAACATCAATGCAACAAAAAATATAAATAATTTTACCATTTGTAATCCGTCATCTATATTGCATGCACAAATTCATTAATTAACACAATTCTTAAGGAAACACTTGTAACCTGTCATAGAATGCGTAGACATAAAATTTATCCTTCAAAATCTCTTGGAGCCCCTCTTTCCATTCACGACCATTTAAATGATGATTAAAACTATTAAAAAAAATGCTTGAATATATTATCACAAGCATTTCTAACCAAATATTTCCTCTTATGACCCTTCAATTACATGCTTTGTCTTTTATTTTAACATTAAGAGACTCAACTTAGTCTAGAGCCTTAGGAATTAAGAACTAGGTCACCACCATGACCTTACTAGGACTCCTAGTTCTCAATAAGACTTGTTACAAGTTTAACACACCTTTTGAATTCTCCAAGATTTCACCTTAACACCAATTACAAACCAAATCACCTTCTAAGTTCAAATTGGCAGTTTCTGAGGGAAATTGCCAAATTCAAATTTATGAAGGTCTTAAACTAAACTAACACACCTAGATGACCCCCTAGACCTATCAACACACTGAGAAATCAAAAATTGAGGTTGTACATAATATTTACAAACTAGGAGTGATGCTCTTGCAACAAAAAACCTAGTTCACAATTGCATGATTGATTCCGGAGCCTCTAGCTCATTTATGCCCAAGATTTTTTTTTTAAATATTGGTTTAGATTATGAGCCTATTTCTAAGGGAGTAGTTAAACTTGATGAAACAAATGTGGAAACCCTTGGAGTTAGTAGATGACTGAGATTAATCTTGCACGCATGCCCCAACTTCTCCATCCCTCAATATTTTTTTATCATTGACCTTTCTCCTCTCTTTGATTTGTGTCAGTTTAGATATTTCATGGATAAAATTTGAGGCTACTTATCATTAAACTTGTATCACATGTTATTTAGAAAAAGGTATGATACCAAAGTTACCATAAGTTCAAATCCCATCTCAAGAATTCACATAGAGCCTTATGTTATTAATATCATTAGATCATTTTATACGATCAAAGATGAAGAATACCAACTAGTTGACAAAAAAAACCACACTTCTTGAGGGAATTCCTAATTTATTTCTTGATGAGTGTGCTACTCAAAATCATGCTATTTATCCATATCGATATATTGAAGAAGGAGGTCTCATATCCTATTATTTACATGAGGAAAATTCTATTATTCCTAACCTTGTTAAAACATATCAACAAGGTGAAGGTTTATAGAAATTATACTTTGATGGATCAAGAAACTTGAGAATGAAGCAGGTGGAGGGATCATGCTGATTTCCCCAAAAAAGGAAAAGTATTTTTCAGCTCTAAGATCTCAATTTACCTACACTAAGAACACATCTGAAAATGAAGGTCTTGTGCATTGTATTTAGTGGGTAAGAAGGAAAGGAGTGAAGGAATTTCAATTTTTTGGTGATAACAAGTTGGTGGTAAACCAAATAAGAGGACATGCTACAAATAATAAAAAAATGTTGAGATCCTACAAGTACAGGGTATGAGATTTAATAGAATATTTTAATGCTTTTAATGTTCAACCCATTCCTAGAGTGAAGAAAAAACACGCAAATAGGTTGGGTTCCATTGGTGCTCAGTTTGATATTTTGGATCAGATCAAACAAGATAAAAATCAGAAATATATCAAGATAGAGGTAAGGCCTTCTATCTTAAACACAAATATCTATTCGCAAGTGTTTGAATAAAATCTAAAAATTGTCAATTTCTTACAAGAGGAAGCTAAGTTTTCAGTCAAAAATTAGGAAATATTCCAACAACAGTATGGTGATCAAATTATTTAGCTATAATCTAACAAGATACCTCAAGGATTGGTTACTCTTGAATCCATATTTAAGACAAATGATTAGGTCAGAAATGATAAGTCCAATATGATGATAAAAAAAGACGATTACAAATAAATCAACATTGGAAATGACAAAGCACTCAAATTAGTAAAGGTATGCAATAATGATGAAAAAATTGCTTTTGTTCAACTTGCTCAAGAATTTGATGATGTTTTTGCATGGAACTATTGTGATGTAAGGGTTTTAATCCAGATTTAGCTAAACATACAATAGATTTGGATTTAAAAACAAAACCGGTCCAACAAAAACAAAGACCTATCAATCCTAAAATTGAACCATTGATGAAGCAAGAATTATATAAGTTGATCAAAGCTAACATTATTTTCCCCATCAAGCACTCATTATGGGTGTCCAATTTGGCTCCCATGAGAAAAAATAAAGGAGAGATATGATTATGCATGGATTTCAGATATTTAAACATATATTCTTTAAAGGATCATTACTCAATACCATCAATGGAGAAAATTTTGCAAAGGGTAAGTGGTTTAGAACGTTTCTCATTACTTGATGGCTATTATTGTTATAATTAGATTTTGGTACAAGAATCAAATCGGTTTAAAATAACGTTTACTAGGAAATGGGGCACATATTCATTTAGAAAAATGCCATTTGGACTGTCAAATGTAGGAGTCAAATTTTAGTGTGTAATGGACTTAGTGTTTCAAGGGTTAGTCAATAATTTTGTTCTCATTTATTTGGATGATATAACTATTTTCTTAAAGCATGTTGTAGATCATATCTTACATATCAAACACATTTTTGAGATATGTAGAAAACATGATGTTTCATTAAATCTAAAGAAGTGTGTATTTTCAGTCAATGAGGGTAAGTTACTTAGTCATATTGTTTTCAAGGAAGGTATCACAATTGTTCCAGAATGAGTGAGTGCAATATTATCACCATCCTTATCAAATAAAATAAGGCATTGTAAATATTCTTAGGTAGAATTAATTTTATTAGAGGATTCATTTCATATTTTGCAAACCTTGTAAAGCCATTAACCTCAATACTTAAAAAGAACATAATTTTTGGTTGGAAAACGGAGGGAAATAATGCATTCAAAGCAATTAAACACGTTATCTCACACAATCCAATGCTTGTCAATATAGATTTTAGCAAAGATTTTATTTTATATACTTTTAGAGCAATTGATACAATCTTAGCTATGTTGGTGCAACATGATGATGAAAAAAGAGATCATCCAATTTATTTTTCAGTCAAGGGTTACAAAAGTATAAGGTGAAGTATTTTTTTTTTAAGAAACAATTTCTTTAAGTTGTTAACACCCTTAAGAAATTTAAAAATCTACTTTCTAACAACAAGATTCATTTAATGGTTTCCCATCCAAGGGTTAAAGAGTTTCTTTTAAGCAAATATTTGAATGAGAAAAGAGCAGGTTGGATCAAAAAAGTGATGGAATATGATGTTGACATTAAAGTCACTAAGCTGGTTAGAGGAAGAGAACTATGTGAACAACTAGCTTCAGACTTTCATGATGATTAAAACCAGATTTTAGTGCTTCAAGATGGTATGAACACAACTACTCCTTCATCACCTCAAGGTTGGACCCAAGATATGATCCATTTTCTTTAGATTGGAAAATGCTCACAGGGTTTGGAAAAAGAAAAAAGGAGCTATTTTAGATTATAATCCATTCCTTATGTTCTCATTGATAACATGTTTTTTAGAAAAGATATGAATGAAGTTCTTTTAAGATGTATTGATTTAGATAAGATTGATCACATTTTGGAAGAATTCCATGGAGGTACATCCGGATACCATTTTTCACCAAGAGCTACAAGCTTGAAGGTTATGAGATGGTTATTATTAGCCAAACTTATTCAAATATGCTCATGCATGGGTAAAGAAGTGTGCAAAATGTGCCATTTTTGTAGAGAAACAAAATTTAACAAATCTTCCTCTTCAAATCATTAAGGTAAATCAACCGTTCATGAAATGGGATTTAAATTTTATTGGTATGATTAATCCACATTCTAGTGTAGGTAATAAATGGATTCTAATATCTACAAACTACTCCACAAGATGGATGGAAGTGGTGGATTTGAATGAAGCAAATGATACTTAAGTTTTAGAGTTTTATGAAAGTCTAGTCACAAGATTTGGTGCCCTCGCAACATTATCTCAAACAACGCATTATCTTTCCTTGGCACCAAAATTAGCACATATGTAGTCAATATTGGCATTCATCTCTCAACATCTTCCAATTATTACCCTCAAGGAAATGAATTAGATGAGTCAACCAATAAGAGTCTTCTCAGAATAATCCAGAGAACTATGACATAAATTAGATATCATGGCATATAAATTTGAAATCATCCTTATGGGCTGATAGGATTACTCCTAAAAGATAAATTGGAAATTATCCTTTCATTCTTGTCTATGGTAGAGAATTAAGGTTTCTTATTTCTAATGAGTTACAACCTCTAGACCTCATTAAAAAAATGGAGATGATGGGAGAAGATTAGATGGAATTCAGATTTGTAGAGTTAATGGAATGGTAAGAAATAAGAAACAAAGAAATGGACACAATAGAACTTCATCAAGAGGAAGTAAAGATGTATTTTGATAAGAAATCAGATGAAAGAACATTCAGAGAAGGAAACATTGTAATTAAGTTGGATGAATAAATAACTAAGCCCGAAAGACACACAAAGTTTGATTATTTTTGGAGTGGTCCATATTTTATCACAAGTTTCAAACAACACAATGCCTTTCATCTCTCCAAGATGAATGGTGATGAGTTGTCTATCCTAGTTAATGGGATTTTCCTCAAAATTTTCTATTGAAGTCTTGTTTCACCCTTTTTTTTGTAGGTTGTGTTTACTTTCCTCTAAGTGATCCATGCACATTTTTGTTTTTAGTTTCCTTCTTTATGTGCCTTATGCACTTTTTTGGTGTGTTTGTTGTCTAATAAGTGCTCTATCATAGTTTTTGTTTTTAGAAGGTATTCTCAGTGCTCTTATAGGTCCAAGAAGTTGCAACAGTTAGTACATAACTCCGTGCCCAATGGATGCTTCAAGGCTACTGGAGTTTTTACATCTAGCAGGAAAATGTCCCCAAAAGTCACCAAATTGTTATCCAAATAAGCTCCTATGCTTATTCAGACCACTTGTTTAGATTATCTACTTAATTTGTTTTAGATTAATGGAAAAAAATAAAAGTTAAGGAGAAATGAGTGTTTGACACGTAGGAGTGCACCATAGGAAATAACACCCATGTGCAGAGCCTTGAAAAATTACACAAAATAAGAGGAAGCCAAGTCTGTGTGCGTTGGTAAAGTAAATGAGACAACAGAAATCCATGACCCAATGAGGTACAAAGCCATACAATAAATGAAAGATCCACATGAGGGTCCACACGAGAAGGGACAGAGGCACAAAAAGCCATGGAACAAAGAAATAAATGTGATAAAGTATTCCTATAAAGCCAGACAAAGGAGGTAGTAAATTTTGTGGAAAATCCACAAAAGTAACACAGGAACCCACACATAGAGAGCCACATGACATAGGAATGACCCACACAAAAAATAAAGAAAAATTCCACATGATGAAGGAGGAACAAAGATTTACTGGATACCATGTAAGGAGATAACAATATAGTCATGTAAAGGTGCACGAAATAGGAAGACAAGTCCATGGAACAGAGGAGCTAACATGTAGAAATCCATAGAGGTAATAAAAGGAAAACCAAACCTACGCAAAAGGTTACATGAAAAAGATTAAATACAAGGTTGAAAAGGTGACATTTAAAATCAATGTGATACACAAACAAAACCCATGCGTAAAAATACATGTCCCCAGCAATGTAAAAGGACAAAGAAAGTTACACAGTAAAAGAATAAACCCATGCAAGAATCTGTGCAACACAAGAAAATCTGTGGAACAAAGAGAAAATGAAGTTTGTGCAACAAAGGTGTGAAAATTTGTGCAAAAGGCAAGAAATACAATGGCACAAGTGGAATTCCACTCGAAAAGCGACGTGATAAAGGAACATAAAATATGTGAGAGAATTTGCATGACAAAGGAAAATCAAAGAAATCTTCACATGACCTAGAGTGAACCATGAAATGCTTTGTTTTACTTTTCTCAAAAATAAAAATGCTATTTTAGCATAGTTTGTTAAGAATGATGTATGTAAAGTTAAAAATAGATGAAATCATGCAAGGGAGGTTGGTTTCATCATCCAAAAGTTCTAATTACAGAACAAAGCATGTAAAAGTGAAATAAAAGCCATTTTCTATTTTTGGGAGCACAAATATTATTTTGGACACAAAATTGTATAAGAATAAAGGATGAAGAATATTTTTAGGAAACATATAAAATTAGGACATGTAATTTTCATGCGTAGGGGCTATTTTTGGAGAAAAATATAGGGTGCGTCTGTTTTTTCTATTTTCAGAAATCAAACTTACATGTCTGAGCTTTTCCTTCTTCCTCTCTATCAATTTTTCTATAAAAAATCCAGAACACATTGTACAAAATTATCTTTTCCTCTTCATTCATGTTTTTAGAGCACTTCAGTTTTCTAGGTGAGAAAGCAAGGTCATGAGTTATTCTTTGTTTTTATTACATCTCTTAGAGCAATAAAGGAGATATTTTTACCTTTATACAATATGTGTTTAGTGCATATTTTATTTTAACCTAAGTTTATCTTCGTGGTACGTGTTTATCCTTAGATTAATAGTTTAATCTTCATGCCTTCACATAATTTTGTGCTAATTTTTAGGTCATAGATTGTGTTTAACAAGTTGTGTGAAATATTTTTTTGTTGATCCATTTACTTCCCCTTCTTTATTCTTTCACAACTCAACTTTAAACCCTTCTATGGGACACTCTTACTTTGATACAATCACTTGCAGTTAGTGTATGGTGTGTGTGGTTCTCATGTTTTATCTGTGTGATCCCAATAAGTCTGAGATCCTCAAAACATTCTAGTGTATCACGATATTTTTTTCAGTTTTCTATTCTTTCCTTCTCCATTTTCCTTGTTGGTTCAGTAGAATAAAGTATTCTTATAAATAGAAAAATTGTTTAGGTGTTGTACTAGGAGAACCAACCCTCTTTGGAGACTCACTCCAATATACAGGTCACTCACAACCTAAGATTGTTTCCACTTTTTTCAATTGAAAGGAGAGTTATCACACCATTCTCTAAAGGGTACATTTCAAAGTGATAATAGTAACACCTCCATTTACTCTGCAAAAGTAGTTTCTCCACTTATACCCTATATTAAAGGTTGTAATTGATTATATGGATGTATGAGTTTTCTTTTCAAATTATTGACCGTTGAATGCTATTAGTTTTTCCTTAGATGAATTTTGCACTTATGAGTATCAACTCCTTTCCCTTGGATGGTAGATTGATTTGATGGGTATGAGATCTATGTTATAGTTGTTATATTTCTTGTGTATTCCATTTTTTTTTCTTATATGCAGAGAGATATATTTCATTCTCTTTTTGGGTGACTAATATTTTGTGTGAGATTCCTCCTATCATCATCATGATTGATGGGGAGGGTAGGGACGTTTTGGAACTTTATCCATTAGAGGGATAATTGATTTCACCAATTGAGTGTGGAATCTTCTATTTTATTTGTAGTGTCTTAGGACTTATTTGGGACCTAAGAATGATCTTGTTGTCATTAAAGGAACTAAAAAATGGAATATAGTGTTTGATGATAGGTTTACCTAGATAGATAATTTAAGATTGAAATTCATCACTTTACTTGTATGACTATTTTGAAAACATAATAGTTGTATGGTTCTTGTTTATAGAGTTAAGGCCTTGAGCATGAGAATGTAGTCGTGGAATGCAAGATAGTTTTCTGATATGTGAAATGTGTTAAAGGAACCTTTAGAAGTTGTTTATGGGGAATGTTACATTACATTAGGTGATGAAATTGTGGGAACCCAAATTGTGGATATAACTATATTAGTTACTTTATTGTACTATAAGGAGGATGGGATAAGTAATGGATCTTGTATGTACCACTATAATTTGAGTTTGATAATAATTTTATAATCAATAATGAATGAGAGAATTTATTCATTCCATTTTAAGTTTATGGGTGAACACTATTTCCCTATGGATACAAGGATGTCATATACTTGTGCCTTACTATTATTTCCATTGTTAGTGCTATTTTCACAAGCTTCTTGGATGACATATCTACTAGTTTTATCATGGTTTAAATGAGTTATATGAAGTTGTGATGAACCTCATTTGTAACTTAACATTTCTATTATAGGGAATGTTTATTTCCTTTTATTTAAAGTATGGGTTAAGTTGTGTTCTCGTTGAAATGTTGAGCACACAGAGAAGATTACCCTTCCTTCTTATAATACGGACACTATGAATGATGATCCCAGGCTAGACATTTCTCGTGTAAAGAATGGTATGGGAATGAATAAATATTTTTCCTTATATGTATTGCTTGCAAATATTAATGACATGAGGACATCTTGCAAAGGGTGAAAGTGCCAATTTATGTATATCTATATTATTAAACTACATTATTATTATTGTATTATAATATTAGTACTTTGTTAGGATTAATTCTAACTATGTCTAAGTCTTGAGAATATTGATTGGAGTTAAAAAGATTGGATATATTGTAACTATGAGTATTGAATTATTTTATGGTTGACCTCATGCTTATAGTTGGAGTGTTAATATCATTGAAAGTGTTTGGGAGTGTGAATTATTACATGATAATATAAGAACATGCATGTGAGCATGTGTAATCAATCATTTAGAGTTCCAAGGAATCAAGTGAATCAATGTTGCATTATCTTGTAGTTTAGGTGAATGACAATTTTTTGAATCCTTGTAAATTTGTTTCCTATGGTTATAAATTACCCTATGTGATTCTCCTTGTTAAGTATAAATTTGGGAGCACTTGTGTTTGATTAGAAAATAGTCTCCACACACATCTCTCTCTTGAATTCATGGGTGAAATCCTCTATGAATAATAAAGAGTATAGTGAGGTAAAGTTAGTGGTATGGAGACATCCTTATTAGTATGTTTTGTACAATCCTATCAGTATCTCTTGGAGTGATTGTACCCATTTACATGATAATGATTTCGAAGCATGTCAGTGGTGTATCTTCTTAAGATAGTATCCATATGATCTTAGTAAAGAGTACTTTTGGATTTAACCTAGGGGTATTCATACATATTAACCATATCTTTGTTGGTTTTTAGTCTGACTGTGGACTATGTTGAAATGAATTCACAGCTTTCCTTATATGTTCTACTTGAATTATTTACTATGGGAATCTTCCTATCTTTGTTAGGGATATCATTTCCTTCCATGATCATGTGTTAGAAATGGTCTTTGGATCACAACATCAATACTTACAACTAGTTGTAGTCTAGGTTAAGTCATATTAGTTCCATTAACAAGGCATAACTCTTAATCGTGCAATAGCTACATAGTAAACATGATTCAAGGAAGTAAGAGACAATGATTTGGAAAGTGTATAAAATAAATAAGAGTAATTAATACTGTATCAAAACACAAACATACTTGAGAATGGAAGGAAATAAGATAGATTTCTATTAGGATCAGAGATCAACCTTTTACATATTGTTCTTACATGTTTTATACATCATGAGGTTAATGTTGAGTTACTAGTCCCCTCTTATTCTTCTCATACAAAAAGAGTCTCTTCACATTCTCTACCTATCTGAAGAGAGAACTATATATTCTACAATTTATCTTATTTTAATTATGCATATACAAGAGGATAACACAATCATACAAAATATATTCACATTGGATTTCTAATCCTTTTTACACTCCAAAACTTTCTGAGACTTAAATAGTTGACTCGTTCTGAGACAAAAGTTGTTTCAATGATCTAGAAAATTGTTTGTTATTTTCTTTTTGAATTGTGTTGAACATTGATTATGATGTGTAGTGTGATACTTCACTTGCAGTCAACAAAAAGGACAATGTTTAAATTTTTTCATCCTCTACACACTATTTAACCTCCCTTTTAGGATTTTGATTAAATGGAATTGCAACAAAATGCCCTTTCAAGTTTTCAATATGTGGAAGCTTCCTATAGATCACCCTTTCCGGTTTTCAATCTATGCGGGCCTAATTATAGAAACAAAACAATATTATGCACTTATATTGAAGCAAAATTTATATTACCTGCTATCAAATTGTGTTATTTATTTTCCTTATGGCTACTACTTTGGATGCTTAGGTTGCTCTAGTTAAATACATGGAGTGAAAGGAGATAGTGGTATTATGAGAGATGCTTTAAGTATGAGCAGTAGAATATGTGGTATGCCATACTATGAGGTATTCTTATTTGTATTTAACATGGGAAGAAATGTGTCTAAATCTCCTTTGTACCTATTTCAATCTACGAGTGCCTCATTCTCTCTGCCTAACTAAATATGCAATTGTGATAATGCTTACATGAATTCATAAAAAACATCCTCTTTGACATTGTTTGTATATTTCCCTTAGAGAGTGATAGCATTCTGGATCTCCTGCTGCATCATATCTAATTGATCCTGCATTCCTTGAGCTTGAACTCCAAAAAATGTATTACACACTATGTTGTAGTCCCAATCTCATAGTCTGTCATCAAATTATATCAATCCTACAAGTATATTTGTAATGCCTTATCAATATATTGATCATTAAATTCAATCAATATTTTAACTTGCATTAGATTACCCATATCTATATCTATTTAGTTATTGACCATTTTGTTCTGCATCTGGGTGTTCCAATTCAAAATTTTAAAAGTGAGATACTTCACTTATGCCTCAATATGTTGCAGAATTTTTGTATATTTATGCAAGAGGATGTCTACATCCTTCACATCCTTCTTGGTTTGGGCCACCCATGCTTTAAGATTCTTCACAATCTCATTCTCTTTCTAACTGTCCACTAGTTTGGCTATGAGTGTAGTTAACTACAATTTATTACTCATTAATTTCTCACCTATGGTATCAGTGACAAGATATGGATAATTGTATTCAATTTGATCTTTAAGATTATGTAGAGTCATATCAAATGTTCCTTTCTGCAATTCCATTTGAAGCGTGGCTTCTCTAATATTCACCTGCAATGTATGCATGCCTTCAATTTGTATTTGTAATAACAACTTCTCCACATATACTTTGATGATGCTTGGTAATTCTTGAGAAATGGTAGCTTGAACACTCATTTGGATGATCCGGGGGGTTACCATATGTACATGTGATAAGGGGAGGATCAACTTAAATTTTCATGTTGACACAATTGATTGCAATGCCCACCAAAAAAGTTTGCGTGTCCCCATCCTTATTTTCTTCCATAGATGACTATTTTGTATTTGAGGTTCCATCTTCTGTAGTACTTACTGGAAGGAGTTGTATAGTGATTATGCATGTTTCCTTGATATTTTTGTTGTGTCATCTCTACCTATTCTCTGGATTTTGATGATACCTGTTCTATGAACTTTTGGGCTTCTACCTATGCTGGTGCAATTGCTTTTGTAGCACTTTGTGCATTCTTGGCCTTTTGATCTTTCCCCTCTTTTTCCTTAGCTAACTTTTCTACTTCTATTATCCTTCTCTATTATTTTTTCTTCTTACTCTCTTCCTCTTATTGATTGTCTTTCTCCTCTATCTTCTTGGTTTCTTCCTCTTCCCTCTTACTCTCTTATTCTTTCTTCTTGTCTTCTTCTATCTTATTTTCCTCTTTCTATTCTTTTTATTTATCCTTTTCCTTCACCTTTTCTTCTCATTTATATATCTCCTTTTTTACCTTGTATATTATTTTTCATGGATCTTATTTTCCTGCATGGCTCTTTGTTCTTCTCTCATGTTGTTTCTATTATAACGCACTATTGGTTTTTGCAAATGATACACTATTCTCTAGGAATGTTTATGTAATCGGAGTTGTGTTTGGTGGTTATACTTATGTGGGATGTGCAGATGTTCCTTCTTATGTTCCATGCTCTGGAGGAGTACTTAGCCATTATAGAGATAGAGGAGGATAAGGTGTACCTATTTTTTGTGTAGCATATTTTGGCATTGTTAATTTTATTTGTTTATGTTCCTTGGATTTCTCCCACTTTTGAACCCATTCTTCTCTTTTTTGTGTAATTTTCTTTTCAACTTGTTGTGTAAAATATTGTTGTGTTATCTCCTCATGTATGAGTGAAGCCCTTGTGTGTGAGCTAACTCCCCATCCTTGAAGTGTTGATATGGTGATTTTCACACTATTATGAGTGGGATGGTGTTTGATCTTCTTTTCTTGAGTGGTTCCACTGGGATTTCCTCATCCAAGTCTTGCACTTTAATCCCTTTCAATATTTTTTCAATCTTAGGATCAATGTCTGCACCTTTGAGTCCATGGATGATGTTTGCCAAAATTTGATCTTGTGTGACATACTAACAACCTATGTTGATCACGAGAGAGTGCGACACACATGGAATTGTAATTAGGTTTTCAAGATTTATTTTTTATTTCATACCATGTAATTTGCATGGTACTTTCCATGTGAACCACTCTCCCTCTTCATCCAGGTACATTTTAGTACCCATGTCTTCAAGTTTCATTTTGAGAAATTTGTCTCTTAAGAATTTTAACTTATTAAATCAAGGTCAATGAACTAAAATGGAACTCTTGAATTTGTTTCCACCTATAATGGGGTTCTCACAATTTGTGTAGTGGTTTTTTACTTTCTTTTTGTTTTCCTCCTTTCATGGGGTTATATTTTTGTCGTGGGTTTAGCTTATGTCTCTAAATGGGTGGTTATTCTAGTTTGTAAGCCTCCCACAATTGGTTGTGTTGGCCTCTCAACGCACAATGGTTTCATAATTATGAAAATCATGCCATGCTTTCTAATTAGCTACGTTTGATCTATCTCCATGTTGATGAAGAATGTGAGTGTCTTTGGGTTCTTAGAATTGTCTCCTTCTTATCACAATACGACTCCATTTTATAACAAACTTAGCTTGACATACGGAGCTATGTATTCACACACTTCCTTTAGTATGCAGAGGTATACACTTAACATATCCCTTATGTTATTAAACCATTCTCCCATCTTCTGTATATCTTCATAGGTTATATGTGGATTGGTTGGAATTAATTACACAAATTTCTCATGCGGGTTATACACATCTTCAACTTAAATTATACCATCAAGGGTGTGTCAATGCATGAAAGATAAAAGTATGACTAATAATTGATACATGAAAACTTTTCCCTTCGTTTCAATAACCTTATATGAATTATTGTTGAGTTTTTATGCTAGGAATTAGGGCCATTTAAATTCATCTCCACCCTATCAAATTTATGTGATGAGGTCCACTTTGCCTAGGAATGCTTTTTTACTACCTCGCATAGCTTTCTAATATCATTAAACTACAATCTCCACTAGGACTTACATTTCTTGATTTATAATGGAAACCGAAGGGATTCCTCTTACCTTGTGTAGATGAACATATAAGGTCATAGTTGATTATTTCATAGGTGATATAGTTCTTTTGTAGGTGAAAATATATATACCTTGGTTTATAAATTTAGCATCTTGAGTGACTGTGGCTGCATTGATGGGGACTACATCTCGTGTAGTGAACCAAATTATGCCATTATGATAATGACTTGTGATGGTCTACATGAGCTCAAGGTGGTATCCCATGTATGGTATTCTAAGAAGATGATCAACAACTGTTCATCACATTATATCCTTATCCATTATCTTCCCTTCTATAACCTCATTCTAGATTGTGAGCCTCTCTGTGCCCCATGCTTGTTTTGATATTTCTACAAGTTCATGATGTGATGGATTATTCCACTTTGTCTGTCTTAAAATCAGAGAAATACCCATGTATTCCTTATATAAATAACTTAGAGGAAGGAATGTGATGCCTTGTTCTTCCATCATGCCTTAGACTTTGGGTCTGATTGTAATGCCCACACACGTAGGACCAAATCTCAAGCCACAATAAACAAAGACAATATTTTAATTTCTTTTCTTATTTTACAACTCCACTTGGGCTCATTTAGAATAACTTAGCATCACATGGGATGCTTACAAACCATGGACCCATGCATATAATATGATAAGAAATTGATTTACACCACAAATAGATACAACTCACACTACTAAGCCCATCTACGAGGCTTGCAATGGGGGAGAGATAATATTTACAACTAACACTTATCATGACCTCACTAAGGAATCTTGGTTAGCCTTTGGTTCCTACAAGATGAAACACACCACATCAAATTCAATAGGCTCCATATCCCTCCATTCTAACACACACTTATCCCTCCATTAAGGCTAGCCACAAATTTCTTTGGTTCCTCTAAAGTAAAACACATAATCCTCATTATTATTCCCCTCACCAATGACACCTTTAACCTCCAATAACAATGATGAAACCTCACACCAACATGATGAGAATACATACAAATAAAAGATACACACTAATGTCACACTTGCTCAAATGAATGAACACAATACAACAACCCAACCATAAATGAGAACTTAAAGATATAAATTTTCCACAATGCACATCATTTTATTAGTTCACATCTTATTTACCATTGAGTTATTTTACTTTACAACATTGATTTGGAAACACATTTAACATACAAGCATACAATCTTATTCATAAAACGTGCATACTATTCATTTCATTAAACGCTTATCTTATAAGGAGTTCACTTTGTTTGGTTTCCTTATCCATTGAAAATAATTTCCATAATTCAACTATTATTTAGAGTCATTTTTTAATACATATGAGTTTCACAATACTCGTTCTCCAGCTAAGGATCATTTTCTTGAAAAGTGTGTTTGCATGACTTTTTAATTTTGCTTTCATTACATTAGGGGAAATTAACATGAAGTTAAGAGAGGAAAAATATTAAGTTTAACAAAGGGTAAGAATCAAGTTTTCCTTTTCATATAAAATTGCACCCACTAGAGTACATTTATTTCCCTTTTGTAGTTAGCCATCAAATTTCAATAATTGATCGAAAACATTTTTGTAAGACACACACAAGTCTCATAAGATTTGTGTTCAACTCAAGAGATCTTGATTTTAATATAAACACTCTTACATAGAACATTTCATTTTATCATTAATAACATAAAAGGGCTTAAAATCGATTTAAATGGGATAACTTCCATGTTTCACTTTACTCCTAAGATTAACATCTTAGGGACACAATTTCGATAGAAAAAGTTTACTATAGATCTCTCTCACAAATTAACCTCTTAATAGGTCCTAGGTTTTAATTTAGTTCCATTTACACTGAAGGGATCTACACCATACTACAAGTCAAGGTAATAATCCAATCTACAATTCCTTAATGGGATTGTTCATAACATTTAGTGCATAGCTGAACCGGTACACTGAATCCACTACATCATACATACTTACAAACTTACAAAACCTACTACTAGGATTTTAGGGGATGCATGAGAGGGTAATGATAGAGTATGAATATTGAAGGTATTGAAGGATATTTAGTGATATTGATCATTAATCACGCACTCCTCTTCTTGAGTCAATCTAGGATAAACAAATTCTCTTTAACTCCAAATTTGGAAGAAAACATATGATCAACACGTGATAAAAAGTGTCCTTCACAAGGCTTATAAGTTAGGGTCCTCATGATTGTTTCTTAGGCCACATCCAAAAGGTTTACTCATTTGAAATATCGACATATGGTTTCGTGTCATTTTTCCATTTAGCATACATATTCCAATGGTAACCTAAAATCATGATCTTATTTTCTCTAAGCTGGTTGATGAAAACTTGCACTATTGAATCCTATATCATTCCTATAACCCACGACCTCCAAAACCATAATGAAATTTTCCAAGTATTGACTAACATTATAAGTATATCCATCTTTCTCATTCCTTAATTTTTACACACATAATTTTTTTGTGTTTTCTAAAGGTTCGTAGATCACTAAAGAAGTGCATCCACAATATCACCATTGAAATTATTATGTAATAACATGATTATTTAATTTGAGTAGCATAACTATGACATATCCACAAATAACATCTAAGTTCTATACCTAATAAAGACGAATACAAATCAACAACATATCCAAACAAATATGGCTATCATTTCGTCACAAAAGTAGTAATATTATTCCCTTACTTAATACAATAAAGGTATTCTATCAATCCACATAGATAATGTTACTATTTCCAATTTGTAAATGAATTCATTTAAGTAGGTACATATTGACATAATCATAATAAGAATGTTATTGCTTCCTTCTACCCAGGGTACTTGCAACTACAAACACGATCAATCCAAAAGCTAGCACGACACTCCTACGATCTAACATAATTCACGATTTGATAATTTTCCGTTCACAATGAATACAAACACTTTGCATGCAACAAAAGGGGAATACATATGCAGTTTCATTTCATTTTCAATCTAGAGAGAGATAGGAAGAGAAGAGAGAGGAGAGAGAGAAATACCATTTTTTCCCATAGGAAAATTTATCAAACAAGTAACAAAAGGATGTTATATATAATAATGTGATAGTTTTTACAAGTTTCTCAATATTTATCAGGGTTTGAAGAGGTCCACGATAGTTTTCCCGTTATTGCTGTAAGTTTAAGAAAATGACCAATTTAGCCAAAGTGGCTACGAAAATGAGTTGAAAATATAATGTACGAGAATCAAATACACAATGTTTTGATTCCCATATAATATCCTATCTACAGGGAAACTCTTAAAGTTGACATAACTCAAATCTGGTGACAAGGGTTCAAACTGCAACTACCTTTTTTGAGCTAATTATCCTAATTGCGTAAGTTTGTCCTTACCGTAAATGACCAGAGTCCTACAAAACCATTTGTAAAACTAGCTCCCAAGGTTATTTTTCTCAACATTAATGGTTGATTATCATTGTCACAAATAAATTCTAGAGGTATGTGGAGGCAGAATTTTGTTTCTCAACACGGGCCCTAAACCATGGTCCAAAACCAAAATGAATTTTCAACTTTCAACATTTGTTCCAAAGATGTGAAATGATCAATTGGGCTCCTAGATGCATGACGTTAAATGATCATACGAATTCTATCGATGGGTTTTTGTGACACTTCACGTCACAGGGAACATGGTCAAAACTTGACTTTCCCGCTACAAGGTTTAGAGAAGTGTTTTGCACATCATTATAATAAAAGTTTTAGTAAATTTTGTAGGGTGATCAAGTATCATGTTTAACTAAAAAATTCAAGTTAAAATCACCTATTTAATGGCTTCAATTATCAAATATTGTTTTCTGAGTTTTCCAATCAACCCAAGATGTGGTTCATGAGCATGGTTACCACTAAACAAGGTCATTCTAGTTATACGAGAAGTAAGGTAAATAGTAGTGGTCGCTCCAGGAGGAGCAAGGTTACGCCGGCGTGGACTTGTTTGGGAGTTATATTCTGGTGTAGGTTGTGTTTTTAAAATGGGTATGTAACGTATTGGGATGAGAGTGGAAGCTGGTGGGTACTTGTTATGGTTTTTGACATCAGTAATTTGTTGGGGTCTGTTGCATGGGGTATGGTGTATTACTCAAAGTGGGCCTGGTTTGATTAGCAAAAGTTAAGGTGGACAACATTGACTGCTATCAACACAAATGGTCAGGAGGTTGTAATGACATGGTCAATAATATACCTGCTGATGTAGGAGATGCATTGCATGTGGATGTAAATGATAAATGTTTGAGGTATGTAAATGCAAGACAAAATAAGAATTTAAAATGTAAATGTCGAAAAAGTCGAAGCATCACAATTTTTTTTTTTAAGAAATCAAATAAAAAGATCGATACATTAAATTTTACATTCATTCTTTCCACAGGTGGTAGTAGCATCAGAAAATTACCAAGATAGAATGTTTTTGGTTGTCTTAGGTGTGTTTAATAGTATTTGGTTATGTAACTTGTTATCTTTTTTGGTCATTTACCTAAGTATTGAAGTTTGTGTTATAATGTAGCCGCTTTTCCATTCACTTGAGGACTAACTGAATATATTTCCTAAAACAAGTAGTTATCTTTGACTCATGAAATAATTTTCCCAATGTGAGATGTTATCTTGACTGATGAAATGGGTTTGCTTGAATATTGATGATATGGGTTCTACTGCTCCAATGCATGTATTTAGCCATACCAACTCTACGTGTAATGATTGATGAAATGGGTTTAGTACTCATAGAGAAGGAAACATTATTTCAGTAGTTGTGGATTTTTTTTCTTGGAACTATATAGACTGTGTTAAATGGTTTTTTGAATTTAGTTGCCTCTCAACAATTTAAAATTCAGTTAACTGTAATGCATGATATGTCCATAGATTTGATGTGTTTAGATTCCTTGTATTAGCTGGCTTTGTCACAAAGGGATTAAACTTGTGGCTTGATGGAATTTTAAAGTTAGTTTTGATGTGGTGCTACTAAATCAAATTCAAAGAGAGCAAAACAAACATGTTGAAATAGGGAAAATGTTTAAGTTCATAAACCGTAAACCTATATGTACCAGAGAGATCAATTTGTATTTATATATTGCAACAAGGGAAAATTGACCTACACATAAAACGTAGAACTGATTCTTCTCAATTTATCTAGAGAAATACCCTACCAAAATCCTATTAACATGAAGGATTAATAGGACATGATCCTATTTCACATTTATGATGTCACCAACTACAAAAATGATAACAAAATTTGCCTCTTTTTTTGGGGTTCTTATTGTCGTATCTTGTGGTTTGTCATGACCTGGAACTCCTTCTCTTAGTCTATTTCTTTTGTGATAATGAAATAGCTGACATTTTTTTGGAATTGTAGTATAGTTTTATTATCTTTATTGTTGTATATATTACCCCAGTCATGGGTTTTTTATATCATGTTGTCTATTATTTTAGTACCTTTGTTCTAAGGTGATTGCTATAGCTTTGATGAGGGAGCTGCGCCTATGTCATCCCTAAAATCTATTGTAGAAACACTTGCTTTTATCAACGCCCCTTAGGATTCTTGAAATTTGTCTGTGATGATAAGATGTTTGAAATTTTCTTCCATTTATCAGTAGCTAATGTTTAAATGCAGTGAACTTGCTTGATGTTAAGTTTCCATGGTCTAGCTAGGACTCAAAAATAGGACCTCCCAATTTGCTGCTGAGCTGCTTTGCCAATGAGCAACTTTTCTCTGTTACAGTCCTGAGTGTGGATTGGTCTTCCAACAGATTATACTTTATTGACAGTTTGGTGCTTAAATTAATTGATACTATTATCAATTAAATGGATTTTTGTTTTTTCTCGTTGGTAGTATCCCATGCCTTAACACCCATTGCTGGAATAGGGCCCTAATCCATAACATTAGGCATAGATGAGGTAGGGATTTGGTTGGGAGTAGTGCTAAGGCATAGAGTTTGGTTTTTAAATGGGCGTGGTTAGGAATCTTTGGGTGCATCATTATTCTATTAAAATTTTATTTGTGTGTTATTTATACATCTGTATTTGTAGTAGATGAACAATTCTGCATTTCATTTTGAGCTCCCTTTATTGTTGGAACATGTAGTGTTGCTCTTCTGCAATTGGTTCTGAAATTGGAGCAACAATGCACAACAAATGATGTTTCAAGATCAAGAATTATTCAGTTTTACTATATTATCTTTATCTCAATCCTATTGATGAGGTTCCTGTACATAGATTGAACAAATACAATACATGGTGCCCCCTATTCCCTCTAAATTGAAAAGTGAAAAAATGTGTATGGGACAGAGTTATGGTTGGTGAACTTATGCCAGATAGAAACCCAACTAGATCAAATTGTGAAATATTCATGCATTTGGTCCCCCTGTATGTAGAGATTAACGGACCAGTTCACCAGCACTTCTCATCAATACCAAGACCCCCTTGGAATTTTTAGGGGCATGAAGGTACAAAAGGCCCATAGTTTATACAAGTTAAGTTCATTTCTCCCTCCATCATATTGAATTGTTGATGTGATACAGCCATTCCTTTGTGTTGAGTGGTATTATCTAGTTTTAGAATGAAAGCATTACCTGTTTATGAAATAAGGTTTTCCTTGGTCTTAAAATCCTTTACTACAAAAGCAATGGTAATGTGTTCAGGATTTCATTCATTGCAGCAGTTGCATACATGGGTATGCTCAAAAGGAATTCACACTTTTGTCAAATGCAAGGAACTATTGTCGAATTCAATCAGTCCTCCCCAGTTCACATTTTTCAATGTACTCTTTACATGGGTTAAAGTAAGAGCTTTGAAATGAGGTATGGAAATCCAAACAAATGTTTGTGTCAATGTCAATAACAGTACAAATAGTGCCTACATCAGGATGACGGGTAATAAGAATGTTAACAAAACCTACAACAATTATTATGCCTCTAACAACCCCATTTCTTCTGGTCAAATCAACCATTTGGTACTTAGCAATGACTAAATACTTAAGCTCAATAGGTCCTCAGACCAATACTTCTATTAATTACCATAGTTTTTTATTCATGTTGATGATGCATTCATCTCCTTTCTCAGAAATTTATAAAGAGAAAGGTTTCTACTTGGTTCAGAAGTGCTAGACCTGATGAGCTCTTGGGTAAGCCATCTTCCTTTTGAAATTTAGTATAAAAGGAGTAGTTGGTTATTGTCTCAATGCCCAAGGGCTTGTAAGGAACCCAAGACTTGATTATTTCTTCGTAAAAGACTTGAATGAGGATCATACCTTAGAGGCCAAGGATTGTAGTTTTGATGTTGTTTTGTGCACTGTTAGTGTGCAGTACCTTTAGTAGCCACAAAGGGTCTTTGTAGAGATTTAAAGGATTCTTAGTGGGAGAGGGGAGTTGTGGGCAGGGGTTTGTGTATTATGAGTTTTAGCAATAGGATGTTTTATGAGAAAGAAATCAGTGCATGGAGAGAGGGGGCCAATTACATTAGAATTTAGTTGTTTGTGTAATATTTTCAATGTGTCACATGCTTCACCCAGCCTGAGGTGGTGAAAAAATTGTATGTCATATTTTCAATTTTGTCATGAAAGTGATCTTTTTCCATGTAGTTTTTTTAAAATTTATTGTTAAGCCTTTATGTGAGGATATTTCATTGACAGTGCCAGTGAAAGTAGCGATGGTTTGTAGGAAAAGTTCCGTCATTAAGGTCACAATAAAATAGGTATTTGTGGTGGTGTTCCTTCTCAAATAGAGGGAAGAATCTTGGTCTTGTGAAACTATTTTGGAAGTAGAATTATAGTGGGGAATGAGGGTTGGATTCATGTGAAATGCGCTACCAGACTGGTAATTACATATTGCACTTTCCTGAATCACATATAGTGTCAATGGTATACTTTGTGGAAAACCATGAGCAGTAATTTTATGCTTGAATATTCAGGCTACTTTCCATAGGGCCTAGGCATTTGTGGTACTCAGCAGTTTGTGAATATTTATCTTGAGATTAATCAGAGGTTACTAGGATGAGTAGGTTTTTAAAATCTACAATATTATGGATACAATTATCATGCTTTGGTTTCGGAAAGGGGTTTACAAGCTTGAGGATCAATGGCTTGGTTTATCAATTTTTTGCTAAGGTGAGTATTCCAAAAGATTTTAATCTCATTATTAGTCTAGCCAAGCCACAGACTACCAAGTACCAAAGCCACTATACTATTAAAGCCACTTACATAGAGACAGAACAAAACCTTAAGCTAGAATCCACAAGCAATATTTTCCTATTTTGGTAGAAGCCAAAGTGAAATTGAAACTATCCATGAGTCTGCACAAACATACCATGAAACCTCACAAAACATACCATGATTTTTACCCTTCAGGAGAGAAGTCTAACACATAGAGCCCTATTTAGTCAGTTTTATAAACTCATTCTTTCCTCGCCAAATACGTCCGCTTTTTCTTTGGTTTCCTACATCCATCCATGCTCACCCATGTTTGTGTCTATCCACGAGGTGTATTCCATTTTGTATGGCCATCTGTGTTTAGAGAGACCTGCACACTTGTAATTGCTTCCACCTAGAGTAACTACATGTGGTAGTGGCAAAGTTGGCTCCACGCGGCTAAGGAAATTTCATGCTAACTTACCTGAGTGCAAATATATATTTTCCGTACATAACTCAGTAGTATACCACTTTCAGCAATGGCTCATAATACCTGATTCTAGAGAGGCCAATTCCCTATAGAGTATGGAGATATGGCTAGCTTGTCCTATAGATATAGGGGCCCGACCTCTATCTATCGATATATACCCAACCGAGGCTGGAATTATGATACATGCCAAATGGTTTTTGTGAAACATATATGCCGAGGACCAAAAACAAGAAGATACACACAAAACATTTGACTAAATGCCTCAACCAAACCCAGCATTATGGGAAATGAAGAACAAAAACGTGTGCTAAAATGGATTGCAAGCATGGATAATTGATTATGGGATATGATCAGAAAGACAATCTAGAGAAAAATCATTTTTTTCCATTAATATCCATTGGGACATAAACAAGCATAAAAATATCCTCTCCACAATCGGAGAAAGAGTGTCACAGGAGAAACAAATGGACATCCCCGACCAGGCAGAAACATCTTCATATATGAAACAGAGAATGAAAACTATTGAAAGAAAACATGGAACAAGCACCCATGGAAAGGGGCTAAAAAATTCCATTGTTCCTCGCAGAACAGTCTCCTTGACCTCATCCCACAACTCCCCTTCCTCATAACCACAAGGTTTATTAACTGAATTTGTCGATGTTGATACCCTGGTTTGTAATTTTGTCAAAATATTTATTATGCTTTCTATACAGATGGTGAAAAGAGATATTTGTGAAAGTTCCCACAGAATTCAAAGCTTTCTCTAGAAGGATCTTCAATTGCCAATTCAGCACGGGTTAAACTTTTTTCTCATGGCATCGATAACAGTTTTTGAGTCCCCTTCCACCCTAACATTTTTGAAACAATTCTTAAATAAAATTGGGTAGATAGAATATGCCGTTTTAGTATTTTGGGGCTAGTGGAGATGGAATGACACTGCATCACAGAGTGTATAAATTACAAGGATATCCAAATCAAGTACATCACCATATTGAAAGTTGATTCCTTCGACTATTCTTATGAAGAGGAGAGATTAACAAAAACAGCTGATTTTTTAATCAAGATTCATAATAGAAGATCCAAAATTATAAAGAAAATAGATTTCACAAAATCATAGTTTGGGCAGCTTCAGAGGATATTTGTGCACAAATGAACTTTGTTACTATCCTTAGATGCCATAGATTGGTTGGTCTCATGGAGGTTATTAAAAGCACCCATTCATTCATTCAAACATGAAACAACCCAGACTTGTAACATTACATGTAACTGGGCCACCAATAGAGGACCCTTCACTAATATCGTCTTGGGAAAAATCCCCAGCACCATTGCTCCTCTCTAAGAAGCAACAAATTATGTTAACATGTGCACAGATCAAAGAAAAAACAGGTTGTGGGATCAAGTTTCTTGTCATTTTTTTTAATGGAATCAACAACCTTTCGCAGCCCAGTTGCAAGGAAGACCTTTACAACAGGCATAACATTTGCAACAATGCTATAAATAGATTGACAACCTCGAATGTAATTTGGGTTTTCAATTTCCTAACAAACATATGTAATTTCTACATTGACTAAAGGTATAACAGAATATTAAGAGCAAATGGGATGCAATATTCATAAATATAAACATTGCAACAAAAATACTTTTACTTTGTTACACATAGATTGGTTAGTTGAGATAAAAAAAAAAAAATCCTAAGATTTTATTTACAATGGTGGGTGAAGGCTGTATAAATTAAAGATAGATTTGTCGTTATCATTGACAATAATTCATAGACAAGGCTACAAATACAATTGCCAGATAAGCCAAGCAGTCAACAGACATCATGCTTTTGCTTCTTCTTGAGCTTATAAAGCCTTAATCTCCTCTATGTCATCATAACTCCTAAGGAAGATTGCAGAGCGCTCATGAATCTTGTTTGGGAAAATGTCTAGTGCTTGCCAAATATTAGATCACAATGAGAGGTTATCTAATAATAGTATCCCTTCGGTCATATTATCTTCTAAGGGTATTCATCCATTTGTTATTCTCTATGAGGACTGTTATTTGTTTGGCTACAATATAAGCATTATATCAAAGTAAAATCACATACTCATTTCTTTCTTGTGAAGGATTGCCCCACTGCTTGCTCCATTAAGAAAGACATTAGAAACACTTCATACAATGCACTGTATAGGCATAACAAACAAAAAGACAGTCTTATATTTGGGGTAAACAATCAACTCATCTGCTCAGGTGGAATTTCAAGAAATGGACTATACCACAATTTTCCATTGGGACTCTTCTTATCTGCAGGGTACATGAAAATGCCTCCATAAAGCCGTGTCCTGTGAACATTAGCTACCATGCTACACAAGAGGTACATAGGCACAATTTTTGCAGAATAAGGGCAATGTGCTACTTCCTGGAATGGTAAATTACAATTAATGCTTAGTGCATTTGAATGATCAACCACAAAAGCATCATATAGGATTTTGCTCTGCCCTCTAATTTTTAGTGCATTCAAGGTATAAGATGATGAAAAATAGAGTTATCTATGGCATAGCCATGTGGGACGAGGGCATTATTATCACCTTCCAATGTATCTGAGAGACTTGGGGGATGATCCATCCTTGGGAAATTTACATCTGTCAACGTACCTGCATATTTTGGCAACTACTAAAAAAGTTGTATGTGAATTTGTACAAATGAATTGACATTCCACAGGACATTTAACCACTTACTTTGTGGTGGGCTCATCCCAGTTCTTTGCATTTCCTTTGTTCATTGAGTATATTTTTCCTTTCTTGGGACCTGAAGTTCTAAAAAGTATTCATCAGTCTATCTTAGTATAGAGCATTTGAACTACTTACCCATAATCTAGATTCTAGACAAAGCAAATGAAAACAATCTCCTAGCAATTCTGTGAGGGATATTGCACACCTTTATGTCTGGATGAGTCCAAATGAATTCTCCAAGGGAAGGGTCAAATGTAAAACCATTTACCCCACTACTAGTGCTCTGGACAAGTTGCACAAGGAAGTAATATTCATCAGTGAAACCCAAAACTTCATAGACATAATTGTATGCTTATGAAAACATAAACAGATAACGATAGAGCTTCTAATCAAATCATGACACAATTTCTTTAAGAAATGAGGACTTGGGTTCTGTCCTTGTCTGATTAGGGATTCAAAGAATTTCAATTAGAAAATGACAATACATAATAATCCCATGCATTCATGTTGTATCTGTGGGAGGAAAATTATTACCATGCATGAGCTTCCATACATACAGTAGCCTGTTGCAACCATGTGTTTTCCTGGTAGGAGAACATCTGCCAATTTGGGTTCATCTTCATCCTTTATCGAGTATACTCCAAAGATCTACAACAAAAAAATGGATTCTCAAAGATTGAAACTAATTTCCTTTCCTTTTCCGATATGAGAAAAACAAAACAGAAAGCATGAATATATGTCATTAAAGATAGGGTCATACTTCTTCCTTTGTAAATCTCGATGATTATAATGCAGAGTTTGAGAGGTTCCTCTAACTGCACATTAAAGTAGCATGGAGAAGAGGGATAATGGATGGAATTTCTTAAAATATTCAACCAATTAATAGTTTTTTCCTACACTTTTTTTGGGGGCGTTGGATATAAAAAGGAGAAAGGGACTCCAACTCAAAAACTGTAAAGGAAACCCAAGGCCTGGCCAGCAAAATGATAGCCAAAATCAATATTACAAAAATTAAAAACGGCAACTAATAGTTGAAAATTTGTAATAGCTGGTACAAAGATTCTGCCAACATTGTTTCCTTAATATTTCTCCCTTTAATGGCCTTCAAATCTCTATTTTTCATTTCCACCCGACTTCTTTACAAAAATGCTAATAGGTAAAATTTCTGAGCCAAAATTTATAATATTTATACAAGTGGAATATCAAATATTTTTTATGTACCGTTCCAATTGAGACTCCACAGTCAATGTTGGAAGAGCCATCAAGTGGATCGAAAACTACACAGGTCCTGCACATCTCCATTTCAAACCATGGTGAAAAGACTACAGATTACTACATTTTGGAAAATAAATGAACAAGCAAGATTAATGGCAATAGTTTCCCCACAATGAAGGATCCACAAATGTGGCCTCTTCGTCTTCCTCCGAAACAAGAATGCACTGCCACAGTATTCAAAAATCTTTTACCCACCGAAACACATCAAATCCAGTACAAATTTTCTCATGGCATCATGCATGAAAATTAGAAGTATCTGGCAGAAAGGAAGGAAGATGGGGAAGTGAACCAACCTATATCCGCAATCAGGGATTCATAGGCAGTGAAAAGCGATGTCCAGAAAGAAGCTGTAGTTGCCAAACGGAAGCTAGGCAAAGACTGCATGTGAGGACAGTTGGTGAGATGTGCAAGCATTTACAGGAGGAATAGAAAACAAGCATTTACAGAAAGGAGGAACAAAAAAGCAGAGGCGAAGACGACAGGAGAGCAGGAAGCCCAAAACAACAAAAACCTTGGAGGAAGGAGCGGTGGTAGAAGTCAAATGCAAAAATGGAAACCCAATCGCAATCACAAAATGAAAAAGAGGAAAACAGACCAGCATATCACCCCTGCCAAGGACAGAGACCGCTTGACCAAGGCATGCCACACATGCAATCACGACGGGAGACAGAAAGAGGATGGAGCGGGCAGGTGGAAACCCGCCATGACAAGCACCTCAAGCTCGTGTGCTACCATGACAGGCAGGTGGAAGCTGCTGAAGCGGGAGAGCGTCGTCGTTGGAGATCTACTGCAAGGAAGCCACGCCTCCGGCGTAATTATCATTTTAAGATATAAAAATCTTTTTAATTAACTAAAACACAATCTTCATTCGATTTAAATTTGGTACCATCATGAAGGGGAAATTTATCCAGAACAAATTTATGCTAGAAGTGAGTGAGAAAACCATGCACGAGAGAAAATCGGGAACGAGGGACTCCGAGCTAGTTGAACGTGTAGAGTATGATTCAAAGCTCCAAGTTTGGCACGAGTTAAATGGATACTAGAGAGGGTTGGTGAGTTTGGTTTAAAACCTTCCGATTGAATTTTATTAAAAGTTTGAAATCCATTTCGGCAGGCCCGTTTGTGCATACCCAATAGTCATCAATGTACGTGAACCCACACCAATAACAGCGTCATAAATGTCACTGCAGAATCTCAATAACAAACATTTCACAATTATATACATGTTTATCAGTGTCGAGCTTGTTTGAGGCCATACAAGAAATCTGAAATATTTGACAAAATTGCATGATGTAAACCGAGGTTGAGCATCCTATTTGAGGATATAGAGGGAATGTACTGAGCATACAAGATTTACATCTGCAGGGACTGGATATAATAACATGACTGCATCTATTTTGGTACCACCTATTCATTGAATAAATATATTTATATTTGTAATGAAGCGCTGAACACATTTCAATATATAATTTTTCAATGCCAATGAATGATATTTATATTGGTACTATTTTCCATAATGCTATACCCTTCTAGAAAGAAATAAACTACTTCAAGCAGTATCAAGTGAATTTGAAACAAATGTTGGGAGAGAAAAAAACATGTAACATTATAAACGAAGCCAGTAGCAGATCTAGGCAACGTTGGAGGAAGTGTCTTGGGAGATGGAGGCGTAAAAGATCCATAGGAGCTTGCTTTACACCTGCCAGCTGCATTTTCTTGTAAAATTCCGTGGCCCTTTAGTAAACCCATTCTGTGCAGACCTGTAATCATTGCGTCCCATGAGGCCGCGTATCCTGTGTATTCAACCAAATAGTTCACGTGCTTGTTTATGCTTCCCACATTTTACATACAAGTCTAACAGGGAAAACACACTACAACATCAGACTAGAATACCTGTTCCAAGGCTTCCATTTTGGAAACAATGTATTTCTTGCCCCAAGTGAGATTTATTGGAAATGTAGCCCGACAAAAACTGTGAGTATGCTGTAAAAAAGAATTGGGTGCTTAATAAAGACACACACATCTTCACAAGGCATTGACATTGTTTCACCAAATGTAACCAACTGCAATATGCAAACTAAAACAATGACAAGAAATACATAATCCAATCCCAAAAAAATCAATGAACCCACTACTAGGGCATTTGCAATTACCACATTTGACAAAGTCATTTCTTCTTCCCCCACACGTCTTCTCTACTCAATTACTCCAACCATAGCCCTTGTTTTTTTTGATCACACACACACACACACACACACACACACACACACACACACACACACACACACACACACACACCTGTAATTTATTATTTTATTACATCTTAATCGAGGAGGATACAATAAAGGTTTGTAAAACAAAGGTCATTATAGTGATGGGTTGGGTGAATGGGTCTGCCATTACTGTTCTAGTTTTTTTCTTCACATACTTGATCTCTCGATTTGGAATTTATAGAACTTTCAAACTTTTTCTCATTTTACTTACGTATATTATTACTTCCACTCTTATGTATCTTTTCAATATTTAACTAATCTACACATACTTGAACACAACTAATTAAATATACAAATTTCTATCTTCCAAACTTATAATTTTTTTGAAACTTCCTACTCAAACTGATTTGTTGAAGGATCTTATTTTCTCTTTCTTGATGTTGGGAAATCATCCACTGTAGGATTTTAGCCTACATCCATTGATCCTACCAGGTAAGACAATTTCATTTTAGATCTTGTAATACAAGTGTTCCTTGTTTAGTGATACGTTGAATATTATATGGGCCTTTCCACCCAATGCACAACTTGCCTGGGTGCACTTGAAACTTGCTTTCATAAACCAATATCATTTATTCCATTTTAAATTCTTTACTGCATAGACTACAATAATGCCATGCTTTATAAATGTGTTAATGGGCCTCCTGGTTCCATTGTGTAGTTTCCCTACATTATTCCATTTTCATCTAATCCAACAACCTATTCTCTATGGATTCATTATCTCCTAACCTTGTAATTATTGTAATGTAGGGACTTGGTACAATATATTCCATTAGCATGATTGCTTCTATTTCATAGACCAATTGAAATGGTGTCTTCTTTGTGCTTATATTATAGTTTATTCAATATGCCTAAAGTACTGCGAGTATTCTATATTCCCACTCATATATTTTCACATTACAAATTTTTGTTAACACCCTTTGCAAGAATATATTTTTGGCCTCCACTTATCCATTTTCTTTTGGATGATATGCTATGATTTGGTGGTGTGCAATCATAAACTCTTTTGTGATGATTTTGATGGTGTTATTCAAGAAGTGCGTTCCCATGTCCTTGACTAAATTTTATGGGCTCCCATATCTAGTTATGATTTTTCATATAGGAACTTAAATGTGTACCTCACCTTGTAATTAGGTGTGGGTACAACTTCCAACCATTTAGTGAAATAGTCAGTTGTCGTAATGATGTATCTGGATCTAGACATTCTCAATAGTGGACGAATGGGCCAATGAAATCTATCCCCCGTTGCTCAAATGGTTATATGGATAATATAGGATGAAGGGGAATTTCATCCATTTGATTAGGTTTCCCCACTCTCTAACAAATATCACAATGTTTTGCAATGTGGTTTGCATCCTGAAAAATATTTGGCCACAAAATTCCACTTTGAAACTTTTTTTCGTAGTTAATTCTTGTCCAAAATGTCCTCTTGCTATATCTACATGTGCTTCATGAAATATTGAATCTCGTTCATATTCTAATAAGAAATGTGTGTAATACGTCACCCTTCTGCAATTTATATAAAAATCCATTTATAATGGTGTAAGGCAATGCTTTAGTAACCGATTTATTCTTCTCCTTTTCTATGTAGTGTTCCGTAATATCCCATGTTGAAGAAATTATAAAATCTCTTCAAGTTGCTCCAATATTGTGATAACATGAAATAGCTTCCCGTCAAGTGCATCTTCATCCAATTACTTAGGTTTTCCCCCTATATTAATATGGCTTAAGTGGTATGGTCTTGCATGTTTTCTTTCATGTTTAACATTTATCTTAAATATATACTTATGGAATAACATGAGCAATCATGATATTCTTCCTCCTAATTAGATTAGTCACTACATAATGCAATGTTTGATGATCCATGAAGAATTTAAATGATGTTTCTAATAGATATTTCCTAAATTTGTAGAGTTTGAAAACCATGGCTAGAGCCTCCCATTATGTAGTCATGTATTTTTTCTCTGCTGATTGCAATTTCCTGCTTGAAAAATGGATGGGGTGATCAATTACTCTTTCTCCTAGTTCCAAAATAATATCTCCAATTATATTTCTAGAAGCATCAACATGTACATGAAAAACATTTTTCTAATTTGGAAAACCTAGTATTGGCACACTAAATAACTTTTGCTTCAATTATATAAATGCATTTTGACATTCTTTGGTCCATTCAAATTTTCCTTCTTTTATTATCACTCCATAGGTTTCAAAAAGTTAACATATCCCATAATGAATTTCTTGTAGTATGTAGTATGTCTAAGGAATCTGAGAAATTCTAAGGGGTTTGTAGAAGGTTTGAGCTAACCACAATTTTTGCCTGATCCTAGAGGATCACTTTTTGTAAACAACATGGCCAAGTAATTCTCCAAAAGGTGTAAAGAAAAAACATTTCTTCAAATTTAATGCAATACATAATGATCTACATCATTCTAACAGTAAATGTACCTTAAATGTATTTTATCTGAATAAAGAGAAAACTACCCAATCATCTAAATATACTTCCAAGAAATCATGTATGAAATCTTTAAATACAATTGTAATGCCTATACTAGATACATGGCCAAAACATGGATAGTATTTTTATATCCAACAACATCACTTGGGCCCACATAACAACATGAAAATACCTGAACTAAGAGTAAATTACATCACCTTATTGTACAATAGGGACAAATAAGAGGGTGATGCTAACATGATAAAATATACATTATGAAAAACATGGCCAAACCATCCAATGATTTGTCAAGGGGAAGATGATGCCATTACTTCCACTTATCCTTATACTAAAGAAGGAAGACTAGCCGTTGGCTCTTCTAAGACAGCCATGCAACCGCGCATGAAAAAACCCTTATCCCTCTGCACTTATTCCTCTACTAAGGCTAGTATCTCCAACATTTATTTCCTCCCAAAATAAGAAAACCCATACACCATAATAACACTTATCCTTCCATTATTTAACATAAATCCCCTATTTATAGTGGATTTTTGTTTATTAATTATATGACAAAACACCAAAAACTCAGAGGAAGACAAGGTTTAATGATACCTGCATCAAAAATGCAATGTCGAGATGTGTGGATGCAAAACATGTGCAGGACTCGTGCTTCCAGCGAATGAGAGAAACCTACACACATAAAGATAACTAGACATGATAGATATTAGATAAGGATACAATGAGTTTCCCAGTAAAGGTTGATCCCAGGTACCAAAGGGATTCCTTGAAGGGTGTCAAATCCTTTTACAATCAAGTGCTAATGATAGAAAAATAATTGACAATGAGGGGATGATTAAAAATCCAAATGGATAGAGATATCCTGCTCCGCGTGATAGGTGGCCCAAGTGAGGGCTACAACAAGATCAAAATCCAAGAAGTAATCAAACCAGACTTGTTCAACAACATCTTATTCTTTGCATATGAATTCAAGTTGATCTTTGATGTCTTCAATGTTTGGTGTCAAGGAGATGACATAAAGACTGAGTTCATGTGCAATGTTGAATTGTTCCCAAACTAGTGGTTGTGAAACAATAGGAAGGTCGTATATGCTTGTAATCAGATGTGCCTGACCTAGTATAGTCATTTATAAAGAGAAAAAAATTGAAAATAAGAAGATTAGATAGAAAACAAATTGATATATTGATTGTAAATATGAGAAATGTGATTAAAGTGATAAAAAGATAAAGATCGCTAACGATTGAGGTAAATCGTTGGCGATCCAGATAAATTGTTGGAGATTACATGAAAATATTGATTTCCAAATAAGCTACGAATAAGGTAATGATTTGTAAATTGATTCGAGCTTTAAGGTGATGTGTTAATAAACTGAGTATGAAATACAAATGACAAGATCTTACCTTGGATGAAGAATGCTAAGAAACAGTGTTGTGGGAATCTTACAAGATTTTTGAAGATTCCAAGGATGTGATAGGGATGTTAGTGATGTAAGGGTGTTGATAGTGATGTCTTCTAGGTCATCAAAGAATCAGAGCTTCACTGCAAATGTCTAAGGATCCCTTCCATAGAGGTTTGATGTTGTTTATATAATCGTCAACCATTAGTTAGAATAATTGGGACTCAGAAAAAGTGGGGAAAATTTCTTGGAAGTGATTTCAACCACTTTCAAAAGGGTTAAATTGGGTATGGGGATGAGTGAAGATGGCTAGGAAGATGTTGAGGATGTAAGGAGGTTAGATGGTTAAGGAAAAATGGGTTAGGATGAGTTATAGATGGTTTAGGGTGAGTGAAATAGATTTTTATTGAGGGTGATGTGTGATTTTATGGGGGTGAGGACATGGTTTATATGATAATAACATAGTTTAATGTGTTGAATATGAATGTGAGGAGTATGGATAAACAATGTAGGGTCCTGAAAATAGGTTTCTACATTTGCCCCTTTTGTCAATTCATTTGTGATGGAAAAGCCACTGGACAAAAATGAGTAGAATGATCATATTTGTGTTGGATAAATGTCCCCCCTCAAACTAGGGGTCATTAAAATGAAGTGTAATGATCACTAGTTTGAATAGGTTGTTGGATGAGATAGGATTGTGTATTGTTGTGTTTCCATTTAAAATGCCCCAAGACTGAGGATGAAAATAAATTCCCACAAAGGTGGACTAGTGCGACCAGAGAGTCAAGTGATAGGGGAAACAATGGGTTCTTAACCTATAGACATATGACTAATAGGAAGTACTTGTAGGAAAAGGTTCCTGAAAGCTTATAGTATCCATGGTGTATCGGGAAACACAGACTCAATATAAAGGATGTTTGCCACAAAGGTGGGCTTACCTGACCATGAAGTCAAGTGATAGGGGAACCAATGGGTTCTCTCCCTATAGACGTATGACTTGATGGTGACAAAGGAAACAAGTTTTCCTAAAAGGATGCAAAATCTAAGATGGATTTGATAAAGGAAGGTTCTGTATAGATTGATTGATTTTGATTTTTAGAGGGTCTTGGGGCCCAAAAAAGGAAGCACATTTTTGCAAAATGTGCAATTTTTAACAAGGATGACTAAAATGATGGTTTGGTGAGGCTCAAAGTTCATCAATGATGTTTTGGATAAATGGGAGGTAATCATTGGCAATTACCTAGACCACTAGAAATTTGACAAAAATTGGTGGTGATTAGCCCAATCACCGATGATCAGGTGGGTGAGAAAAGTTTTAATATAAAATGAGGGTTGGAGGTTTATTTGGTACTATTGAGATTTGAGAACCTAAGAGACCAAATAAACCCCATTTTTTCAAGTTTTTTGATATTTTGGAGGGATGGAGGTGGTTGGAGGTGTGCAGAGATGACGGAGGCCCACTCGTGCTGAGGTAGGTGGTGTTTTTTTTTTTTGTGTTATTTTTGTTTTTCTAAAAATTTGGAATCAATATGAAACCGCTAGACATTTTGTATGAAATCACTAGCGATTTATGGGTCATTGGAAATTTTGATGAGGTTTTCAATATTCAAGTGGAATCACTAGTGATTCATGTGTTTTGATAAAAATTTGTGAATTTTTAAAGAGTGTTTGATTGATTTTTGATTTATTGGTAATGGATTGTTTCTATGATAGTGTGTTGTTGGCTCTTATGGATACAAGCTAGAGAGAGATTGACAACATGGGATAAGATTTAAAGATATTGGATAGTGTTTGTGATTGTTTTTTAGGTGAGGATCGAGCTCACTTGGAGGAGGTTAGATTAGCAGGGATGCGTCATTACCGACATATCCCTAGAGACATGGGGTTATTTTTAGATTTGTTTGAGTGATGGGACCATGTCACAGGCACATTATAGTTTCCTACAAGAGAGATGACAGTGACATTAGAGGATATACACAGGATCTTGCACTTACCAATACAAGGTGAGCAGGTGTATGTGATTGATGAGGCAGGTAGGGATGCTGCGATGCAGTGATTGTATGGTGATGATGTAGCTGATGTGGTTTATACTTATAGAGATTTTTCATATGGAACATTATATAGTGATGACAAGGAGGGTCGGGCCCTAGTTATGATGATGATGATGGGTATTAGTTGTTACGCCTTACCAGATTCAACTGGAGTTAGATTTTCGTGGATGTTGATTAGAGTAGTAGTTGATATGATGGAATTAGGTATAAATTTTACTTGGGCCTATTTTTTTGGCACAAGTTTACATGGAGTTGTGGTCTTGGAGGAATAGACGTAGATTTGAGGTTGATGTACCATTTTATTAAAGTGTTGGGCTTATGAGTACATTGCAATGGCTCGACTGAGAGGAGTTCCATGGATGAGATGGGTTGACTTGGAGTATCTAGTGATATTTATGAGGTAGCAATCAGATCATTTATCCACGAGGTTTGTTAGAGGCAAGAATCACTATAGATAGCTCCTAGCTGACATATAGGGTGGAGACATGGTTTGGAGACCCTATACAGATTTTCTGGTATGGCTAGGTGCAGAGGGGAAATGGAGGGCCCTACAAAAGGATATGTAGGTGTGGTGTTTGAGGGTGGAAAAGTGGGAGCTTATCATGTTTGGTCACATTCAGAAATAATTTGGACTTATTCAAGATGTTCCAGAGGTAGCAGTGGCCTATAGATGAGATGATGGAGATTTAGATGTGGGTTTTCTAGTTGTACAGGATCCAATTAGGATGGAAGATGAGGAGGGGTTACAGGTAGAGTGGATGAATAACGGATAGTGGGGGGGGGCATGGTTATGCTGATGTGATAGAGGTTTACACGTCCTGGTGGTAGGGATAAATAGATGGGTTTGAGATGCAGGTGCAGGATTGTGTAGAGGCTTTACTAGAGGGTAACACTCAGGGAGGGGATGATAGAGTGGATTTATCGGAGGCCACTATAGTTTTTAGATGAGTGGTTCACATTGATTGGTGAGAGGGACACCATGAAAAGAGAGAGAGATGGGCTGATCTAACAACTCACTATAGTATAAAAAGAGCTCACACAAGCCAAAGTTGATAGAGATAGATATAAACATGATAGAGATGCCTTACATAAGGCCTTTGGAGTGATAAGCCCATCGATCTTAGGGGCTGAGCTATAAGTAACCAAATCTTAGACTAGTGGTCAGATGGGGCCACCTGGTGATGTGAGTATGGCTAACTACTAGGATTTGTGTGATGAGATTCGTTATTATGATGACATAGCGAGGTGAAAAATTCCAAATTGACCTCTCTATACTATTTTTTTGCTCAAAGACAACAAGTTCCTTCAGGTAGTGCCATGAGCATGGGTCAACCACCTAGAGGTCCGGGTGAGGGACCATCTAGAGGCTTAGATGATGATCAGGGGAGCAACACCCGAGGGAGTGTCTGATTGACAGGAATTCACTTCACTGGGTAGTTTTGTAGATATATTTTGATGTATGAGGCTTGTTTGAAGCCCGTTTCAATGATATACATATATATTTTGATACATGAGGCTCTTTGAAGCCTTTGAATATGTATAGACACTTTTGATATGTATATAGATGATTTTGATATTTGAGTTATGTTTCGAGTTTTGTAATGATTGCAATGTGATAGATATAGATGTAGTTAATGATGATTAATTTGATGAGTTTAGTTATAATTTTGATATGATGAGTTATGGATGTATGTGAAATGTATATTTTTTAGATTAGAGATATGTGATGTGATTTTTATGATCTTGGATATGTTTGTGACATGGATGATGATCTTTTTTTTTGATTCATGAACTATAGATGGATAAGAACAAAATGTGGGATGTGTGCTTCCTTACTATTTTGGACATATATAGTGTATGATGGTAAACTATTTGTATGTATGATACTACATATGCAGATTTGTAAATAATGTTAACATATAACTCATAATGGTTAGTCATACTAAGATCATAGAAGGTTGTGGAATAGTTGTATATATCCTTTTCTTGACATGGGAAAGTTTTGTGTGTAACAAACATGGAGAAATGGGTTCTTCTTGATAGTTCCCGAGTTTTTTCCCCAGCCTTTATTATATTGTGATTCACAAGATTACATTTGATGGGAAAGATGATCAATATGGGAAGCTTCCCTAGGATGGTTGCTTTTTGATTTTTGATATGAGGGTTGGTCAATGTGGGAAATTTTATGATGTGAGGATGATTGATCAATGTGAGAATCCTTTATTGTGTAGTTTGATTGGGTAGCATCATTCGAGGAAGTGGTCTACGATTTTATTGTTTTTTTTATGGTATCCATCCTTCAAGGGAGTGGTCTACATATTTATTTGACTTTTATTTTTTTTTTTATAGTCATCATTTGAGGGATTAGTCTATATTTTGATTGTATACATCCCATAGATATTTTATTTTGAGCTAGAGGGAAACCCTAGGTAACCAATTTAGAAGGGGATAAGTAAGCATGCAAGCTACACTGTATGTCCTTGTCATGTCATAAATAGGATCAAGATAGGGGGATGGTGAGAGTAATGATAAAGGGTTCCCTAACTATGAACAGGGAACTTGTCCATGAGGAATATGCTATGATAAGAGATTCGTGGTGCCCATATTTAAGGTCATGACATTGGTATGTTGATGGAAGACCACATGATTCCAAATCATTATGAAGAGTGATAGGGTATGTGGGTTAATGGATGAAGATCGTAGTTTGACTAAGGTCTCATGAGTTGATATTTTAACAGTAGAATGACCACAAGTGTAGGGAGTTAAGAGGATATTTTTAAGGTTTACCATTGAGGGAGGATAAACAATAAGCCTTAGATCCATATTTATGAGTGATAATATACGGTCCAATCTAGTTAAGAGAAAACTTTCCACGTTTTCTCTTTTCCATGTCAGTAACATGTTGGTTTTCTTTTAGAACAAGATCACCAATGTTAAAGTCACGTTGTTTGATATGTTTTTTATATTCTCATTTGATTCATTCTTGATATATGTTGATATGTTCAAGCGATATTATATGATGTTCATCTAACAGTTCAAGTTGTGACTAGGCATTCTTGATGATAATCTTCATCAGGGATGAAGTATTTGAGAGAAATGCGAAGGATGGAATTGAAATTTGAAGAGGAAGAAAAATTTGGTGTCATATAGACTAAGGAGAAGGGCATAACACCCATAGGAGTTGAAAATTGGTATGATATGCCCATAATGCAAATGGGATTTGGAGATGCCAATTTCTACCAACGTTGATCAATATTTTTCATGAGGATTTTGTTGATTGTTTTTTTGGACACTTTGGCTTGAGCCATTATCTTTTGGATAGTAAGATGATGAAAAATTAAGCTTGATGTTATAAGTGTCACAAATTTTTGAACTTTCTTGTTTTTGAAGGATTTCCATTATCTGTGATGACTTTATGCAGTATACCAAAATGAAAGATAATGTGATCGTGGATGAATTCGATGATTTTATATATTTTAGTGGAGATAAGGGGAATTTCCTTCCACCCATTTAGTGAAATATTCAGTTTTTGTGATGATAGAAAATTTGTCATTTTGATGAATCAAGGGTTGATAAGACCGATAAGGTCAAGTCCCCCAATGTGAGAAGGTCCAAAGATCTTATGTTGGTTGAAGAGCGTGACTAGGGATATGTGTGAGAATGGAATGTTGTTGACATTTGACACATTTCTTGATGTAATCACAACAATATTGGTTAAGCATAGGCCAATAGTAGCCCATGAGTAAGATGCATTTAGTGATAGACAAACCATTGAAGTGTCCATTACATATGTCATCATGTAATTCTTAGATAGCTAGAGGAGCCTCCAGAGTTTTAATACACTGGAGGAGGAGGCCATCAAATCCTATTTCCTAAAGGATACCTCTTAGGATGATGTAGTGTGACACGTGTTGTTGAAAGATCCATTTCAGAGGTATTTTTCTAGTTGATAGATAAACATATGTTAGTGTATACCATGTGTCAAATGAGTTATCTTCTATATGATTAATAATAGTAAGATCAGTGTATAGTATAGGATGGTTGATCAAGTTTGTGTACGACTGAACAAGAGTTTGGAATATCTGGTGATAAAGGGATAAGGAGAGGAAAGTGATGCCATGGTGTCTATGAAATTTGTTAGATGAGCGAGGGGTGGTTTAATTTTGTAATGGTCAAATAGTTTGCTAGTAGATATTCAAAAATGGTTTTGTATTTTTGTAGGACCTCATTTTTACACTGCTAGATCCCTTTTATTTGGTTGATGACTAGTTATGAGTCTCTATAGATGTCAAGAATTTGTACACCAAGAAAGGTTATGGTCTGAAGTACCATGATGAGAGCCTCATATTCTTCCATGTTATTAGTGCATTCAAAATTCAATTTGAAGGATAACGGAATAGGAGTGTCCTAGGGGGTATTATGACTATTCCAGCACCTCCCCCTACCTACATTTGGATACCGTTGAAGAACAAGGTAATTTTAAGAGGGGTGTTTTTATGATCTAGAGTGTTGATAGATTCATCAGGAAAGTGGTTTCAAGTTCATTGATTAGTATGAAGGGGAGCTTCAATGAGATGATTGATAATGACATTCCCTTTAATGGATTTCTGAGAAATAAATTCAAGGTCATATTTAATCATCAACATGAGACATCGAGTGCTATGATCATTTTGATATGGTCTTGGAATGCATATATTTGATTGGATTAAATTTGGTGATAACGTGTGTTTTTTTATTGAGAAGGTAGTGACAGAGTTTGAAAGTTGTGAAGTGCAAGGCATACCACAACTTTTATACTTCAGAATAATGGGTTTCGTATTCATGAAGGGTGTGACTAATATAATAAACAACTTTTTTTCTTTCCTTTTTTGTCTAAATGTGCCAACATGGCTCCCAAGGGATGGCCATTCAAGGAGATATAAAGATATAACAACTCCTCCTCACATGGAGGTGTAAGCAGTAGAGGAGATAAAAGATAATATTTTAGGGTGTCGAAGGCTTGTTGATAATTATCATCTCACTTGAAGTGGGTTTCTTTTCTTAGAAGATGAATGACAAGTTGACAATGGTATGATAATTGAGATATGAAACGATGGATAGAATAAAAATTTCCTTGAAGGATACGAAACTGATTGAGATTAGTTGGTGGGGGAATTTCGAAAATGGATTTGAATTTAGTAGGGGTCAACTTCAATTCCTCTGATATACACTATAAATCCTAAGAGTTTTCCTATGAGTACTCTAAAAACACATTTATTAGGATTAATACGAAAAAATAATTATAATAAATTGACAAAGATCACGTCAAAAATAGCTAAGTGGTATCTTTTGTGTTTGGATTTACCTAAAATATCACCAAAATAATCTTCTATGGTTAAGGATGAGTTTATGGAAGATGTAAGTGATGACACATTGATAAGTAGCTCCTGCATTTTGAGACATCTTGTGGCATACTATTAAATCGACAAGTTGGTCGATGTTGGGTAGAGGAAAATCATCTTTGGGGAAAGCAATGTTAAGTCTTAGATGCCCATGCAGATGTGTAGTTTTCCAGTGGGTTTAGTGACACCTACAATGTTGGAAACCCATTGTGGATAATCAATAGGTAGTATGAAGTTGACTAAAAAAATACATTGAATTTATTCCTTGACTAGTAGTGCGATACGAGGATTCATCGTATGAAGTTTTTTATTTACGGGTTTAACATTCAGGATAGTAATGATGTTGTGGATAATGATGTTAGGGTTTATAAAAAGTATATAACTATAGTACCATGCGAATAATTGACTATGTTTGGATAAGAAATTAGTGAATTGTTGGATTTCACGTGAGTCTAAGGATTGGCCAATATTTGATGATGTGCTTCTCTTTTGATGAGTTGATATTAACATTGGTGGTTAATTAAATGAGAACTGTAGGATTTGAAGGGATTAGGGTCGACAGGGACCATGAAGGTTTTACCCTCGTGTTCATACTTTAGGCATCGATGCAATGTGGATGGGATATAACGTATAGTACATATCCAAGGATGACCTAGTAATATGCTAGATTAGAACTCTCCTACAAGATAGAAGAGCTTGTGGAGGCTTTTAACACCTATTTTAATAGGTAAGATGATTGTGCCCAATGTAGGGTGACAATGTTGTTGAGAGAACAAAGCACAATAGGTGATTGAGAAACTATGGTGTCTGGTAGCTGAATTTTTTTGAAGGTGTCAGATGATATTATGTTAATGTTGGCACCATTATCAATCATTAAAATTTTGTTAAGAGTGTCATTGATTTGGGAAGTAACAAAGAGAGGAAGATCATGGTCTTCAGGCTATAAGGATGGAATTTTAGAGTCCTCAATTGTGACAGTGGTGGACATTTTAAGAGCACCAAAGAGGTTGGAAAATGGTTGGGGGTCATATTATGGTACTGAAATGGATTGAAGAACTTCAATCATGGCCTGTCGGTGCAATAAAGAATTTTGGACAAGCTCGTAAAGAGAGATCATAATAGGAGCTTGCTATAACTATTTGATGATGCCATTTTGTATGAATGTTGTAGATTGGGTTTGAGGTGCCACAAGGATGGAAAAATTGGCTGTATAAAATGATGTGTTAGGTGATTTAAAGGGAGAAATGATGATAGAGTCTTTGGGCCCACTTGAAATATGAGATTTTAGATCTTGTGTGCGCGCTCTTGTGGTTATAAGGACACTGTCTATCTAATGAAGAGGGGATTTACTAGAGGATTTACTAGAGGATTTACTAGGGGATTTACTGGATATGATTTCAAGTCATCGTTTTGAATTTTTATATTTATGGGTTTGAGAGGTGGGTTTGATTTGATGTTTGGATTTGATTGTGTCAAGATTGGATGATAAATTATTTTTATCTACGGGGAGAAATCCTTTGCTAGATAGACTTCAAATTATGGTATGGAGGGATTTGCAATTCTCGGTGAAGTGTCCTAATATTTGATGGTAAGAATAGAATGTATCATAGTTATATTGGGAAGGTTTCCACCCTTGACAATTAGAGGGTTTAATAGATGGTAGTGTTATGATCAATGATCGGATAAACTTCTCAAGGATTTTAGTATAATACCATGTTGTGGTTGAATGCTCAAGATGATGATGAAGGTGATGCAATTTGGATATTGTTTGATGATTTAGAGGTATGAGATACTAGATTCATGTTTTGTGTGGTACATTTAGGTGCTAGTCAAGGAACAATCTTAGATTTTGTGATTGTGATTACAAGTTTGGATGAAGGTTGAGGCCCCAAAAAAAAGGGCAAGGGTCATATGTTTCACTGTATGGTTGTTTGGAAAATATTTTCTAAAGTTTCTATTTTTCTAGATGAATGATTTGTGGGATTTTGAATTGGATTGCTAAGAATTTTGATTTGATGTTGGATGTCATGGTATTGGAAAGAACCATTCAAAATTTAAATGAAAGATTTCTCTTCTTGATATCCTGAGGGGTTGATAGAGGATGCTTGTGTGGGAGTAGAGATAAAATAATTTAGATTTTTTGATGGGGATGGGCTTGAAATATCGATAATGAGGAGATAGAAGGAGTGATGTTATTTGGTTGGTGTTTTATCTATGGGAACACTGGGTACTATATGTGTGTGTGTGTGTGAAGTCATTGATAGTGTTGATGATGTGATGATATCCTACAATGTTAGATTGAGGATGACTACTGGATGAGGAGTGGCTCAGAAAAAGGTTGTTCAAACATGTCAAATCCTTGATTTAGAGGTGCATTCAGGTTATAAAGTTCTAATTCACCTTGTTCGATAATGTCTTAGATGAAATTTTTGAATGAATGGCACCTTTTAATGTCATGTCCTCAGACTTGATGGTATTTACAATAGTCATTGTCCCTATACTATTAAGGCGTGGATGATTCGTTTAGAGGTCAGATGGGAGGGAGCTTAATCATATAAGTAGATAAAAGTTTGTCAAAGATAGTGCTATAAGAATCCCCTAAAGGTGTATATTTACATTGAGGATGTGACTGTTCAGAGTTCGAATGACCTTTGGACGTAGTTTTCAAAATAACCACATCTTCCGACCCTATAGATTTGTCCTTGTTGGAATAAGTTTTAAAAGAGGACCCATGTTATGGTTTCTTAGATTGGAGTTTAACTTTACCATGCTCGAGGGCATGAATTTCTAGTTTTGGGGCCATGATAAAGGCATCGTCAAATGTTTGAAAGGATTGAATTTGGAAGGTCGATGATATGTTTTCACATAGGATCGAGAAAATAGATTAATGAGATCAGTTTGTGGAAGAGAGATGGAAAGTTGGTTGATAACCCCTTGTCATCTCGCGATGAAATCAACAACTAAATTGTCCTCAATTTTTTTGACGGTATAGAGATTAGTGATGAATATTTTATGAGTGATGTTGATGGAGAATTGTTCTAGGAAAAACTATATGATTTGTGTGAATGAGAAAAGGGAATGTTGTGAGATATTTTTGTACCAGTCAAGTACAGGGTTAGCCAAGGACATAGGGAATGTCCTCAACATGAGAACCTGGTCATGAGTGATAAGATAACTTGCATGAAAAAAGGCCCTGATATGTTGTTGAGAGTATTATTTGTTGTAGAAATTTATGAATTTCTGGATTTCCCAGTGTGGAGAATAGGCCTTAAAAGGCATGAATTGGTTGATAGGTTTGTTACACATTTACTTGTATAAAAGCTTATTTTTGGGTCCAATAATGGTATCTTCAAGGCTAGGTATTCTTCTTAACCATTCTTGTATGGGATCATTCTAAGGTGGTTGTGTGTTTTAAAGAGTGGCTTGATTATAAGTATGAGGGTTTGATTATTAATAGAGGTGATATGGTAAAAAATTATTTTGAGAGGGGTGAATACTTGCTAGGATATTTAAGTGTACTAAGAGACTAGTGGTTGTGAAAAGGATTGGATGTATTGATGGTGAAGAGGAATATAAGTGTTTATAGGAGGTTGTGATGGTTATGTGATATATTGAGAAGATATGTAACTATATTTTGAGACAAACACAATGGATGCTTTGTGTGAAAATGGAAGAGTACTAACAATGGCACTCGCGTTGATGGGTGGTATAAATGTAGGGATGGACATGACTAGATTTTAGATTGATAACGTAGGTTGTTGTGATGACATAGGTTAGGACATGTTAAGTGGACTTGTGGAGAGAAGGAAACCAACTAATATTATAGGAGGGGAATATTAATAGAGACTGTGTGACTAGATGTAGAAGGTGAAAGGAAGTATATGTTTGTGTATCTTATAGGCTAGATGAGAAAGCTAATGGAGTAGGTGGTTGTTGACTAGATGTGTCTTGTGATGAGATGGTGTTAAGGTCGAAGATAACGATGGGAACATACAAAGCAGGTGTTGACATTCCTGTATCATTAACAAAGGGGTAAGGGAATATTTTTTCTATAATGAATCAATAGTTAGGGTCATAATTTTTTGACTAATCACAAGTGTTGATCACAAAAGATAAATAATATTTTGGATAGGAGGATGACTGATACAAATAATTTTGGGTACAAGGTAGCTAATAAGGGAAATTGGATTGGATTCTAAGAGTTCTACAAAGACTGGGTCATTACTCTGGAAGAACTACAAAGGGTCAAGACAAGGATCTTTTAATGTCACAGATTGAGTACTGGAATAATGTGAAGGTTGATTGTATATTTGTAAGGGTGGTTGTAATGGATATGTCATGTTTGGGATGTTTTGAACATGATACTATGTTGATTCTAAGAATTGGTGAAGTGAGTATTTCATGTTTGATATGTTTTGAAGGTGAGATTGGATTGATTCCAGGGATTGCTAAAGTGGGTTGTTATGTTTGCGATGTTTTGAAGGCGAGAATGTTGTCTAGTCAAAACCATGAAATGAAAAAACAAGAAATAAAGAAAAGAAAAATGGTTATTTTTTTAAAAGAACCATGTAAACATAAGGAAGTTTTGGATTATCTTGATTAACTTAAGAAAAGTGTGTGATGAAAAATGGCTGAAAGGGAACTAGGAAAAGGGCTAGCTAAGGCTAGTTTCAGGTGAGTTAAGGATGGAGTCCTTGATATACCCAAAGGTATGTGAGGCCCAATTCTTTGTTGGTGTCGGTACAAGGCATGACATTAGGTCCTACCCGCTCACTTCACAGTCCTGTATTGATAAGGGTGTCAGGTTCTTAGCCGATATACCACCCACAAGTTATTTATACTTAGCTAGAACACCGAATTGGCTTCCCCTTTGGTGATGAAATCCAAGTAGGTATGCCTAGAAGGGATTATATAAATTTAATTTTAATTTGATATGTGGTTTGGTTTTGTGTGAGGGGAATTTTGTGAATGTAATCATTTAACCCCTAATTAAAATATATGAAAAAGGAAAAGGAAGGTTCATTTTAAGAACCAAAAGGAAATATTGATTTTAATGAAGATAGGACAAGAAAAAATGTGATGCTGAAAGAAAATGAAAGAAAATAAATGTACATGTATTCGTTATTCCTTCTTGATTTTTCTTATTTTATGCATTTTTGTAGAATAAATAACAAAAAACTCCAAGCCGAAAAGTTATATATTTTTATAGGAAAGAAAACAAGAAGATATAAAATCTGATAAAAAAGGGACTAATGGCCCCACCAGGCATGCCATAATATTTATAATAGATTTTGGTTTATTAATTATATGAAAAAACACCAAAAAATCAAAGGATGAAAAGGTTTAATGATACATGTGTTGACAATGCAAGATGTGTGGATGCAAAATGGATGGAGGAGTCTTGCTTCCAGAGAATGAGAAACTTGCTCACAAAAAGATAACTAGACATGATAGATATTAGATAAGGATATCACAAGTTACTCAACAAAGGCTGATCCCACAAACCAAAGGGATTCCTTGAAGGGTGTCAAATAATTTTACAATCAAGAGATAATGATAGAAAAATAATTGACAATAAAAGGATGATAAAAAATACAAAGGCATAGAGAGATCTTGCTCCGCGTGATAGGTGGCCAAGGCAAGGGCTACAAAAAGTTTGAAATCCAAGAAGTAATCAAACCAAGATTGTTTAGTAGCATTATATTCTTCATATATGAGTTCACGTTGATCTTTGATGTCTTCAAAGTTTGATGTCAAGGAGATGACATAGAGACCGAGTTCATGTGCAATGTCGAATTATTCCCAAACTATTGGTTTTGAAATAATAAGAAGGTCGTATATGCTTGTAATCAGTGTTAGGTTGTGGAGCCTATTTTAATGTGTGAAAGTGTTGAAGACTATACACTAAGAGTGTTGTACAGTGTTATGTTTGTGGAGCCTATTTTCATGTTAGAGTGTGGTACACCTTCTATGTGTTACACTCGGGTATTTTTAGGGCAGTCCCGCTCACCGGTGAGCGGGTCAGGGGGTTCGGGGTGAAGCCCCAGAAGAAAAATTTCATGGGTGGTTTATTAACCCATGGGTAATTGGTAACCGTTATGGGTTGTTTTTGGGCCCATGGTTTTTCAGTACCCTTTGTTTTGATACCCATAGTTTTTTGCTCATTATTTTGATACCCATGGTTTTTCCCCATGGTTTTGATACCCACAGTTTTGTATCAAACTGCTTAAGCAATTATCTATTTATATGGTCTTATGCATATGATAGATAGATAAGAAAATGTATTGCAGATGTGCTTTGAATTTGGGTGTGAATTATGTAGAGTTTGTTGAGCATAGCTCCAAATGAATTTGGGTATTGTATTGAGAGAGTGGAGGCTTGTAATAAAATATGAGCAAGTGATTCTTGGTGGACGTAGCCCAAATTGGGTGAACCACGTTAAATCTTATCTCTCTGTGTTGTGTTATTTATTCTACACTTTTATTTGAGATCTGTAATATTTTCTACATATTAGTTTCTACTGTTGCGATTTTGTAAGGGATTAATCCACATATTTTATCTCTTATTTCCTAACAATTGGTATCAGAGCCTAGTTTGGTTTGCTAAAGTGTTGAATCGCAGGGAAATTTTTTAGCTTGAGTGGGAGCTATGGTAGATGATGGAAGATCTAGGGTTGATAAATTCAACGGGCAGAATTTTAGTCTTTGGAAGATGCAAATGGAAGATTACCTTTATCAGAAGGATCTTTATACTCCACTGTCTGAGAAGGTGAACAAACCCTCGAGTATGACAGATGCAGAATGGGATTTGTTGGATCGAAAGGAACTTGGAATGATTTGGATGTGTCTTGCATCTTCAGTATTATTTAATGTTTCAAAGGAAAAGATTACAAAAGATCTAATGGATGCATTAGGGAAGTTGTATGAAAAACCCTCTACCTCGAATAAGATATTTTTAGTGAAAAAGTTGTTTAATATGAAGATGCCTGAGAATGGTTCAATATTAGATCATTTAAATGATTTCAATACAGTTGTGAATATGCTATCTTTGGTTATAATAGAATTTGATGAAGAAGTTAGGGCTTTATTAATTCTGTGCTCTTTACCTGAAAGTTAGAATAGCCTGGTAATGGTGGTAAGCAACTCGGTTCCAGCTAACTCAAAGTTGAAGTTTGAGGATGTTGTAGGGGTGATTCTAAGCGAAGAAATATGAAGAAAATGCTCTGGGGAATCTTCTACTTCAGGGAATGCTTTGACAATGGAAACTAGAGGGAGACATAATAATAACGGAAACCATGGAAAATTGATAGATCGGGAAAGGTCAAAATCCAAGAGAAAGATTGTATGTTGGAACTGTGAAAAGTCTAGGCATGCAAAGAAGGACTGTTGGGAGCTTCGGGACAAGAAGAAACAACAGGAAGAAAACAAGGAGGCAAATGTGGCATCGGGTAATGTATGTCAGGATGCTTTGATTCTTTCTTTGCATAATATTACTGAATCTTGGGTTTTAGATTCAGGGGCTTCTTTTCATGCTACTCCACATAGGCATTATTTTTTTGATTATGTTTAATGGGATTTTGGGCATATTTTTCTTGGTGATGATGAGCCTTATAGTATAGTTGGAAAAGGTTCTATTCAAGTTAAGATGCAGAATGGGAATACATGGCTATTGAAGGATGTCAGACATGTGCCTACATTAAGGAGAAATTTGATATCAGCGGGGCAATTGGGAATTGATGGTTGTACTATGATATTTACAGCTGACTCTTGGAAGGTCACCAAGGGTTCTCTTGTGGTGCCAAGAGGTAAGAAGGTTGGAACCTTGTATTTAACCACTGATAGTACTAATGATTGTAATCTTATGGCTTCAAATGCAAATATAATATTATGGCACTATAGGCTCAATCATATGAGCCATAAGGGCATGGACATCATAAAGAAGAATTTTCCTGGATATATAAAAATAGGTTTGGATTTCTGTGAGAACTGCATATATGGGAAACAGAAGCGAGTAAGGTTTCTCAAGGTTGTACCTACGAAGAAAGAGAGTAAGTTAGAGCTGGTACATTCTGATGTGTGGGGTCAGCTCAGATATCATCTCTTGGGGGTTCAAGTTATTATGTTACTTTTATTGATGATGCAACAAGGAAAGTTTGGGTTTATTGTATTAGAAACAAATCTGATGTATTTGATACTTTTGTTAAATGGAAAGCCTTGGTAGAGAATGAAGCAGGCCTTAAGTTAAAATGTCTCAGGTCAGATAATGGAGGGGAGCATTGCAACAATGAATTTGATGATTATTGTTCTAAGAATGGAATCCGCAGGTAAAAGACGGTTCCAGGAACCCCACAATAGAATGGGGTGTTAGAAAGGATGAATAAAACAATAATGGAACGTGCTAGGAGCATGAGGATACATGCAGGATTGCCCCTTTATTTTTGGGCAGAAGCGGTAAGCACAGCTGTGTACTTGATAAAAAGAGGACTCTCAAGTGCCTTGGATAGAGGCATACCTTAGGAGGCTTAGTACGGTAAGAAATTCGATTACTCATTTCTTAGAGTCTTTGGATGTGAGGTGTTTGTTCATAGTGACAAGGATGATAGGACCAAGCTAGAGGCTAAATCAGAAAAATGCACTTTTATTGGTTATGGTGGTGATGACTTTGGATTTAAATGTTGGAGTATTAAAGACAAGAAAATCATTCGGTCTAGGGATGTGGTCTTAAATGAGAAAGTCATGTATAAACAACAGTTGCAGGAAAACATGGAAGAATCTAAGAAAGAATATACAGTGGTAGAGGATCTTCTGGATGGGAAAGTGACCCATGAATCAGTTCAGGAACCTACTCAACAGGAACCCCAAACTCCTACATTATGGATGTCTTCTAGGGTAAGAAAAGAACCTGAACTTTTTTCTCCTTCTCTTTATTATTTATTACTCACTAATAGTGGAGAGCCAGAGAGCTTTGATGAAGCAATATAGGTAGATGCCAGTAAGAAGTGGGAGCAAGTCATGGATGAGGAGCATAAGTCTCTCATGGAGAACCAGACTTTGGGATTTGGTGAAGCTACCAGAAGGAAAAAGAGCATTGCAGAACAAGTGGCTGTACAGAGTTAAAGATGAAGAAGGAGGAAAGAAAAGATATAAGGCCTGGTTGGTGGTCAAGGGGTTTGCATAGAAACAAGGTATAGATTTTCATGAGATTTTTTCTCCTGTAGTAAAAATGACTTCTATTAGAACTATTCTTGGAATAGTGGCAGTAGAAGACTTGCACTTAAAACAGTTAGATGTAAAGACTACTTTTCTCCATGGTGATTTGGAGGAGGAGCTATATATGCAGTAGCCAGAAGGATATGAAGTCAAATGTAAAGAGGAGATGGTGTGAAAACTAAAGAAGAGCTTGTATGGCCTAAAACAAGCTCCACGTCAAAGGTATAAGAAGTTTGATAGCTTCATGATGGAGCAAGGTTATATTAGATGTCATTCTGACCATTGCGTGTATATAAAGAAATTTGAGGATGGAAGTTATATTATCTTATGTTTGTATGTTGATTACATGTTGGTTGTAGGTAAAAACATGTAGGAAATAAAAGTACTCAAGAAAAAACTAAGTGAATCCTTTGATATGAAGGATTTGGGAGTAGCCAGACAAATCCTTGGTATGAAGATAACTTGGGATAGGAAGGAACGGAAACTGACTTTATCTTAGGAAGAGTACATTAAGAAGGTATTAGATAGGTTTAACATGCAGGATGCTAAACCGGTTGGGACTCCTTTGCCAGGCCATTTTAAGTTATCAAAGGATCAGTGTCCCAAGACAGAGCAGGAAAGAAACCAGATGTCCAAGGTACCTTACTCATCATTAGTTGGCAGTTTGATGTATGCTATGGTGTGCACTAGGCCTGATATTGCCCATGTAGTAGGAGCTGTGAGTAGATTTATGAGTGATCTAGGTAAAGAGCATTGGCAAGCAGTAAAGTGGATCCTTCGGTATTTGAGAGGGACCATGGGGATAGTTTTATGCTACAGTGGATCAAACACCACTTTATGTGGTTATGTAGATTCAGACATGGCTGGAGATGTAGAATATAGGAGGAGCATGACAGGTTATATTTGCACTGTAGGTGGGACAATAGTATGCTGGATTTCACTACTACAGAAGCTGGTGGCTTTGTCAACCACAGAGGCTGAGTATGTTGCTGTCACAGAGGCAAGAAAAGAGATGATTTGGTTATGACAATTGCTTGAGGAGTTGGGGCATAAGTAGGAGGAATGTAAGCTACATAGTGATAGTCAAAGTACTATACACCTAGCTAAGAACTCTGCTTTCCACTCCAGGACGAAGCATATACAGCTGAGATATCACTTCATCATGACAACTTTGGAGGAAGATAAGTTGAAGTTGGAGAAGATTCATACCAGTCAGAATCCTGTAGACATGATGACTAAGGTGGTCACAAGGGATAAACTAAAGCTATGTTTAGCTTTGGTTGGCCTTCACGGATGACAATGAAGGGTTGAGAAGCTTGCTCAGTGAAAATCAGTCTCTATGTGGGAGATTGTTATGTTTATGGAGCCATGTTAGAGTGTGGTATGCCTTCTATGTGTTACACTCAGGTATTTTTATGGCGGTCCTGCTCATTGGTCACCGAGTCAGGGGGGTTCGGGGGTGAAGCCCCCAAAGAAAATTTTTATGGGAGGTTTATTAACCCATGGGTAATGGGTAACTGTTATGGGCTATTTTTGGCCCATGGTTTTTCGGTACCCTTTGTTTTGATACCCACGGTTTTTTGCGCATTTTTTTGATACCCATGGTTTTTTCCCATGGTTTTGATACCCACGGTTTTGTATCAAACTACTTAAGCAATTGTCTATTTATATGGTCTTATGCATATGATAGATAGACAAGAAAATGTATTGCATATGTGCTTTGAATTCAGGTTCTGAATTCTATAGAGTTTGTTGAGCATATCTCCAAACGGATCTGGGTATTCTATTGAGAGAGTGGAGGCTTGTAATAAAATCTGAACAAGTGATTCTTGGTGGAAGTAGCCCAAATTGGGTGTGAACCACGTTAAATCTTGTCTCTTTGTGTTGTGTTATTTATTCTACACTTTTATTTGAGATCTGTAATATTTTCTACATATTAGTTTCTACTGTTGCGATTTTGTAAGGGATTATTCCACATATTTTATCTTTTATTTCCTAACATACAGTTTTCATGTATCCTCGCCGGGTTCGGGGCCGGGTTGGTCCCCAAGTGGGGGTCTAAGGGTGGCAGGCCTCGATAGTAGGGGTTAGGGGGTGTAGCGCTTGAAATTTGTTTTTGGGCCTTAAAACGTGCCCGATATATCGAGAAACATGATTTTCTCATATGGGCGGGATTTTGACTCATAGGTTTATGGGACGGTTTTTTCCCATGGTTTTTATACCCACTATTTTGTAAAACTACTTAAGCAATTGTCTATTTATCTGGTTTTATGCATATGATAGAAGTATGAAAAACATTGTATATGTGCTTTAAATTCAGGTGTGAATTCTGTAGAGTTTTTTGAGCATAGCTCTAAATAGATCTGGGTATTGTATTGAGAGAGTGGTGGCTTGTAATAAAATCTGAACAAGTGATTCTTGGTGGACGTAGCCCAAATTGGGTGAACCACGTTAAATATTGTCTCTTTGTGTTGTGTTATTTTATTCTGCACTTTTATTTGAGATCTTTAATATTTTTTACATATTAGTTTCTATTGTTGCAATTCTGTGAGGGATTTTTCTGCATATTTTATCTCTTATTTCCTAACAATTGGTATCAGAGCCTGGTTTGGTTTTCTCAAGTGTTGAATCACAGGGAAAGTTTTATCTTGAGTGGGAGCTATGGTAGATGATGGAAGATCTAGGGTTGATAAATTCAACGGGAAGAATTTCAGTCTTTGGAAGATACATATGGAAGATTACCTTTATCAGAAAGGATCTTTATACTCCATTATCTGAGAAGGTGAAAAAACCCTCGAGCATGATAGATCCGGAATGGGATTTCCTAGATAGGAAGGCACTTGGGACAATCTAGACTGTGTCTTACATCTTTGGTATTATTTAATGTTTCAAAGGAAAAGACTACAAAAGAACTGATGGATGCATTAGGGAAGTTGTATGAAAAATCCTCTGCCTCTAATAAGATATTTTTAATGAAAAAAGTTGTTTAATATGAAGATGTCTAAGAATGGTTCAGTAGCAGATCATCTAAATGATTTTAATACGGTTGTAAATATGCTAGCTTTGGTTACAATAGAATTTGATGAAGAAGTTAGGGCTTTATTAGTTCTGTGCTCTTTACCTAAGAGTTGGAATAGCCTGGTAATGGTGGTAAGCAACTCGGTTCCTGCTAACTCAAAGTTGAAGTTTGAGGATGTTGTAGGGGTGATTCTAAGTGAGGAAATGCGAAGAAAAATCTCTGGTGAATCTTCTACTTCAGTGAATGCTTTGACAGTGGAAACTAGAGGGAGACAGAAGAATAGAGGAAACTGTGGAAAATCAAAGGATTGGGCAAGGTCAAAATCAAAAAGCAAGATAGTATGCTGGCACTGTGGAAAGTCTAGGCATGCAAAGAAGGACTGTTGGGAGCTTTGGGACAAGAAGAAACAACAGGAAGAAAACAAGGAGGTAAATGTGGCAACGGGTAATGTATGTCAGGATGCTTTGATTCTTTCTTTGCACAATATTACTGAATCTTAGGTTTTAGATTCGGGGGCTTCTTTCCATGCTTCTCCACATAGGCATTATTTTGTTGATTATGTTCAAGGAGATTTTGGGCATGTTTTTCTTGGTGATGATGAGCCTTATAACATAGTTGGAAAAGGTTCATTTTAGGTTAAGATGTAGAATGGGAATACTTGGATATTGAAGGATGTTAAACATGTGCCTACATTAAGACGAAATTTGATATCGGTAGGGCAGTTGGGAAGTGATGGTTGTACTGTGATATTTATAGTGGAATCTTGGAAGGTTACCAAGGGTGCTCTTGTGGTGGCAAGAGGTAAGAAGGTTGGAACCTTGTATTTAACCACTTATAACACTAATGTTTGTAATCTTGTGGCTTCAGAAGTAGATACAACATTGTGGCACTATAGGCTCGGTCATATGAGCCATAAGGGCATGGAGATCATAAAGAAGGATTTTCCTGGATATACAGAAACATGTTTGGAGTTCTGTGAGGACTGCATATATGGGAAACAAAAGCGAGTAAGGTTTCTCAAGGTTAGACCTACAAAGAAAGAGAGTAAGTTAGAGTTGGTGCATTCTGATGTGTGGGGGTCGGCTCAGGTATCATCTCTTAGGGGTTCAAGTTATTATGTTACTTTTATTGATGATGCAACAAGGAAAGTTTGGGTTTATTGTATTAGAAACAAATCTGATGTATTTGACACTTTTGTTAAATGGAAAGACTTAGTAGAGAATGAAACAGGTCTTAAGCTAAAATGTCTCAGGTCAGATAATGGAGGGGAGTATTGCAGCAATGAATTTGATGATTACTATTCTAAGAATGGAATCCGTAGGAAAAAGATGGTTCCAGGAACTCTGTTGCAGAAGAATGGGGTATCAAGAAGGATGAACATAACAATAATGGAACGTGCTAGGAGCATGAGGTTACATGCAGGACTGCCTCTTTCTTTTTGGGCAGAAGCGGTGAGCACAACTGTGTACTTGATAAACAGAGGACCCTCAAGTGCCTTGGATGGAGGCATACTTGAGGAGGCTTGGTATGGTAAGAAAGTTGATTATTCATTTCTTAGAGTCTTTGGATGTGAGGTGTTTTTTCATATAGACAAGGATGATAGGACCAAGCTAGAGGCTAAGTCAGAAAAAATGTACTTTCATTGGTTATGGTGGTGATGACTTTGGATATAAATGTTGGAGTATTAAGGACAAGAAAATCATTTGATCTAGGGATGTGGTCTTTAATGAGAAAGTCATGTATAAGCAGCAGTTGCAGGAAAACAAGGAAGAATCCAAGAAAGAATATGCAGTGGTAGAGGATCTTCCAGATGGAAAAGTGACACATGAATCAGTTCAGGAACCTCCTCAATAGGAACTCCAAACTCCTATATTGAGGAGGTCTTCTAGGGTAAGAAGAGAACCTGAACATTTTTCTCCTTCTCTTTATTATTTATTCCTCATGTGATAGTGGAGAACCAGAGATATTTGATGAAGCAATGCAGGTAGATGCCAGGAAGAAGTGGGAGCAAGCCATGGATGAGGAGCATCAGGCTCTCATGGAGAACCAGACATGGGATTTGGTGAAGCTACCCGAAGGCAAAAGAGCATTACAAAACAAGTGGGTGTTCAGAGTCAAAGAGGAAGAAGGAGGCAAGAAAAGATACAAGGCCCGGTTGGTGGTCAAGGGGTTTACACAGAAAAAAGGTATAGATTTTGATGAGATTTTTTCTCCTATAGTAAAAATGACTTCTATTAGAACTGTTCTAGGAATAGTTGCAGCAAAAGACTTGCACTTACAACAACTTGGAGTAAAAACTACATTTCTCCATTGTAGTTTAGAGGAGGAACTATATATGTAGCAACAAGAGGGCTATGAGGTCAAAGGTAAAGAGGAGATGGTGTGCAAACTGAAGAAGAGCTTATATGGCTTGAAATAAGCTCCACGTCAATGGTATAAGAAATTTGATAGCTTCATGATGGAGCAAGGTTATATTAGATGTCATTTTGACCATTTTGTGTATACAAAGAAATTTGAGGATGGCAGTTATATTATCCTGTGTCTGTATGTGGATGACATGTTGGTTGCAGGTAAAAACATGTAGGAAATAAAAGTACTCAAGAAGCAGCTAAGTGAATCCTTTGCTATGAAGGATTTGGGGGCAGCCAAAAAAATCCTTGGTATGAGGATATCTCGGGATAGGAAGGAATGGAAGCTGACTTTATCTCAGGAAGAGTACATTAAGAAATTCTTGGAGAGGTTTAATATGCAAGATGCTAAACCCAGTTGGGACTCCTTTGGCAGGCCATTTCAAGTTATCAAAGGAGTCAGTGTCCCAAGACAGAGTAGGAGAGAAACCAAATGTCCAAGGTACCTTACTCATCAGCAGTTGGTAGTTTGATGTATGCCATGGTGTGTACCAAGCCTGATATTTCCCATACAGTGGGAGCGGTGAGTAGATTTATGAGTGATCCAGGTAGAGATCACTGGCAGGCAGTAAAGTGGATCCTTCAGTATTTGAGAGGGACCATGGAGACAGTTTTGTGCTACAGTGGATCAGACACCACTTTGTGTGGTTATGTAGATAGATATGGCTGGAGATGTAGACATCAGAGAGGAGCACGACAGGTTATGTTTACACTGTAGGTGGGACAATAGTGAGCTGGATTTCACGACTACAGAAGCTGGTGGCTTTGTCAACCACAGAGGCTGAGTATGTTGCTGCCACAGAGGCAAGCAAAGAAATGATTTGGTTACAACAATTACTTGAGGAGTTGGGGCATAAGCAGGAGGAAGGAAAGCTATATAGTGATAGTCAAAGTGCTATACACCTAGATAAGAACTCTGATTTCCACTCTATGACGAAGCATATATAGTTAAGGTACCATTTCATCAGGACAACTTTGGAGGATGAGAAGTTGAAGCTGGAGAAGATCCATACCAGTCAAGAATCCTGTAGACATGATGACCAAGGTGGTGACAAGGGAAAAAATGAAGTTGTGTTCAGCTTTGGTTGGTCTTCACGGAAACTAGTGAAGGGTTGAGAAGTTTGCTCAGAGGAAAACTAGTCTCCAAGTGGGAGATTGTTAGGTTGTGGAGCCTATTTTCATGTGTGGAAGTGTTGAATATTATACAATAAAAGTACTATACATTTTCATGTATTCTCATCGGGGTTTCAGGGGGCGTATCCCCGAAAAAAAAATTGGGCCTTAAAACGTGCTGTGATATATTGGGAAACGCGATTTTCTCATATGGGTGGGATTTTGACCCATAGGTTTATGGGATGGTTTTTGCCCATGGTTTTGATACCCACAGTTTTGTAAAACTACTTAAGCAGTTGTCTATTTATATGGTTTTATGCATATGATAGATAGTATGAAAAACATTGCAGATGTGCTTTGAATTCGGGTGTGAATTCTATAGAGTTTGTTGAGCATAGCTCCAAACAGATCTGGGTATTGTATTGAGAGAGTGGTGGCTTGTAATAAAATCTGAGCAAGTGATTCTTGGTGGACGTAGCCCAAATTGGGTGAACCATGTTAAATATTGTCTCTTTGTGTTGTGTTATTTTATTCTGCACTTTTATTTGAGATTTGTAATATTTTATGCATATTAGTTTCTACTGTTGCGATTTTGTGAGGGATTTTTCTGCATATTTTATCTCTTATTTCCTAACAATCAGATGTTCTTAACATGGTACAATCATCTATAGAGAGAAACAACTTGAAAATAGATAGATTAGACAAAAAACATATTGATATTATGATTAAAAATATGAGAAATGTGATTAAAATGATAAAAAAACAGGGATCTCTAGTGATTTGAGGTAATCATTGGTGATTTAGGTAAATCATTGGTAATTACTGTGGAAAAGGTGTTGGTCCGAAAATCTGCCGCGCGGACAGATCTATGGATAGACAAGCCAACAGTGTTGCAGGGCTTAGCCCCTCTTTGAGACAGCAAAGCGAAACTGGTTTATTGCTATTTCTACTAGCAGGAACCTATGCAAGTCTCACAGATTCTGCCTTCGGGGGTTGGGATCTCATCCCATTAGAGTGTTCCAGGCTGCGAAAAGAAAGGAATGAAAGAGGGAGAAGAGAAAGAACAGATCCGAAGGGAGAAAAGAAATGAATTCCAAAGCAGAAAGGTCAGAAGATTTATGTTTTTAGTTTGGTAGTAAACAGAGCCAAACCTACTTGCATAAATAAACAAAGCAATACTGATAAACAAATGACGGAAAAGTAGATATGAATTCAACAGATTAAACACATACAGATCTAACGTAAAAAAGATCTAATGTATAACACAGCTATTGAGCACAAAGTCTGAATAATTGTATTACTTGTTCTTTTCTGTTACAAGAAAGCTCAAAGTCTTTCTCTCCTCTCCTCTATTTCTATCTAAAAAATGTTCACCCTTGAATACAACAAGTATTCTCATATTTATAGAAAATGAGGGAGAGAGAAGGCAAAATGGAGCCAACCACTTATTTACAAGATATTTACAAAATATCTAAAAGTCATGTTGACTTTGACAACTTGGTGGATGACATCATCCCATGATGCAACATGGATGATGTCATCATTTGTGCCAACACATTTTAGGCATTTCGAAAAGAAAGTCGGAGAATAGAGAGAAGAAGAAGAAGAAGAAGAAGCTACTCATCATCATCATCCTGCGGCCGAAAAGGGGTTGCCTGTTTCTAATGCTGCTCAAGTGATGATATGTGGAACTGAGCGCGGTATTCCAAAAACTTGCTGATCATTGGCCCAAATTGATCCTGTGATGGATCCTTGTGCCGTTCACTGATTGCTTCGCAAGTCTCCCGCTCGTCTATGAGCTTTTCCAGGAGTTTGGAATAATCTTTCTCCGCCTTGATAAGGAACCCGATGAAGTCTCTACAGGCCAGTAGGTTGTTGATAGATTCAGTATCGAACGTGACCTCTGGCCCTGTCCCTTGAGAAGCTATCTCCTTGAAGATCCGGATAGTGTCATCAGCTGATCTCAAGGTAAGGGAAGGAGTGAGCAACCCTGGAGTCATGGCGAGGACAATTTTCTCCATTTGGTGCATTGCATCCAGGGCCTCTTCCTTTACCTTGTCTATCTTTTCTAAAACAAATTCCAGCTGATCTATCTGATAGTCCAGAGTGGACATAGTTTTGTTGAGGGCCCTTGGATGACCAAAGACTCCGAGCTTGACCAGATCTTCGACTGAACAGTCGAACATTTGTTGGAAGGTCTCGTGCTGGAGTCTAGCATGTTCTAACTCTTCTGATATCGGACCTGCTAATGCTTGGAGTTCCTTATTCGCCTTCTCGATGTTTAAGTATAAACTGATATACTTGGTGATTACTCTTTCACTATCCTTGAGGATCTGGCTCCTCCAAGCAGAAACAGCCATACCCTACTCGCCGATCTTTGAATACTCATTGATCTTCTCCTGACTGAGCAGCTCAGGAGTCTTGGCGGTAGTTGTGGGAGGTGCACTCCCCATCTTCTGTAAGGCTTGAAGCAGGGTACTTGTTCTGCTCCTTCAGTAGCCTTTTCTCCTCTTTCGTTTCCTGAAGCTTTTTTACAGAGTGCATCAACTGCGGAAAGAGCTTCTCCCTGGAGACTTCCTGAGGATGTCCCCATTGTGACTTGGGTCACGGTGAAATCTGTCGGAGACAGATCTTCTTTCTCTTTGAGGGGGTTGGGGTACGCTATTTCCATGACTCTCTCACCTGCAGCGCTCTTTGAGAAGCATGTAACCGGCTTGTGCTTCTTTGCTCCTTTAGCCGGAATGACCGAAAAGTCCATCGGAGCGATGGGGACTTTCCTCTTTTGTTGGCTCAGCTGCTGAGAGATCCAAGCTGGTCCTATAGAAGAAGGACCAGAGACAGAGGGGGGAGGCAGCAACGGTAGAAGAGGGAAAAAACGTGGAGACACGCGGCGGCGGCATGGAAAGAATAGCCAAAGAAATGTCCACGGGAGGAAGGGGAACCACAACTGCAGAAGACATAGGAAGGGAAGGGAGCTTGGAGATGAGGGAAGAAATAGAGGAAGACAAATCAGCGAGGGAGGAGAAGATAGATGAAGAAGCAGGGGGAAAGGGTAGAAGAAGGGGCAGAGGACACGACCAAAGGGATGGTCATTTGAGTCACTCGAGGAGGGGAAGGAAGAGAAGAAGAAGAGATAGAAGGGACCTCTGAAGTTGTAGCGACGCCGACATCCTGGGTGGATGGGCGTATAGGACTATCCTCTGTCAATTCCTCATCAAGAGTTATGACTTGTTCTAGCTCTGAGGGAAGAGGACTTTCAGGGGCTTCCTCCTGAATGGTGCTAGGTTCACCTTCTACACCTTTGCCTTTCAGCTGCTTCTTTGACCTTGGAGGTGCGTTGCCCAAAGGGGAAGTTGTGAAATCTACCCCGAGGTAGATTAGTCCGTTCATGCGGCACTAATGCTCTGTTCTTCGCATAGTCTCCTTGACCCTCTCCTCAATTGTTTGAGGAGACTTATTTCTGTCAATGGCCGGGAAGGGCCAATTGTCCCCATCTGTGTCATTATACACCTTATCTACTTCATCTTCCATAGTCTGGAAGCCTTCAGGGACAATGGCCACTCCGTATTGGATGATTTCCTCCAATGCTAAGCGCGAATGATCCTTTCTTCTGAGTTCCACCTCATGGAGAACGTCAATGTAAATATCCTCAATTTGAGGGACATGGATCGGATCGAGCTTCGCTTTTGGCAGGCAGCTTCTTGGGTCGAAGGTAGGCCTGGCTGGGAAGTCATGCTTCAAGTTGAGTAGCTCCAGCTCTGCGAACATTTCCTTCGCCTTATGGTGGGTGGAACATGTGTATCGGCCCACTTTGAGGGGGAAAGGAGTTCCACCCTTCTTTCTTTTGAGGCACTTCTCATGGTATGTGACCAGCTGTCTTGACAGTTCTAGTAGAATCAGCTTAGGCCCAGCATACCTTGGTAGCCTGGTTGGCTCTCTCAAAAAGTTGGCAGCCCTTAGATAGGTGAACATGGGAAATTGGGTGAACAGGGCCCCCCATTTCTCTGTGACTACCACTATGTTCTTGGTCGTCCGGCTATGAGTCATGTTTGGCCTCAGTAGGCAGATGACATGATAGAAGAATGCATCGTTAACTTTTGCGAAATGTTGGATGCTATTCTCCAGCCTCAGCTCTGGATAGTAATCAAATATCTTGGCCTGAGGCCATACTCCACTTCGGTTCAGCCCTGGATAATCCCTTGCTGATGCTGTAACATAGACTACATAGGAGTTCATATGGAATACTCCTGTTGTGGCGAACTGTTGTAGCTGCTCAGAGATGGTGCTGCTGATTATTTCACCCCAGTAAAAGTTCTGATCGAGTAAATTCTTATTCATTGTCTCCAGGTACCGCAGCATCCACTTATGGAAATAGTGGGCATCTGAAAGCCCGAAGACTCTGCTCAGGAAAGTGATAGTATCACTGAGTTCCTCTGAGAAATCACTTCGGTGGATAGTCTGAGGCCACCGGGTCACCACCTTCTTATTCTTTAGGTAGACCTCATTCATCAACTGCATGCACTGGTCTTTGTTGTCTTCCCAGGCCTTGATGCATTCTCGTTAGCTAACAACCACGTAGTTCCGGTGATGAGGGATGCCAAGTATCAACTCAAAGTGATGGGCACTGAGGTTTATGACTGCCTCGCCCTTACTGTTCTCGACACATCTTGTGTCCTTGTTGTAACATTGCGCAATCACCATCATGAATTCGTTGTTTACAGCGCTGACGGGGATTCCTCTGGCGAAGTGCAGGGCACTGCCTATTAACTTGTCCATCCATGGACTTCTTGTAACTTTTTTGAGTCCTAACCCAGAACTCATCCATGTCAATGTGACCCAATTCAGAGTCTCTGACATCCATACTGCACTCAGCCTGTGATTCGGGCATCCTGACCCTCTGATATTTGTATTTCATCTCTTCTTCTGTCAGCTTAGCTTTTCCTCTTGGTTTGGTGGGCTTCTTTCTTGACGTAGACATGTGTTCTTTCGAACTCAGTTGCTGATCTGCACGAAGAAGAAGTGAGACCCAATCCAAAAAGGTTGAATTAGTCATTTGATCTTCCATTGGAAAGCTAACAGAAGAAAGAGTTAGAGATTTTAAGGCTTAGGGCGCAGGAAAAATGCAACTGGTAGGCCAAATAGATAAGGCGCATAGAAAAGGAATGTTACAGAGGTTATACTGGCGCCAAAGGCGCATGGCGCATGGATGAAGCAAGTTGCATTTTATAGCAGGGCGCACAGGAAATGCGTGTTACATTGGGGTTTGGTGCGCCTTTTGGCGCATGGGAAGATTGTGTAACATTAACAAATGGTGTGCCAAAGGCTTTGGCGCGGCGCATGAAGGTTTTACACAACATTATGTTACTGCAATGGAGGGTGCACCCGCACCTTTCTAACTTTATACTTACATGCAGAAGGCTTTTGTTACATGAAAGCTGGGTGCGCCCTTTGGCGCATGAAAGCGTTATGCAGCATGGATAAAGGGTGCATCAAAGGCTTTTAAGGAGGCGCGGGATTTAGACTTGTAGCATGCAAAAAGGGCACGCCATTGAGGGCGCATGAGTTCTAGGTGCAGCATGACAAGAGGGTGCGCCATTGGCGTGGGTTTTGGTCATGTAACATGGCGGGTAAGTGCGCCGAGGGGCGCAACTGTTTTTGTTGCTACAAAATGCGCCAGTGCGCCATGGAACTACACTAACTGCTCAAATATTTTCTTTCTTTCTCCGACTTCAAAAGTTTCTTGGACAAGTAAGGTTTCTCAAAAAGGTTTCAGCAGACCAAGCCATTTCAAAACAGCTCCCTTCCAGCAGATCTGGAAAGAGGAAGGAAGAGGAGGAAAAGAGGAAAAAAGAAAACAGGATAGGACAGGGGAAACTAGCTCAAACACATCCATTTAAAAGCTGACTAGTAGTCCAAAACACAGACCAAGAACACAGACCAAGCACATGAAAGCATGCAATGAAAAAGAGGGAGAACCTCTTACCTTGAATATATCAAAAATTGGAGAGCGGGTCCACATGGTGATGACAACGACAGAGCAGAGCTGAAAAATCCAGAGCAATCACGTGCTTTGACAAAAAGGAATGAAAATGACATTGGGTGCGCACTGATATTTATAGAAAAACTTGTCATCAATGCGCCAACCACTTTTGAAATGGTGCATGAAAACTGCTGTCGACAGGGGAAAGTGTGCGCCCTTTGGCGCACGGTAGTATTCGACAACAGAAGAATGAGCGCGCCTTTGGCGCACCGTATGCATTGTCGACATGAAGTTATGTGCGCCCTTTGGCGCACCAAAACTTGATGTAACACGTAGATTATATGCGCCCTTTGGCGCACCGAAAGACGTGTTAACATGGAAAAACCATGCGCCAAAGGATTTTAAGGGGGTGCACCAAAACTTGGTGTTACAAGGCAAATCCATGTGCCCAGCCAAAAAAGGCTCAAAAAGACTAAGTTCGAAAACTAGATTTCCCGGGAAGGGACTTTACGACGTTTCAAACGCGGGGAATCCCTAACAAGGGATCGAAACAAAATTTTCCGTATGGTTATCGGTAAAATTGCCCTTGTCAATTTTACGGGATAACAAAAGGATAATTTCCAAATAAGATGCGAATAAGGTGAATAATAGATAATTTGGAAATTAATTCAAGCTTTAAGGTGATGCATTAACAAAATGAGTATGAAAACAAATGAAAAGAGATTACCTTAGATGAAAAATGCTAAGAAACAATGTTGTAGGAATCTTACAATATTTTTGAAGCTTCCATGGATGTGAAAGAAATGTTGGTGATGTCAGGGTGTTTGTAATGATGTCATCTAGGTCATCAGATAACTAGAGCTTTGTTGCAAACATACGAGGATAAATTTTATGGAGGTTTGATGTTGCTTATATAATCATTGACGATTTGTTAAAATCATTGAAGAGCTAGAAAAGTGGGGAAATCTACTTGGAAGTGGTTTTAACCACTTCCAAAAGGGTTAATTTTGGTATTTGGATGATTGAATATGGTTAGGACAATGTTGAGGATGTTAGGAGGTTAGATGGTTAGAGGGAAAATGGTTAAGATGAGTTATAGGTGGTTTGGGTGGTTTAGGGTGAATGAAATAGATTTTTACTCAGGGTAAAGTGTGATTTTATGGGGGTGAGGACATGGTTTATAGTAGAATAAGATAGTTTAATGTTTTGAATATGAATGTGAGGAGTATGGATAAACAATTTTTAGTGAAATAATTTTTCTTATGAAAAATTATGTGTTCACACCAATGCTCATAGGGCTACGCCCCTCCTTATTGTGTATGGGGAGGCTCCCATGATTGAATATAAACTATCATAATTCTATATACTTTTTTGGGGTAGAAAAGTAGGCCAGGGATCACAGAAGAAGACTTCACTAAACCTGTGAGAACGTGCTTATATGGGGTACAAGGGAGGATATTGAAATTTGTAATGATTAGGGAGAAGGAGGAGAATTTAGGACAGGGAATGTTATTTTTGTGAGTAGACAATTGTAGAGTTCACACCCACTAACCAAAGTAGTTCAACATTTAATTAGAGGAAAGAAACAATGAAGCATCTAGTGAGACTAACATACTAGAGACACACAATTCTTTAGGTTCATCTATTAAGGACACCAAGTTCCTTCTTGATCACCATACTTGAAAAGTTACAGAAAAGAGAGATTAGAGGAAAACATGAGAAAACGAAGGGAAGATTATAGCTTTTATTCCTTATGTTGGTGATTCAAATTTTAACATCCAAGCCACAATTCAAAATTACTACAAAGTAGAAATTTTCAAAATATAGGATCCTTTGGAATGTAGAAGCCATTCCAATTTATAGCCTTGTGAATTGCCTTCTCATCTACCCACATATGACTTTTCATGTTCCTATTCCACTTGTGACCTTTCAATTTCCCCTGTGAGAGAAAAATTAAGTACATATCTTATAATTTTTAGAGAGTAGTGTTACAATTTACAAATATTGTCATTTAAGTAAATATGACAAAATACCATGATTGTGTACAATAAAGAATTAGAAGAAAGGGAGAGAAGAGGAGAAGGTAAAGGGATTGAATGATGTGTTGAATAATCTCCATACAATGTAGAAATTTTTGATTTGAGACATGATGATATCACTTTTCTCCACGTGTTAGATGCATGGATACCTCAAACTGAGTGTTTAGAAACACCGTTGAGACGTTCTAATGTGAGCTTGGGATGAACCTGGGCACTACTCATTATAATGTATTATTGAACTCACAATGAGAGTGAGGATTATTTTAATGCTCCTTAGGATTTAAAATTGTCATTCACAATGATAAAATCTCCTAATACGTTCCTATCCTACACACTGCAGTACAACATTTACAAATTCTATGTTTACTGACCTGCGAGATGTGAGCTCCTGAAAGAAGAAACATGTGCTCTTTCCTAACTCACTTAGCTCGACTAGCTCAATCGGCTCACCAATCTGAAACCGACTCATCCAACTCACTGAGCTCACCCGAATTGCCTCAACCAGCTCACCGACATCACTTCAACCAGCTCACCCCAATGAACTAGTTAACCAACTCAACCAGTGTACGATCAGTTTCCTCGTTCACTGGTAGTGACAAAATCTTCATTCTTGGAACTGTTGATGCTCTAGACTGATTTGCGAAGCATGATGGCTTATTTTTTAGGTATTTTTATGCTTAATTTCTTCAACAATGGAGCTTAGGTCTAACCACGTGAGAAAACACTTTAGCACTTAGATGTTTTGAGTTTGCAAGTTACCCGACCACCAAATTCGCTCACAACAGTGAAAGCAACATATAGGGCATCATTTAGGAATTTTTAGCTTGGATGAGGATAATTTCCCCCCCCCCCCCTCTATCCCCTTGGGAATGGGGGATAAGGGGGAAAAATAAATTTCCCTCTCTAGATGAGGAAAAGTGTTAATCAAAGGTGCAGTGTGAGGGAGATGGAGAAATTGCCTCGACAGTCAATTTTGTTCATGACAGTAGAAACAAATCTTGTTTTTAAAATTTAAGAATTTTATTATTTGGAATGGAGTTCAAATTTATGTCCCCCTTGTCCACTTTCCTAAGGTTATAATGGGGACAATAAAATGTGCCCTTATGTGTGCTTGACACTTGTCATTGCTTGATTGCACGATGCGGGAGCTAGAAATAGGCTAGGTAAGCCCTCTAGAGTGTTGCAAGTTAGTCGCATGGAGAAACAAGGGTAAAATATTGAGGAGGGGAAAAATTTTCTATCCCAATTTTTCGATTGGGATAAAGACAATAGGGACACAAAAATGTGCCTCAACCTAGAGGTGACACGTGTCCTCTTAAAAAATTGAGTAACTACGAGAGAGAACAACTTGTAGACGAGATTCCTGGAGCTTCAGAATGCCATTTTTAGTGAAACTTTATATGATTTTGACTCCCAATATAATTATAATATCAATGGGATGGGTCTCAAATTTTAATTATTCCTAAAAACCTTTAAAAATCTCCTTGGTTCTTAGGACAACATGGTGTGTCTACTAAAACTGAGTTGCCATGAGAGATTGTTGAGTCTTGTGAAATATGTTAAGGTTACATAATGTAGAGGATTCTTAAATATTTTAAATTAATAATTTTTTGACTTATAACTACTTACGTAGCTCCCATAATCATCCACAGAAGATCAGGTGCTTTTTTCAACTACTTACTCCTTGCGCCTTAGAAACCTGATGTTACACAACTTGTTCGTAAAATTTAAAATATTTCCTAAACTTTCCTAAATAAGTTAAAACATTGTCATATCTCTTCAAAAAAAATCTTGGATGAGCTTGAGAATTTATTTATGTCCTGAAGGGTGCACATCAGTTCTAAGAAGGTCAAAATTGGCCTTTCTAGGCCTGCTGAGAAACTAGCCATTGGAAGCATATCACTGAATGAAGTTGTTAACCTTGTCACATCATTTAAAACACCTTTAATTTATTTTTCATCATCTTATAATCACCTAAAAGGTAAATATGGACATGACACAACTGAAAAACTGACTCGAGGAGGGTTTTGGGAAGACTTAGGAGCAAAATTTTCAATTTTGGTTAAGTTGTCATGTTTGAAAATTTGAAAAATTCATGCTAAACATTTGCATGAAAACAAAGATGTAGGGTATAGAAAATAGGTATCAAAATCCCCAACATAGTAACAATCATACCGATGCATGCAATAACATAATACATCAAATAGATGAAACATGATCTAAAGAGCAACCAAAGTATAATAGAATTCTATTAAGTTAAAGAGAGGGCGAGAAGAGTATTTTACAATATCAAGTATACATACAAGACTTGTAAGGGGAAAGATCATCATTGCAACTACCACTTATCACTCCACTATGAAATCCTATCCAACCTTTGGTTCCTCCCATTAAACATGCAAAATAATATAACAAATATACACTTATCCCTCTACTTGAGACAACACTTATTGCTCCACTAAGACTAGTCACGAATCCCCTTGGTTCCTCCATATGAAAAAACATCTCCTTATTCCCCCTTTCACTGACATGAAACTCATCCCTCCATAAATAATGATGTACCTCACCCCCATAATTTCATACATCCACGCAAAAAAAATGAAAATAAAACTAATATCACATTGAATCCCAAAAGGTGAATCTAAAACGATAACATAATCCATAGGAGAGAGATATTAAATCCATATCCACCATGTACATATTTTCCTAACTAACAACTTAATTACATTTAACCTGTCTATTTTACGCATTCATTATATGACATATAGTGTTCATAAGAAAGTAAATTCTCATGTGTAAGACAATAATCAACAATGCCACATTTAATTCACACGAGTGAACACAATATAATGACGGGACTATAAGAGAGACAAATGCAGACCTTGACAATTATGTATATAGGTTTCATGTTTTGCATTTTCATCACTCTTAAATTACCTTTGTGTTAAAATCTTTGTATTATCCCACATGTAATGCTTAATAGAATCATATAGTATCATTTACAAATTATGAGTTTCACTCCATATAATTTTTAATCGCTAAGAATACACTCATTTTATTCCACATATATTACAATCATATTAAACATTTTAATCATCTTAATATCATTTAAATTTCACATAAATAAGGAATTCATGTTCCCAAGATACATGTACCAACATGGGAATGAATCATTTAATTGTTATTAAATAAGGTAAGGTTGACCAACTGTTATAAGAGATAATGTAAATTCACTTTACACTATGAATCCATCTTATTAGGTACCATTTGACAGTGGTAGAAAAGGCTACATGTTTTACACAATTGATCATACAAAAATTGGCATATATCAAGAACATATATTCTCATCTCCAAATTTTTTATATTTATCACTTCATTAAAATCATTTACTCTCAAGTAGTACACCTCTTTGTTTTCATTCCTTACCATAGTTAATTTTCATAACCCAATTATTAGTTCATATTATTATCCAATGCATATGAGTCACATGGAAATCGTTCTCAAGCTAGGGTTTCTCGTGCCCAAGGAACATGTTTCCTCATGAGAAAATTATTTCAATTTCCTTAATAAGAGAGTTTAACATTAAGTTAAATAGATGTGAACAAGTTACACTTTGTATTTCCTATATCACCATAAGGGACACAATTTTAGCGGTTGACATCGAATATAGTTTCCATAGCTCCAAACACAAATGAACCCCTAAAAGGTCGTAGGATTATTTTATTAAAAATAAAACTCGAAGGGTCTAAGGACAAATTTATTCCAATATACAAGGTCCATAATTCACTATAGGGACAAAATTAGGAACAATTAGACATTTTTATCTCGTAAAAACCTTTACTCGAACCAACGATAACGAGATTCCTGAGTACTAGAAGTGTTGAGGGGCCAAATTCATTGTAAACAAGATCATTTCAAAATGTTCCCTCATTCACCAAGGTTGACCGAGATTAGGAACATGATGGATAGGTTAAGATAAATCATTTATTTATTAACAATTTACATGTTCAAGTTTACTACCAACCAATGTACAACATACTAGAACGTGACATGATAACAAAATTTAATTGTTTGATGCAATTGAACTATAAAATACCACATACGATTTACAACTTCATATCAATTAAAATACAAACATGTTATAAAATAACTTTTCTTCTTTTAGTTATACAATTTTTATCATATAAAACACATTTCTTATTTCATCGAGATTACACATTTTACAAGCTATAAACAAATTTAAACTCGGGATTCATCAATCATTTTAGTCCCACCATGCTACCTACAACTTGTTAGATTATTTAAACACATGTTAGTTAAAATAATGACATGAACTTGGATCTCCCACCTAAAATTCTATTTGAACTTGCAACATCAATTCAGAGATAGAGAAAGAAAAACATACTTATTTTCCATATGTTTCAACCATAATAAATTTTTAGGATTTAGAGTGAGATTAGAGAGAGAAAACACTCATATTATTTTACACAAGTAAACTAGTGCATTTCCATCATCAGAGAGGGTGAGATTTGGAAAAATCATTTTTTACTCCTAACATTCAAATTCTAAATGATTTTAAGAGTAATACAATGTTTTATGACCTCTAACATGGTTCTCATTCCCATTGTCACTACATGGGTCTGGGTAAATGTGCTAAATTACATGATTATTTTAATCAATTATCCTTTTAATTATATTATATGATGTATTTATAGTCATCATATATACTTACAATAATCACACTAGTTTTTACTCATTGAACGAACCTAGGAGGGTTAACACGGGTCTATGGGTCCCAATTGTGCTGCTATGCAAACTAGCCTAATTGGCCATAGAATGGGACCATAAAATGGCGTGAAACCTCTTAATGGAATGTTTAATATTCATATTCTATTCTCTACTATATAGATAATCACAAGAAATTGATGGGGTCTGAAACTGGTAACCGAAGCTCAAATTGGAAACAACTTTCTAGAGCTAGTTGGTTGAATTCGATTGTTTGCCCTTCAATAAAATAAGCCAAGCTGGCTCTGATATGAATGCGTAAACAATAATTTTCAGAGGGAAGGGGTAAAACTAAATGTTCCATGTAATTATTTATATATATCAAAAAGAGGTTTGCAGTGGCATATTTTATTTTTGAAAACCATGGGCACAAAAATTGAGGTGATTCTGGGAGGGTTTTGCCATAACAAATTGTTGCTTCTAGTAACTAGTTTTATGAAGTAGTCCAGAAACTAACTTTTCAAAACTATTCATCAATTGTTTTAACGATGTTTCATAGCTGTAATAAGATCATTACATGACAAGGAAGGGGTTCCAATAGTTTAAATGTGGAAAAGAGGTTTAGAGATGCTTCGTACACATCAATTTCAAGAGGCATTTATCATGATCATGGGCTATTTTATCATTTCCAAGTTTCATTTTTATCATCTTTTCTCTCTCTTAATTTGGTATTAAAAATGAAAAATCATGGTCAATCAAGCTTTAGGTTTATTTTAAACAAGTTCATGGTTATGTTTACCATGACGATTCTCAAAATTTGGGTTTTCCCCCAATCAAGTTAACTCAACGAAAAAATTGGTTTAAACATATTTTCGATCTAGTTTAATAATGATATGTCAAAATAGAAATATTAAGTTAGAATTAATGTTTTATTTTACTAAAATTGATGTGAAATGTTCAAAATCAAGACAGAGGAAGGTAATGATCCTTGTCTGTCAATGACGGTTTGGGGTATTAAGGCACTCCATGTAGTTTCATACACATTCCATGAGACTACATTTCGTTGAGGTACTTTTCAAGCAGTTCCCATGCCTTTTGTTAGGAAATATGGGGATACATAATAAACACAAATTAGATATCCACCATGAATTTTTTAAGGAATATAGTTTATGACTGTACAAAAAATTATAATGAATTAAACATAGATTTCATATTTATAGAGTGCATTATAGTCTTATGTAAAATAGCCCATAACACATTACAAATGAACACAAAACATAAGATTTAAGTGGGAAAAAATTTAGGTTAAAAAACCACTAAAAATATCATTAATCTTTATTGAGAATTTAATTTCACCTAGCACTCCCACTATTTCCAGTAGATCCCGTTTAGTTACACTTTAACAAGGAATTACAAACTGTCACTAACATTCACTCATGTGTAGATATTAAGGTTGCATCATTCACATAATTTTTTTATGATTCTTCTCACATATAGCTCACATCATGCATCCTAATGTACGTGTGTCACCATCATCAATATTAAACGAGACCACCATGTTTTATACAAGGTGGGTTTCTTGTTGTATGGGTCGCTGTTATAATTCAAATTTAAATTAACAACTGGCTTGCACTTGTTGGTATAGGGATTCGCCACCTTATTTTTTAAACATAAGTTATAAGCCACAAATTTTAATCTTTGGCATATTTTAATAAAAATAGTTTCCCACTTAATATTAAAAACCCCAACACTCCCCCTTAATATTAAGTAGGGAAACATACCAAGTCACCATTTTATACAAAAGTAATTACAATCCATAAATCATGAAAGTGATTTAGGCTAGCATGCAATCATATAACTATTGTTCCTCATAACACATGCCAAGTGACCTTTTTGTAAAAAAAGAATTACAATCCATAAATCATCAAGGTGATTTAGGCTCTAACATGCAAACAAATCAATTTGTTTCACGTATTTTACAAAATTCATAGTACAATGCTTTAGTTTTTCGTGGGTTTTGAAAAAAAAACATTTTGAGGTGCCAAGCTTTAGTGTTTCACGTATTTTGGAAAATTTGTGGTGCAAGGCTCAGTGTTTAGAAAATTTCAAAAATGTCACAACATAGAGCTTTTAATGTCCTGTAGGTTTTAAGAAAAACATGTTATGATACAAAGTTGTAGTGCTTTGTGGGTTTTGGAAAACCCTCACTACACTGTATAATGATTTGTTGATTTTTTAGAAAAATCCATTTCACAAAGATTTTTAATGTCCAGTGGGTTTTAAGAGAAACATGTTGTGGTGCAAAGCTATAGTACTTAGTGGATTTTGAAAAAATCCATGGAACATAAGAACAAAAAAAATTCTCAAGATAAAGCGATTAAGTATGAAGTCTTACAAAATATTATAGAGTCTTATAAAACAAGAATATCTCATATATACTGCTTCGCTGGGTATTATAAGTAAACTCATATGAAGTGATTTTTACTTAAACATGATGGAAATAGTCTACGAAGTTTACAATTGACACATACATACCAACCAGAGGTGGCATTGACATGCTCATTCCCCCTTAAGGGCATCTCTGATAGACCATACACTCATCTGATTTAGAGGTGAAGATCAATGCCATCCACATGATCATTTGAGTCAAATTTTGAAACAACATATGCTCATCTAGTTCAAAGGTGGAGATCAAAGTCATCCACATGATCATTTGAGAATTTTTTTGAAAGGCCTAACATGACATGAAATTTTTAGAACTTTGCAACACCCAATGAATTTGTAAAAATATCTGTTATTTGAACTTTAGTAGATAAAACTTGAGATCAATGTCACCATTTAGAACTTTCTCCCAATTAAAGTTCATATGTATTTCAATATGCTTTGTACTTTGATTCTGAACTGGATTTTTAATAAGAAAAATGTAGCTTTGCATGTCACATAGAAGAAGAGTAATTCCTTTGATGCCCATATGATTTTCATCCAACAACCTTTACAGCCACGAAGCTTCTTTTACTACTTCCACAACACTTATATATGCTACTTGTAACATCCACTTTTTGTCACTTCATATCTAGAATTTTTTTTATTACATCTATCAAGTATGAAAATGGTTGGTGTATCTGATATGCTAGATTAGATGACTTTCTTGTCAATTCATCTTCTCCTGTCATAACCTTTATAACAGTTCATTTACATATGATTTTTAATTTCTTTTTATAATGTTCACTTACATGTCCTCTTTAGAGATAATAATAGTTTCGACTTGGGTTTAGGATTCAATAACCATGTCCCTTCTAACTTAATAAGTATTTTCCCCTTTTTCTTCCATTATAGGCCTAATATCATACTTATACGTTGAAAATGATACATTATGGGATAGCCATTTTTAAGAACACACTATCAACCCATAACACATAGTATCACATTACTATAACTCCTGAACAATGATACCATTCTTTATTATATCTTCATATCATATCACCATGAGCTCATTTGATTAATGGATTTGTGTATAGTCCTTATAAGGGACCTAATATTAATTTCATAGAAACTTGCTATTACAAATTTACAACTATAGATATGGTTTAGTAGCATTTAAATTTATCAATTAGTGATAACCCAAATATACTCACTTATCATAACCTTATTATGGTTCCCATGGTCATCCAACTTCTTACTTAGCATTAGCCATTAAGATAGACAATCTTATTACAAGGCACTTTTCACCAGTTAAGTACATCCTATGCACAAACCCTTGATGAACTTAACACATATTATCCTAGTAGGTTGATTTAACTCATTACATATTTAGGTAGTCACCCACTAGTAACTTGATCTAACTTTTAAGTATATTTAACACTTCATTACTTAATACAAAAGATCAATATACAAACATCCCATTCATAACTTCATTTTCTTCACCCTTGTATTCACACATATGTTGAATGCAACACTTTATTGGATTTATACTTAGGATTATTAGAACAATAACTTATATAATAACTACCTATCTTTATTAAATGTAGATCTATAAACTCATAATTTTCCAATCAATCACCTCTCAATCAAGATATTGTAATAGGAAATCAAACTTTAATACATTCCAGAAATAAGTACCAATTCATGTTTATAAGAATGATCATAATATTTCCTTGCAAAGTTTAAAAAAATTACATTAAATGTACAAGGGCCTTTCTCACTTCTGAACAGAAGTAATTCAATTATGAAAACCATAATCGGTTGTCTCATTTAACTTTCATTGATCAAAAGAATAAATGAAACTATATACATCACCCTTCTTTCACGATGTCCATCTGTAAAATTGTTAGCATGATTCAGTTCACATGAACTGAGCGTGATAAATGCTAAATTTTTAAAACAACATGCTCAACTTAATAATTTCAGAAAAGGAACTATGCTTTTCAATGAAATTATTCTAAGGTTCAAAATAAGGACACAACTTGTGAAATTATGCCACTATAACTTCATAAATTAACCTTTCCAATAGAGGGAAATTCATACTCATACAATTTTCTTTAAATAATTCAAATCAGGTGAAATTTAAGTTTCACAAAAGTGAGCCGAAATAAAAACAATTGATCTTAATCAATCATATGAAAATAAGTACAAGTGTAATGAAATTTCAGTCATATAACTCCATACTATATGACTGAAATTTCTACCTTGTTCATAAAAAAGAATAACATACCCCTCATCGAATTATTATACCAATCAACTATAATAAGAAATTAATATCTTATTCATTTATAAATAAATAATATCTTGCAGGTTGCAATCATATAATTCTATTATATATGACTGATAACTTATATAACAACAAGAAAGTTCCCAAACAACTTCACTGAAGAACCTTAGTTATCCTTCATCAACCAAAGAAAAACTACCACAAGTAAGGTGAAAATCAATAAAACATTCAAGCAGTTTCACATACTGACCTAGAGCATGGAAATATGATAGGTACTACTTAATAATAAAATTCACTCTCAAGAAAGAGTTGAATTACTAATAGACTTTATTAAAGAAAAAGCATATCATAACATATTGATAATTTGATCAGTTGGATATAGACCAAGAACTTGTAGGTGAACTACACTAACACACATCCCATACCATCTAAGGAGAAGTTACCAAGAATGGAATTTATTTCAACTTGGTAGGGAGGCCACTATATGTAAGTATTAAAACTTTTTGACAAAATGCATACAACTTGACTATCACAGATGCACATAGGGCTTACAGTACTCAAGGAAAGAAAGATCTAAAATAGATAATACCAACTGATATTGTTACTTCTTTCATTATGTTATACAAATTTTCTAATAATGCTTTGCCATTCTATTGGAGAGAAAATTTGTCAGGGACAAATTGGTGGTTATCTTGCCAATGATCTAGGATTCTAAGTCCCTCTACTTAACTGGTGTAGCTACCATATGTGCATGCACGAGTGAAATGTGAGTTTTATCCTGGTGGCCTTTTGGTTGGGGATCCAATAGGGGAACTCCACTGACCCTGCGGAAAATGCTTGCATATACCTGCAAGAGATGACTCTGCTAGGAAGGTGGGAAAGGGAATGAGAAAATTAGAAAAGAGAAAAACTAATGTTGCAAGTAGAAAATCAGAGACTTGTATACACAAGCTAGAAGTTTCATCACATGCACTTGAATATAGAATAAAAAAAATCCGCGTAATAGCTACAAGACTAAATGAAGGTTAATGGGCATAAAGTACCAACAAACTCCTCAATAAAAGAGGCTAAAATTCCTTCTTCCTTTATTGAAGCTCAAGCAGAATTTGTACATAGTGTGAGAAGTAGAAGACATTTTTTTTAATAGGAGAAATGGAAGAAACTTGTTATCTCTTGCTCTCTTCACAAGGATAAATCTCTCATGAATTCACAAAAAATAGCTCGAACATCTAAGAAGCAAAATTCATAAGACTTTTTAGAAGACCCTCAAATGAGGAGCTTCTTACAATTTATAGAAGAGGAGGAAAATTTTCATCTTCCTAGTGACTTTTTGAATACCTTAATGTGACTTAAGACTGTTCACATTCCACTTTAAATATTTAAGTCCCTTTTATAATAACAAGGTGACTTAAATTTACATTATATTTCTAAATTCACTTAAGTCATATCAAAAAGTGCAATTCTCAACGCAAAAATATAACTTTGAGGAGAGAGAGTGTTTTATGAGAAGGGAAAAGAGAGAGAAAGAAGAGGAAGAAGAAGAAGAAGAGGAATTATGTTGAAGGATGGGCTACTGTGGTAGACTTAGCCCCATTCTCTGACTGCTCTCCACTTTGTGATCTTGAGAAGGCTTCTGTCTTTGCAAGCTCTTGGTTGAAATGAGCCACTGTTGGTTCTACTTTATTGGCATGAGGGATATGAATGCAGCTCAAGGTTTCAGTGCATCCATCAGTCACACTATTTATGTTCTTGTACTTCTCAAACCATGATGAATGCTTCTCTGTGATAAGTGCAATGGAGGATCAGATTTCTGAGAAGAAGTCAAGAGTATCCTTAGTGAAGGACAATGGGTTACCCACCCCTTTCTTGACGTATTCTTCAAAAGGGCCAATCAACTAATCAACAATTGAGTGTTTGCTCATTGTGGGTACTGCAACTTGTTGAATTTTTTGATTTATGTTGTCCTGTAGCTTTTATGTTTGTTCTTCTCTCTCCTCTAGCTATGTGAAGGCCCGATTGATTTCTTAAAATCTGATTTCCAAGGCCCTAGCCCATACCCGTGTCAAGTCTTCTACAGGAGTTTCAAAAACCTTCTTATTAATCAATTCCTGATGATGGGTGTTTCTCATCTCACTCACTATTGGTCCCAGAGGTTCCTAGTAATCTCTTTCTTTCCCCACATCCTCTTTGAGTGGTCACGTTCTATTGGCAGTTGCGTACATGTATGCAAGAGCTTGACTGCCTCTTGAAGTGTTGACTTCCCTTTTTCAGATATTGAGTCGATCCATTCATTATTTTCTCACCCCAACATCGTGAACTCATGCATTCTTCTTATAGATTCTGGATTGAGGCTACTAATGGGTACCACTTTCTCAATAGGAAGTATTATATTGCTTGGTTCTACTAGGTGTTGTACATAAGATGAAAGAGTTTGTACTTGTTCCTCTAGCACCTCAATCTTATCTTTATATTCTTTATTCCTTGCCACCATGCGAGCAGAAGATTATTGGTAGACGTGTGAATCTCCTTTGTGAGTAGCTAGTCCCAACTAGATTGTGCTCATCTCATAGTCGGCTGGTGTCATCTCATCCACTGGCTTGATTACTTTTGGCCGAGCTACTTCAATGTACTGATTACCTGTCTCCCCACTATAGAATCATGATGTTGTTTGCACAATCTTTCTTGACATTTTTTCTTTAGCCATCGAGACAATTGTTGATAGATTAGGGGATACTACTTGTTACATAGTACGAGTTTTAAGGATGATCATTTCCCACATCCATGGAAACATCTCTCCAAATTCAGGCTCAATGATGGATGAATCAACCATTCTTTATTCTGATGGAGGAGGTAAGTCTTGAATGAGAGGAGCATCAAAATAAACAACATGCAAGACCTCTTATAGTGGCTTGAATACTGTATCATGAGTCATATGCTCCTCATTCACTTGTACATCTGCTATCAAATTTTCTGTTTGCATTACTGGGATCATGTCTTCCTCTTGCGGAAACTCCATCGAATATTTTTCTCCCCTGAATCTTTTGGATGTCTTCTATTCCACAGCCTTCCTTTTTGAACTCACTCCAGCGTTTTTAGAGATGGAAGTTACATCTAATACTTTTGAAGACAAATGATGTGAAGCTTTCTTCTGGCTTGAAGAAATTCCTCGTGACCGAATGATCATAGTTCTCTTCTTCTGAAACCAATTCCTCGTTCTCCTCACCACCTTTTCAGCCCACTTGAGTATATCTCTTGATTCACGAACATTCCAGTTGATTTGGGGCATTGGGGACATCTTGACTGCTGTGTACTCGGGATCGAGCATCTCTGTCCCATCATCATGTAAGATGTCTTCATACCAAGAGAGCTTGAATTTCTTCATCTCACTGATTGTCATCCTCATGTGATATTTTTTACATACTTCAAACTCATTAATATAGTTGGCCCAATAGTCCTCAATTTATGGCTCATGTTGTAATTCTGGGACATAGAACGAGTCAGGATCCTCTCAGATGTCAAAGTTGGGCATGGAGATGTAGGAATGCAAAGTCAAATGTGTGAAAGTGGCCTCCAAGTGAGATGTGTCATTTGAGCTTTTGCATGTGAACTCCCCTAGGGATATAAGGAATGAAATAAATTTCTTTCTCCTAATTCTAAGCTTGTTATTTACTTGGGTGATCTGCCTACAGAGTTTAAACAATATAATCTAGTCATTGAGGTACTTAAGTAGTTTCAATGGACCTTGGTCGAAGCTAGCGACTCGTATGTAGGAGAATTTTGAGAATTATATGAAGTAAGAGACATATTCCTTGATCAGGGATGCTACTTTTGGTGACATCCTAGCTTCGAGGTCCCCTTCCAAGATTCGGACCACATACATGGTGAACACATCGTTCATGCGGGTGAAATGTCTGTTGCTCTCCTCTAATATCAATTGCGTAAGTTTCTCGAATGTAGGTACCTTGGAAGCAATGTTCTGTGTGAGAGCCAATCCCTTGAATGATCATGAGCTTGTGAGGAGATAAACTAGATAAGAATTCATGTGGAACTTATTTGTTGCAAATACTTGGAGTAGTTACAAATGGAGATTGTCACTGATGATATGCCCATGTCAATTCTCTACTTTCTTTCTGCCAATGTCAGGATGAAAAGACCCATCTAGTCCTGAAAGTCTCTCATGCTTGCTTCACCCATTACTCTACTGAGGAGAGTGATGAAATCAGAATACCCTTCTCAGAATTCACACCTTGGTATATTCTTGGGTATCCTGGAAGGCTTTCTTCCTATTTTAAACCATGAGCCGAGTGCTACTCCTTGGACATATGAATCCATTGTCTCCCAATCGTGTACAACCCTTTCCTTGGAAATGACAACCATGTTGGGGGACGTTGGTATCTGCAAAGAGATTGAATTGGTCCTAGGGTTGATGGCCACCATCATTACATTATTGTCGGCTTAGATGGTTTGTGTCTCAGGCTCGTAGTGGAAAGAGCAAGCTAGGACTAGCTCAAGAATTTACACAGACACTAGATGCCATACAGTGCCAAACAAGCCACTTGTGAATATCTGGTCTTCAATCCTCCTTCAATCCTTGGAGGTCATGTGATTCTTAAGGTCGTTCAGGTCCATGTACAAGATGTCACTATCTTCCACATCATACTCATAGGAAAAGGGTTGTGTCGGCTTTTGACCCGTCCATTTTGTCTTCATATCTCCCTTCGAAAAAGAAACTTACTATTTTTAGTAAGTGTGAAAAAGAAAGTCCCTGATCTTCAACTGGATGTTGCAGCTTAGTTTTCCTCTTTCTCCATGTGTTCTTTGTTCCTTCTGGATCAAATTTCTATTTTTAGCAGGTGCTCAAGGGCCCACTTACTATTTTTAGTAAGTTCTAAAAATGTCTGTTCTGGTGAATTCTTAGCAGTAGTGCACCTCCAATGTCTTTGTCTCCTTCACAGGTTCTTCTGTTGCTGACTTTCCCAAAATAGCAGTTCCTATATAGGAGACCTACTATTTTAGAAATTTGGACTCTAGGAGTCAGATTGATGTGGAATGAAGTTTTTTGATATGGTTTTTTGACCAATATCCTCCCTCTGAAATTTCAGACCCACCCGTTTAATAGTCCAAGAGATTTTAAAGTTTTAATTTTCAGACCTGGCAGTGATTTTGGGTACGACAGCCATTAATGGACCTTGAAATTACAGGTCTAGAAATATCCTCTATTTGTGAAGAAAATTATATTTTTTATGTGGGTTTTTTCTTCTGGTTCTTCACATGCGATCTTACTTCAATCCGGCAACTGGTTTGACAGGAAATCCCATTTCTTTCTTCATTGAGCCGAAAATGAGATTTCTTCATTGTGGATGCTATGTTGCATGAGGGGGGAGTTTGAAGGTGTCTTTTTTATGGCCTTGGATAGAGTAATGAATAGAAACAAATGGTTCGTTGTTTCATGCACCGGCTTGCAATATTTCTTCAGATCTTCGTTTTTAGGTTATGGAGATTTTCACCATTTTCTTCCTCTTGTTCTTCGTTTATCCTTCTTGTTTTGATGAAAATTCCTTCTGATACCTAGATGTTGCTATGGGTAATTTGTTTCAATGTTTGGGTCAATCTGGTCGAAGCATTTTCAATGGCGGAGTGATGGTAGAATGTTGCAGAGGAAGAATGGAGGAATGAAGTGCACCTATAATTGTTAGAAGTTAGAAGCGAAAAAAAGTGGCACTTGGAATTTTTTTTAAAAGATATGAAAAATTAGAGCTTGGTCACATTTTTCAATGCTTGATTTCCCTAACATAAGGTATGTGAGGGACATCAAATTCCACGGTGGTCAAGAGCATGACATGTGGCACTCGATCTAATGATAGGGAATGAAGGAGGAAAAAGCTGATTTAAAGCACTAAGAGCTTAAAGGAGGTCACATGGGTGTCCAAAAGACTCCCTATGGGGGTTGGGCACATTTTTCAAGGTCAAGGAGATGACACGTGGCACCCGATCTAACGATAAGGAATGGATGCTCCAAAAATGCACCTGGGGGCTAAACTATCAAGTCTAGAGGTCACAAGAGGGCCCAAGAGGTCATATGAGGGTTGAGAGGGCTTCAAGGGGGTTGGGATAACTTTTCCAACCTTGATATCCCTAACCTTGGGGGATGTGAGGGACACAAAATCCTGCCAGGCTCCTGGTGCTGACACGTGTCCTCCCAAAATTTTTGCTAAGTCCTGAACTTGTAATAGTGATAACTTGAGCTCCCGATGGATGTTTTTGGAAACTATTTATATGATACTGACTGGAAATGGCCTAATGAATCCAATGGTGGGTGTATAATGTCTTTATTATTCCATTTGATCCCTAAAAAATTGGATTTTTGTTATTTTATACTCCACTTGTGCTTAAGAAAAATTACCTGCAGACCTAATGTGCCAAAGTGTTTAGAAAAATATTATTTCACCATAATGTAGGAATTATAATCCTATTTATATAGATATAATTTTTTCTCCTAACTCCATCCAGAGCTCTCAGAATCTTCTTCTGAAGCCCAGCAGTTGTTTTAGGCATGTGTACCACCTAGGCTTGTGAACCCTATGTTTTACTTAGACTACTCCAAGTCTTGAAAAAATTCCCCAAAACTTCAAAAATAATTTCCATTATGTTTTAAGTTCTTAATTTCATCTCCGTGTTGAATTTTTCCCTTCCGTTCCGCTCTAGGGAGTTGAATTCTGCCCTGGGAAGGCTAGCGATAACCCTTCCCGTGAGTGCCCAAAATTTGCATTTTCAATGAACTCCTAAAATCACCTAAGGGGAATGAATGGAATTTCCTAAATCACCTAGGGGGATGTTATAAATTTTTTTGGGAGGTCATTTGGACTGGCTGGATGGAGCCGGGGTTGCCTAGGAATGATAAAACATGAAAATTTCAGCATAGGGGTATAGTTGTCGTGCTTGGAAACTTCCAATTTAGTTGTTACATATTTGCATGACAACATCTTCTCAGGTTATAAAAAACCACACATACAACATTAAAATTCAATACAATGTTCAAGTAATTTCTCTTACTTGCTTTGCACATAAGGATCCAAATTCCTAAACTATTATAGAGTAGATTCACTACCGGATAAGGATAGTTTAAAAGAATTGAAAGCGTAAGGAGTTGGAAGATCATACACTAATCAACAATAATGAGCTAGGTAATAAATATGAGACTTAATTTCATGCCAAATTATCCATCCAAGAGTTAATCATAAATGAATATTTATTTCACACTCAGCTACTAAGTCATTGCATGAACACATCAAAGATTTATCCTAAGTCAAATACAAATGATTAAACTAATTAACCACTCTGGACATAATTACATCTAGTCAAGAATTCATGTAGAAGTGAAACATTTTCCAAGACCCCAAAGAAGACAAGGAGAAACCATTAATGGTTTCTAGTGAGAGGTTGAATTGAACTCAAGTTTTATAATTTCATAAAGCTCTAAAACAAACATCAATTCAAACCAGTGTCGAATCCAATAAGGTTTGAATATGCAAATTTTTTAAATAAAATTAAACCATTTAACCGATGTGAACCCAAGGCCCTGAATTTTATCCAGTAAACATGATTTCATCAATTCACCATGAAAGTTCTCAACTAATTTTGATCTAATTGAGTAACATTTCTTTATAATGCAACTGAGTTCGAACGTGTAACAAATTTTTATTTCAATTAATGATTCAAGCTCCATATTATAACTACTCATCTCATTTGGTTAACCAAGATCATTGAGTTAATTCAGGCCAAGCCACATCACATAAAGTGAGCTAGACATAACTCGTTATGGAAGAAAATAACATTGGAGATAAGAACAATATCAATCAGGTGTAAGAAATCTCTAAAATATTCTCTCACATAGATTTTTATGGCTTAAGTTTAAGTTTAAAGGATTCCATGAAAAGGAAGCCAAGTATCAAACTTGGTTCCCACTCAAACTACCCAGAATCCTTATATGGATATGGTACTTCTCTTTAAGCAATCCTGACCTCAACCTCAGTGATGTTCATAACGGACTAGGTTACATAACCATCAACACATTTATGGTCCCCAACTAGGGAGTCATAGAATGAATACCTAGTAAGGGTAATTAATCAACTCTAAATTCCTAAGATAATCAAAACTAGATTAAAATGCACAGTTGGTGGTAACGAATCAACAAACTTGCGTAATCCAGGTAGCCATCAAGACAAACTCAAAAACCCATTAAGAAAACTATCCTGAAATATAAGTCATCCATTATGGACAAAAAACAATTCAAATTCCCATAAAGGCCTTTACGCATACTGTAAAAATCGTCAAACAAAAGTTACACAAACCTAACAGCAATGAATTCTAACAATGAGAAAAACAGTGCTTTGAAAAGCACTGATACTTGATTTCTAGGATACTTGTTTTCTTTTTAAAATCGACTTTTCGTATCCAGGGTTGAAGTCAACTAATCTCAATAAGAAACTCAACACAATACCAAGAACACATTAATACTTCATAATAAACATTCATAGGCATGCATAAAAAAACCAGTATTCATTTGAATTGACCTTCAACAAGATTTAAGCAATATTCAAATATACCAACAAGAAATCAAAAAAATAGTTAGTTGATATCATTAAATAGAGAAAGATACTATAAAAAGTTAGGGCTTATCATGCATGTAATGCCAATCCTCTCATCCTTGAAATGTTCTCAAGCTTCTTCTGATGATCCATAGGGATCCAAAATGACTCTACTTCATCATATCAACTAGCACTACAGAAGGAAAATAAAGAAACATAGGTTCTATCTTTATGCTAATAAAATTACCACTCTGTGTAGAGCGGTAGTTACAGAACTGCCACCCAACTCGAGCGGTGGTCCTGTAATTGCCGCCCAGCCAGGGCAATAGTCATATTACCACTAGTTTGTATTGGGCGGTGGTCTTGACTCATTCAGATAAAAAAATAAAACTCAAAACGAATAGTCCTAGAATTTGAAAGGTTTTCTATGTCTCCTCTCCACCATGACCTTTCCCATCCTCCAGTGCATAGGAGGACATGAGAAGGGCTATAAATACATGTAGGAAGAAGATTATTAGATCATCGAAGTATGAAAGAAAGTGAGCAAGAAATTCTTAGTGCTGGAATTGTGTTTGTAGAAGAAATGAGTGTTGAGACAGAGAAAACAAGTAATTGGGAGGAAGTGTGAGATATTATCTACTTCTCTTTTATACTTATTGTAATTATGTACTTCTTGATTGAATTGGCCAATAAAAGTGGGAAGAAAGAGAATTCACCCTTCCCGAATGGTTTTCCTCTCGAGGTTTCCAAGATAAAATTGTTAGTGTTTATGAGTTATATTCTTCCCTTTCCTGCAAATTGTTGATTCTAAGTATAAGAAAAATTCATTCAATAGATATCTCTATCATTTTCTAATCAAAAGTAGAACAACAAAGTTTAATTGTGATTCTGTGAATAATTCCAAAGTAGAGAGTTTATAGATCATTTTGGTATTAGAGCTAACAAGTATCCAGGACTGTGGTATTCATTCTCTAATTTTTATGACAGTGATGAGATCTAAAGGCGAAGAGGCTTTACCTTGCGATCTAAATATTTCTACAAGGAAGTGGAAATAAATAATTTGGGGACACATAGAGGAAGAGAACTTGGTTTGTAGAATCGAGATGTTGGAGACCATGATGGATATGATGTTTAGAAGACAAGAAGAACTTGCAGATTTACAAAAGAAGGCTTCTGTTAAGCAAGACTCCATAGATTCAGTGGTTCGAGGCTTATCCGATAATTTTGGCATAGGGAGGAGCCACCATGAGGAGGATTATGGGGAATAACGTGAAGAAGAGACTTCAAATGAAAGAGAAAAGGTAAAATTTGATTATGCTCCTTTTAAAGTTGAGACAAAAGTTGAAATTAAAAGCTTTGAAGAAAAAGTAGATGTAGAGCTTCTTGATAAATGGCTAAAACTACTAGAAGTCTACTTTAGAATCCATAATGTCACTAAGGAAAAAAGGATCACTTGTGGAAAGAAGAAACGTCCTATTGTGAGATCTTGGAAAGAATTTAAAGAATTACTTAGAGCTAAATTCTATCCTACTGGCCACAAGACTGACCAAATGATTAAATGGTAGTATTTTAGACAAGGAAGTGGTCAAAGTGTGTAGGAATATACTATAGAGTTTTGGAGGCAGGCCATGTTGATGAACATGGACTTGGAGGATGAGGATATTCTGACTAAGTACTTGGGAGGACTTCACACTCACCTTCGAAGAAAATTCATCTCCACAAATCCCAAAAATATCAATGAGGCATGTGTGCAAACATACTACATAGATGATGAAAAGAAGAAAGGAGAAACAGAGCCAAGGGAAAAGTAGTTGAAAAATCAGCATAAGAAATAACATGGGCAAACAAGTAACAAGGGTAAGTGGAAAGGGAAAGATAAACAAGCTGCCACTACTTTAAATACTTGTAAAGATACCAATTTTTTTTTGCAAGAACTGTGATATCAATGGTCATACTGATGCTATGTGTTGGAAGTTGCACCTAGTGTTACATCCAAAGAACCTAAATAGGGACTCAAAGAAGTCCATGACAACTATAAAGACAGAAGGGGAGGTGGAAATCAAATATGGCTATGATGTAGATGAGAGGCTTGGATGCACAACTACCAACATGGACATCCAGGAAGAGGAGATGAGTAGACTATTCTCGATCAAAATACAGATGAAGAGAACTAAGGTAAATGCTTTGGTTGATACCATTTCTCAGTCTAACTTGATTTTTGAAGCATTTGTAAAGAAGCTTGGTATTGAAACTTATGAGCATCCACACCCTTATCCTTTAGGTTGGGTGAAGAAGGGTGTTGAAATTCAGGTAACAAAAAGATTTAAGGTCAAGTTTGGGATAAATTCCCAGTATATTGATGTATTGGAAGATGATGTTATTCCACTTGATGCTTTTGATGTTTTTTTTGGAATACCTTACTTGTATATAAGAGATGCCATATTTATGAGAAGGAAAATTGGTATAGATGGGTCAGTGATGGGATCAACTACAACATTTGGGCACACTAGCGTAAGACAAGAGTTACTATGGTGAGTTATAACCAAGAAAAACGAATTATTCAAGTAAATCATAATCAATTTTGTTTACTTGTATTAAAGGATAAACAAGATGGGGTATAAGTCAAATATTTATAACCAGGGAAAACATGATTTGGATAGTATTATTCAGTCTTTTCAGGAAGTTTTTTAGGATCCTAGTGGGTTACCACCAAAATGGGAAGTAGAGCATGAGATTTAGCTATTCCCAGAGTCCCCTCTACTGAACATCAGGTTTTATAGGCAATCCTTGGTAGAGAGTAATGAAGTAAACAAATAAATCTAGGAACTACTAAACCAAGGGGTGATACGTTTGAACACCTCACCATGGGGTTCACCTATTATGATGGTGCTAAAGAAGGATGGTTCTTGGAGAATGTGCATCGAGTACCACGCTTTGAACAAGATCACCATAAAAAACATATATCCACTTCCCCACATAGATAATCTCTTGGAATAGCTTCAGCATGAAAAATTCTTCACGAAGTTGGATCTCAAGTATGGTTATCACCAATTCAGAATGGAGGAGGATATATGGAATAATTCCTTCAAGACAAAAAAAGGTTTTTATGAATGGCTAGTGATTCCTTTTGGTTTATGCAATGCACTCATTACATTTATGAGATTGATGAATGATGTATTGCGGGATTTCATAGATTTATGTGTCATTGTATATTTAGATGATATCTTGATTTTTAGTGCCACATGGGAATAACATCTAACTCATTTGCAACAAGTCTTGCAAGTTCTCAGGGAGAAACAACTACTTTGTAATATGAGGAAATGTGAATTTTCTAAACAATCACTTATATATCTTGGGCACGTTGTTGGAGGGGGAGAGCTACAAGTGGATCAAAATAAGGTGGAAGCCATCACCAACTGGCCAACACCAACAAGAGTCACAGAGATTAGGAGTTTTGTGGGAGCAGTACAATACATGCGGAAGTTCATTCCGGTATTTTCCACGATTGCAACACCTTTACACACTGTGGCCGCAAAGAGTAAGGATTTTGATTGGGGTAAGGAACAAGACAAGTCCTTTGAGTTATTGAAATACAAGATTAGTCATGCTCCATTACTTTCTCTTCCTAATTTGTAGAAGTCCTTTGAAGTAGAGACATATGACAGTGATTATGCTATGGGCATAATGTTGCTTCAGGGAGGTGAACCCGTATGCTATCATTCTAAAAATTTCACTTCGGAAGCTAAAGGATATTCATTATATGATAAGGAAATGTATGCACTAATTCAGGAAATTAAAAAATGGAAGCATTATTTTTTGGGTAAAGAAACTATTGTGCACACTAACTACAAACCTCTATAGTATTTGTAAGCATAGTCTAAATTGCAACAAGAAAAACACTACAAATGGATGGGGTTCCTTGAGTAGTTCCATCTGGTGATCAAATATAAGAAGGTTAGTAGAAAATTGGTGGCAGACATGTTGTCTAGGCCTCCCACACAGGAGAATTTCTCCTACTTGGCCATTATCTCTTAGATTGATCCCTTCACGAAGGAATCTTAGGGATAGGCATATGCCCAGGACAAAGACTTTGGGGTGAAATTTCAGCAGTTGTAGTCCCAAGGGGATGAAAGAACGGGGATTGAGTATTGTTATCTAAAATCAAGATACTCTACCGACGGGGGAAGCTTTGTGTGCCTAAAGAAGAAAAACTTCTATTGATGAGGGAAGCACATACCTCGAAAGTAACAAGAAATTTCGGTGTTGGTAAGACCATATCCCACTTATGAAGGTATGTGTATTGACCCAATATGCAAGAAGGAGTATCAAAATTTATAGGTGGATGTAAACTTTGTTGTACCCGTAAGCGTAAGACTAGGAAGGAGGGTTTATATATGCCTTTTCTAGTACCTACTCATATGTGGGAGGACATTTCTAAGGATTTTGTAGGAGGATTACCTATGTATAAACATGGCCATGACTATGTCTATGTTGTTGTTGATAGATTTAGTAAGATGTGTATTCTTATGGCATGTAAAAAGACAGTAAAATCACATGAGGTAGTGAATATTTTATTTGCTAATGTATGGGTACATTTTGGTTTGCCAAAGTATATTATTTCTAACAGGGATTCTAGGTTCTTGGGGAAGTTTTGGACTCCTTTATGGGACAAGATGGATACCTGGTTATAGAGGATCATGAAGTTTCCATCCATAGACAGATGGATAGAAAAAGGTGGTGAACAGGACTTTTGTTCAGTTGATCAGAGGGTATAATAGAAAATACCCAAGGCCTTGGGATGAGTCCTTAGCCTACATTCAACATTCCTATAAATAGGAAGTACACACATCCACTGTAAAGTCATCATTTGAAGCATGCTTGGGATATCTACCTACAAATTTGCTGGACATAGTAGTTAGACAACAAAATAAGGAGGAGACACGAGACACATAGGTGACTAGAGAAAACAAATTCATTGAGAGGATTTGGAAAATACATCTCAAAGTCAAATAATAGTTAAATAAATATCAAGCCAAGTACAAGGTTAGTCATAATAAGCATAGGAGATAGAGTTTAACTTTACTTAAGAAAGGAGAGAACATAAGCTTCATGTTGGAGATAAAGTTTGGCTTTACTTGAGAAAGGAGAGACTACAAGGTCAAGCACAGAAGATCAAGACACTACGATATGGACCCTTCACCATATCAGAGAAGGTTGGAGAAAATGCCTTTTGACTTGATCTGTCATCATTTATGAGGATTTACTTAGTAGTAAACTATGAGAACTTGCACCTATATGAGCCATTCATGCTAGATGAAGATGAAGGACTATAGTTATTACCTTCCATTGAGGATTGTGTCTTGGTATCACAAGGTGAATTGGAGGAGGATGTAGTGTTGCAGTAGAAGGTCATAGAGACTAGGAGAGGTCCGCAGGAGTCTTGGCAGGTTGGACTGAAAGGAAAGATACCAAGGCAGGCTTGGTAGTACTCAAAGGAGAAAGTGAGGGAATTATTTCCTCATCTACTCCCCCACTAAGATTTTGTTGGACCAAAATCCTCCTAAGAAGGGGAGATGTGATCCATAGGGATCCAAAATGACTCTACTTCATCAGATTAACCAGCATCAAAGAAGGAAAATGAAGAAACAGAGGTTATCTCTTTATGCTAACAGAACCACCTCCCTGTATAGAGCGGAAGTTGTAGAAATACCACTCAACTCGAGCGGAGGCCTTGTAACCACTGCCCAGCCAAGGAGGCGGTCTTGTGATCACTGGTTTGCATTGGGTGGTGGTCCTGGCTCTTTCAAATAGAAAATAAAACTCAAAAAGAACATTCCCAAAATTCTAAAGGTTGTATGTGTCTCTTCTCCTCCAATACCTTTTCCATCCTCTAGTGCATGGGAGGACATGAGAAGGGTTATAAATACATGTAGGAATAAGAGTATTGGATCATTGAAGCATGAAAGCAAGTGAACAAGAAATTCTTAGTGCTAGAATTGTGTTTGTAGAAGAAAGGAGTGTTGAGGTAGAGCAAGAAATTAATTGGGAGGAAGTGTGAGATATTATCTACTTCACTTTCATACTTATTGTAAATTCTGTACTTGATTAAATTGGCCAATAAAAGTGGAAAGAAATAGCATTCGCCCTTCCCAAATGGTTTTCCTCCTCTGGAGGTTTCTAGGATAAAAATTATTGGTTTTTATGAGTTATATTCTTCCATTTTCTATAAATTGTTGATTCTAAGTATAATCAAAATTCATTAACTAGTTATCTCTATCATTTTCTTATCAAAAGTAGAACAACAAAATTTAATTGTGATTCTGTAAATGATTCCAAAGTAGAGAGTTTACAGATCATCTAAAAATCCCAGTTCTTAAAGTGAATTCAATCATCCAACAAAACATAACATTTTCACAATGCTTATTGAGTCTGGGAGACACTACTACCCATCAAATCACTATTTCTTTCAACATGCAACATCTCAAAAATAGTTAGTGTGATTTTTCCTTGCATGTAGAGCTTCTACAAAAATCTCGCAATAGAATGAATCAACAACCACAAACCACCTTGTTTCCTTGAACTATCGTTGCATTGCCTGAGGTTGGTGGGTCTTTCAATGCATAGTAAATGCCATTAATGTATGACTCTATTGAGCTTCCTGCCATTTTTATCCAACCAACTAATTTATCATTCAAATTTAGTGAAGTCCCACATTTCATGCCATACAATGTACTTAGAACTTAGTTAAACCAAATTATCTCCACTTTCAAAATTGGTTGGTGGGGATTAAAAAATAAGACAATATATGAACTGTTATTACATATATTAGGGTGGCGGGGTGCCAAATCACCCCCCCCCCCCCCCCCCCCCCACCCCTTTTTCAATTTGAACAAAAACCATAGCTTATATAATGGTATTAAGAGAACATATGATATCCTAAGAACTCAACAAATTTGAATACCCTCCTTTATATGTCGTCTTTTTTAATATAAAAGGAAATGCCCAAACATAGCTCCTTAAACAATAGGTTCATAAGTTAGGTTTGGAATCAAACAAAAAAAATTAGATTGACATTTGCTTATTTGGAGTTAATAAATATCCAATAATAGTTATTTAACTATTTAGACTTTGCATGTTTCCCCCTTTGTAATATATAAAAATAATAATGTTATCTTTTATCATGCAAGGTTATGTATGTGCTTTATGGGGACTAATACCTTTAATTATAATAATTAAGTCCTTGACTACACAACTTTAGTCCTTCACTTATGAAAATCTGACTGCCGTAGTATTAGGTTTGGTAGACTATAGGGTGGTATGATAAATACCAATAATTAGTCATAAGGAATTCTTAATCATATTGCAAGTTTTGGTCATCAAGCAAACTAAGAGAATATAAAAGCCTTAACATAGCTTAGTTAAATTCTATAATGCTAACAATTTATTAGAGATAAGTAACAACATCACTAATCACTTTTAAGGCAAAAATTTACACCAAGGATTTCACTACATACTACATCACAAACACCATAATGTCCCCTTAGAAAATTAGTTTATCATTAAAGTAAGCTCTAGAATTAACATGGTTTAGATCTAAGGAGTTCATCCTTAGCTTATTCATGTTATCTCGATTACCTGTTTACATCAAGGTTCACATTAATTATTGATACAGAAAATAACAAAACCATTTGTCGTATCATCCTTCTAACAACAATAGTGAAACCATGGTGGTGCTACACTACTTTATTATAAGAGATATATACTATTGGTTTCTTTTTGGTACTCCAAGTGATTGCACCTACACCCAACTTGAAAAAATATCTAGAAGTATATTTTCTATCCACAATGTCACCAACATGGCTAGAATCACAATATCCAAATAAATTTACATCATTACTAGAAGAATAGTACAAACCATAATTTATTGTACCTTAGAATAATTTTTACCATTTTCTAATGGTCCTCATAAGGATCCTCCATGAATATAGAAACAATTTCAACTGCATAGGATATATCATGCCTAGTGATAGTTAAATAAATAAAACAACCAACAAGCTCTATATATAGATTATGATTAAATTTATCACATGCAAGTTGTGAATCTAATTTAACACCAAACTCCATAGGAATAGAGACACGCTTACAATCAATCATGTTAAATATTTTAAGTAGGTTAGAAGCATATTGTGCTTGAGATGCACTAATAGATTTGTGATTTTGACAAATAATCATGCCTAAAAATGATTCAATAGACCTAAATTAGTCATTTAAAGATGTCATCTTAACTTCACTTTGATTTTAATAATTGGATTCTTATCACTACTAGTAATCAAGATATCATCAACACATAAGAAAATAATGATAAAATTATTGTTTTTATATTTTATAAACAAATCATTGTCATCAAACCAATTTTTGAAACCATGATCTTGAAAGAAACTATTTATCTTATTATACCAAGCTTTAAGAGCTTGTTTAATACCATACATTTTTTTTTAAGATCACACACAAATAATTCCTTACCAGGTTATTCAAACCCTTTAGGTTGATGCATGCAAATTTCTTCTTTCAAATCACTATTTAACAAATCATTCTTAACATCAATTGATTGAGTTTCCCATCCATATTGAGAAACTAAAGATAAACGAATTATAACAATGCTCATTTTGGAAATAGGAGAAAAGGTTTCAACATAGTCTAAATTAGGTTTTAGAGTAAACCCTCTAGCTACTAAACTTACCTTGAACTTTTGTATCTTGCCAATAGAGTTGTACTTGATTTTATACAACCATCTAGATCATACAATGCCTATTTTAGGAGGAAGAGGGACTAGTTGCCAAGTTTCATTCTTTATTAGAGCATTTTATTCAGCTCCCATAGCTTCAATACACCTTTCATATAGGTTTGATTATTCAAAGGATCAAGGTTCAACCTCATATGAAGTTGACAAGGCATGATAAATATGCTGACTGCGGGTCATCTTTATCAGATTATTAAGTTTAGAATTAGAAAATAATTTTGAGCCCATTTAAAAATTATAGATTGATACATAGATTGTGAAGACTCCCCCTCAATATAGACATACATAATTTCTCAAGAAGGAAGATCATCCTCTTGAAATTCTATTTACATATTATGTAGAGAAGGGTTATTAATCTCTCGGGTTTTAGACTCATGAGAAACAAAGGAGGGAAGATATGTAGGATCATAACATGGTTTATCAATAATATGAACATAACTATTTTCTATGATATCATGTTTTCATGGATCATATACTCTTAATCATTTTTTGCAGCCTCCACACCAAACAAATATCTAAGGATAGGAGGTAGGATCCATTTTTTATTTTTTAGCTTTAGGAATGAGAAGGGAAGCAAACTACTAAATATATTTAAATGAGATACATTAGGTTTCTGTTTGGTCCATACTTCATTAGGTGTAATTTTAAGCAAGGATTTAGTAGGAACCCTATTTAGAATGTGGAGAACAATGTTCATGGCTTTAGCCCATATAATTTTAGGAAATTTAGACACATGAAGTATAGTCTTGGACATTTTTATTATGGTTATATTATTCCTTTCAACTATGCCATTTTTCTGTGGGGAATATGGAGTTGTTAACTCTCTTTGAATTCTATAAGACACAAAAAACTAATAAAACTTATTATTAACATAATCACCTCCATTATAAGTTCTTATTCTTTTAATTTTTCAGATTAGCCATGTTCTCAACTAGGGATTTAAACTCTTGAAATTTAGACAAAACATCAGACTTTTTCTTAATATAATATGATCAAGTCATTCTAGAAAATTTATAAATGAAAATTACAACATACAAGGCTCCACCAAGAGAGGTAAATTCCAAAGTACCTCTTACATCACTATGGATTAACTCAAGCAAGTTATAGGAGTTAGACTCATGATGTTTATGAAATTGCTCAACATGTTGCTTACCACAGAAAAAAATTCACAAGATCCATGGTCTGATTTCATCTTAGGAAGACCTATCAAAAGTTTAAGATGAGAAATTTCATAAAAACTCTTAAATTTCACATGCCCAAACATTTTATGTCATTATTGAATATCATTACAAGAAGAAGGGAAAAATTAAGATTAAGACACAAATTCATCAATGATATATAAACTATTTTTATAGATGCTAGAAGAAAAAACATTACCAAGCTCATTATTTACATACCATATATCTTTGAATAAAAAAACTTTAAATTTTTGTTGTCATGTAAATTAACTATCCCAAATATGTAAAATTTTCATCATGACAACCAAGCCACAAAATGTAAACATGCTTCAAAATCTTCCTGAATCCCTCTCTTGGTCATCTTGCCTATTGTGAAATGGTCACCTTACCCCTAAAAATATTCCTATTACATTGGGTGAACATGTAAAATTTTTCAAAATGATGTGATGATGTCAACTATTTCATTCAGTGAAGTGCAACAGAAGACTAGTTCTCTGATAGGCCTAAAAAGGCCAATTTTGGCCATTTTGAGGCATGTGTATCCCTCGAGAGGGTTTTGAAAAGTTCATAAACATTCGAAGGTAGTATTTGATATCCTGTTAGGTGTTGGAATAATTTTATGAATATTTAGAAAATATGTGGTGATTCAGGGGCAGTTTGTGCAAACACGGATTTTTCAGGTGTAAGGAATTGTGAATCTAGACTTCTCCAGCTGATTCTAAGAGATCCATAAGGATTTATGAGGAAAATAATTATTCAATGGAAATATTAAAGAATCATCTAAATTTTGGAAGCATCAAATTTCATCTAAAGGTCTGATGATTTCTTGAGGCAGTTCAAACTTTACATGTGTACCTCACTGTCCTAATAAAAAAGGGACCATTTTTGGAATTTCAGGAAGATATAAGGTCTAAAACCCATGTAATTGGTCTTATAATGTCTTTTGGAGTCAGACTCGTATAAAATTTTACGTCCAAAGGCCATCATAAGCCTCTGGGGTAAATATTTCATGCTTTCAGGCTATTTTAGGTAAGTCGGTGCAAAACTTGGCTTTCCATTTAAAGTAAGGCACACATTGTTCCACCTCTTTTAAATTTTCACCCAAGGGGACAATAGGGAAAATTTAATGTGCCCTAAGACATATTTTCAACTCTCCAACCACCCATGTGCAGTTAAGTCAACCTGGGTTGAGTCTAAGTTGAGTTATGGAGAAGTATGAGTGAAAACCCATCCTTAGCCAATTTTCCATAGTTCCACATGTCACCACCTTGATCCAAGGAACCATTTTATGAACTTTATATCCATTTCTCATAAAGGGGATAAGGGGGAATTTTTTTTTTTCCCATGTTCATGCCCTAACTTCTAGTCTTTCATGTGACCTATCCTAGATCCGCATGGTGTTTGCTTAGCTCCTCCATCTCACTCACCTTCACTCCAATGCCACAATTTGTATAAATATTGATACAAGGGTCCCTTTGTTTCCCCTTAAATCCATTTTCACCATAAAAAAAATATTTTTAACTCTCACTCACTCCATTTTAACCCAAGTTCAAAATATGGTCAGTATGGTCAATATGGTCATAACTTTATAAAACTCATTCAAACTTCTCTCTCACTAACCACAACTCAAAATCATAAAACATGTACTTCAAAAATTTAAGTGAATCTTTGGTAGGCAATAAAAATGTTTTAAAATATATTTCACCTCGTTCAAACACCTAAAAAATTCTTTTGCACCATAGTCATCAAAATCTTGTTTTTATCATAAATTAAAAATACCAACCCTGATTGCCACAAAATTTTGACTGTAGCTTCATCATGAAAAAAAAATCGAGAATAATTTTTTCTTGCCTCAATTGATGTACTCAACGAGCCAAATTTCTTGAAAATTGAGCTGAAAAACACATGAAAACAAGATGAGTTCCATCCCTCACAAACCAAACCATGTTAAATATGTAAAGTGATTTTGAAAACCCTTCTAACCTCCCTTAATTGTTTCCAAGCCACAATAGAAATATGAAAGAAAATCCTTTTTCATTTCCCAAATATCTATTGGGCAAAGTTACCCAAAAAATGGAGCAAACAATCACAAAATAAATATTTTGTCATGCTAGACATTTTTTTGCAAGATATCAAGAAGTGAAAATAGTAAAACATTGCTAAAAATAACATCTTCTTGTCCTATCATGAGGTCAATAATATGTCTCATGTCTCAAATAAGAAACTTAACCCTCTGTAAGATCACATTTGTGTCAAGGAGAATATTAGAGTACATCAAGGCATAAAAGGTGAAACTAGGAACATTATGAGGTTAGAAAAGAGTCAAGAGATCTATTGAAATTCAAATTCATCAAGAATATGATCATTATAATCATGATGAGAGAAGATCACTGTGAGTGAGGAAGGAATTCATCTCAAACAATTCATACCTTGCGAAGTGTTTCTAAAAACTTGATCCATGCTTGATAATGAGCTCACATCTTGCAAGTCATAGGAGGTATAGTTTGCAGTGTTTTAGTGTCGTGTGCAGGAAAAAAACATAAAGCTAATTCTCATTCATTCCTTCAATTTATATTTAGGGATCATTTTTACTATCAGGAAGAGGAATCCTATCTCCATAAAGAGAAATTGGGAAAGAGGATGTCTAATCACCATAAATATGTTTTCACCCATACTGGTGAGGAAAGTGAAGGATTCATCATGTGAAAAGATGAAATGGGAAACTTAAGGAGTAAGTTTGTGATCTTAATACCCCAACTATACCAGCGTTTAAACCTTCTTTACAGAACAAGCTAGGAAGAGCTAGTCCAAGGAATCAAGTAGCATTGTGTATAAAGAATTAGGAAATCATCCATTCCCATGAGAAACATTTGAGTAGGAGGTGTATGAGTTGATTTCATTCAAGGATGATTCTATTTAGATAATATCCTGGAGATAAGAAAGGAAAAAGGGAATGATTTTCATTTAGAGCATCATAGTCACAAAAATGGGAAATCATCTCGTTTTTATTTGCTTCCAACAACTTGGTAGTGTTCTTAAACACTCACCTAAAACCTTTTAGTGTGATCATGCCTCAAGAAGGAAGGATACTTCCACCACTTCATTCCATTCCAACATGTGGGCACATGATAAGAATTTCACTCAAGGGTAATCCTTTCACCCACATGATGAAGACCCATCTTTGTAAGAGAAAGAAAAGCACCAAATTTTTTGAGCATCATGCAGTTGGCTCTTGGTCATAGAAGTGAATTGTCAAGTGTATTCATGATAAATAAACTAAGATAATTAATAGAAACTATAACCGATTAGTTCTAATAAAAAAGCTAGTCTAACATAAACATCATGATAGCGCTATGCAAGAACAAAAGATAATTAATGCATCCAAATTAAACTTCAAAACACTAAGAAATTCCTTGATAAGTTGGATATGATTTCTAAATAATAGTTTCTCCTATGATTATAATGAGATCAAAGGATGTATATCTCCAAGAATAGGAAATGATCTCACCAATATAGCTTAATGGCCATTTATGGATCTTCCTTTACTACTCTTTGCAAAGAGATGATAAATAGGTGTAAGATCAATAAGCTTATTCAATGGTGGAGAATGCTATTATTATGTGCTAGTAATAACACTAATCAAAGTGTGGTGTAAGTTTTAGATGGGGATACTAGGTTCTATATATAGCTTTCCAATTTGGGAGAAGCTACAATCCTAGTGAATGTGGGATAACAGTTAACATAGAATTAGAAGGGATAAGCATGATTAAAGAGAATTGATTAGAATTAACAACTCATGGGAGTTGGAGATGATTTATTTAATCAACTAGGATTAATTAGTAGGCCAAAATAAGCTTAGAAATCTATTCGGAGATGATTTAGGAGGAATTTGATAGAATTTGGAGGATTTGAAAGGGGGATTTAACCAATAAGAGGGTTTATTGATAAAATAGAAGATTAAAAAGGCTTGAGTAACTAATGATAGTTAATTGAAAGAGGATTATAAATAACAACGTGTTGTTAATTAGAATCCATAATGAAGGGAAATGTTATTTAATTAATAAAGTGTCATTAATTGATTGAGATGAAGGGTAATGTTAGCTATTTATAGGTAAATCACTAATTATAATGAAATTGATGGGAAAGATGATAAATGGTATAATTTTAGTACTGAAATTGCATAGTTGGATTTAGGTGTCTAAATTTTCCCCTCTTTGGGGTGGTGTAGTACAAACGACTAATTATCTGATCACTTCTTCATTCTGAAGGAAATTGATTGGTATGGGTTGTTGTTGTTTGATTATAACATGTTGATTAGAAGAAATAGGTCCAACAAGTGTGGAATATTTAGAAGATGTTTGATGACATAGATGAGGGGAAGGTTTCACCTTATTACGCCCATAAAGGAATTGGATAGTGCTTCAAAAAGGTATCTTAACACATTGTTTATTTTGAATGGTTTGACATGGACGTAAACATCAATCTTTAGAAGGTTGATGAAGATAGAATAAGAAATGATCGAAATGCCCCAGGGGCCAAAGAGGGATTGTATTTCTATTGATAGAAGAAGATGAATTAAGAGAAGGAGTAGATTTGGATTTGGATGCCTCGCGAGTTGAAGAAGATGTGGATTTGGAATATACTGGTATTGGTTTTTATAGAAGATGACATAGTGCAGGTAGAAAATGAGGATCACATAGAAAGTTAGTAGATTATGACATAGGGGTTGATGTGGATGATTAATTAGAGGAATTTTGAGTCACATGGATCTTCAAATGAGGAATACGTTGTTGAGGAAAATGATAAATGGGGTCCTGTAAAGAAAGGGAGGACCATGACTCAAGAGTCAAATTAGATGTTTGATTGGAGGAACTTGGAGTCACATGGATCTTCAAAGGAGGAAGACATAATTGAGGTGATTGATAAAGGGGGTCCTGCGGAGAAAGTGAGGACCATGACTCAAGAGTTGAAATACATGAGTGATAGGGAGAATTTTTGGTGACACAGATCCTTAGAGGAGGAAAATGTTGTTGAGGTGACTGATTATTCCTTAATATAAATTTGATTGGATGAGGCTCAAGATACTGAGGGGAATAAAAATAATAATATGGATCAAAATAATCAGGAGAATGAGGGGAATCAGAAGAATAACATGTATTATAAGCATTAGAATCATACCACCGACTATGAGATGAAGGTGGGGAAATGGGTAATCAAACGAGTTCTCTAGTGCAAATAACCAATTGAGGTTTGGTTATGATGGGTATATTTTGATGTGAATTCTAAAACCTAGGTTCCATATTATCCTAAGTGTGAGGAACCATGCAATAGTCAGTCATGGTTGGCATCATTGGGAACAAATTCCTAGACCTAGATTGTATGATTGAACTCCTTTAAATAGAAGGAATTTCCATGTCGATTCAGGAAACATAACGACAACTAACTAGAAAATTTTCAAACACTATAACGATTCTTGACAAAATTAAGTAACGTGAGAACTATAATTGCCACAAAGAATCCCAAAGAATCACAAAGAAGTCCAAAGAATCACAAAGAATCAAGGAAAAATCAAACAACACAAAAATTATGAATGGATACAAAGATTTTTACAAGGAGATGAAAATGTAAGATGAAAGGCACCAAGGAAAATCTAGAAAGTTCCAAACAAGGGATCAATTGAAAAGAAGTTATTCCCTATGTCTGATTTTTTTCTCAAATATTGTTTTGTTGACGATGACAATGTAATTTTAATACTTACATCAAGTTTGGAATAAATAAGACTTAAGCATTAAAAAGGGGTTGAAGTGATTTTGATTCAAGGTATAAGTAAATGCATTAAATAAAAAAAAAGTCCAAGTTTTTAAAAATGGAGCCTACAAATACAAGCAGCACAACAATACAACTTGGATACTTTAATCAAAATTTTAGGAAAAGAACGATGTTAGTATCAAAATGGTATTGATATGATGTGAGCAACGTAAATACAACACCTTCCAAAACTCAAGGCCATGTTTGAATAAAAACAAGATCTAAGTATAATAAGAAGTTTAAACTTGATGCGAGTAGTGTAACAATACAATTGGGACACTTATATCAAGTTTTATAAAACAAGATGTAAGTATCAAAAATGTATTGGTATAATGCGAGAAGTGTAACAACTCAAGGGGAAATCAATGATGGTATAACCTAACTACAATGAGACGTATTTGATATAGGTATCAAGAAAATTATTACCAAAACATGAGGATGTACCAGCACATTTTCAACACTTATACTCCTTGCCGTAACATGGCTATATAAGTGAATACAAAAGTGGTGGAAATTATTTTTTTTGGCAGTACTGCATATGTTTCTCTCTTTTGACCCAAAATGTCAACAAGAGAAAAAGGGAGATAATACAAGTGGTGATGAAAAATATGTGGCGTAACTTTGGCAGAGTTTCACCTTGTTTTATAATAAGGTAGAACCTAGGACAACATTTTTCTCTGTAAGTTTCGTGATGAATAACACATGGTGAAAATATCAATGAACTCTTCCCTTATTCGACTAACAAGGTTATGAATTTGAAGAAGTTTTTCTTTTTGAAGGCTATTCAAAACATGATTGGATATATTTAAGTTGGCCCCAATGTCAAACTGTTGCCTAGTATTTTGTTCTCAACACTCACCAATACTTTTATAAGAGAGATACGCTTCACTAGATAACTCCTTGACAAAGAACCATTACCCCATAGTAAAATTAATTAATGGGGCCTCATATAGACAACTTGAAGAATTCCTCATGCGTATTTCTAGTCAAGAGGGTAGTGGGGAACTTCCTGTTTCATCCACCAGTACCCTATAGGTGTGGAATACTTTAGGGTTTCTTTGGTAATCCTCATAATGATTTTTATGGATTATGCCAAGATATTTCCCACAGTTTAAAAAGGATAGGTTTGAGAAATTATCTGAACTTGTAAGTACAATGTTTTGAATGAAATGGTGTGTTTTTATATCTTTGATAAAACATGTGGTTTATCACACCATTGGCAACTTGTATAAAGTGTCGTTAATATTTTTTGATTAAGTATTTGACAAGTGTTAGGTCCTGCACATAAAATATTTAATAGTTTCCCATATAAAGAGGACTAAGGTTGTTTTTGATTCTTAAGATCGTCCAAAGATGCAAGAGAAGAGCATACATAATGATTGATCCAACTAAATAGAAATGGACAAACTTAAACAAAATGAATTTGAAAAATTCTTTGTAAAAGATTCATTCTCGTAAGAAAAATAAATGATGAAATTTCCAAGTTAATGTAAATGTTAGAAAAGAAGAAAATTTTTTCTTTTAATTATCAAGATCACCAAAAGATACAAGAGAAGGGCATACACCAACTTTAGCCTAATTTAAGCAAAACATGGAAATACAACATTCATTAAAGTATTTAGACATGTGCCTAAAAAATGTCCATAATCATATCCAAATATGATTCTCATGGTAGATCAAAAGTGCAAGAGAAGAGCATACATGGTGTTGATATAAAATGAATATAACATGCAAAGAAAATTACTAGTTTTCTAATAAAGAAAACCATAATTTTTCCGTAAGTATAAATCCTAAATTTATGTTTTCGTTGCATAGGTTACTTCAATACCTTTCTAACGTAACAAAATAGAGCCGTTTCAAGTTTGGGAGAAAAATTTATGGCCTCTGGAAGATAGGGCTAATAGAAACGCATCAAGGCTAATAGTTTCACACTGGGTTCAATATAAACACACCAGTTTGAATAGAAACGTGCTACCTTCAATGAAAATATTCCAATCTCAATGGAAACATGCCAGTTTTAATGAAAATGTGTCAGTTTCAATGAAAACGTGCCATTTTCAATGAAAACGTGCCATTTTCAACGGAAATATGCTAGTTTCAACAGAAACAAGTTAGTTTCAATGGAAATGCACCAGTTTCAATGAAAAAATGTGTGAGGACCTATTTGACTTCAAGAACACAAGATTTTGACTAAAAAAATGTCAAAAAGTTCAAATTTGTGTTGATTAGCTTCAAATTTGGTAGCACCTCACCTCCCTTACACCTGCAAGGAACACTCAATACATGCAAACTCACAAAAACAAGTTATAAAATACAAAATTTATCAATAAGTGCTAAAAAGAGGGTTAGTAAGCAAAAAATGAAACTAAACTACAAAAATTTGAGAAAATGTGCATGAGACAAAAGAGTTATCCCACCAAGCATGCCATATGTATGCATGATAAAGAAACTAAGATAATTAATAGAAACTAACACCGATTAGTTCCAATTTAACAAAGCTAATCTAACATAAACATCATTATAAAGCTATGCAAGAACAAAAACTAATTAATGCATCCAAATTAAACTTAAAAACACTAAGCCATTTCTTGCTGAGTTTGATATGATTTCTAAAGAATAGTTTCTACTATGATTATAATGAGATCAAAGGATGGCTATCTCGAAGAAGAGGAAATGATCTCATCAATATGGCTTAATGGCCATGTATGTATCTTCCTTTACTACTCTTTGCAAAGAGAGGATAAATGGGTACAAGATCAATAAGCTTCTTTAATGGTGGAGAATGCTCTTATCATGTGCTAATATTAACACTAACTAAAGTGTGGTGTAAGTTTGAGAGGGGCATACTAGGTTCTATTTATAGTTTTGTAATTTGGGAGAAGCTACAGTCATAGTGAATGTGGGATAAAAGATAAAGTTGAATTATAAGGGATAAACATGATTAGAGGGAATTGATTAGAATTAGAAACTCATGGGAGTTGGAGGTGATTTAATTAATCAACTAGGATTAATTAATAAGTCAAAATAAGCTTAGAAATCTATTTGGAGGTGATTTAGGAGGAATTTGATAGAATTTGGAGGATTTGAAAGGGGGATTTAACCAATAAGAGGGATTTTTTGTTAAATAGAAGATTACAAAGGCTTGATTAATTAATGCTATTTAATTAAAAGAGGATGATAACTAACAAAGTTTCGTTAATTGGCATCTAGAATGAAGGGAAATGCTATTTAATTAATGAAGTGTCGTTAATTGACCAAGATAAAGGGGAATGTTAGTTAATTAGCAGCAAATAACTAATTATAATGAAATTGATGGGAAAGACGATAAACGATGTAATTTTGGTAGTGACATTGCGTAGTCAGATTTAGGTTTGTACATAAAGGTCTAGAGAAACGAGAAAGTGATCCTTATGATCTAGCTCCTGCTATTAAAACCATCATGTTTTTGTCGCATTGCAGATATCATAACAATGTTCTTCAACACTAATTCAATGTTTTTTATTGTCTCTACATCTCATTAAAGGAGTAATTTGAGTTTTCTAATTCCACATATGATCACTTAGGTAGTAAGTGAAATCATGAACATCATGAAGCCTATGGGGTGTTGAAGCATCTGAATTCAAGTCATTAAGGTGATAGTAATAAGTAGCATGACATGAGAGGATCATCATGGGTGATGACAATGGTCATCCCAGGTTCACTTTGAAATTCCTTGTAATAATGTTTCTAAACACTTACTCAACACTTTGGAGTATCTCACAGTAAGAGGAAGCATAATCTCAGTGCTTCAGTTCAATAGGTGATTAGAAGTCAAGATTATCATCATGAAGCATTTCCTCAAATGTATATTAACATAGATTCATCTTCATCAAATAATTCAATCCCTTCTCTCTCTGTCTCTCCATATTCTAATTTTCAATTCAAAATTTACTTTTTTATATTTCATCCTATTCAATTAAGTGACCCTCAATTTAACATTGTAAGAATTCTTTTTCATTAATAAGAAAAAGACTCACATCCTAGGAAGATAAAATGTCACAAGTGATGAGGATAGGTAAAGAGTCATGTGGGGAGTAGATGAAGAGTCTATTTGTAAAGCTACAAATTGGAATTACTTATCCATTACAAAGGGTTGGAAATTTTTGATTGAATATATGTTGTTGAGATTACCACTTCTACATCAAGAAATAAATATATGAAATTCTTCTATTTCTTATCTTATGTTCCTCTACTCTCTCTTTCCAACTTTACGTACATGAAAATCTTGTAAAACCAAGAAACGTGTCTTCGCCTTTGATAAATGAGTCAATGGAATTCAATGTCTATGAGTTGTTGATCTTATCGTTGTTTGCATTGTTGTGTTATTCTAATTGAATGTGGACTTACTTTGGTTATTTTATGTGAACCATATAAGCCTAGTCACAATAGTAACCCTCTCTCTCCTTATTTCCCTAACTCCTCTTTACATATCTTCTCTTCAAATTCCTCCCTTGTACCTTATACAAACATTTTCTATAGGTTTAGTGGAGTGTTCCTATGTGATCCCCAAATTTACAACCACCCACAACTTTAGACTAGTTTATATTCAATATTGGGAGCCTCCCCATACACACGAAGGAGGGTATTAGCCCCATGACTGTTGGAGGAAACCAATAATTTTCCCACACAAATTATTTCACCAAAAAAATTCTTTAGTTAGTTGAGAACAAGATAAAAGATTCTTCTTTAAGCTAAGAACAAATAAAACATTTCTAATAGTTTCATTTTCTAACTTGACATTTCCATAACTTTCAGATCTAATAAAAGAATTATCACCTAGATATATATTTTCATGACATTCCACAACATCTAAAAGAATTTCATGAATATAGGTCATATTTCTAGAGGAACCACTATCAAGGATTCATTAATTGTCATTAAAGGCCGGGAAAGTAGTATAAAGAGAAATAGTTTGCTCAACATTGTTAGCTTGGTTTTTTAACATGATTCTAATTGTTATTCTTCTTTTTATTGTTGAATTTCTTACTTCTAGCAATGTTATTAGAATTATTTGTTTTATAATAATAGTAAGATGGTTTATGACCTAAGTGACAGTGACAATAATAGGGATGAATATGGAGATATCCCCATTAAATTTTTAAAAACTCCATACAATCCATAACGCGCCCAATTTCTATAGAATTTCTATGGAGGTATAAAGTCACAAACACTTCTGTAACTTGTTGAACATAAGAAAGTAAGAAAGACATTTCTAGAATCTTATAATATTCCATATGAAAACAAGAAAGCCACTAGTGCACCTATATTATCTGTCAAAATGAAACAAAGAGTATATGAAAGGATGGAAAAATTGGAGAAAATTGTTATATTTAACAATCTAGTAATTAAATATTTGTGGCTTAAGTTTCAAGAGTGTTGTTAAAGGAAAGAAAATGAAATTTTCACTTGTAGATGATCAAAAGTCTATGCAGTTTATGAAATAAGTACAAATACAATACAGGAAGTTGCAGGCACGTGAGAAGGAAAAACAAGTTAAAGAAAAATCAGTGGAGTCCGAGACACATCATAACGAGGAGGAAAACATTCTAGTTCCATAGTTTACTCATGATGATTCTTCACATTGCAAGGTATTTATTCTTCAATGCTAATTCAACTTCACCAATGAATGTCTCCTTGTTACTCCACCTAGTGCATGTCAATTTGACATTCCTTCAAATGATGAAGAAGACAAACAACTTGAGGCTCCATTCCAACCCAAAGTGGTGTTTTTACAAGATATATCATACATCGGGGGTGAATGTACTTGTTTTGAAATAAATGGTCTTATGCTGGTGGAGGTTGATGCTCGTCATGAAAACATGGAAAAATCTAATCTCTCTCTTATGTTGGAAGAACTTCAAGACAATGAAACCAAGGTAATTGTTGATGACCCTCTTGTTGTTTTAAATTATTTTAATGATAAACAAGTTTCTAAACATGAAAAAAATTAAGTCAATGATCTCACCATTCCCCCTATCATATTTGTTGATGATATAAGCACACAAGAGACCCCTTGCAGTCTCTCAAAATAAACAGATAATGGAAATCAATGTCTGGAATATTTTTTTCACACTAATGATTGCATCAATCATGTTTCATCCCATTCTTCAGAATGTAAGAAAGAGGAAGAGGATGTTTTTGTTAATCAATTTTTATCTAGTCTCACAACTTCTGAATTCCCTACTAATCATGAAGACAACTCACCAATGTAGTTTGTGCCTGAAGATCAATATCTTTTGGAAATTGAAAGTAAGAGTGTTGATTTTACAAAAAATAGCAGGTTTGTTTTCCAGGGACAAGATGGAAGTTGTAGAAATAGAATCAAATGAAGATGATAAATTGGTCATTTCTTACTTCCCAATTCCTCTTAAAATTGATTATAAGGAAGATCTTTTGTAAGTGCATGATCCTCATGATATGTGTTGTAATGATTATTGCAATCCTCAAATAGAGGTCATCAACACTTTGTTGAAGTAGGAAGTTGGTACTATACGGATCAATACTTCTCTTGAATCTAGTTTTCAAGGTTTAGTGGTTTGCAAAAAATCAGCATGGAAACAATCAAGGGTCATACAAGCCTTTACACGGTTCCATTCGTCCACTTCCTCATGGTCATAAAGGTAGAAGTTTCAGGAAGATACTCATCTCTTCACCGGAACTGGGTAATTTTATAATAGAATATCATTATGTAGATGGTATACTTGCTTCCATTTTTATTTTCAAGCCACGTAATGATCCCACAAAAAAATGGTGTGCCCAGTTGTTCAATATTAGTTTTTGGATGCCTCATACCTTCAGCGTGCTATTTCATAAAGGTACTTACTTTTCTTAGCTTGTTTTTGGGTTTGTTTAAAATTTTTACGTTCTCTTTCCCTATGTAAATACTCCTTCCTTTGTACATACTTTCACAATTTTGGCTTTCTTCCATTTCTATTTCTCTATGTGTGTTCCATTGGTGCAACAGAGTGTTGAGAATGTCTCCCTATATTCGTGTTAAGCCTTATCTTTTTCGATAAGGCATTGGTCTATTTCAAACCCCAAGATTATGGAGTTCAAGCTATGTCTTGTTTGTGCTAAGATTAATCCAAGTCTTATCCCTAGACAGTAAAAATTAGACTATCGGAAACTTTTCCATCTAATCTCGTATGATGAGTTTTTAATACTCTATGGCCAGGAAATCATCTTACTCCATTTCTTTTGGTCAAGAGATGTTTTCCCTTGATTATGATTTGGGTTGGTTTATCTGGGATAACTCTAAGCATCATTTGATCTTCACTACCGTTTAATTATTAAACACCATTTTTAATGGTCCCCATTTTTGTCCACTCTTCCATTTGATCAAATAATCTCATTTTGAGATTTTGATTTTTCTTTTCCACGTGGCACGCTTAAAAGGAATGAAGAAATTTTCGATAAAGGTGTTAAAAATAATGTGCAAAATTGAAATTGAAGGGAATCGGTGAAGTCAGAAAATCAGGCACATTTGGAAATATTCTCAATTTCTGCTTGTTCGCCGAACACCCGAACTATCCGATTCTAGCATTGGGAGGAGTTTCTATGCGGTAAAGTTGGGTGTTGATGGAACTTGAGGATCAGTTATGTTGTTCCTGTTGTGTTATGGAATTCTATCATTACTACATCTAGTAAGAGCTAGTCCGAAAAATTAGTGACTCAAGGAACAACCATAATGTTTCTTATGTCTTCTCGTTCCCCGCATTTCATCCAGTAGAGTGGAAAATGGTGGTTTTTAGCGTGGTTATGAAGAAAACTTCTCCTTTTGATGGAAAAATCCAAGGACATCTGACCTCAGAAAGAAGGTTAAAGTCTTCATGCTACATAATTCCGTTCAATAAACCTTCAATACACTGTTAGCTGATAAAATAAAAGGTTCTACAATTGTTGTGTCTAGGAAATAATGATGTTATTCAAAAGAAGTTATTCAGATAATAATAAAAATGACAACTCTAAATGGAGTCGGACACATTTGGGCAGGTAAAAATTGTCTGCTTTCAACACTTCCAATATTTGTTGTTATAGGTGACAAGGTTGGTGTAGACGAAGAGAAAGTATCATAAGCTTTTATATTGAAATCCACCCATAATATAGGATACCCGCATGAGGACTTCAGAATCAAGGACAACATGGAAAATGGGGAACCAACTTCTGAAGGGATAAATGACAAGATATATGAAGATACTAAGACAATAAAGGAGTATTGTACTGTAAAATGTCTCTCAGATGTAGACATATCGACTATAGAAATAACACATTTTGGTGGCCTTGAAGGATATTTTGATGTGGACATGAAAAACATTTTTTTGACAGGTGCGAGAAACAGTCGAAGAGCATTTGCAGCAATCTTTTTCTAAAGCGGACATTCATTCTGATTTTATTGTGTTGCTCAAGGTCAACGAGTTGTAATAAGATTTCATATCCCCCCTTAGCTGTGATGTTTCACATTTGATTGCAGATATAGTTTCACGCCTGGGTTTGAAAACTGATGAGAGCAACGGTGGCTCCAAAATGATTTTGCATGCAATGAAAAGTACGTAGAAGATATTGTGGGAAAGAAATAAGCAAGATAAAATCAGAGCAATCATCCAATATATCAGGTAAAAACTTGAAGATGATATGGAGTTGCGAAGGATATCCGAAATTCAGTATGAAACAACATTTGTAAAGGCATTACACGACATGGAAATGGGGATATTATTAGACTACGTGGACATCATGCATCCATGAAATTGGTTGTATAAGGAACTCATGGAACATGTTCCAATGTTGTTGTGTCTCCCTAAATGCCCGAACCGACAGATGAAGTAGAAATAGTTTGTTGTATTCTCAACCAAAAAAAGCTTCACAGAAATATAGCGTGGTGTCATACTTTATGTCTCTGGCCTTCCTGCATTCTGATGAGTTCTGATATGGGAGAACAGTTGCAGAATACATACATTTCAAAGGTGACGGTACCAAATTAGTATAGATTTCAAATCCTTCATAAATAATGCAAAAATTAAAGAAATGTCTCATGGGGAGAATCATGGATGCGCGTGAATTGTTTTAAAAAATTCTTTAGCAAAATAAGGAAGCCTCTAATTTTTTTTTTTAAGGAAATGAGGTCGACAACTCTAGCATTTACATTGAAGTATTAGCTACATCTTCACTCTCATATGCATCTCTACGATGGCATCTCCTCCGCTAATCTTTTCTCCTCGTTCATACCAGGTCATTTGTGTTTTCTTCAAGGATCATAATTTTGCAAGTTAATTGGATATAATGTTGTCAGGGTCATCTTATTCATTAAAATTGCATGAGATTGGCCAAACGTCAAATTAACATAGCTTCATTATACGTTTCCCTGCAAAGTCCATGAATGTGTAATGATGTTTTTTAGAATAAGTGTAAAATGATGGAGATTTGACCCCAATTAAGAATGCCTTTGTATTGATAATTAGGTGAATGTTTTTAAAATAACAAGAAAAACAAATTTCAAATAAAATCAACTGGTGGGTTTGGTTTGATTGTAAACTGTATGGTTATACCTAAGGAGTAAGACCACAAATATGCTACCAAGTTTACACTATCCTAAACTGAGACAAAAGATATGGTTATTGAATACAATTTACCATCTTGTAGAGCTATTAGTATTGTGTTGCTGCAGAGATGATAAAATCATGTTGACCTCAAAGATTTTGAGATTTCTTAACAATGACAAAAATAGATAACATAGGGATCGTTTGTCTTTGGCCATTGGAGAATGTCGTGACATTTTTTTTGTATATTGAATGGTGACTTGTTCAAGAATAAGAGGGTTTTGGAGCTTGGTTCAAGATATGGTTTAGTTAGTCCATCCATTACATCATGTACAAATTCATCTGAAGTAGCAATTTCTGACAAAAATCCTCAAGTTGTTGATTATATTCAGAATACCATTGATGCCAATATGGGATTATTTGGTGCCACTAAAGTAAATTTTGTATTTGGGTATGCAAAAAATAAATGTTAAAATATATTTAATTAATTTATTCACCAAATTAATTAAATATCAAATTTGTCTAAATGGTGATGTAATCTTAATTCAAGTTACATAAACTCGAGTTTAGGGTGAACTAGATGGAAAAGTAGTTTTGTAACTACTTTTGAAAGAATCTTCCTATAAAAGGTTGAGTTGTAATTGTAAAAGGGTACTTTTCTGGTGAGCTAATTTATCTTCCTCTATTGGATAAGGATGTTGTAAATTTGTGTACACAGATTTTCCCTCATGAATACAATGTTTTCTCTATTATTGTGCTAAAGGTTAACAATTGTAAAATCCATCCTTCTTCTTGTGATTAAATCATTAATTTTGTTGTTCCTTCATAGTTTGATTGATGCTTAGGTGATCAGACTTTGTGTTGGCTATTAGGGTACGTAGACTTTATGCCATATCAACATGTTTTGAAGGAGATAAAAAAATTGTGCTTTCAGGTTTCATGTTCATTGTACGCCTTTATGTTAGATATAAAAGTTCCCATTTGTGCAGTCTTGAGATTGAAATTTGTACTTCTCTTTATCAACTTTCCAACTTTGTAAGTATGGTAATCTTTTACGTCCAAGAAGTAACTTTCCATCCTTGATAGATAGATTTGTAGAACTTTGTGTCCCAATTTTATGAGTCTTTCCGGATGCTTACATTATTGCATTCTTCTCTTCTTTCCCCTTTTTCTCCTTTTTTTCCTTTCCCAATTTTTCTACCCTTTCGTGCTTTCCAGTTAAAATCACCAAAAATACAAAAAATCACTATCATACAAGAGAGTTTCCCCTCTCACAAAGCAAAGGAAACTTCATCCATGCTGAAAGGTGAATTTCCCTAACTGTTTCTAGTTTTTATGTGCTTCCATTGGGCATACTCAGCGACTTAAAATCCAACCAACACAAGGCATATCTTTCTAACAAGCCACACAAAGGTGTTCTAAACATGGATATGAAAACCACAATTGTGTAAAAATAGTCATTTCTCATAGATAAGAAATGTTGGATTGATTTTACCTTCATTTAGAAACTAAGAACTATGTACCCTATGAGCAAAGGTTAAAAAATTATTTATTTTTAAACAACTTTAAGAATGCATCCTACATTTCTTAATAATAGTTACAAATCTAAAATCAACCGATAACCAATTAGGTGTAAAACATATACAATTATCATACTAGAAAATAAATCTTCACAGTATGGTTTACTCACCAAAGCATTGTGACCATTTCTAATTGACTGGATTCCATTTCCCTATCCATCATCTTGCAAGCGAGAACAACAGAGATCCATATGTCCCTCTCATCACGTGGTTCCTTGTTTTCTACAAACAACTTGTACTCCGAACAACCACACACTACAAATGGAAGATCAACAAGACCAAAAGTCTACACAAATTTAATTAAAACCACTGAAAATAAGATATCAAAAATGTATAACAAAAGCCAATCCAACATTCTACTGAATTTGCTACCAAAAACTTGATCCATAAATTGTAACATGCCCCATACTATTAAATAGTTTAAAAAATCGAGTCTTACAAAATGCCCAAATTAAATAACCTTGCAAATCAGCAATCACAATAGCATGCAAGAAAGATAAGATCAACACCATGCATAATGATTGATATCAGAGTTCACCAATGTGCTTACATCTCTAGGTTCACTAATATGACTATTTCATTAAAAATCTATTACAAGTACAATTTAAAATCTTACAATACCATTGTAGACACAAAATCATGCACTTTAGACATTATTTAATCCCAATCTCCTACTACTATTTAGAAGGTTTTTGAGTGAAGAAAGTAATAATTAAACCTCAAAATTTTGGTAATCTTATCCTTATTTTATTTCATCATTCCCAACCTTTTACATCTACATGCCCAATAAAATTTCATCACTTTACATTATTTTATCCTCAAATGGAGGAGCCTAAGGTAGTACTAGGGTGCCCATGGACACCTTAGTCCCACCAGGGGAACCTCTGATCCTTTTTACACTTTCGTCGAAACTTTTTGGGCACTTTTTAGTCCATTTCAGCTTCTTTATCTTTTTGGTGCTTGGCCATTTTGGGGTTAATTATAAAATTAGATTATGATAACCCTATAAATATAAATTTATTAGACCATAATGACAGACCAAGAATTAGTCACTACTATCATCCATCTAGAGTTGCATACATATATTGCATTGGAGATCACTTTCATCAACATAGCTCCATCACAACGCAAAAGGCCACGTCATCTGCATCATGCACAATATATGGGGAGGATTCTATTATATTCCATGCACACATTCTATTCGCTACATCAAAAAGTGTAATTGGCATAAGAGGACCTAGGGAACATAATGCACACACTCACCAGAATTACATTTGGGTTCGAAATGTAGTCTGATGCTTACTTAGTAAGCCCACTATTGTGGAATTTGAGGTCATTACTAACCCATTCATTTACATTTTTATTTTTTAGAGTTTTGATACTCCTTGTTTGGTATTTTTCAGGTCTTTTCTATTCATCTAGGAATATTAGCAACATCTGAAGCAGTGCAGACGAAGTTAATGCGACAGACAATGAGGGTTTTGGACCATTTTCCAAAACTTTGAAGATAAGTTTATGAGATTTTACATAGACCAGTGCTCCCATTTTGTAGACTATAGATCCTGTAGGTTTCCAAATCCCTCTCTAGGCGCTCCAGTCTAGCCAGATACTATAGATTCATCCTTTTCGGATCTCTTACATAGTAATTCCTACTTCCTTATTTCCAGTCACCTTTGCAACATAGTCATGCAAGCATCTTCTATTCAACTAATTTCTTTCCTCTTCTCTCTTGCACATTAGGGTTTTTTATTTCCATTAGTTTAAGTTGTTTGGATCATCTTACATACTTCTATTTAAAACCTATTTACTTTATTTACCAGTTTTTCATAGATTAGATTAACTAGTACATATATTTACATTTTTATTTAATCATTCTGGTGAAACCATCTGGATCATTCATGCTACTAGATCCTTGATTCATACTTTATCATTATAGGGTTTATTCTCCTTTTGTTGTGGCTCACTCTAATATTGATTTTACTAATGAACAACTTAAGGCTATTAATGATAATATTTCTACACATCCAAAAAATCTAGACATACTTTTCCATGTGGGTCGTGACGAGGATACTAATTTGGTGAAACTCAATGCTTCCGTAACCATACCCATTGTTTTTGTTTCTCAACAGCTTCACTTCTACTCTTCCACCTATTTATAATATTCCCATTTTTGTTACTACTCCTACCAATCATTTTACAATGCCATTAGTTTCTCATATACAACAAGCTTCGTCCATTGTAAATAAAGACTTAACTTCTCTTTATCATGATCTTCAAGCTCAAATTCATCAATTACAACATGCCACTTCACATGCATCACCATCTTTATATTTTACCTTATGATTGCATACTCTATTTGCACCTACAATATCTACTTATCTACTTCCTCCTAGATTTTTCACCCATAAGCTTCCCATTTTCAATAGGCTTGGTGACCTGCAGGAACATCCTAGAGAATTTTATGTTGCTTTTCTTGATTTCTATGATGATAATATTATTCTAGATAAATTATTTCTTCATAGTCACCATGATTATGTGATTCCTTAGTTCTATGACCTACTTATACACTTGTTAACTTCATTCACCCATCTATTCAATGCCTTCCTTGCTCATTTCTCCATCAATATAGGCTCTAAGATATCTAACTCTTAGCTAGCACAACTTTAATATGGATCAAATGAACACCTCACTAACTATGTTTTGAGATGTAAGAACAATATAGCTAATATGAAAAATGTACTTGTGAACTCTGAGCTCTAGGACTTGTTAATTCAGAGTCTTTTACCACCTCTCCAAGAGAGTGTTCTTTTTGAAACCTATCCTTAGTTTGATCAAATTTTTCATACTCTTAAGCTTTGTGAGACCAAAATCCTATCCATAGGAAAGCTTAAGTATCAGGAACAGGATTCTTCCTCCACTCATTTTCCAAACAAGACGCCATTCAAACCATCTGCCACTAAGCCAACCGATGCTAAAATCACCATCAATGCAGTCAATCCTACTAAATAGGATCAATCACAACAAGCTTGGCACATGTTTACTAACTTTCCAATGGCTACACATCTCACATTGAAACAACTTCTCAAAATAAATCTTATTACTCTTCCCCCACCACTCGAGTTAAACCCATCATGCCCTTAAGGTAGTAACTACAATGAGAAATTCCATTGTGATTATCATCGATGCATAGGACATTCTACAAATAGATGTCTCAAACTTTGTAAAATTGTCCAAGATATAATTGATGACAAAAAATTAGAGTTTCCATAATCTACTAGCTCTTCCCTCAACTCAACAAAGGGTAAACTCAAGGTCTTTAACAATGAATCTCAACAAAATGATAAAAAGACATCTGAAACTTCTTCCAATCATAAATATCATGCAATACCACCTCCTAGATTAGGAGCTCTATATTTCTTAGTAGAAAACATTGATGCTTCGCCACTAATAATTTTCTTCTCTGATCATGATTATCATGAAAATTTCATATCTAGTCATTTACATATCAAGGCTTATGTTGGCTCAACCTCCATTAACAATACTAAGGTTGACCCATCATGGCCCATTAGTGCATGCTCTATTTCCCTTCTTAAGGCTATCGCTTCCCTGCATCACAAATCTGAGTTCCCTTTCAACAAACCCTTTGGGGTTATCAAACTACATGTTATAGTTCATCTTCTTACAATGCTTGTGCATTTCCTTGTTGGAAACACGGTTAATGGCTAAGACATGCTTTTCGGCCTCAATTGGATTCTTCAATCTTAGCCTATCATTTCTATGAATCATTTTCAACTTAAATTTATTCACAACAACTAGGTTCATTTCTATTGACGGTGTACCTCCATCTGCTCCATGGTCTTCATCTCCTCGCATAGTAGTTAGCACACCATACCTACTTCATCTAGCATATCACATTCTATGTTACTCAAAGAAAAATCTACTGCCTAGCTCACCTACTCAAGCCTCATTACCTACATGGCCTCACCACTTTTTTAGTCCTACGCATAGGTATATGCCCATTCCTAGGACAGTTACTACCTCTCGATGTAGATCACCACCTCGTTTATCCCACGTAGATCTTCGTCACCTTCACACTCACCCTCACGTAGATCTCCGTCACTGACACATTTTTTGATGCTACAACCTTCATCATACATTCATCCATCACATGTGCTTATACTTCATTCACCAACACAATAATTATCTTCCATCCCACCATTATTAGAGCAAGATTCATATGCTTTCATCATCACATTCATTGAATGAAGGACCTTCATCCTTCACAATTATTGACTAGCTCATTCATGTACACTTGAAGGGAATCACATCTCATACATCCCCCCACTCACCCTAGCATCTACAATATCTTGCATTTGCATATAGGAATCCTCATCACACATTATAACATCAACCACTACCTGATGACATGCTCTTGTGCTTTGGTTCACACTTGACTATTGAGGGATTACTACACATGAACCCCACACACTCCACTATAGGCATTACACATTGCGTTTCATCACACATCTCACATCCTACATCATGCATTCTACAACACTTCGATAATTGTATAGCTATACATCATACTAGTATTTATTATACACTTCTATTATTTACGACAATCACATTACATCCTATTCATCTTACATATAAAATAACGCACATTTTCTTCCTCTACATGTATTACATTACATACTATACATTACTCATCACACATCCTACACATCACGTTGTCATCTATTATTATCACACATTATACATCGTCTTCTACGTGATGCACTCATTACCCTATGACATAATTTATTTCCTCAGTCTATACTCGATTTTTGAGGGTTTACAAATCAAATGGACCTTATCATACTCACATGTTTCTCATTCAACCTTCCATCACATGACATTACTAGGTTAGTGACATATGCTATAGGCTAAATGGTAATCTACTCTATTCATCTTGTAGTGGTATACACTTTAGGCTACATCACCACTCCTTATTACTCATCTTGTAATGGTATATGCTTTAGGCTACATCACCACCCCCTTTTATTCATCTAGTAGTGACATATGCTTAGGATATAGGAATCACGCACACATTACTTCTTCTATATGTTGCATATCATCATCATTACACATACTTACTCATAACAGTGTACTAGACAAATCACACACTATTCGACCATTTCCCGATGTTTCACTCTTGTTTACAGTTAATTCTTGACTACTGAAGGGGAAAACCAAATGGACCCCACTACATACATATCCATTCACTATAGGGGAACGTGGCTCCTATCATTCCATTTTGCATTACATTCCATCCATCCACAACATAATGCATATTATGGTTGTTTTTACTCTTGCTTACTGTTTCTTGTTCATGGTGTCTTTATTACAAATGTTAGTTTGATTACTTGTATGTCATTTATCTATACCATTCACACATGTGAATTCACATATTTTTCTAGTTTTTATCATAGATACAGGTCTCTTACATGTAGCACAGATGCTCGCCTTCTACCCTTCCTACATTGGTCGCTGGGGGTATCCACATTAATCTCTCACAGGTGCTATTGTTTCATTTTGTACGTAGCACTTTCCATTACTTAATTATTTACACGCTTTTGACATACTAGTTATCTTTCTAACATGCTAATGAGTTCTTCATGTGTAACCTTTTTATACATGAGTATTTTCTCCCATACTTTTTTGTTACATTATTTGTTATTGTTTTCTCTTGTTTGCGGGCCTTGCCGTATGTTTAGTTTGCACATTTATTTTTTCTTTACGACCATAGTGGTCTTGCGCATCTTGCGACACCATGAGTGATGTCCCATGTTTGTATCCCACTTTTTGCAGTGTAATTTGTCTTCTTATATGTTTACTACATTTCTTGGTAGCTTTTACACTATTTACATAACTTACACATTGTTTTTATATGCATGTTTGTTCATAATAGCACTTGTCTTTGGCTAGCCTCTTGTTTTTGAGTGTCTTGGTTTCTACCAAGCAATTTCAAGGGTACAGTACATGTGGCTGGTCCTCTTTTAGTTATGTATTCTCCAATTAGTTATTTCTCATGCACCTCCAAAGAGAGGGGCATCATTTGGGGTTTACATACTAACACAACACATTTACACCAGTTCAGTCTAGTATACTTTTCACCCTTGGAATTGTTGGTTACATAAAAATGTGTGGGTTCATACCTGTATATGAACCCCATACAAAACAGATTTTATAAGACATGGTGTCTTTAGCATTATGGGGAAGTAGTTATAGGCTTGGAGGTTACACTAGTTGTTCCTTCCTATACTACTTCAGCTACTAACGTTGGATTTCCCAAAAAACCAGGACGTACAGAGATCTCCTAATACACATTCAAGGAAGAAGATAGAGCTTGAAGGATATAGTAGAATTACTCCCTACAGTTCTTCATCCTATGGCGTCGGATCACCAAAAAAACCCCGACAGTACAAGATATCCTTTTACACTATCTTTCTCAACATGGATCAAGTTGACATGTTCCATTTACACTTTTTCATTTTTTTACTTTACATTTACATAATTTGACATCTATATTTTACATTACATTTTTACATATACATACATACATATTTGACTAATTCATCATTTTATCCTTCCAGGTCCAGTCATATGAGAAACAAGCAGTCAAATGGAGGCAACAAAAATGACATCAACAACAACACTTTGTGACAACACAAACTATACTAACCATGCAGGTACACTACACACATCATCATCAACACACGCGTTCCACTCTTGGTTCAATCTCATCACTTTTTTGCATTTTTTCATCTTTAGTTTCCATGATCAATCATATTTTTTTCATTCCACACTTTTTCTAGTCCTTTAGCACATCTTCCTTGTTACTCTACATCGACATTAGGTACGCATCTCTATCTACTTAATTTTATTGAGTGTTCCACTCACCAACATAAAGTGGGGGAGAATGTAGACACAAAATCATGCACTTTAGACATTATTTAGTCTCGGTATCATACTACTAAGTAGAGGGGTTTTGAGTGAAGAAAGTAATAATTAACCCCCATCTCTTGGCCATTTTTATTTTATCTCTATTATCATTCCTGAACTCCACCATCCACATTCCCAATCAACTTTCATCACTTTGCATTATTTAACCCTTGAGTGGGGATCCCATGCTAGTATTGGAGTGCCCATGGGTGACCTGGTCCCACCATAGGTGCCTCATCCTTCTTGAACTTTCCCACCATTTTTTGGGCTCTTTCTAGCCATTTGAGGTCTTTATAGTTTTGGTGGTTGTCTATTTCGGGGTTAATTAAACAATTAGATCAAGAGAACCCTATAAATATAAATTTATGAGACCATTATGAGGGACCAAGCACTAGTCATTACTATTATCCATCTAGAGTTACATCCATTTATTGCATTCAAGATCACATACATACACATAGCTCCATCACAAGGCACAAGACTAGGTCATTTTCATTACACACAACATAAGGGGAGGATTTCATTCTATTCCATGCACACATTATATTACATTTTCTACATCTAGTTATTTCTCACTAATTCACAAAGAGTGAATGACATAAGAGAACCTAGGGCACATTATGCACACACTCACCAAAAATACATTTGGGTCTAAAATGTAGTGCAACACTCAGCTAGTAAGCCCACTGTTGTGGGAGCCGAGGTCATTCAAACCCATTCATTTGAATTCTTATTTTTTTAGGGTTTTGATAGTCCTTTTTGGTCATTTGCATGTCTACTATTCATCTTGGAATATCAACACAATCTGAAGCAATATAGATAAATTGATGTGAAAAACGAGGGTTTCATACCATCTTCCGAACCTGTAAAAATCAGGTGCGGAGATTTTGCACAAGCTAGGGTGCCCATTCTATAGACCAGAGCACCCATAAGTGCCCAGTCCCTATCTAGGTGCTCCAGTCTAGTGAATCAGCCCAGATCCATCCTTTCCATGGCTTCTTCACAGTCGTTCCTAATTATAGATTCTCCAATCACCTCTGTGACATAGTCCCATGAGCATCTCCTATTCAGATGAGTTATTTCCACCTCTCTTACAAATCAGGGTTTCTATTTTCATTAGATTATTTGTTTTGGTCATTTACATACTTCTTTACTACATTTATAGTTGTTCATAGCTTAGGTTAAATATAGTGCATACTCTCCACATTTTATTTACTCAACCATAATGTAATAAAAATACCTATAGAAATTATACTATCAGAATTTTAGAAGACTCGCACTACGTCTAACAACATCCTCTACCTTCTTGTAGTACTTATGCAATCACTTTACCCTAGCTCACCATCAAAATCAACTGTTAAATTCTCCTAATAATGTAAAATGAACACTAAAATTGGAAAATAATAGACTCGTGATAATTGTCTCGGAATTCTAAACATTTCCGAAGTTTACTTTGAGGCCTGAAAATGCCTCCTGACTTCTTGAAAATGAAAAAATGTGAAAATAGCTCCTTTAAGGAACTTGACTCTGTCCTCAAGCAATCATTCAAAAACTCCTCTACGAGCTCTTTAGCATCTCCTCGGTGAGTTCTCATGAACTCTTTGATCTCCTTTATATGCATTGAGTGACGCTTAGCTCACCTTTGAAACTCCAAGGTTGAGTGTTTTGAATGGAGGGAGGGTTGATATAGCATACTCAAACCTGAGATATGGGTTATATCCCATATCATACATGCTAATAGTAATATGGGATTGGTAGTGTGCTAATTAGGACCACATGTTCTGGTTAGGGATGTGTAGTTTGAAACTCTTGCATCATTTGTTTTACACCATTCACCGATCTATCCGCCTGACTTGAACGCACTAATCCCAACTCGATTGCTTCCATGTCGAGCTGCCTTTTGGCTCGGTTGATTCATTTGTTGGCCGTGGGATATTCCCACATTCATCGATGGTTTGGTGGATATGGGCTTAAAATAGCTCGACGTGGTGCTATATACAAATGGCTTTGGCCATGTCCTCCCTTTTATCACCTTGGGGTGTAATCCCTCTCTGTGAATGGCATGGTTGACTCAGTGGCTTGGTTGGCTCAATTTGTGAGATGGTCGTGAAACTTGATCTCAAACTTAGTATAGATATCCTCCTTTAACTCAATTATAAATCGACATCCAAATCACTCAGTCCCCATTTCTCTCAATTCCTAACTTGTTTTGTCTCCCAACTAGCTTAGTTTCTAGCTCTAAAAGCTTCGTGAGAAATTGAGTTGTTTAAATAACATGGTGGCTAGGTCCTCTACCAAAATAAGAATTGGGCCCCTTAGTTTGCAACCTATTTCACCCATTGAATACCAAAGGTTTGTAAAACAAATTTTTCCACTCACCAACTTGCTGGCCCCATGACACATTGTGTAACAACTATGAATAGTGCCCTAGTGGTGACACATATTCCCTCTACATCGCAAACTGAACTTTGATCTTGTACGAGTGGTCTCTTGTACATACCATGTTTGTTTCATGCATTCTAATAGGTTTTGGAAAGATAACATAGTGCTCTTCCATACTGTACCAATGTATGGAGAGCTTGTGAATATATGATGCCTAAAATTTTCCTCCGGATCACTTACATAATAATGCATATAAAATCCAAGTAAACATTTATCTATACCAAATTATTACAAGCAATACATACTAAAAATGGTTTCATGAATTATATGTGTACATATTGTTGGACATTCTATCCATTTTCTAGACAAGACTCCAGAACATGAGTACAAACTTTAATTATTAAATCTAACATTTCCATCAATCCTTATAATAAGGGGAAATAATCATTTCCAAACAATAGTTCAAAAAATATTTTAGCAATAGAAGGAATCTAACTAAACAATCATGTTTCAATCCTCATCAGTAGTTCATTGAGGCCAACATTTTGATAATAATTAACTTTATAACCTCTGATTATGTCATTAACTTAATGCATACTACCAAGGTTTTCTAATTCCAAAAAATCCTTCATGATGTTAGAGTCTTAAGAGGATTAGAAATCCAACATGAATATACTTTATATGATTGCAAAATCCTATTCTATGTGCATAATTCAGATAATTTTTTTTTTTAGAATATATAGTGTTCTCTTCGGATATATATAAAATATAAAGAGCCTCTTTTTGTATGAGAAAAAGAAGAAGGGACTGGTAACTCAACAATCACCCCATGATGTATAAAACTATGTAATCATAATTTACATAAGGTTGATCTTTCACTCTAATAGAAATTTATCTTAATTCCTTCCATTTTGAAGCATGCCTATGTTCTAATTAAGTATTAAGTATTCTTGTTTATTTTATGAAATTTCTTGATCATTGTCTTTTCCTTCCTCAAATGGTATTTACTCTATCGTTATTTCACAAGTGAGAGTTACACATTGTTAATGGAACTAATATGTATTAACCTAGACTACAACTAGTTACAATTCATGATGTCATGATGCAAAGACATCTACTAAGTTACTAAAAATGGTTTTGTTATCAGGTCTTAAAATTTTTAAGATGGCTACTAGGAAAATACATGTGGAATGATGGTTGTAAGATAAGATGAAACAATTAATGGAAGTTGAAGAGACTTTTATGGGAATTATTTTTGAAAAAATCCATTTGGATTACATATATGGAGATACTCATGAGAGTTTCTAGTGCAAGATTCATGATGTTATATTTGTGGAGCCTATTTTCATGTTATAGTGTGGTACACCTTCTATGTGTTACACTCGGGTATTTTTACAGCAGTCCTGCTTGTCGGTGAGCGGGTCAGGGGGGTTCAGGGGGGTGAAGCCCCCGAAGCAAATTTTCATGGGTGGTTTATTAACCCATGGGTAATGGGTAACTATTATGGGCTGTTTTTGGGCCCATGGTTTTTTGGTACCCATTTTTTTGTAAAACCGCCTCTTCGGCTACCCATAGGTTTATGGGACGGTTTTGTTTTTTGCCCATTGTTTGATACCCACGGTTTTGTAAAATTGCTTAAGAAATTGTATATTTATATGGTCTTATGCATATGATAGAGAGACATGCAAATGTATTGCAGATGTTCTTTGAATTCAGGTTTGAATTCTGTAGAATTTGTTGAGCATAGCTCCAAACGGATCTGGGTATTGTATTGAGAGAGTGGAGGCTTGTAATAAAATCTGAGCAAGTAATTCTTGGTGGAAGTAGCCTAAATTGGGTGAACCACGTTAAATCTTGTCTCTCTGTGTTGTGTTATTTATTCTATACTTTTATTTGAGATCTGTAATATTATCTGCATATTAGTTTCTACTGTTGTAATTTTGAAAGGGATTATTCTGCATATTTTATCTCTTATTTCCTAAAAAATGGTATTAGAGCCTGGTTTGTTTTGTTGAAGTGTTGAATCGTAGGGAAAGTTTTATCTTGAGTGGGAGCTATGGCAGATGATGAAAGATCTAGGGTTGATAAATTCAACAGGCATAATTTCAGTTTTAGGAAGATGCAGATGGAAGATTACCTTTATGAGAAGGATCTTTATACTCCGTTGTCTGAGAAGGTTAACAAACCCTCAAGTATGACAGATGCAGAATGGGATTTGTTGGATTGGAAGGCACTTGGAATGATCTGGCTGTGTCTTGCATCTTCGGTATTATTTAATGTTTCAAAGGAAAAGACTACAAAAGAACTTATGGATGCATTAGGGAAGTTGTATGAAAAACCCTCTGCCTCTAATAAGATATTTTTAATGAAAAATTTGTTTAATATGAAGATGTCTGAGAATAGTTTAGTAGAAGATCATTTAAATGATTTCAATATGGTTATGAATATGCTAGCTTCGGTTACAATAGAATTTGATGAAGAAGTTAGGGCTTTATTAATTCTATGCTCTTTACCTAAAAGTTGGAATAGCCTGGTAATGGCGGTAAGCAACTCGGTTCTAGCTAACTCGAAGTTGAAGTTTGAGGATGTTGTAGGGGTGATTCTAAGTGAGGAAATATGAAGAAAAAGCTTTGGGGAATCTTCTACTTCAAGGAATGCTTTGACAGTGGAAACTAGAGGGAGATAGAAGAATAGAGGAAACTGTGGAAAATCGAAAGATCGGGCAAGGTCAAAATACAAGAGCAAGATTGTATGTTGGAACTGTGGAAAGTTTGGGCATGCAAAGAAGGACTGTTGGGAGCTTTGGGACAAGAAGAAACAATAGGAAGAAAACAAGGAGGAAAATTTGGCATTGGGTAATGTATACCAGGATGCTTTGATTCTTTCTTTACATAATATTACTGAATCTTGGGTTTTAGATTCAGGGGCTTCTTTTCATGCTACTCCACATAGGCATTATTTTGTTGATTATGTTTGAGGGGATTTTGGGCATGTTTTTCTTGGTGATGATGAGCCTTGCAGTATAGTTGGAAAAAGTTCTGTTCAGGTTAAGATGCAGAATGGGAATACATGGCTATTGAAGGATGTCAGACATGTGCCTACATTAAGTAGAAATTTGATATCGGTGGGGCAATTGGGAAGTGATGGTTGTACTGTGATATTTACAACTGACTCCTGGAAGGTTACCAAGGGTGCTCTTGTGGTGGAAAGAGGTAAGAAGGTTGGAACCTTGTATTTATCCACTGATAGTACTAATGATTGTAATCTT